>JANZLQ010000005.1:26602445-26624726 GCA_026212715.1 Elanus axillaris
TCTACTAAAATATTTCTCATAATTCCATATTCATATTAGAATCAAAATACATTCTAACTAATGGCAAATCAGTAACACTCCTGTAGGGATGGATGACAGGTAAAGCAGACTACTTTCTCTTTTTTAGGACCAGAGATGTACATGCCTTTCATTCCTGCTCCCTACCAGATACCTGACGAATCCATTTCTATCACACCTGGACAGACTGAAGTATACCTCTCATTCTCTCAGCTATCCGGAGCACATCAAATAGGTATTGTGTAGGTTAAGATTTTTTTAAGCTAGCATTTTGGGGGTTTTTTGGTTGTTTCATTTTTTGCTTTGTAAGGTGGCAACTTATTTTTTTTGTTTTGGGTAACACAGTTAGTGCTTCACATGTTTTGGACAAGAGAAAATGAGCTTCTCTGGAGACTTCTTCTGACAAGATGTTTTCGTGTCTTCTTCCATGATGAAAAAGGCAAGTTTTCCCTCCTAGAAGAGATCTGATGAAGACAGATCTCAGTTCTCCAGCCTGTCTTTCAGATGCCTTTTGATGAACTGTATTTGAAGTGAAGACTCCACGATTTTTCCCCCCCCGACTATCTACCAGATGTCAACAGAACGTTTCCTCCAGGTGGGCGCTCTGCAGGAGCTCTCTGCAAGGGAGAAGAGGAAGGATGAAGGGGGTGAAGGCTGTGCTTTCTCTGTAAGCCTTAGAACCAACAATACATAAGTTTAGACTAACATCAAAGAGAAATAAATAAATTGCAAGGCTTTCAGAATACTGCCATTTCCAGAAAATAAACTTTACAGAGGTTAAAGCAACAATAAGCAATTAGCTGTTGTTGAAGTTAGCCTTCACTCTACACATGGTATGTGCAAGATGCAACAACACCACTTGTCATCTCGTACTTTTCTAAAGCCCAGAAGTATGATCTCTTCTCAAATTATATTAAGAATGCATTTTGTCCTGCTGTTCACAGCCCTTTTTTTAAACTGTTGAAGACATCTTAAAACTAGTTTCCTGAAATAGAACCATGCCTTAAATCAAAGAATATCAACCAACTCCATTCACCCCCAAAATTACTTCAGTTATTTGAGACACAAATAGTGAGCCTGAAGAATGAAATGCCTAATTTCAGAACTCCGTAAGGGAATACACATAGGCAGATAATTACTACCATTTCTCAAGCTCACTGTCTTCTGCTTCATACTAGTCCTCAAAGATCTGAAAGTTTGTGTCTTGGCCAGATTTAGGTGGATTTTCACAGACAGAAAGGAGATCTCTAGACCAAAGGTCAGCTTCCAGCCAAATATCTATTTTCTGCTCCAATACCTTAAGGGTTCTACAGCATTTAAGGAAAGGTCACTGGTGTTTTCTCTTATTGTCATTCTTGGAAATAGCTTAGCTATCTTGGCTGAAGTACCCAGAAGAGAAATTCAGTTGGATACAGACATTTTTCTTAGAAAGTTTCAGCCCCGTATTGCAGAATTTTGACAGACTTACAAAATCTGAAACAAGATGCTATAATTACAAGTACCTAACAGTTCACTCTAGAATAATGTCTAGGCAAGTACTTCATTCTGCACATTTTTTTAACAAGTACCAAAAAACCCAGCAAATTTAAATGAAAAGTGGAAAATAAAATTTTCATTTTAAGATTTTAGCCTTAAAAGAGAGATAACTTGGATAACTTGACACAATAAAAACTCTTGCAGGCTACCAAGAATTAACTAATCCCAGATACACACTGTAAGCTTAGATAAGCTTCTGGGTTGAATCAGTATTGTAGACAAGACAGTGTCACCTCCTTGAATTTAGGAAAGAGACAAGCATTCAAATGCCTTTACTGAAACAAGCTCTCCTCTAATCTGACAATCAAGGCTTAGTAACAAGCACCAGAAAGTTTTTCCAACCAATATCAAACACACTAATGGAATCGCTTTCATTTCTTATTTAGTAATGCGGTAATAGTCAAAAACCTTTGTAATCTGTTCTTGAACCGAATTAAGTATTAGAGCACCTGCAGCATTTCCAAATGCAGGGAGAAAAAACTTTGGGGTCAATAGGATTAACTCCCAGTTCTTGGGCTTTACTGTGCCAATAGCACGGAGAGCACGATATGTTTCCTCAGCAGTTCTGTGGTAGTTTTAAAGGAATTTTCTGTCCTAGTGTGTAAAAGCAGTCAAGAACATGCAAACTGGCAGATTAACTAAAAAATCCAGAGGCACTTCTGCTGCTGTTCATCATACTTGTGTTGAGTACCAGAGAACCAGGATCCCTCAGGAAAATAATTTATGCCCTTCAAAATGCTAAGCGGTTTTTGGTTTGGTTTTGGTTTGGCTGTGTGTGTGTGTGTGCGCACGCCAGGTTTTTTTAACTGCTACTCTACTCTAACACTACCCTAAAGTACTACTCAGTACTTTATCGCTCTACTAGGGAGAGGAAGGTGATAAAGCAGAAGGGGAAAAAACCTGGTTGTGATCTAATGATGCACACTCTAATTTACTTTTAACAAGCAGATTTTCCTTTTTATTAACCTAATGTTAGGCAAACACTTTATAGTAAATATGCTGTTTAACAAAAAGAAAGTACTTAAATTCTGAATAGCTGGAAGATGAAATCTCATGTTTCAGATTCATGTTAAATTTCAGCCAGTACTATGGGAATTTTCACCAGCCAGGCCAAAGATTTCAGCAAGAAAGTAACACCCAACTTAAGAAATCAAAGCAAATCTAACTCCCATTCCCCAGAAATCTACTTTCATTTTGTTATTACTTAATTCCAAACAATCACTTTGATAGGAAAAACAAAAGTGCTGAAACAATACTTTTTTAATATATTTTTGAGGCTACTTGTGGGTGTTGGAAATTGAGTGGCAGAGATAGGAAAAGGTTCTGGAATTATTGCTCAAATTCAAAAATTGGCATGCCAATGCTTGGTATTGATCCAAAACTAAGTTTTCTGCTAAATGCATTATCTATTCAGAATGGTTTATTTAACAGATCTAACTGTCCCAAAGACTGAAGATGTGGGATTTTTATATCTATTAGGGACAGGGTACAGCTATGAAGATTAGGGTTAATCTTCACCAAAACTTTGCCGCTGTTTATGTCCAGCCTCACCATCCATTAACATTTTCCATTAAAAATGCGAGGTTAAATATGCACCGATATTTCTACTGCAAAGAGAAGGAAAGCTGAGTTTCTTCTGGCATTGGCTGAGCTGCAGTGGGGTGCACACACTTGCAATGATTGTGGAGATAATTGATAAATGTTGATACAGTTAGTTCCATAAGCAGGAGGTGGTGAAATGCCAGTGTCTGACACAAAATTGTTTGGGTTTCCCCCCCGACCCCCAAAGAGCAAATGCTGTCCCCTGCTGGCATGTCCTAGGGTCCAGCAATAGGGAAAGAGCAATATGCCCCCAAAGTATGTGGTGGGCCACAGACAGAAGGGATTGCTTTGTATGCTTGAGTCTGCTCCCTATAGATTTCAAGTTCCTTCTTTGTAGCTCAGGGCAGACCTGTAGCTGCCTTTCCCTTGCGTCCAAACCCAAAGATGACCTTTTGCAGGAACATCAGTTGCTTCATGGTTTGTAGACTGAAAGAAGCACCAAGATGGGAGAAGAGTGTCATCGTGTCTGTTGATACTCTGCACTTCAACCAGCATAAGTTTCCATCCCCTGATTGGCCAGGACTTAAGGAGAAATCAAGTGACAGCCTGAAACCATGGCTGCTAAATTTCAAAGCTATCATGGGACAGCAGATCAGAGCTGGCTACAGGCTGGCCTTCCTAAGTCATGCTAAGAAACTCCAGCTTCTTCCATTGAGACACAATCGTCACTTTTATGGGGAGACTCCCAAAACTCTGTCTCAAGGAAAAATGCAAAAATGCGGTCCTGCATTCCAAATATTTAGAGTCTGATTCTAACCTTACCAGCATAATAGTGTCTTTGAATTTAGAAAAACTTTCATAGATTGCAGTATGAAAGGGGAGAACTACTGAAACCAGAGGCAAGATTAATCAGTAAGTGTTGGATTGATTCACATAATGACATTTCCCCTTAGCTATTCTGAATAATTTCATTCGCTAAAGAGAATCAGACAGTCATTTTCATTTACCAGTATGTCAGGGACTTCTTTACAGACTTTGAATATCTACATTCATTTAGCTGCATCCCTGTTTCAATGAGGCTTAGAATGATTCACAAAGGCATTTGAGCTGTCATTTCCACCTGAATTCAGGAGGTTAGTTTCCGCTCTGCAATCACAATGAAAATACATAAAATAAAACGATACACTGGCTAGAGATAAAGCATACCAAAGTCAGCACAACTGGTAAGTTTTTCCATAAGTGATCTGAACAATACTAATACAAGGTTATGCCACTCCCTCTGCTTTACTTTTTTTAAAATAACTGATTACATCACAGCTGAGGCTGCATGATGACTTTTGAGACAGTTCTGTGGAACCAGAAAACTACTTGTGGGTTTTGCAGCATTCTTAAACAGGTTTTTCATCTCAGAGTCCACAGCACACACTGTGGTGTTCTTTTACTCCAAGTTTCACCTTTTTTTTGAGAGAATGTGGATATAGGTCTTTATCCACGGGAAGCAGCCCAAATTCATGCTGAAAAATCACAGAAAAATCTGTGCCTTAAAAAAAATCAGAAGTTTTTACTTTGCAGTAGGAAAAGAAATCATTATTTCTTCAAACGGTGAAAATGCTGGAGAGAGCGTGGGGGCGTCCCTGAAGACCATGAGAAGTGATGCCAGTGGTCTCCGGATGTTCAGACAGCCCGAGGGAAGCTGAGGAGACCTGTACCCCCAACCTCTCCAGGTCCTGGGGAGGTGCCCTCTCCGTGCCCTGGAAGGCATCACAGGGAGTGACAGACTGGGAAGAAGGGCATGTGCCTCAGTCCCCGCTCTCTCACCAGAGCCGGGCCCCTCTCTCCATCAGGCAGGAGACGCGTGCCCCGAGCAGGACGCAGACCTGCGAACAAACACCCTCTCAGAAGGTGACACCTAAGCCACCTTGCTCCTTTCTCACATAACAGACACCAGGAAGAGAGGGTGCATAAAAGGAAGAGACCACCAGAACTGTCAGGAGCCTGACAGAGCTCCTCAGGCACACAGACCCCAGCTCCAGCACCTCCTTCAACATTTCCCTGGGTTAAACGAGGAGGCCTTTTGTCCCACCCCTTCTTTTGGGCTGGTGCGTTTGGGCATGTTCAGCTGCAGACAGAGACTCTGCAAGCAGGATACACACAGTTTAAAATAGAAAGCTGTGGCTAAGCCACACAGAAGGCACCTGGGCTTTAGTGAGCTAGAAGGCTAGGCATTAGTATGCTCCCAGCCCTCAGGGAGCCCTCGGGGTCTTTGCAGGCCAGACGGGCATCAGTCTGGCAAGGAGGGGTCAGCTTGCACGGCCCCAGGACGGCTCCTCCACACTGCCAAGCTGCCGTCGTCAGCCAGCTCCAACACCAATGACTTGACCCAATTACCCAATGATCCTGACCAGCCTCCTTCCCCCCTGCCCACTTCCCTTTTAGGGTTTTGTCCTTCCCTACATTTTCTAATGCTCCTGAATATTTGAGCTACTGACGATCCAGTCCCAATGCTCCTACCACTGGCTATAATTTTTTTTTTTTTTACCTTTCAACAGAATTTCTCATAGGTCTTCTTCAGCAGTGTGAGCAAGATTGTGCAGCTGGGCCAAGTCAGAGCTGGACCTTGGAGCCTTGGGACACAGGCAATTAAACCTTTAAGAAAGGAGTGGGGTTCCAACAGCGGTTCTTCCCTCACCTTTTCCTAATATGATTGGCATGGCACAGGACCAAGCTTGTAAATCCTGGCTAGGATCACACAGGAGAAAAACATCAGTGGTTCGTGACTGTTAAAATGTATATTCAGTAGCAGAGATTTAGGGTTTTACCAACTGCAATTTAAACACCTGCAAGGCAGGCAGGATTTTGAAGGCATTGTACTTAAAGTAAGGAACAGAGACCCAAACAATCCCCAGTGATTCAACAGCGTTGGGGAGGGGGGGGGGGGGCGGTTAACCCAGAAGGCAACTTCAATAGGGAGAAACAGTGCTTATTGCAAGGTACGTGCCAAAGGAGATGAGGCAGAGTAGCCCATTCTAGTGTGGTTGCTTGACTTTTTCCAGCACAGACAAAACACATCCAGGGAAAACTCCCTTGGTTTATGAGGAGAACATAATTTCTCTGCCCATTCGCTATTCACCCCTTGCTCCACTTGGAAAGGAAATTCTAGAAATATCAGCTAGCACTTCTAATTGCAGAAAACCAAGGTTGAGATATTCCAGCGCAGAAGAAAAATAACGTGGGTCAGGAGTAATGACAAATATTCCATTTGCCTTTATGGAGCTAGCCAATATCTGTAATAAATCTACTTATGTATGTCTCCAGAAAATAAATGGTTATGTTTGTTCAAAGCACATTTGAAGCAGCTTCAAAAAAAGTTTCATTTATGTCCATTAATTCACCTTCAGTTTCAGAAGAAGGGTTCAGTGGGTTCCTATTTCCTCTGAAGTACTGAGCTAGGTAATTGTTATGTCCCTGAGCTGCAAGAGGCACCCAGGTGCTTCACATGTTTCTATTTTTACCCAAGCTTTACACTTCAGGTAATTGACACATAAGGAAAATCATAATCACAATCTGTTAAATTTGTTTCAGCATGTGTCTAGCCATGTACAGGCTCAAACAGACTTCAAACAGACTAAGCATCATACCGAACTGGGAACACCGGGCTTTTCCAAACGGTGGCAGTCAAGAGGTTGCACACTTATGAGGACATGGGCTTTAATTGTCATTCAGAAAACAGGACTAATTTGGGACCGATTCATAGGACTATATGTCACAATTTACCATGTTGGCTAGACCTCAGCTTATCATTCAGATTACTTTTATACTCAATCAAAAAAAAAAAAGGGGGGGGGGGAACGACAAGACATTTGCTAAAGTTTATTTAAAGTTTATGTCTAAATTAGATCACAGTGTCAGCAGCGTGGAGTATGTTTCCATAATAAAGTCCCTCAGGTTGAAAGTTCCTTATTGCAGTCTCTGTCACGATATGCTCTTTGTTGCATGGGTATAGTATGTGTCAGGGAGCCATATTTTCATTATTGTCACATAGAACAACATAAGTGATGCAGAGAGCTGTAAGAACCACTGTATTTAATTCACAGCCTGATCATGGCATCTAAATCTAAAACCAAATTATTCAGCTCAGGACAGCAATCTGTTATTCCCTGCCCTACACATCTTTCCTGCATTTCAGCTCCTGCTTGAAAAGACAGCAGGAAAAACAATGCAGGCTGAAGAAGGAAGAGAGGAAGCTAGATACTACGTGATATGCATGAATGCTGTTACCTGACATTTCTAACTACGTGCTTGTAGTAGGTTTCCAGCTCTGTGAGCCTCTGGTTCACCTCAGAGCATTAGGGAGAAGGCTGCAGAGACAGGAACCATGTGGCAACCACAGCTCTTCACCTCAGATCTAATTCACTTAGCCAGCTGTCCTGTTCAGTGTCTTCTAGTGCAGCGCCGCATACTAAAAATTCAGAAGTATCTCACATGGGAAAATTTTAACATTACTGCTTATTCTTAAGTATGTGCAGTCCAAAAGAACCAAACAGTACTTTTACTCCTCTGACACATTTTCTACTGGAACAGAAAGGGGAAAAACGGTTTAAAAACACTGATTAATGCATGTCTCGTGATACCTCACTAATTAAGGCAGATTCCAGCTTTCACTAAACATAGCTCCACAAATGACTTTACTACTAGTACTAAGTAATTGGGTCTAGGGTACAAAAGTAAAAACGTAATAGAATTTAATGATGCACTCTGTACCACTAAGGGTCTCTACTCCCATGAAATGTTAAAATAGGCTCTCTCAGTACCATCTACCTGCAGTATTATTTAGTCCCCCAAGAGATACGGTTCACTCTATGGTTTCAGAGGATTTTTTTAAACTACCTTGCTCAAACTTAGTTATAATGCCGCTGTTGTAACCCACCGTCTAAGAAATAAAAATGCCGACTCTCCCAAGTTAAAAAAGCCACATTTTAAAGGGTTGCAAACATTTAATTATTTTATGATTTAATGCATTTTTTTTATCAGAGTAGCAGTTTTGAACACAGATATGAAAGCCCAGGATGAACAGCTGATCCAATATAACTGGCTGGTAATACTGCTTTCAACAAACATATCTGATGCACAAACATGTCCTCGTAGCCACCTACACTCATACCCGTCTGTTAGGATGGCAACGTGCCTCTGTACAAGGTAACATGCCAGTATTAGAAGGCCAGAGAAACAAGCCAAAAGTAGGGCTAAGGAGAAATCTAAATAACATTGCACTTACTGGCTCTTCTTCCTGAATTTCATCCTGCTTGTAGCAAGCAGTATTACACTACTGCACACTGACTTTTAAAATTTTATTCCAGTTGTGTACAATTACGGGACTAGCAGCACACAGGAAAGAAGAATTGGTTGGTTGTGGATACTCACAGCTGCCAAAAACCCTTGAGATGGATTGCAGCTGGTAGTTGAGAAGCCCATTAAAGATATCTGTCAATTTACTTTGAACAGTTAGAGACAGCAGGTGCTGCAGGTGAAGATAATTCCCTGGAAGACAGTACCACCTGGGACAGTCACAATCAGTGCAGAGAGGCTAACTACAAGCTCTGTCTCTATAATGACAGCCTGGAACGGCAAGAAGTGTAATTCACCCAGTCTGAATCACAAACCTTGTCATAAGTTTGTTTTACAAACCTGTATGTTGTACTTCTCAAAAAGCACAAAATCTCAGAAAACTTTTTATTCATCAGTAAGTCTGGAGCTTATACACTTACTGCGGTTGTGTGTCTTTGCCACTGTGAAGTGGGTAGAAATTAGTCTGTATTCTGTAAAAAATCAACAGGCAGAAGAAAGTGTCATTTTACATTTTCAAGAATATAATGAGTTGGTTTTTTCCTGATTTTGAGGTTTGCACTTTACCAAAAATAATTTCTGTTTTGATAGAAGCGCTTTGGGTTTTTTCATAAATATAAAATTGCCCCAGCTGCTTTTAGCATATGCAGGCAGTTCTTTTAGAAACTATGTCTTTCCAAAAGAGCATGGAAAAATTACAAAATAACTCTTAACAAAACTGATGATTAACAAAATATTCCTTTATAGATGACCTGTAAAATTTTGAGATGAGATTAGAAAAGCATCTCCCACTTTGGCACTAAAACTCCATTTTCTAAGCTTTGGAAAATACTGGTTTTAATTAGTCTGCCATATGCTGCTGTGCATACCTCTTTCTAAGCAGAAAGCCTTTGCTTTGGGATCTCTTTGAGACTCAGCCACCCTGACGTATCCAAATCTTCCACTGACTGTACAAACTATTTAGGACCTAGTCCAAAGTCCAGCAGAAAATATTGTTATAACACCTACCCTTCTGCCCTCGCCATCATAGCTGTGCACATTAGGGAAGTACAGTCCCACTCTTTGGTATGTCTAGAGTTAACTCTGAGGTTCTTTGTCCTTTCTGTAATAGAACACAGACGGGAGAAGTTATTAATTTTTAAATGTTTTTAATTGCGAGAAATCTATGCCAAGAAGATGAGTCTTCCAGTTCTCCCTGAGAAGAACAATGCCAAATATTACAGCCAGCCCATGACTAGAGAAAGCAACCAAGAAAGGATGACTGCACAGAGAGGAGGACAGGGAGAGGATAAGTGAGTTTTCAGCTATGTCAGCCCCCCTCAAGCTTTTTTGCCTAACTCAGAGCAATGCAGGGTCATTTTCTTCAAGAACACTGTAGAATCTATCAGGATCTACCTTTCTTGATGCAATTTTCTGGAAGAAAAAGAAACTAGGAAGAAATCAGACAGCAATCAGAGCTCCTTCACTAAGTACAGAAAAGAGGTACCTCAAATACTGGTCTGTTTTCTACTATCATCTCTATGGACAATCTATATTCTGTGTTGAATGGCTGTTAGCATCATGCCCTCTACAGTAGCTCATTCACTCTTTATATAGTCACCTACGATTCTCTGATCTCAACTTTACATTATGAAAAGGCTTTCGGTTGCCAAAAAAAAAATACAGTCCTTAGACCTGTCGCGACTTTTGCACCATCCTGTTTTTCACTCTTGCTTCAACGATACAGCTATCTGATTTGTTTTTTTTGCTTTGGTTTTTTTTTTTTTTTGGTCTATTTAGATTGAGAATAATGTAAGGCATTCATTATTTGCTCTTTATTTTTACATCATATCTAGCCCAAAAGGGATCCAGCTTCTGTCCACTCAAGGCTAATACCATAAAATAGTGTGATAAATAATGCTAACTATTTTCATTTGTTCTGTTGTTTCAACATTTAAAACCAGACACTGAGAGAAGCAAAATTTTGCACTCGTAAGAACCACTTTGCTAGCTAACGTACTTGAGGAAAGATGAGTCATATATAATCTAGAAAAATCACATACTGAATAGAGAAATGGTAGGCTTGTTTCCCTGAGTAGAGGAGAATTTCTCCTCTAATGTTTATTTTTGAACTGAATATTGTATTTTTCTGTAGGTTCTATTTCTCACTGTCTGAAAGCTCTACTTTTTCTTCTCATTTCTTCCAAGCTGCTGCTTAGAACTTTTGAAAAATAGCTACTCTCTACTAACTCGTAGCTTGGAGTTAGATGGGATAATATCATTTAAATTCAAAAATGTAGACGGACTAGTTTGGGTTATAGCTTTATATGACAGAATATGTCAATTAAATCATTATTGAATTGACGGAGTGGAGGAAAGTTCGTTCTTGTTAAATCCAGTAAAAGAAACCCAAAGGACAAAGTGCTCATAAAGCACAGAAAAGAGAAAGCTCTATTTTTAATGTATTTTGCTGTCTCAGTTCCAGAGCTTCTAATCATGCACTGAATTAGTATCCTACTAGTAGAGTTCTTAAATTTCAGCCTGATACCTTGCTGTTAATCTACCTGATGTACTAGATCTACCTCTAAAACCCAGTACTGTTGTTCAACTGTACAGCAAGCTACGTAAGTAACAAACGTAATTATGGACAAAATGCAATTTGCCTATATACAGTATCCTTCATACCTGAGGTAAAAAATGCTTTGTGGACACAGTCAGTTACAGACTAACTAGAAAAGGAATATCTTAAGAGTGATTTAAGGAGAAGGAGTAAATCATCGATCAGATGGCAAAAAGTTCCCTCACTGCACTTTTTTTAAAAGAGAGCTGGGAGAGAGCAAAAAGTCAAGCAAAGATGTGGGGTTGAAGAGCAGGTTGGGAAGAGCAGACTGTGAAAGCAAAGCAGAGCAAAGCCATGAAGAATTTTAAAAGAGACGAGTCTGGAACTTCCAGAATATCACACACCATTCTTCCATAAAGCATAATATTCTGCCTGTAACTTCAGTTGAATTAAATATAAGGCACTTCTGAAAATTTCACTCAGTTCCCATCTACATATTTAACCAATGGAACCCCCTTGCAGATCTGGTACTTGGCATAATAACAGGAGCACACAACTGATAAAATGTTGTGAGTCAATCTGAAAGTTATGCCGTGCACAATCTCTGTTACAATTTCATGGCAAAGGAGAAAGTACACATTTGGTAAGTGGGTATGATGAGTGGGTTTTTTCATCTGCAATTTGTAAGGTGTTCTAGCAGTCTTGGAAAAATTGTGGCTAGCTAGGAGGTCATTTAAGTAACATAGTGAATAAACAGCCCAAGAAGATTATAAACTCAGAGAATCTCCAAGAAAAAAGAAAGACCTGAACTTGCCACAAGAGTTTTGTGCAATTCTATTCCAAAGAATAATTGGGTAATGGTACCAAAACTACCTCCCTTATAAAAGAACCAGAAAGAAAATTATGAAAACAGAGAGGCTGGGATTTCATCATCAAACAAAGTGAGAAAAAGTTACTCTACAGCTATGGTCCTGATCCTGTGTTAGCAATTATGTTCACTTCTGTGACTGTGTAACCAAGAAGTCAGTATTTGCCTTTACTAAAGGGGGTGAATATTTAGTTTTACTTAAACTGTTAGTTTGTAAGTGTATTTGTGGTCAAGTTAAATCTCAGCTAATGCTTGCAAGCAAAAGCAGAGTGTTTCTTTGAAAACAATACCTCCCGATACAACGTTATCACAGACAAGCCCTTGGAGCCAAAGCAAGATTTGGTGAAGTTGTTCCCTGTAAACATCAGTAAATAGCATCAAAAGTATTCAAAAGCCATAACAGAGAGGGCAGTTTTCACAAAGAAGCATTACCCAGTTCTTGTCTAGCATAGGGCAGGCAATGGACAGATGGTTTTTAAGTTTCTGGGAAATCCTATATTGTCACACTTTGCTTTTCAATTGCTTTCCTAAAATACAGCTTGAAAAAAAAAATCCTCATTTTCTATCTAGAGTTTCAGTAGGTAGCAAACCCTCTGAGGTGGAGACTCTCTTTTAATGTGTCTCAATTTATTCCTATGGTGTCTGAAGCAGGTAAGTTACCTACAAGTCACTATGTCAGAAAGAAAAACAGACAAAACTTATGAAGTCTGAGGAAATCAAAACCTGAATAAACACATCATACAGCCCTACAGCCAGAGAAGCAGCAGAGTCTCTCAGAACAGCATATGTCCTCCTAGTGATGCTTCTTGACTTTTTTTCCCAGAGAGATGAAAGTACACATTTAAAAATGGATGCAGGTAGGACCAAGCAGAGACTTTTTCAGCAGCTGCTTTCATCATTCAACATTTTTTCTTAACCACAGCAGTCTCTCATGAATAATCTCAACAGTGTCCAGGGACTCGGTGATTCTTCCAGGACTGAATAAATGTGACTGATGGGAAGTCAGAACACTAAAACACTTGAGCGTTGTGCAATCTCACCAGGCAGAATTGCTGTGAAATTGTTTAGCATGTTTTGTTGTCCTTAAAATTGAACTACAGACACATTTTAAGACCCGCTAGGAACCAAATTCTATCCTTCCTTTCTATGGTGAGGAAAAAAAAAATTCTGAACTTGCAGTTTTTAAGAGCAAGTCTACATTTATACTTTCACATACATTGATCATTTTGATAATATCAGCTGACTAATATTTGATTTAATGAATATTCCAAAGATAAATTTCCACTCAATATCAACACTTTTCTATCTGAGCAATAGGAATATGTACTAAATTAATGGATACGATTTACCCATTTTGAGGATATTCTGAACGATCTTTTACTGTGCCACCTGAAATAAACTTTCATATTCTTTGCAAAGCTGCATACAAATTTCTCTTGCAGGTTTCAGATGTGTAAATAACATCATACGGGAGCCAAGGAAAGACTACTGAGCATCTGTTAGAAACACTAAATGATGCATAGTGAAAAGGAGGGTCAGATTTCCAGGTTTGTGCTTAGATCACATTTTCTTCATATATGCTCAACTGTAAAAAGATTTGCTCAACACAGATACGGCTCAAGCAACTCCATTTGCTGCATTGCAGACAATATCTTACCTAGAAATGTAGCAGTGAGCTCAAGAAGGAATCTTTTATTCCATCTGCACTGTGGTATACTACAAATACTTTAACTCTTTTTTTTTTTTTTAAGTCTTTTTAAGCACTCAGACACTCAGATTTATCAGATTCAGTATTAACCTTCTTAAGGGACAAGTTAAAGTTTAAAATTTTACTTTCAAGATAGTTGTTAAATGTATTTAAACTGTATTTAAGACATTAAAAATCAATGTAGCCTATGTATTACCATTATTGCTCAACATACTTATTACAGTACGGTCTAAGACCCAAATATGACAAGACTGCAGAATACTGGTACTGAGGATGAGAAATTATCCTTGTTCCAGTAGCTACCAATCTCAATCAGCAAACAAGAATGGGTGGAAGGGGAGGAATATGCCATTTGTGCCAATATAACAGAGACATGGCTGCAAGCCCCATGATAATTCCACGACTGATTCACTTTTATTTCATTATTTCAGCTTTTTGGTGAGAATCACAGAGATCAGGCTGCATCCGTCAGTCTCTGTGTGAACAGTTTTGTGCAGCTTTTCTGCCAGCTCCTTTCTCAGGTAGAAAATGTGATTTCTGCTTATAAATCCATTCCTTCCATACTTTATGCAAGAAGTAATAGAAATTTGCATCCCTTGGAACTTCCTAGCGGTTACTATGATCAAAGTCTACAACTGCTATTAGGTGATAAAGTAGGGAATTAACCAAATATACCCTTTAGAGGAATTTGAGAATCTGGTAATGAAGGGAACTTCATAAATGACATGTTCTTTGTTATATTGTGTGCTTAAAAAGCAGGAGGATGAAACCCTGTACTACGCCGCCTTTCATGCTGCGCATCGTACTGGAAGGGGCAGAGGGAGAGGGCAACAGCTGCCTTGGACGCCAGGAGGAATTCAGCATCAACAAATGGTCTCACTGAGTTCGTGCTGCTTGGGCTACTGATCAGTTCAAACCCAGATGCATGCTTCTGCTGCTCCCCTTGCTCCCCTGCAGTGTGCCCTGAAATAAAAATTACTTCCTTCCACTCCTCTCCTGCTCTCCCCAGTCACCCTAACCCTTCTGCTTCTGTTTGACCTGCCTTTCATGCAGGCCACTTTGTGATAGTGACTGGGGTTTTTTCACCACTCAAGGTAATCAGAATCCAGAACAGCAAATAAGCAGCTGGGAATGACCGGGAGTTGCTGGTACAGCTGCTTAACTTACCGTACGGCTCAACTGGACAGAGGATAGGAGGGTATTGAAATGGGTTTGGGAATCCTCACAGAGGAACCAGTTCCTGGAGTATCCATCACACTCACTTTTTGCACCCCATTAGCATTCAAGTCACTCCAAGAGTGTCAGCAGGTTGTTTTGGAGAGTAGGTGTTGATTCCCAAACACACATTCTTCTCAGCTGGATTATGTCATTAAAAATGAGTTTTCAGATTTCACTGCCTCATCCTTTTCAACCTGAAGTGCAAGTAAGGAACTCATGCTCCACAGAGGCAAGCCAAAGTTATCCAAAATACAAATCATTAGTAACTTTGGTGTCTCACATTCCCTTCGTTTAAGGAATAGTAAGTCAGAAGTTTTAAGGGTGCTTTCAGTCTGGGAAGACAAGAAGCTGATTTTGAGCTAAAAGGAGATAAAGCAATAATACTCAGAAGCCAAAGATGAAAACTAAAATTTGAGAACTTTTTTTTACTTAAAAACAATTTGGAAACACTTCATCTTTCTCTTCAGAATAAATCTGACAATTTTCAAGCTAAGGCAGTTATAGAACAGCTTAAAATAAGGTTTATATTGAAAGATTTTTTTAACCATAACTGTAGAGCAGAACAGACCAGTGAAGCTTGAGATGGAATTCGATTCCCATAGAATATGCAATTTCACAAAAACAGACATGCTCAACAGAAAGAATTCAGCAGTATTAGAAAGACCATACTGTGTGAAGCCTAAAATCTAGCTAATCCAGTATCTTGTCTCCAGAAATAGCTGACAGAAGATAACTAAGGAAGAGCCTAAGAAAAAGGCAAGCACACTGTGATGCTTCCCAGATTTGGAGGTGCCTCAGACAGAGGCAAAGTCTTTGCATTTAAGAGCTTGTGATGGATTTTTCTTCCATCAGTTGTTCAATACTTTTTGAAATGGGTAAACTGGGTCTATTAAAAAATGTAGACGTCAGCTAAAAATTCTGTAATGGAATTAAAATCTTTTAAGGTAAAGAATTTTGATATCTCATTTTGAAATAGGTTCATTTTGATTTTTTTACCCCATGTTGTAATATAACAAAATATTTAAAATTCAAAGATGAAGTGTATTCCACCTTAGAAATTGAGCTAAATTTTGCAAATCTTGACATCTTTTGAAAACAGAAGGCCCATCATAAAATAGCTATAGTCATTGCCTCTTTGCCTGGCAAATCTTAACCTGTTTCTTCAGTCTTTAACCTGTTGCTTGCATGTTGTGCTTTCTAAGCTGTACAAATATTAGCTAGCATCTTCAAATCCCTTTGAAGGCAATTGAATGTACAGCAAACTATGTGCAGCCAGAAAATGTACAGGGAAGGAAGGGAGAGTGCAGGGAGGACTTTATAGTCTCCTGAGATGAAAGCAATTAAAAATCTTTGAAAAAAATGAGAGAACTTCAAGTTACAGAGGTTTTAAATTGTCATAGAGGTGGTTGTTACTGAAGGCTCTATATCACTTTAGCACTTTGGAAAAAATTTCTCCCATAATAAAAGATAGTTCCTCCTCAGTATCTCTCCGTATGTGACCCTACAGTTATCCATCACTAAAATACTATATACGCCTATTTCATCAGTCATATTTGCTTTAATAAATAGTTAATCTATTGTTCTAGCTTGCAAAAGTCAGTGAGCTGGTTAAAACTAAAGCTTCTCACTGTAAAAACACCTCTTTCCAATACGCTCGGAGGATTTTAGCACATACCTTTCCTGTATGCAATGTGCTTAAATGTACACCTGATTAAGCAATTGCAGATGGAAACATGCAATGGACAAGCTAGTGATGGAAAGTACGCTACTTTTAACATCCTAACCAGAACAACAGAAGACCAAGGAAATATAATCATGTCGCATCTGCTTAGATATTAGAACATTAGCAGTGTTGTCAATTCTCATAATTTTATCATTAGGCACTTCTCTTATTTTTTTTAACCTCAAACCACTGCCAAGCCCTCTGAACTGAAGACAAATGAATGAGACAATTTTTGTTTTCTGTTTCATACAGAGAAAAAATATATGTATTTTTCCAAACTTTGTGTTTTCGAAGAGACTGTGTTCCTGGCTGGGCTCCTGAATATGTCAAGGCACTCCCTGTGTTCCTGCTCCCCAAACCCACCAAACCAGAGGACCTAGCAATTTGCACTGCAGTTGCCACCAGGTCTGTGAAGCAAGGTTTCCCTGATACGAGAGGTAGCATGCACAAGGGCAAAAGGGACACATGCCCAGGTCTCATTCCAACAGAGAGTGGCCAGATGAGCACTCAGATCCAGACCTAGGAAGGTCTCCAGGGCCAAGTAACCTAGGTGTAGCCAAACAAACGCAGACATCTGGCTTGGAAATCGATACAAAGAGGAAGTATTAAGAAAACAAAAAGTATAATTTAATAAAATTAAAAGTCTTTTGTGAGTCCAGCCATTCTTGTGATTTGGTCCTGGCCAGCAGTGGTTTTGGCAGGGGCTGAGAACAGGAGGCCACCTTCCCCTGTCCCAGCACTGCTGTGGTATAGCACAACTAAGGTGGGTAGGTGAACAAAGTTGGACCACTCTCTGTTCAGAGAACTGCGTTCCGCTTTCTATTTTGT
This sequence comes from Elanus axillaris, assembly GCA_026212715.1. NCBI lineage: Eukaryota > Metazoa > Chordata > Aves > Accipitriformes > Accipitridae > Elanus > Elanus axillaris. The sequence continues at coordinate 26,619,769 of JANZLQ010000005.1, forward strand.
GACAGCAAAATGTTTGTGTTTCTTAGCACCCTACCAGCCGGTCTGAGTTTTCTGCAAAAGTCCAGTGTAAAATGCAGAGAATTTCTCCAGCATTTATTCTTGCCCTTCCTTTGTAATAACTGAAAGACTCACTGGAAGCTGAAGAACGCATTTAATAATCAACTGTATTTTTTTCAGTCACAGAAAATAGAAGTTTTCTTAAAAAAATAGATTAAAACCTCCTGATTCCATCTGATAAAAAAAGTGAGTTAATTATATCACACTAAATTGCAGAAGGTCACACTGACACCTGGTGGCCTTTCATACCTACTAAAATTGCTCCCACCAATTTCAGCAAATAATTCATGCAAGACTGGTAACAATATCAAAATGACATCGTGGTTGTGTTTGTATCTGCTTGGGTTTAGCGGGTATTACTCAAACCCTGAGTTAAGAGGCGATGAGTCCACTCCTCAGTACCATGCTGAAGTACTGCCTTTTAATTAGCCGCCATGTTAAGTCACATTTGCTGCTGGCCCTGACTGCAGGCATCAGAAAGCCACAAGCTTTCATAAACAACAATTAAGGATACCAGAGCTGCCACAACAACCCTGTGGCAGCTCTGAGAGCTATCAGGAGATTTCACAATGACACATTGCATTAAATAGAACTGCAGCCAGTGGAAGTAAAGCATCTTATTACTATTACTGCTATTGTAGGATCTAGTAGACATAATCATGGACCAGGACTCCATCACAGAAGGCACCATACAAACCATGAAAATGATAGGCTACCCATAGTAGGCTATAATTTAATTATAGGACAAGGAACAGATTGAAGGTGCTACAGACCAGCACATCAGAGCCCAGCCTCTTAAAACATGTAATTAAATAGGAACTTTTTTTTAAAAAAGAAGCAGAACCCTCCTGTGGCAGTGAAACAGAGCATAACTCTGAGAAGGAAGAAGTATCTCCTTCTTGTTAAGACAGTGCAAATTTTGATGGGAAAATATCTCAGTTTCATCTATGGGGAGGATTATTTATGTAACAGAAGAAGATCCCCTGGATCAGGTACAGCAAAGGTCTTGCAGGCACACAGTGCCACTGCTGCTGCTGAGAGGAAAGAAAATACTGCCTTCTCCTCTCTCAAACAAGATAGTGTACTTTTGCACTCACTGTTGTGAAGGAGACTGCTATGATGTTTCTACGGCTCTGAATGTCTCTTGTTGTAGAGGGGGAGAGAGGTGATCTGGCCCACTCCTCCATGCACAGAATGGACAAAGAAAACCAAAGGAGCCTCTGCTGTTAGCTGTCATCAAGAATTTCATTTTAGCTGAAAAGAAAAAAAGCCTGTCAACACAGGTTTTCCTGTCAGTTCCCAGCGTGCTGACTCCGTCACAAGAGATTATCAAGAACTGGGGTCTCCATCACAGAGAACCAGAGTCCACCAGAAATTGTATTAATCAATCACATAAGCTTCATCCTGAATCTGCCCAAGGAGACAAATGTGCATATTTCCCACAGAAAGGTCATTCATTCTGAAGGACATCTCACAGTGTTAAAACTCATTGTTTCTTTTGTGTCATTTTGGTTCATTTACTCTGCTGTAATGTTGTAAGTTAAGGGTGAAGTAGCCAACCTATGGTTTACGGGCCCAGCAGTTGCTTCCTGAAGCCTGTCATCCTGTGGTCCCCATTCATAGGATCAAAATGAAAGCCAGTTCTGACTGCAAAGCCCAACACCCACAAACACTTCCATGTCATGGCTGCTACGAGTCCACTGCATGAAGGGGCACAAAAACTTTTTAGCGGTGGCAGGACAGACATGTCCACTGAAGTAATAGAGCAGGGGTGCATCAACCTTTGCCCACAAGTGACATGGTGCCAAAGTGAGCAGAGAAGTAGAACATCAGCACAGTAGAATCCTAAGTATAGTCTGTAATTGGATACGGTTACTTTGAATTTACAAATTAGTATTTTAACATCATAACACCTGTTTGTATCAAAAAGTTGCAAAACAATGAATACAAATTACTTAAGTGAAGTATAATATTTTAACGCTGCTAGAATGTGTAGACTTTACCTTCCTTTTTGAAGAATGTCATAAAAATCAGTAGCTTCCTGGGAAACATTTCAATTTTGATAAAATTGCCTTTTGGACAGAAAACAGTTCTGTTTAAGTTGTTGCATCCAGTTCCAGTCAACATACTATTATTGTTGTACTTTCAGCAATAAGTAAAGCATTTTAAAGGCAGGTATAAGACAGATCATTTCCTAGAAGACCTTTACAATCCAGGTAGACAATACAAGTAGAAAGGGCGTAGAAAGGGCATAAGTGCCAAAAAAAAAAGCATGAATGTACAAGAGGTACCTACTCTTTAGCTCTGCTATTTAGTAAGGGGCAAGAAAAGTGGGAAATCTCTTCAGAAATTATAGACCATTCCCAAAATGGAGGAAGTGTGAAAGCCTGTTGGATGGAAGGATTTGATAGGAAGGTGCTGGAAGACGTGGCTAACTGAGAGAAGATGTGAGGGCAGGTTTGTGAGGGCAGCATTGGGCAGCATGATGCAGGCAAGGAAAGGAAACAAAGGAGCTAAGATGAGAGGTGGACTCGGAAGCCAGCTTTGTTAAGACCCCTGGCCATAAGCCTGTAGTGTTACTTCATAGGAAGCCAGTAAAGGAGCAGCAGATGATCCCAGGAGTGAGGAAGGAAGATGCTTTTGAAGGAGAGAAAAAATTCTTCAGCCACAGAAATCTGCCAAAAATGGAGGCATGGCATAGAAAGGGAAATATAATTGTCCTGGTTTCAGCTGGGGAAGAGTTAAGTGTCTTCCGAGTAGCTGGTACAGTGCTGCGTTTTGAGTTCAGTAGGAGAAGAATGTTGATAACACTCTGATGTTTTCAGTTGCTGCTAACTAATGTTTATACTAAGTGAAGGATTTTTCAGCTTCTCGTGCCCAGCCAGCGAGAAGGCGAGGGGGGCACAAGAATTTGGGAGGGGACACAGCCAGGGCAGCTGACCCAAACCGGCCAACAAGGTATTTCATGCCATGGGACGTGGGGATCACTGCTCAGGGACTAACTGGGTGTCGATTGGCGGGTGTGAGCAATTGCACTGTGGGCCATTTGTACATTCCAATCCTTTTACTATTACTGTTGTCATTTTATTAGTGTTATCATCATTATTACTTTCTTCTTTTCTGTTCTATTAAACCGTTCTTATCTCAACCCACAAGTTTTACTTCTTTTCCCGATTTTCTCCCCCATCCCACTGGGTGGTGGGGAGTGGGTGAGCAGCTGCGTGGTGTTTACTTGCTGGCTGGGGTTAAACCACGACAGTAATCTAGATGTAAACAACTAGTATCTTAATGGGCATGTAAAAGAAGCCTTCTAAGTAGATGCTGATGAGCTTGCAGAATACGACTGCACATTATGACTGCCCTCCAGGCAAACGACCAGTCGCAGAAACAAAAATATGGATGGAGCTTTTTTTATGATAATGATCCACTGAAACAAACACATTTAGCTAATGATCTAAAACCAATAAAATATGCCAGTTACTCCATCAAAATCAAAGCACTGTTTGTGAATTTTCTGACTGCCCATTTCACGTGACCACAAGGCACCTGCACCTGCAGTAAACTTTCAAATTTAGTTCATCTTTCCTTCCTATTGGTCCATAGGCTTTTAAAATCTTGCAGTCTGCACTGTTACCTGTAGATACTTATAATAATGTTATGTGATTGTCAATATAAAACTATTTCCAAGGTGAATTTTCTAAAACATGTATGATGTTATTATATTTTTAAGGACTAATAACAAAATATATGTGGTACATTCATCTGACGTATCTACTTGTTAACCAAGACAGTTCACTGACTGTACATTTACAAGCCAGAGAATCAATTTAAGTTATTATCACTACTGTTAAATTCAAGGGCCCAGTGTGTTTGAAAAATGAATGTGGTTTATTCATGTACTAGTCTGCTAAACCAGCAAAGCTATCAGCATTGGTGAAAGCCTAAATCACAGCAGGAAAACTGTAAAGATTTGTATTTATTGGGAACACCTTCATCGTTTTTTATATTAATATAAAACTAGGAAGTCTTCAACAAACTGTAGTATACTAGAAACCAAAAACCAAACCTGAACAGAACTTCAGTCACAATGACATTCAAAAAATCTAAAATAAATTTATAAAGAAAACTAAAGGAATTGAATACATATAAATCAGAGGAGTCCACTCAGATGTATCAATATGCCACTACCTCAGTAATATTTCTAAAAAGCAAAGCTTTGTACGTAAAGAACAGATTTTCAAAGAAGAGCACAGAAGATGCTGCACAGAACCTGTAGTTCCATCATCTAGCAAAAGAAAACATAAAGTTGAAACCAGTGTGGCAAATAGCATGATTTAATCGCTGTTTCACATCCATAGCCTCAAGAGATTGCTGGAGAGAAGCTTTTGGCAAAACATACTGATTTAGTCAGGAAATTCATATTGCTCCTCATCACCAAAAGTTCATGTTATGGGCACTGAGGACAGCCCCACACTCTGAAGCTCTTAAACCCATTAAAAGGTTTGTAGCTGTTTTCTAAATGAATCAAGAGAAACTACATCTGATAGAAAACTTCAGGCAAATGTTAGTCAAGCATTACTGAACTATGAAAATACACAGTAGCAGGGCAGAGGGGATAGCTGCCTATATCTAATTGGTTCCTGTCCTGGGTTCAGCTGGGATAGAGTTAATTTTCACAGGGACCTGGGAGGGGGCATAGCCAAGGCAGCTGACCTGAACTAGCCAAGGAGCTATTCCATACCATGTGACACCATGCCCAGTATATATATATAGGGAGCAGGCTGGGGGGTGGTCTCTCGGCTTTCGGTGGGGAAGTGGCAGAGTGCCGGGTTCCGGGTGGTGAGCGGTTGCACTGTGCATCACTCGTTTTGTGTATTCTCTTATTTGTATCGTTATTGTTC
>JANZLQ010000005.1:26631573-26656274 GCA_026212715.1 Elanus axillaris
TGGGAGGGGACATAACCAGGACAGCTGACCTGAACTAACCAAACAGATATTCCATACTATATGACGTCAGCTCAGGTATAAAAGCTAAGTAAAGGGAGACGGAAGGGGGGACATTTTTTCCGTCGTCCAGAGAAACCACTATGCATGCTGGAGCCCTGCTTCCCGGGAAGTGGCCAGACATCACCTGCTGATGGGAAGTAGAGGATAACATCATTTGTTTTCTCTCTGCTTTTCGCACACGACCTCTGCTTTCACTTATTAAACTGTCCTTATCTTGACCCACGAGCCTGTTGTTAAATTTTCTCCCCCCTGTCCAACTGAGGAGGAGGAGTGATAGAGCGGCTTTGGTGGGTACCTGGCGTCCAGCCAGGGTCAACCCATCACACTCAGATTTCAAACAAATCCACAGCTAAAGTAGATTCACAAACAGCAGTGACCAACACTGATTTTCATAACCTCCAAACTTCCAGAAAGCTTCATTATTTTCTCCAGCTTAGGGTTTTCAGGACTCACTTATTTTTTTGCATTAGCCTCAGACTAAACTGTAGAAAACTTCAATGAAATCTCACTTTAAAGTTACAGCTCCTTTAGAGTGCAGTTCTCCAAATTCTGACTGGTGCAAATTCCTACAGGCATGTATCATCTCCTCTGATGTCTGCATACCATCTCCTTGATTTGAGAGAGCAGCTCAATACACTGAACACTATGTTCAAAGACTCAAAACCCTGGAAGCTGCACTCTGAAAGAGTATCATCTCTTATTGCCCAGAATACCTTCAAAACCACCCTGGAGCCTCATTCTGCTGTCATAACTGTTGTGCTCTGTTCTCTGCTAATGTTGAAGGACATGAAACGCAGTGCCTCCATCACATTGGAGCTTGTCTGTAGCCACCATACGCTTTTCTGTTCATCTCTCTCTACGTGCCTTCTTTTTCCTCCCATCTCTTTTCACCTGAATCTTTTTCCTAAAATGCATTGTTGGTCTAATTTATCCTAAGAAATGTTATCAGTGGTATAACAGTGGAAAAAAAAAGTGTATATATTCCTGTTTTGGGTTTCAGGCCAAGTAGTGAAAAGTAGTAACCTCTGTATTGTCTTAACTGCATTTGTCTGTTTACCCATACTTGCACTTACTTATACAGCTGTTTTTCCCTGCTTGTAGCAACAAGATGCTGGGAACCACATGTGGTCAGGACCAAAACCAGCAATAAATATAAATGAGTCTGATATTACATTTTTCTACCTAATTCTTCAATTGTGCATATGTGAGCTGCTCCTCCAGCTTGTCACACTAGAAGAATACAACAATTCTAGAGTGTTGCTCCCTTTGGAAATAGTTTGAGGTCTGTATTTCTGGAGGGTAAGGGACATGTAGACAAGTAACTACAAGAAGACAAATTTTTCTCCCACAGATAAATTCAAGAAGGAAAGAACAATGCTATTTTATTTTATTTTATGAATCAGGCCTTTATAAATGCTTTTGTCAAATTCACAAAACTGGGCATGAATTCACTTATTTTAAAAGCAAGAAAAAAAAGACACATGATGAGTTTTTTCAAGATCATCTGGTTTATTTCCAATTCATGAGTTAAGTGCCATCACAGAAACAAACTCTCACAGAAGGGCTGAGGTTGGAAGGCAGCTCTAGAGGTCATCTAGTCCAACCCCCCTGCTCAAGCAGGGTCACCTACAGCACCATCCCCCCTTCCTTCTTCTTCCCCAAGTTTACATGCTGAGCATGATGTCCTATGGGCTGGAATATCCCTTGGGTCAGTGGGGGTCAGCTGTCCAAGTTGTGTCCCCTCTCAGCTCCTTGTGCCCCCCCCAGCCTCCTCACTGGTGGGGTGGGGTGAGAAGCAGAAAAGCCCTTGGCTCTGGGTAAGCACTGCTCAGCAGTAACGAAAACATCTCTGTGTTATCTACACTGTTCCCAGCACAAATCCAAAACGTAGTCTCACACTAGCTACTATGAAGAAAATTAACTCTATCCCAGCCACAACCGGCACACTTAGGAAAACCAGTGCTGAGTAGAGGTGAAGTATCACATCCCTTGACCTGCTGGCAATACTTTATCTAAGGCAACACAGGATACCATATTCCTTCTTTGCCAGAGTGGGACACTGCTGGCTCATGGGTAACTTGGTGTTCACCAGGACTCCCAGGTTCTTTTCTGTAAAGCTGCTTTCCAGCTGGTCAGCCCCCAGGATATACTCGTGCCTGGGGTTGTTCCTCCCCCAGTGCAGGATGTTGCACTTCCCCTTGCTGAACTTCATGAGGTTCCTGTCAGCCCATTTCTCCAGGCTGTTGATGTCCCTCTGGATGGCAGCACAACCCTCCAGCATATCAGCCGCTTCTCCCAGTTTTTTGTCATCAGTATACATGGTGAGGGTGCAGTCTGCCCCTTCATCCAGATCATCAGTGAAGATATTGACCAGGACTGGATCCAGTATTGACCCCTGGGGATCGCCACTAGTTATTGGCCTCCAACTAGATGTTGCACCATTGATCACCACTCTCTGTGCCCTGTCACTCAGCCGGTTTTCAATCCAGCCTACTGTCTGCCCATCCAGCCCATACTTCATCAGCCTCTCTATGAGGAAGCGCTGTCTGTGTCCACTAGTATACACATTTATCTTGAGAAAAATAATGCAACAGAATGAAAGCTTTAACACCAGAATTATTTTCAAAAGGAAAATAAAAGTGTCAGATTTCTTAATTTTAATTATCACCTTTTACGTGATACTAATCAATATCTAATAAAAATAATACAGCACCACGTTTTAAGGGGTTTAAATCCCTCAAAATTTGGGTACCTTGAGAGATGGGCATACATCTTGATTTATGCATCTGAACTACAGATCTGGCTTTGATGGAATGAGTGCCTTCAAGCCCTGTTGGCAGGTGTTTGAAAACTGGGGGTTTGAGACTTTTTTATTTGGAAATAAAACATAAGATGTTTCCGTTGTCTCCTTGCTTGCTTCAGCTACACCTGAAGGTCTTCCTACAACCATGTTCCCTCCAGAAGAAGAGGAACAAGTAACTTTACAAGACTGTATTTCAGGTTACTGTATCTCACTGGTCCTGATAAGATCTAAATTATTGAAGTGAGAAAGCAGGAGGATGGAGAAAACTGAAAACAATTTGCTCTTGACCACAAAATGTAGTGTAAATTATTGGCCCATTCAAGTTAGAGATTTATTACTAACATCAGTGGAACAAAAACTGACACCTCAAAACAGTGGTTTGTAATCAAACAGGTTAATACTGTTGAAGACAAATCATTATGATTCATTAAGTTCTCTGAGGAGCAACAAACTATATGTTATCTTTTCTGTCTCACTGTTTATTGACCAATTTTCCTGGACGCTCCTACAAAGTACTGTGACTTTTGTTTTAGCAAATGCTTCATCAGCTGCAAAAGACTTCTTAAGTATTCTTTTAATTACGATTGAAACTGACAATTAAGGTTAAGTCCCTGCACTTGTAAATATTTGAAATGTTTCAAATTTTATAAAATTCACTGTGTTTTATTCAATTTATAAGACACACAGGTTGAACTGAAATAATTCAGAAAGTTTTTGGAGGTTAATTGTTTCTTTAATTAATTCCTAAAACATACAAGTGTGTTTATGCTTTGAAATTAAGTTTAGCTGCATTTCATCTTAACATATGTCAAAGGAAAAGTCAAAACAGTCGGTTTAGTCAATGCTAAACAGAAACTGTGCAGCTTTTTACAGTTCTCAGCCATTTTTCTCTGTTGAAATATTTCACCTCATCTGGGAATGATTTGCAGTAATTGTGATCCATTCAAAAGTTCAGCTGGCCATTCAGTGAATGTCACCTAGCTGTACTCGTGCACAAGAGAAATGGAGTCATGCCTCCCCATATCACCAGATTTATTTACTGCACAGCACCCTTTCAGCTGTTCACTGAACCCACGATTTCTAAGGTTATCATTTTGGCATGGGCAACAGTAATGCGTGAGGAAGATAAAGAGAGAAAGACATCTGCCATCAACCATATTGAGCATGAAAATAGCTGTCTTCAACAAGAAAAGAAGTTTTTATTGGGATGCTACTAATCCATAACAATGTCTTCTCTCTGTGACTATGACAGATTATGAAGAAGTTGAGAACAAGGAACCTGGGAAAGATTGTAACATCTGGTGTACATTTTGATAACATTAGTCACTCCTTGCACTGTGATGGCTCAAGTGGCATGTAAGTAAATACATCTTTCAGGAACCTCAGTCCAAACATCAGAATCTTTTCCAAGGTAGCAGCTATCCACTTGCTATGGGTAAAGCAGAATATAAACCTACCTGCTGATCACAAATTAATCAAAGGTCTTGTTACAAGGCTAACAGTTAACATTGTATTTCAAAAAACTATTGAATTCCTTGAAAATTAGGAATTTTTCAGTGCCTAACATGCCATCAATGCTTACAAACAACAATCATATCTGCACAGCTTGCATTTATTTAACACAGGACTTAAGTGTCTTGAGCAAGCCCAGTAGTACTTCTCAGTAAGTAAAGGAGAGATGAATCCTATTATCACTAGAGACTTATTAAGCCTTTAATGACTTTAAGTTGCTTGTTAGCAATTGCTTGCTAGTAAGAAATTATGTAATTCCTATTGCTAGAAACTTTTAAAACCAGGCTGCACAGAACACTAAAAAGTGCACTGTGGGAATCAACCCTGAATTGGCAGAAAAACTAGAAAGCCTAATATACCATTTCATCTCTAACATCTGCAGCTTTTTGCTCTGGCCTTCATTGTTTCTGTGGTAAGCCTGTGATTGATCATTAATACCATGTTTTCATGAATTTCATCTGTGATGTTGGCTTTAATACTTCTCTGAATCTGCTCTTACCTTTAAATACACCACTATGTCTGTCCTGCAAGCTATCTTCCTCTAGGAATTTCTGGTAACTTTTTAGGTTCTTTCAAAAAAGAAGACAGTAAGAGCATTCAGACAACAACCTCCCCCAAAACTAATCTCTTCTTACTTTGTAAGACCTACATGGCCATTCCACAAAACTGCCACTAGCCCCTGGGTCCTCTTCAGGCTGAGAGAACTGAGGGAAAACACTGAGACTCAAAGCAGTATCTGATTAAATTTAATTTCAATTAATAACATTCTCTACATCCATAATATGTATTAATTAATAAAAATATTCAAGCAATACTATTTTAACTAAGATATTATTTTACATGTCATACCACTTGATCCCACACATTAACAAGAGAATATAACAAATCATTCAGCCAATAATACGGCTGAATAGGGGGATGTTCATGGAAGAATCACTTTCAGTCATTATTCAAAATTGCTCAGGGAATTATCTGTGACTTGTTTTCATCCGTAAAGATTTCTTTTGGTTAGTTCATTAATACTTATCCAATGCTCAGCAATCAGAATTTAAAATCAGTAAGTTAATTAGCACAATTAACCCACATGTGAAAACCAGAAAGGGTTATTACTGTGGTTTAGTAAGGTTGAAGAAACACTTTTTACAACTTGACCCCATGGTTGTAGGAAAAAGCAGCGCTCAGAACCTGATTTTGTTGCAGTAAGTGGACAGGAGTTTTGAAACTGAGTTCAAGGACAGCAGAATCATGTCCCAACAAGATAGATATCAATAGTCAAGTGCAGAAGTCATGAATTAATATGAACTTAGCAGTAAAAGTTTGTATCTTCGCCCATAAGAAAATGGACCATATTATGGTTTTTATTCTTCTTATAGCTACTTCCAGGGGAATGATGTGTCTTAATCCTGATATATTTTGTGCTAGACATTGTGCATCATGTACTCCAAATGCTCTTCAATAGTCTAAAACAAAAATCAGTCAGTGCTTTCTCTTCATCTGAGGTTGTAACCTCATTATGGCAGGGGCAGTTTTTAATAGGGCTTGTAGGTGCTAACATAAAATCAATTAATAAATGCAGACATAATTATGATTATGAAGTCCATCATGCAAGTGAGGTCAAAACTGAGTATTGGGGGGAGGGTGTTCTTAGTACAATAAGTATCTTGCTACTTTTTTAATGCTCTAGCAAGTGTATTATCAAGAAATGATAAAGGATAATTTATTATTTGTACTGCTGTATGTCACCCATTAATCAATAGCTGTTTCCATCCTCCAATACATGAATAAGGAGCTGAACAGAAGGTCAGTCAAACCCTGCCTGTAAATTAAAATAACCCATATAAAAAGAGTATTATTTTGTGTGCTTGTATGCACAGGCATAGGCAAAGTAGCCCCATTCTAAATGGGACAGTGACTATGCACCATACAACAGCATCACACTGCAGCTATGGCATGGAACCAGCAGGCTCTGACAGGGAAGCGAACAGTTTTGTGCTTTGCTCTGCAAATCTACAGAAACCCTGCATATGCGTTTACATGTGTTCATATGTGCATATACACTCCTACCAAATCAGACATCCCACATTGCATATGTACTTTGTATGAGAAAATGCAAGAGCTTGCCCTGGCTCCTCCTCCATTTCCACAGGTAGTAACACAGGAATATATTTGTGCAGACTGTAGTATCTTTCTTTCCTTATTTAAACCTGGAATATTCTGATTAGCACATCCTAGGGTGTACAAGAGATTGATGTAATGCCCCTATTTCTAGCAATGAATCAACTCTTCAGTGTGATATGGGTACCTATTAATTATGTAGTGCTCCCATTTTACAAAATATGTTTGCAGACTCCGTCTGGAATACTAATTAATTATACAGTACATATTATAGGCTTTATTTCTCTCCAACCTACATACAGCTAGCCACTGTTATTCACTATGGTTATATTTATATTCCATTTATATTGTTTAACCTTTAGCTCTTCCCACATTGTGTTGTAAGCCCCTGAGACTCAGTTACAGGGTCCCTAACCAGGCTTTCTGAAAGTGTAGAGGGTCAGTACCTGGCTGATACCTGAGCTTGAAACTGGGACTAAGGGTGGAGGACTTCAGAGTCAGGAATACATGTGAGAGGGATGGCAAGACCCATGCCCCACCAGAGGTAAAAGAAAGTGTCATCATGCTCATTAGGCCAAACCAAGGGTTCAAGTCTAGATTAAATTTATCACATAAAAAATATTCTGTGCAGGTAAGTTAATTATCCCACCTTCCAGGTGTATTCAGTGTAATGATTGTCTGATTGCAAGTTTCTCATTTGAAATCTGAAGGCTACTTACATTTCACAGTGATTTACCCTATGGCCATTGATATTTTAACAAGACACTTACTATCTGCTCTTCAACTTGCTATTTTCAAAGTTACTGTTCTCTGTTCAAAACAGGAGAGAACAGTTCAGCTTTCAGTGGTCAGCAGAGATTTCCCGACTGTCATAATGGGATTTGATCACTACCTAGATGGGCAGGCTGTCCTTTGCCCATTAACAGAAAAAAAGTGTAATTTTTCCAACAGATTCAATCCCACAAAAGATGAATGACAGAAACATAGATTGCAATTGCTTTTGTTCTTCAAGTTTCCATTTTGTACAAACCATCCATTCATATAAAAACATATTTTGATTCAGATAAGGTACAGAATTGAGATGTCTCAGTTACCTATTTGTAATTTCTTAAGTGAAAGCTGAAGATAAAATGGAAAACAAAACACTCTAGTTGCTGAGACCTTGCTGCCCTAGTTCTTCAGGGAAGTTGACATTTGAGATGGGGAAGAAAGAAGTCAGCTATTAACAAGGTTAAGGAATTCCATCAGAAGCAACAGGTACTGACTATTTAGTTAACAAGGAGCAGGAATACAACTTAAGATGCTTTTGAGTAACACATATGACATGTAAGAGATTAAAGTAAGAGTCATCTTATCTGCACTAGGTAATGTGACTGTAAAAAAAGTCATTGTGGTGTTTTCTAGTCATTCGCCCATTATTAATAGATTTCATGTCACATGCAGAGCACTGCATAGCCTTAATGTCACATGGGAAACACAGGTTTCCCAAAATTTCTGTACACTGGTGGATTCAAATTCATCTAATTACATCTCATCCTATGAAAGTGAAAGTAGAGTTTTGTACAAAAATATCAATTAAGTCAGAACTGTAATTTACATGAAAGATGTCAAAAGATGTCTTAGAGTTATCATCCTTCAACACCTTGCCTTTGTTACAAGATGTTACTGAGAGATCTCTGAGACAGTGTGACTTGTCCTAAACATTTTTTCAGGCAATTTTCATGGAAGAACTCTTCAGGTATGTAGTTCTTTCTCCACTGCCCCTTCCCTCAGTTTCCATTTTCTTATCTATTCTCTGCTTTCCGACTTAACTTTTGCAGAGGTTACATTTTACTAGTTCTGGGATCTGAATGTCTTTCTGTTCCATTTATACATCTGGAATATTTACAATTGCTCCCTCAGAGATCTACAGACAGGTTCTCAGACTATTTGTCCCCTGACTAGTTGTTAAGACTGTCTAAATTTCAGTAGGTTCTTATTTTAGGTCTCCAGTTAAGTCTATATCATAAGGTTATAAAGAATCACTGAATGAGCTAAAATTCAATGTCCCAGTTCTTCAGTTCATAGGATCTGCATGCAGTTAAGTTTTGAAGATTTGTTCCTTTGTGTTCCTACCAAGAAGGCATTTAAATTCCATAAGGAGACAATCAAATTCTTTGTGAAAACAGAAGCCTATTAGTTCTCTCCCCTTCTTTCAGTGACGTACTAGGTCAAAATTAAGCACTTTTGGCCAAGACTGGCATTCCCTTCTCCCCTTCACTTCTGACACTGTTTTTGTTTTCTAATGCCATTTCTGGCAGCCTTTTCACAACCTGTGGGCATGAATGTGAAATATTCATTGATAAATTTTCAGTCCAAAGAGGATGGGTTATCAGAAGCTTGTGCACTTCTGCGTTATGCCCCAAACATTAAAAGCCTTTCAGGGACTGATCCTTCAAACACTTAAGTGTGCAATCAAGTTTTATGGAGTTGCTCACGAGCTTGCAATTCAGCATCTACTTCAGTATCATGATGAACTAGACCCTAAGTCTACTTTATTACCAACAATTACTGAAGCCCCATTTCTTCTTTTAATTTTACCTAGCCTGTCAGACAAACATACCCATAAAACCCAATCTGTTATTGTCATTCATATGTACAATAATCCTCAGGTGACATCACCTGAGACTGAAGCAGAAAATAAATAAAGAAGCTTATAACTGGCAGGGATAAAACAAGACAGTTACGCCACTAATTTTGGTTTTGAAGCATTTTAAGTCTTTTTAGAACATAGCAAGTATAAAAAGAGTAAGAAAAGGAAAGCAAATGAACACTGCCTTAGAATTACCTCTCAAGCTATCAAAGAAATCTCTGACTTCATGAAACATACAGTGTCCCTGCAAAAGAGTTCCGTGATGAAGATACAATGTTTGATGACAACATTCTCCATATTTGTGCAAATCTGATATGAAATATTAATTTGTATAAAGGCATGACCCTGCAAATATGTGTAAGTAATCAGTTTCTATTAAATTTCTGGGAGTTCATGACAGTGGAGGGCACGTGGATTTTGAAGGAGGCACTCAGTGTCTTTCAGACCATCTTATAATAACCTGTCATACAAAATCGCGTATCTGAAAAATCAATGGGGCTTTAAATTCACCTTTGCATTTTGCAAGAAGTCAGGGACGACATTTAAGGATAGCTCTTGTCAGATGCAAGCCAATCTACCGTTATACCCTCCTAGACTGTCTCCAGGCTTTTCTCAAAGTTAATAGGCTGATACTTTCCAAAGCATATAAATTCATACCTGCCAAAATATATGGAGCCACACGGCTGCCTCTTTTCACACTCCATCTGCTGCATTTGTTATTTCTGACCACACGTCTTGCTATGCCACCTCCCACGTGGGGCTATTTGCCTGTAAATTCGAAAATGTTTGTAACTGGGCTCACCTCAGAAATTAGGAGTGATTCTTGACTGCTTTCCTGTTCTACCTCTGCCCATATTTCTGCCATTAGATGAGAGGTACGTTACCGTCAGCATACTTTCTTCTGTGGTATAACGTAAGATCTTAATTGTGTTGTTACACTAGAACGTCTGCAGACTTAAGAGATGGTTCATTAATAAACACACAGAGAGTAAAAAATGCGAGACCAGCCAGATGCCCAGGTAGCTGAGGATAACACTCACACCTAGCCTGTTGCTCCTCTCAACTGAAGTATTTGCAGATCAGCCAGCAAAGATTCTATTTCCTCATTCCATCATAAATAGTTCTAACTAATCCAAGTTTTGCAATGAGGGTAGTCTTTCCACTATTTTTAATATGACTGTATTAAAGTAATACCAGTAAAACCAAACGACATGCAGTGTAGTGTCTTCAAATAGTTACCATGACAATACTCATTAGATGTTCTATGCCAAAACAAAATGCTTCAGGTTACTTTGAAAATGTGAAAAAAAAGCTTAAATTGTTCAGTTTTGTCCTAATTCTGTCACTGCAAGTATGAAACAAAATAGGCAGAGCTTTGATTTTTTTTTCAATCAACTTTTTACAGCAGTATTTTCCCAAAATAAGATCCTTTGTTTATGCCTCACATTAAAAAGAGATGGAGGTAAATGAGGATGTATCATTAGGGACACAGAAGCAGAAGTCAAAATAGCATTAAAAAGAGGGAAGAAGAAGAAGAAGAAAGAGCAGAGCAGTAGTTGAGAGAAAAGAAGTATTTTATTTCACGGTGACGTAAGGAAAATAGAAAAACCTTTACCAAGGCAAGATATCCTTTGTGTTATGTTTATGAAAGAAGAATTCAAATGGAAACAGGGTCAAAGAAGCACCATCACAATGATTATGAGAATGGAGAATTTTTGAGAACACTTAATATATCTTATGAAACAGGTTAAATTACTTTCATCTGCTTAGCCTAGCAAAGAAACTATTTAAAAGGGATATGATAAGCTTTTATAAATATGTTAAGATGGGTATTTGAGAGGGAGGAGAATTATCTGAATTAAAGGATAATAAATAGTATGGACACAAAATCAACTGTCTATAAATTGGCCCAGAATATGTTCGCACAGAAAACTAGTTTTCCTGTCATGTGCAAGGCTGATTACCCTATGATCCTATGATCTTTTCCAGTAGGAAAATTAATATGTTCAAAGCTGAGTGCAGAAAGGCAGAGATCCCCCACCTCATTAACAGCCGCACTGAACCTGTGTTCTCCTCTGTCACAGGATACTGCTTTAGCAGCCGTGCAGCCATGCAAGCACTCTTCGTCCTCTGCCTCCATTTGATCAGAGGTGAGTCTGCTTCTGTCCGATTGAGATTTGTGAGGTTTGGAAAAGTGTTGCCTGACAGGTCAAACAGGGAGTCAAACTGGCTATAGGAAAGGCTTGTTTAAGGAAATCAATCTCTAGAAGCCCTGCTAAGCTGCATGGGTATGCAGCAGCTTCTCCTGCATTTTTCTAATAAAGCTTTTGTATGAAGCATCAAGCTGTTTAGTTAACAATTGCCACCGGCATTGTTCTGTGAGAGAGCAAAAGTCCCGGGTGATCCTAAATCTGATCACACCAAACGAAACTCTTACATGACCCTGAATCTGATCTCTCAGAGCAGCAGCGGTCAGGGCAAACAGTGGCCCATCACAGGGACATTTCTGAGTTGGGGGGAGGTCAGGTAGCTTTACCCCCACATCTGGGGAAAAATCAAGGCTTCACAGCTGCACCTGACCAAGCAGGGCCAGGAGCTCTTCCTTCGCTGGTTGACAAAACAGCTCAGGACACACGCTCAGCTGTAAACAGAAGGCATCATCCCCTATAGGAATGCCTACAACTGTGCCCATGTTTGCCTGGAGAGGAATATCTTTTGGCATGGGCCAAAGCCAGGACAGGGAAAGCGTGAACAGTTAGAGAGTACAGCACATGCCCTTGAGCCACATAGCTGCCACGGCAGGTTTAGCTGGAGGGGACAGAATTTGCCCTGTGCCTTGTGACCTGTTACTGCTCTGTAGCAACCCTGCCCCGTCTGTCCCTGTAGTGGAAAGTAGTGCACAATTCTAATGACAATGCACTCAGGTGGATAAAATCCAGCTGGCACCACTTAGTTACATTCTTTCTGAAGTGCTAGCAAGAGTGAAAAAGTAGTAAAAGTTATTTGTAACACTAGCAGGCATGTTTATGAATGGAGAGGGGGAACAGATTTGCTGAGTATGGAGGTGCTGCTGTATTTCAGAGCACAGCTTCTCGTATAGCATCCATATCCCCTAAATTTAGCACCGACACTATTGTCCATCATCAGCTCACCAAGTACTGTATGAGTGAGATCATCACAGGCAATTTTTCTACTTGACGCAATCTTTAATGCAGTGTAGGGTGAATAATACTTTTTTAAGCTATTCTCAGAACAGAACAATGTTTCTTGTTTACAAATAAACTGCCGGTCACTGCTTTAATCTACACCTTTCATTCATTATGGATAGGCCACAGCATATGGCCATAGATCTCTCAGTCTGGGGACCCATTAATCTGTGGTGAGTTGAGAGGTGATTTATCTATGGAACAGAGGAGTCTCCTGGGCTCCCAGAGAATGACAGTGCTACCACTGACTTCCTCACAGTTATTCGCCCACGGTTACTGCCCCACAGTTGTCCACAGCCAAGCCTGCACCTCTCCAGCCAGCAATGTAATCTCCAGCCACAAGGCTGTAATGCTCAGTTACAGCCTGGCTGAAAATTGGTCGTGTGTTTGAGGCAGAGAAATAAACCCCAGGCTCCATCTCAAGCCTCAGGAGCAGTAGCCTGCCTATACAGGACACACATGCAGAAGCTCATGCCACAGGTCTTTTGCACCATAAGATGCCAGACTACTGTTCCTGGACTGTTGCTATTGTTGAGGTGCAGGACAAATGTCCTGTGCTATCACATGCCCTCAGTGTCCTCAGGCTGCCATGGCCCCACTGCAGCAGCACAGCTCCAGAGCAGCCGGTTCTGCCAGCAAAGCCCTTGGGGTTTCCTGAAGATCAGTAGGTCCCAAACCATTTCTCTGTTTTCTTCATTTAATGCATGAGTGCCAAGCAGCCAACTTCTGAGCCCCCCCACACCAAAATTCCTACCACAGTTCTCAATGGAGAAGAAAATTCTGTGCATAAGTTGGTCTAGATATACATTACCAAGAAGGATGGACAGCATTTTCTTGCCCCAAAGTACATAGATGATTGATTTTTTGGCAATTTATGGCTATGTCAGTTAACCTTCCTGTCATCTGCCACTGAAACTGAAAGTACTGTCATCCCAATCTCAGAGCCCTGGGTTATAACCGTTCATGCCAGAAGCTTCTTTTATTTGAAACAGGGGACAAGCCTTGCTCCACAATGCAGCAGTCAGTTGTTTGGCTGAGCATCAGAAGCTGCTGTTTATATAACAGCTTAATTTGCAGCCACCTCCTGATTTTACTTTAGTTCTCCTGCAGTGCCTGAACTGTAATGAAAATAATAGTGGATAGCTGCCATGGAAAAGTTTGCAACACGCAAGAACAGATTTAATCAATGGAAGGAAGGGTATATTTTTCATTTTCCATTAAGATAAATATGCCTTCAGCTCTGATTGTATGCAACAGTTTACCTGCAGCTCATAAAAACTACCTCCAGCCTGAGAATTACAGATTGCCCTGAATCGTTACAGATCTGATTTTTCCTGAGGCTTGAGGCCAGAGTTCATGTTGACTCTCCCATGAGCTCTGACTGTTCAGCACTGCCTGAAAATCAGATCCTTCAGTTACATTAAATCAGGCCATACAATTTAAGTAAACTCTAAAGTAACATAATCTGGTGGCTGTGCACTGCTGCTCTCTTGTGGTCTAAAAGTGTGTGTCCTGCGAGAGTGCTGCGAAGCCACCAGAGTCAGGTTCGTGTGGAGGAGGGTCTTCACAAGGGGCAGATGGGTAGTGGACCTCTTTGGCAAAGGGTGCTGTACATGGGGCAGCATCAGGCTGCCAAACAAACATCAGAAGTCCTTTCTTCTGGGGACAGGAGGCAGGAGGAGTACAGAGCCGGGTGCGGGAGCGGAGGGCAATGCTGACAGGCCAGGCCCTCTCCCACACTCCTTCCCAAAACCACGGGCAGAGAGCAGAGCACCCAGCGGCTGGGAGAAGCAGGAGTAGGAAGAGGGTGGGCAACCCATCACCCCAAAGGAGCAGCTAACAGATCTTCTTAGGAGGTTTTCCACCAGCCAGGTCCGCAAAACTGCCCCCAGCACCACTCTGCCCCGGGCCGTAGGCTGAGCAGACACAGAAGCACAGCCCGATTCATAACCTCCCTTGCGCATATACTTCTGTAACTGCTGCAATGAATTCAATATCCAGTGTTTTCAATGAAACTAATGTGGTTGCTACGTATAAATTAATAAACACAGTTGATTACTGAATTACTTTGAGCTGTGGAGGGTAGGTACAGTTAGTGATACAGCCTGGAAGGAGGTAGACAGCAGGAGTGAATTATCATTTTGTACCTTATGTTCTCAGAAAGATAAGTGAGATAAGGGAGGAGAAACAGGGCATGTGAAGCTCCTGAGTGGAGTTATAATAGGAACTAAACAGCTTAGATAAATCTGTAATGAAGAGGTAAGGCTGTAAGGGACTGTTATATTTTAGGTTGTGCTCTGCCTTTAAATGGGACCATTTATTTAAGGAAGGACTATAAGATATTAGGACTAAATATAAATGAGAGGAAAAACAGGGAATTTGTTACTAAGAGGAATAAGATATATCCAAGTGGACTTTACTTCTACACATTTAGCCAGCTACAGACTCCAGATAACCACAGGAAGGCTGCAGAACAAGCAGCATTTGCAAAATGAAAAAGACAGTCACCACAATCCCAGAGGAGAAAATCTGTATTTGTGAAATGGACTTAAGATTCTAATTTACATTTAATGAGTTTGTAAGCACTTGAGACTGTTGGGCAGGAGACTGCAGGACAATGCAAAATATGGACATTTGGAAGCAAGGAGAGGCAGGTGGTTAAAATTCCTCAAATGGCAAAACAAGACTGGGAAACTCCTCAATCCTTGGATTGCAGATTTTGTTTTAAAGAGGTTTCTTTTCAAATTATACTGTGTGCTGCTGTAAGTTCGTGAATCCTCATCTATTCATCTTCCAATTTGTCTATTTCCTAAGTCATAGCTAACTCAGGAAAGAAAAAAAATAATACATTGAATACCTGGACACATAGCAGGTAGTGCCCACTGCATCTCAGAAGCAAGACATTAGAGCAAAAGAGAATGTGTCTGGAAATCTGTGTTTCCATCTTGCTTTGGACCACTCACAGAGGAGCCAGCATTAGTCCCTGAAGCTTGCTGCTACGTGAGCCTCCAACCAGCAACTCCAAAAGCAGAGGGGAAGCAGTAAGGGAACCATGGCTGCGGTATCTCTAACTTACAGGACCACCCACAGGTTCTCTGCCGGTGGTGCCCAAGAGTCTTGCCTTGCTCGGTCCGTGCCTGAGGTTACAACCTAAACACAAGACGTATGTTAAATTACCCAGGTCTTGTTAAGTACCTTGAGCTGGAATCAGAATATTAAATAACAAGATAGAACACTAGCAAAGGTAATGTATCTACTGCATTAAAAACCACATAAACTTAGACCTAGAGTCATCCTAGCTAAATGTCAGCATCAGCTGAGGATCCTCCCCAGTCCATAGGCTGGGGAGAGCAAGGTATCTCTGGGAACCATCAGCCACCTGAGCGCTGACACACTGCTGTCTGCCCGGACCCCTGTGGGACCTGGGCCATTGCAGGTCAGAACTAGTTTCTGCAGACACTTACTCTTAATGAATGCTGAGCACTGCTAAATGTAAAGGCTAGGCCCCAAGGTGACAGACGCTTTCTCATCTCCTTTCTTCACTGGAAAAATGACTTTAAAAGCCAAAGTCCAGAAGATTCATTAGTAACGACGAGAGCTGAGGACTTTTCAACATACAATAGCGGAACTATCTTAGTGAGATCTCAGTGCCTGGTGGTGTGCTTCAGACCATGTTCCTGATGGTGGCGTTGGTGTTGCAGGAGCAAAAGCAGAAATTCTCAAAAGCAGGAGAAAGGCAGTATTTGCCATTTGCCAAACGAAACTGTTTTGATGGGCAGAGTAGCAAGGCAAGCTTGTCAAAGCCATGCATCCATTATGTTACCACACACATCTTAAGGTAGACTGCTCAAAAGATGCTACTGTTTAAAAAAAAACAGAATGGTTACATATGTAAGTAAAGTGGGTTTATTCCATTTTACATGCATAAAAATGTAAAAATACTTTAGGGGTGAGCCTGAAAGAAGAAGAAACTCCTGGGTTTCCACAACAGACCCATCCTTGAACAGAAGCCTTCACTGCATCTAGAGTGCATGAAAGCTCTCAATTATTGTACAGTAACATATGGGACTCCGTCCTCTCTCCAAAAAGCAAGTGTCAGCAGAAAAGAAAACACAAAGAGAAACCCAACAACTTCTTCCCAAAACTAGATTACTCACACTTCATGGATTTGCCAAAAGGAGCCTGTGCATTTTCAATTAGCAAAGATGATAAGTTTCATTGTAGACAAGAAAGAACACATCTAATTATTGAATCAGTTACACAGATGAGCATGGTTTGCAGAAAATGCTAATTTGACTAAGCCTTCTTGCATATCAATATCTCTGCCATATGGTGAGGGTTGAAGATGAATTGTTGTTCCTGTTTTGTTAGCAAAAGAGACATGGTTGAACTCTGACATCAAATTATGATGAGACTTAAGCAGCACAGTGAAAATAGTACACAATGTAAAGTCATCTGTCTGTGTTGTCTGCAATGATAATTTCCTTAATCTCAAAAGAACATAGCTGGTATCACACTTAGAGCAGAAAGAACAATTATGCCCAGAGGTACAAACTTATGCTGAAAATGATTTATCCAAACATCTTTAAAGATTATTCTGAAATTGCAAAGAATTCTATAAAAGCAGATGCCAGCATATTTGCCATGATGATACCCACTTGGATATAGCACATCACTTAAGCTCAATCTTAGATATATACTTTGATGTTTCATAACTGCCTCTATACTCAAAAATCAAGCTTATTTCAACACAAATCCTGAGTTGCTGAATTTTATACCCATATGTTTAAATAAAAAAAGACTGACAAACACAAAAAGCTGTTAAATTATTTTTATTAAATTACAGGGATATAATGAGAGTACTCAGAGATGTTAACTAGATTCAGGAGACTGCTTCATTCCATCAATTCCAGGAAGAATCTTATGAGACTAAATAACTAATAAAGGGGGGGGGGGTCCAGTTGCCCAATAATTCCCCATTACAAACATAGATAAATACAGAAAAGTCAGACTTAGAAGACTCAATTTCTAAAGTATGGGGAAAAAAAAACCTTTAAAAAGATTGTGGTGAGGGAGGTAAAATTAGCCATGGAAAAGCTAAGGAATGCCAGAACTAAAATTATTTTGGCACCAATAACTTCTCCCTTTTATGTCTGCATACTATGACACATTTTTGAATTACATAGTCACCAACCGCATTGCTCTAGGATCTCTGCCTCTCCCATTGCACAGGCAGTACAATTTCCAAGGAAAGGATCATGGAAAAGAGAATATAATTCTTCTATATTGAAGATGCACTCATCTGCTGCCTATGAATGACATGGAAAAACAAACAGACCATCTTTACCTCTCTTCTCATCTGTCCTTAACTGGAAAATAGCTGGTAATTTAGTTGAGCACTTTTAATGGAGGACAAATATGATAGATTCAAGCTACAAATTTCAGTTTATTTTTAGCTGTTATGTACAGAGTGGAATCAAAATATCACAAGGTTACACCACAGCATGCGGTCACCAACAGAGATCACAGAGCCTGATAGCTCTGTGACATGAGTAGCAGTTCACATCATCACTTAGCTTGCTTATTTTGGGAGAGAAGAAGTGAAGTCTAGAAAAGGACTTGTCCCACACAAAGAAGTCATTGCTGCTGGTGTAAGCACTGAGAAGGAGGACATGCATAGGAAACCTTACGAGATGAGATGCATTTGTATCACCCCTAATACCTCTTTTTGCAGACATCTGAATACAGAGATTTACATGCTCCCTTTTAATTTAGAAAAATAGAAAATATTTCTGTTTTTGTGGGAAAAAGTTATGAAAAAATATGTAGGAAGTATTTTTTTGTATGTCTTATTCTGCTTTAAAACTAAGAACGGTTTTCTGACAGGCCGTTCACTGATATGTATGATGTTATACTTTTATATGGTGGCCTGAACACTTCAAGGGAAGGTTTTTCACTTCAGAGATTTGTCCATTTTGAGCCAACATGTGAATGACAGAGAAAGAAAAAAAAAGGACCATCCAGCCCACATGGTTGCTATTTAAACTGTTTTTAAGATCATTTTTTAATGGCTAAAAATATGCTGAATGTAGGTGGACAAAATAGTAGGTCAGATTAACTTTGCCTTTGTATTTCATAGAGCAGGTATTTTGCTGCAAATCGCTCATTACATTCTCATTGGCCAAAATACGTCCAAAACCAGTTTCTCAAAAAATTATTCTTAATTGCTCTGTTAGAGCAATTGCATACCATTGTCTAAAGTGAAAGTGTCATCTATTATGGGTAAAACACATCACAAGCTTTAGAATACACTTGGATGTATCCCAATAATTATTTCCTTCCTACAGCTAGGGCTCAGGCTGAATTCTTATTGAGTAGCATATACCTGCCAAGCAGGCAGCTTTGTTCAATATCTAAACTTATTTTAATTATTCATGTCTTTTAAATCAGCAGAGACTCTAATGAGATGTATTACATGAAAACTACAGTGGCTGAATAATAACTTCTGCACAAATTAAGGACTTGGTTGAGCAATGAAGACCTATTACAACTGCTTCCTGAGGGGAAGAACAGCCCAACAGCTTATATTTTCAATGAGCTGTCCTGTCTTCTTTTTAACCAAGATGGAACATTTTGCTCTAAAACCAATCAATAAAAGACAGCCTCGCAGAGGTACTGTTTGCCCTCTATCTAACACTTCACAGAACATAAAGTCTTTCAGTGAGAATCTTTTACGTATGGTCACATGACAGAAATACAGGAGAAGAAGACTATATGGAAATTAGTTCTTCTCATCTGTAAAGAAATCTCCTCCTGTGGTGATTCCCAGTAAGATGAATGAGTTTGAGATAAGAGTGGAGGGAACCGGCTAGAAATGGATTTGCATCAGTGTTTTACACTAGTTGAGCTTTAGCCTTCCTTTCAGCTGAGGCATTTTTGTGTATGTACCTAAGTTAGAAAGAGTATAGAAACTCTGCCATGTGAGGTGGAATCACAGCAAAATAAAGTCATATTTCTGCAAGGGGAATAAATCCTGTAACAGACACTGACTCAGCTGGTTCTCGATATTTTCAATTTAATGATGTACCTTTCACATCTATTTGACAGAGGTGAATTGTTAGAAGACAAGTAGATATATTAGAAAATGAAGAGCTAAGACCAGAACCAATTCACCCCTGACAGGCTTCAAAGGCTCTAAACATGATGTCTATAGGAGAAGTTCGTTTTGGTATCATCTATCATGTGCTCTTAACCAGTGTAATCTTCCCCGCGTATCAACTGTTCTATTAATTATTTACTCTTGGACATATAAATCCTTCTTAGCCCTGCAGTGATAGTACTTCTGACATGATTTAGAATTGAATTATACGGTTTATAAAACTCTAGCTGATGTTTTAAAACATCTGTTGCACATCTGGGAAAATAACATACTTCAACGCACACAGTTTAGTAGAATGGATGTATGCAGAAACAATAAATCTGTCAGTGAAGGTGATACACCCTGTTCTGTCAATGGGTACATACAAACTCTATTTGCTTTATGGACACCCTTCAAATAAAGAAATGCTGACATCATTATAACAGTATCTCATAACATTACATGGATATATAGCTTCACCGAAGTAGGCATTTCACTGCACAAACAATGACCTAGCTGACTGTAAGGATGCTATGTTAAAAACTTTAATTTTGAAACTTCACTTTGATTAATAAATGTCTGGGTTAATTAATTTTAAATCATATATGATATTTTCTAAAAGTTAGATAACTTCTTAACCACCTCTACTGTCATAAATTCAGTCACAATCTCAGACTTCAGCAAAGAAACCCAAGCATTTCCACATAAAACACAATTCTCAAGCAATAAATATCAGAATTTATTTTTTTTTTATCTAGAGACTGATTCTTACAGGTTCCTCCAATAGTCATTTTTCACACTTAAGAAAATCAGAGATAGACACAGTATGGCTTTGGAATTGTATATTCATCAGTGACTACAAATTCCTGGAACCACTGACCACAATCATCAGTTGTTGTTACAGGTGCCCTGACAGCATTCATAAGGACCACTGCTATCCATTCTGCAATGAATAGAAGAGAGTGAGAATGATACAATCAAAACATTATTTGCAAACTTCTACGTAAACTCCAGAGGCTGCATTCTTGCCCTCAAACAAACATTAGCATGCATGACTTCAGACTGGGCAAATGTTTTCAGAAATAATGTGATGGATTTTTCCCCAGCAAATGCTTACAAAAGCTAACAAGACTTATTTGCACACAACAAAAAATATTCACTCTTCTTTATTTATTACTTGCTCTTAGTAATCAGGCTATTCATCATCCATTTGCTCCTTAAAAAGTTTCAGGTGTTCAAATGAGAAGCAGGAACAATATTGCATGATTTCAGTGCCCAGTCCCAACATGAATAATAACAGGGCAGCTACCAACGAGAACATTTTGGACATGATCCATGGGAGGAATGACTTTCATCCAAAGTATCCAGACCATCAGCAAAAATCACAGCCAGCTTCTGAGTGTTAGCATCCCCATTCAGGTCAGTTTGTTTCAACATCTTTAGCCACACGCAGAGAGACTCTGCAAGCAGAGCAGAGCTTACTTAAATTAAAAAGGAATTGTCTATTGACCAAAAAGTATAAAAGATAGCTAGAATTTAATGGGCTCTTTGGCTAAGTATTAGCATGCTTACCACCCCCAGTAAGAGACTGTGCCGCCCTGGCAGGTGTCTGTCAGGAGAGGCCTCTTTGGCTCCTTGCAGCAGATCCTCAATGTTACTGAGTTTCTGTCTTCCATCACCGACCTCTTCCACCAAAATCTACACACTAATGACACTGATGACTCAACTGACTGCTGACTTCACCCAGTGGTCCAAAAACTCCCCCATATTATTTCCTGTAGGATTTTATACCTTTTCCTAATGGCTTTTATTTTCTTCTCAATCTCCATCTCGACAAGCCTACCTCTGTCTGCAATTTCACATTTCTTATCTTTTTTGGCGAAAGGCAATTTCCTCAGCAAAGTGAGCCGGGGTTATGCATCTGGCCCATGCAGAGCAGAGCCAAGGATCCCTGGACATCTCCAGTGCCAGCCTGGGACAGGGGTAAGGCCACAGAGGGGTTTACAGCGTAAACAGGTTACGTAAGTGACTGCTTAAAATGAAATATTAAGATATTTTCTCAGATGGGAATGCAGTTGTGGTCCTTGTACTATTCAGAGAGAAGATTTTGCTTCCTGCTAGCAGCCAAGCACTTCATCCTACTTCAGAGACAGCAGTCAAGTTGACCAACTTCAGAGAACAACCTCTGCTGCGCCCTTCCAAAACCAGGGCAGTCGAAGTGAATTCTGCACTATGGGAAACTACCAGATACAACATAAAAATGAAATACTCAGGGCTTTCAGCCATGCAACTTCAAATTATCTCAGTGATAAATATAGTATAATGTCCAAAGATGGATACAACTTCATTCTTACTTGGGGGGCCAGTGGGGTAGATAGGCTGTACATCCACATAGCCATGGCCACATGGAGTGATGCAGCAGAAGGTGCTGTGCCACGTAATGCTAAGGCCCCTCCAGCTTCTCCCACCTTATATCTGTTCCTGATATCAGATTTATCTACAAATCAGTGGAAAAATTTCAAGGACTTGTAGGGGTCCCAAGGTGGGTATCTTCTATTTGATGCCAATGACAGCTTGAGGTCTTACACTTTTTTGTATCTTTCAAGATGTCATTAAAAATACTTTTGATTGAAGTATTATACCTAGGCAAGGAGAGTAAAGTTAATTCTGCTTTGTGCTGTTAACAATTCATGTCCTGAATTCTGTCCCCTACATGTTACATTAATAGTCCATTTGCCATTGAATTGCTCTTGACTAGATATTCAGAATTGAGGAACTTATTCCCCTAAGCATTATAATGACTTCAGGCACACAACAGAATAAATTTAGGATTAAAATTTACATTTGATTTAGTACTTCCAGGTTCCTGGACATTTCAAAGTAGCTGTAAGAGTATTTCTATGGCCAAATCAGCTGCTTATTTGTACCATCCATCCACCTTTTTAGCTTACAAGTGAAGAGCTGTAGGTTACAAGGATTTGCAAAATATAATTTAATTATGCAAAATTTAATCAAGAAATTATGTTTTCTTATAGCTTGAAGTCATTCCTAAAAATCTAATTAAAATCTCTTTGATTAGTGCTGGCAAAATTGCTCAAGCATCAAAGGAGATCATATTCCCCACCTCTAGTAGAAATGATAAAATCATTTTGCAATTCATATGCACTATCACTTCTGGGGAAAATGTGGCTGTCTGGCATTTTTAAAGACAATGTTCAAATATGTTCAAAGAAAAAATGTGCATTGAGTTGTACTGGCATTGTACTGTACATGGCAAGAATAAAGAAATTGTGCTTATTCCAGGAAAAATAGAGTTCTGGGATGTCAAATGCCATGCCGGTCAGTGATGTTATCTGGAGCATATGCTGATTTATAATCAATTGGGTGCGGCAAGGTGCTACCTTCTGTCTGATGGTGTATTCTTGTTTATTCATTACACAATAGTATTTGAAAGTTGTATCTGATCAGTGACAGAAATGCAGGGAATGACTGGCTAAATCTCATCCATCCTGGTGAGAGTTAAAAAAACCTGAGGGAAGAAACTGGGTGGACATAAAAGCTGTTTGTCTCTCTGTGGCTGCAGGACCCGCACAGGTATACCCATCTGCAGAAACAGCGGTATGCCCTCATGACATGCATGCAGAAAAGGGGCTGAACCTTTGCAGTGCAGTAGTCATGTCCACACAGTCTTTCATCAGGTGTGCCACAGAGTAAACAGGTTATTCACGTTTTGCATCTCCCTCCACAACTCTCTGCCAGCTGTATGCTCCATGCCCACCACAGCATGCCTCATAGAAAAGGCTGCAGCTGCCGCAGCCTCCAGCCACTTCTCTGAATGTCCTTCCAAATCATGGTACCGTCTTCTGCTTCCACGGCTGACAGCGAGTCAGATGAAGCCCATCACCAGGGCCAGCACCTCCAGAACATCCTCTCCCTCTGCCAGGAGAGATAGTGTAATTGTGCAGAGGCACGTGCAGGGCTGGTGGGGGGTGCAGAGCGGGAAGACAAGAGGGAACAGGCAGAGAGAGAAATAAGGAGAGGAGAAGAAGGAATGGAGTTAGGATATAAAACAGTCAAAGCAGAAATGGGGCCACAGAGTCAAACACCATGTCCCTGGGGTCGGAAGATGGGCATGAGGGGCCACAGAGATTCCCCAGAACTGAGGAAGAGGATGGTATGAAGACAGGGAGTCTCTAATGGAAGGAGACGAGGGGAGGCAGCAGTTGGAAAGGCATGGGAGAAATGTGTGCTGAAGCTGCCTTCAGTAACTTTGGTGAGCTCAGCCAAGAGAAGCTATGAACTGTGCAGCTCACTGGTATTTAATACAAATAACTCAGGCCAAAATCACTAACAACATACAAAAGTCAGCGAGAAGTATCCAAAGATTTCAAGTTAATCCCAGTGCACCATTCCTGGTCTGAGCTGTTCCACTCCTTTCCATGCAGCATGGCAGAAGAACACTAACCATCACTCAGCAGCTCTCAGTCTCGGTGTACCAGTGTTAATGCCAGGCCCCTTCAGCTGTTTGTCCTTCTTCTGCTTAATGGAAACCGATCTGGTGAGTACAGGCACTGTGTGCCAACAGATCTCATTCCCAGAGCACAAGAGCTTTCTTCTTCAGTGGGAGCACTTCAGTATTGCCAGTCACAGAAAAGGACATGGCTGTGCTCATGCTACATAACCAGAAATCAGAAATGCAGCAAAGGTAAAGAGATCATCGAATCATATAATCATTGAGACTGGAAAAGACCTTTCAGATCATTGAGTCCAACTGTAAATCTAATACTGCCAAGGCCACCACTAAACCATATCCCTAAATGCCACACGCAGACAGATAAACATGCAAACACCCATCCACACCTGTAGTAAATCTCCAGCAAAGATTTCTCCTAATCCCATGACAAACGACTTGACCCACACTGCCTTCTGCCTTCTGCCTTCCGTCATCTCAGAAGTAAAGGTATATGTAAAAGTTTGGGGGCACAGAGCTAAAAAGAAAATAAGAGATCCAGGTCTGGTTGATTAGGGCTCCCCTCTAGTTCCTTCACTAATCTAAAACTGAGAGCTCCCTCTTCCCTTTTGCCATGGTTTAACCCCAGCCAGTAACTAAGCACCACACAGCTGCTCACTTACTTCCCCCCCACCCAGTGGGATGGGGGAGAGAATCGGGGGGGGGGGGAGGTAAAACTCATGGGTTGAGATAAGAACAGTTTAATAGAACAGACAGGAAGAAAG
>JANZLQ010000005.1:26656424-26674506 GCA_026212715.1 Elanus axillaris
AGGCCAGTCTACATACTGGGCGT
The DNA here is from genome assembly GCA_026212715.1 of Elanus axillaris. NCBI lineage: Eukaryota > Metazoa > Chordata > Aves > Accipitriformes > Accipitridae > Elanus > Elanus axillaris. The sequence goes on from JANZLQ010000005.1 coordinate 26,656,448, forward strand.
GATGTCACACGGTACAGAACACCCCGTTGGCCAGTTTGGGTCAGCTGCCCTGGCCGTGTCCCCTCCCAGCTTCTTGTGCCCCCCCAGCCTTCTCACTGGCTGGGCATGAGAAGCTGAAAAATCCTTCACTTAGTAAAAAAATTACTTAACAGCAACTGAAAACATCAGTGTGTTATCAACATTATTCTAGTACTGAATCCAAAACATAGCACTGTACCAGCTACTAGAAAGAAAATTATCTCTATCCCAGCCAAAACCAGGACACCTTTGAATTTACTTTCCCTGGTGTGTTGGAGAGAAAACCTACCGCTCTCTGAGTAAGAAAATGTTTTCTAGCAGCCTCATCTTCTTTCCTCTCTACGGGTTGTTAAGAACCTGAGCATCAGTTCTGCCTCCTTTAGCTCAGCAGGCTCAGTCTTGTTCTGCGAGTATCTCAATTGTCTGTTAGTACATTTCTCACATCAGCTGCATCTTTCAGATTAATCTTTGAAAGATCTCTGATGCACAGGATAAGTTGGGGGGGCGGCTGAAATAGAGGATCGAGGATCATTTGTACAATTGAATTCTGATGCCTTCAGAGTCAGCAGCCATTTAAATCACAGGATTTTCACAATAAATTATGTTGTTTCTTATTAGGCATGAGTGCAGGTGTGCTGGGGGGATCCAACAGTGACTCCCCACTTAGGCACATACTGGTATTCTTACTGACTGGCTGCTGCTATGGTTTTTACTATCATAATTAATGCTAATAATGGCAATAGTAATATTATCTAGAGCTAGGTAGAGCTCTCAATTAGTAGATCTCAAGATACTTTCCAGGAACCATTAACTCCTCAGTTTGCCATCGGAACAAATGGGGTTAACTAAAGAGCCATTTACTTTTGAACGTAGGGCTGATAATGACTTTTATCCATGTATGTAACCTGTTCTGGTTTCGTCTGGAGGAGAGTTAATTTTCTTCTTAGTAGCTGATACAATGTGTTTCGGATTTAGCGTGAGAATAATGTTGATAACACACTGATGTTTTAGTTGTTGCTAAGTAGCACTTATCCTAAGTTAAGGATTTTTCAGTTTCCCATGCTCTGCCAGCAAGCAGGTGCACAAGAAGCTGGGAGGGGACACGGCCAGGATAGCTGACCCAAACTAGCCAAAGGGGTATTCCATACCTTAGCATGTCACACTCAGGATATAAACTGCGGGAAGTTGGCAGGGGGCTGCGGATCGCTGCTCAGGCATCGGTCAGTGGGTGGTGAGCAATTGCATTGTGCATCGTTTTTCTTTTCTTGGGTTTTATTTGTCTCTCTCTTTTTGTTTTTGTTTGGTTTAATATTTCATTTATTATTATATTTTATTATATAGTATTATTATTATCATGTTTTACTTTAGTTATTAAACCATTCTTATCTCAACCCACAAGTTTTACTCCTTTTTTTCAATTGTCCTCCCTATCCTACTGGTGAGGGGGCGGAATGAGTGAGTGGCTGTGTGGTGCTTAGTTGCTGGCTGGGGTTAAACCACGACAGACCATAATTACTTATGGTTGTTGTCTGAAGTGCTGCCACAAACTAAGAATTTCAAAATCTCAAATACTTTTAAATAAGCTGCCTGACAGAAGAATCAGGAGGGAGATCAGCATATGAATTCTTCAGAGACATAATTTAGTCAGTGAAATGTTTCAGTCAGTTTTTCATGTTTTTTTTTTCTCCCAAGTTGCAAATGGAAACTTTCCGTGATTATCAAACTAATTCCTTATCACATGTTTCTGTTTAAAATGTTCAGCTTATAATTAGCCACTGTCTGGTGCAAAGCCAATGGCAGCTCTGGGTCTGGGCCTCTGTGCACCAGTCCTGACAGCTGTGTTAGTACAGAGCATCAACGCCACAGCCACTTCTTCAGCTCAGAAGATAGATAGCTTGATTCCCCCTAATATGCTCTGCTAAGGAAAGTAATTAGCTGAAGTATAAGGCCACCTGAATGCAGGTACGTGGTTTTGAAGCTAGTGGGAACTTTTTTTTTATGTGAGTTAGGATGTTAAGCTACTGAAACAGTTTTGAAAGTCTTATCTCTCGTTCCTTTTATTATGGGTATGAGCAGGGGATAAAAGGCCATGAGAATGAGTTAGAAGACTGTTATTTATATGTATGCACTGTAAAATTATCTGCTGGAAGCACACTGCCAAGTAGAATAGCAAGTTAAGTATTGTATTAAAATTTGCAGGATTGTTCCTAGTATCTTCATTTTTCTTTTGTAGTCAAGTAAAAATTTGTCTTTATTATATTATGGACATATATCATAAGCAGTAATTACATTTTTAATTAATGATTGCAAAGTTAATTATACACTGCAGAATTCAGAACAGACTAGTGTAGCTGAAGAACTACGCTGTTATGTGACTCATGTATTTCATACTATAAAAACACATACTGAATGTAGGGGTTATAAAATTTACCCTGGGAATAACATAAAATGAATACAGAGGCTGCTAGCTCAGTCACTGCAATTGAAAAAAACTCGTTCTTTTACAGGGACAATATAAAAATAAATGTTCAGTTATGTGGGCAAGCTGGACACAGATGAAGGTCTGTGGCCAAGCACTCAAGGTGTCTTTTGCTTCCAAAAATGAATAATTTTTACGCCCTACTCATTACAGCTACTTACAGCATTATCTTTAGCCTTGGCTGTAACAGTGCATTAGAATATCTGACCTGAGCCATGAGTCTGTGAAACAGTACGAGCGAGTCTTGTACAGCCTCGTCACAAGGCCCAATAGTGATCTAACTCTCTGCCTTCACGTCAGCCACAAACATTACTAAAAATTGCTAACAAAAGTTGTGGGAGAACTGCGTGGGACCGGACATAACATTGAAGGCACAGAAATGCTCCCTTTGCGTTCTTTTCATGGTCACACTAAGACAGCCAAGGTACTGCTTTCTTCTTTGAGTTTTTTTAAGGGCAAGACTGGGTGTGCCATAAATGTGAATGGTTCCCCCAAAGCCCCGTGCTAAAATCGCCCCCCAACACCTCCCTTGATTATGCAGAAGTGTTGCATTGAACTGAATGGAAAATAGTAAAAGCATCATCGCAGGAAAGAAATGATGGAAAAGGTAGTAAATACATATTTTTTTCCTCATGGACATGCTGTGGTTCTTGTTAACTGTAGAGTCGCGTACTGCATGTTATGTTTGGGGTTTTTTTAGACTGAAACAGCCCGTTACTAGTAGTTTGTTCCTTCATTTAGCACTGTGGAAACCATAACTCTGCTTGTCTGAATCACCCCCGTATGTATGCTAAATATTGACAGCAGCTGCATTTAGCAAATGTCATTGCTTCCTCACCACTCCTGAAGTATAGGAAAGCGCTGTGCACATTTAGGCCTACAAATGTTTACAGGCTTCTTTTTCTTTTATCAGCCAAGGGCAGTTAATCCCTGGAGGAGAGGAGGTGCAATGTGGTTTCAGTTTGTTGTTCTCAGTCCCAAACATGATTTTCTGTAATTCTCCTCCATTCCTTCCTAAAGCAAACAACTGGTTGTCTGCTTCCTATTCCCCAGTGGCTCTGCTATTTCAGGCTGCTTGTCTGAGTCTCCTTGAGGAATCCTCTTTCTTCCAAGCAGACAGACTTCAACAGGGAGTATCAAGGGGGCAATGGCTGTCACTCTGTGTAAGTCAAGATTACTTTTTCGCTTAGCATCCTCCTCATGCTTTTCCATACACTGAAATTTTTCAAAATCTCAGCTTTCTCTCTATTTTGAACAAAATCTTCATCTCTCTCTGTCCTGTATTTGTCTGATTGCATGGAGGCAGAAGTTTGATGGGAGCACACAGCTGTGATGATTACTGAGGAAGGAAGAGGTTGGAGATGCTGTTCCTAGCACAAAGAGGCTGCTGTTGGCAGAAGTCTGAGACGAGGTCCTGAGGGACACACTTCTGCTAAGACGAGTGCTTTGGGGAAGAGGACAAGACAAGTTAAGGTGGAATTTTAAGAAAGGGAGAAAATAGAGAAAGATTAAGAGAAGAGGAGGTTATGGTGGTGAAACCTGCTGTGGGGTGAGGAGGATATCGTAAGTACAATTCAGCTCCTGAAACATAGGTATTTAGTGCTATTTGGGATACTCTGTGGTACTTCTTTAGACATCTTCATGGAACTGGCAGCTAAAATACAGGACACGAGTGAGCTTTCCTGGACTTGCAAGTGAAGATTTCCAAAGACATTTCAGAGGAAAATAGATCCCTATATATATTTGATTGAATTATCCCTGGTATATCTAGCAATGTGTAGAAACTGGGGAGAAAGAAGGACTGTTCTGAAAGAAAAGCACAAAAAATGTAATCACAGAAAATGGTAAAAGCAAAGTAGAAAAAGAAAGGAAGACTTGACAGGTCATATAAAAGGGAGAAAACATGCTGAAGAATAGAAAATTGAGAAGCAAGGGATCTCTGGGGTAATAGTAAACAAGCAGAAAACTGCAGTGCTGCTTAGAAGTTTAACCTGAATACTCCACTAGCAAGGTTCTGGCAGACATTCAGTCCACAAGTCAGGTTAAACTTCAAAAATATCCATGTCCCACAAGCTGCTGAGTTCAGCACAGCTATTAGTCTGCAATGTCAGACACTCATTTGTCAGTATATTGAATCAGTCTGTGGAGGTTCAGATGATACGTTATTACTTTTTTAAGTTATTACTTTTATTATTTTCTAAATTAAAAGCTAAAACTATGGCCATTCCATAAATGAAAGACACTGAACCTTCCTGAGTGCCTGTAGCATGACTGCATGTTACAAGTGACCAAATATCTGGCCTCCTATACCAGATACTCAAAAGTGTCTGTACAGTGGAAAAAAAAAAAGTAAGATAGTATTGTGTGTCAAATACTTTTTAAAAGGTTGATCTAAATTAACATCTTTATAGGCTACTGCCCACACTCTGTTTAGTTCATATTTCTTAACTTTTTCTATTCACCTCTTAGTCTTGAGAGAATAAGAGTAAGGGAAAAGCATTTATTAAAAAGAGAGAAAAAAGTACAAAATGAAAGGAAAAAAAAGAGAAAGTGAAGGAGGAAGTGAAAGGAGGAAATTTAAAAGCAGAGAAGGACAACAGGAAGGAAAACAGTCCATTGTAATGAGCATTTTTCTTGTGGAGAATGCTTGCTATATGACTGTATGGTTGAACACAAATATTTACCTTGTCAACAGAGGCCAAAGGTCTTCAGACAAAAGACATAAATGTGTTGGGTCAGTGGTTTCCCGATTCGTGCATGAGGAGATAGCAGGCTTTTGTTAGGAATGGCAGAGTTTCTAATTTAGAATAAAGTGCATTTTCATCTGCTCTTGTGGAGACAATGCTGGATATTCCAGGATGTATTTATCAGTTGTAATATCCATTTCCATGTTTGTCTGATTTGGGTGAAATATCATACAGTTTTTCTTCTAGAATGTTGTTTACATACAGTATAATACATTTGAAGACTGCTTTGTAAGGCCTAAAATATTCCAAATATCTTGAAAGTATAAGATACTGTGTTTCCAAAATCATCCTTTTCTTCTATAGCATTATTCCTTCAGTCTCATTCCGGAAAGGGCTTTGCACAATTTTTACCTTCCTCCTCTAAGCAATCTCACTGAGACGAGGGGATTCTTTGTATTTGGACCTCACTGCAAAATCTCATCCTAATTTCAGTCCTTCTGTTCATGGACATTACAGAAAATCAGTATGGCATCTTCCTCCTACAACTGAACTTCAGGAAGAGCGTAGGTAGAGACTGAGGGCTGGAAGACAGAAGGTCAGCCTTTGAAGCTCATACTATGTTTCTGTCTAAACCCATCCTCCTTGCCAGCTGGTAAGAGTGAGCAAATGAAGGATCACAGAGAGTCTTTTCCCCAGCAGAAGGAAAAGGAAAGGAAGGCAGTGGAAAGGGAGCAGCTTCATCCTCTCACCTTACAACAACTGGGCATGACTGGAAGCAGTGTGTGTGGTTCCGGCTGGGAAGGAAAGAAGAGACGCTTCAGCTGGAAGAAGAGAGTTGTTCAGGTGCTCATGTCCAAAAGACCCAAACCTGAAACTACTATATTTTCCAGCTGGAAGCAAGAACTGCAGTGATACGTTCAGATCCAGGCCTGAATTCAACATTTTTCCCTGTGATTTGCATTTGAATATTTAACTCAGATCCTGCTTTAGTTCTTTTGATAAAGAACTTGAAAAATATGCTATTTAATAGCAACTCTGTCTGGGTAGACTAGGAAAATAAGAAAGATGTCAACTAATTCAACCTAACGGGGTTTTTTTATTGCCAAGAAGCATTTACAGATTTCATTACTGCACTCAGTGCTAGTGAACCTGGTAATTTTTTTCTATTAATATTCTTACTTTGTTCTATTAATATTAATAGACTATGCCTGGTTCAACTTTTTTTATCTTGGTATTCACCAGACATTAGCAAGGAAATGCATCATATTTACTAGATAAGATTTACTAGATAATCCTTGACTCTTCCATGGAAATAAGGAGGTATTCAAGATGGGGAAGAGATTCCAACGGCTTATTTTCAGTGGCCCTGAATTGTCCATCCTATCATTAAGTCTCTACAAACTGGTGATGTACTAGAAGGCAAAATATGGGTTTATTGCAATCTCTAATGTCTCACCAAGAAACCAAAATTCTGTAAACATAAATTGTTCTGTGTAAGGCACTTTAGCAGTCAAGATACTGCGTTTAGCATCAGCCTGGCTCTGGCAGTGACTTGACATGCAATCTTCACTTCATGAGCTTGTTCTTCTGCACCTTTCTCCATTTTTCTTTCACTGCAAATCAGCTGCAGCAACTACAAAGTGTTGTGTAGTATATAGTGCCTGACACAAGGGAAGTCCCAGTTCCTGTGAGACCTGAAAATGCAGGAATAAAAAAACTAAGGAAGGGTATCCACAGCACCCAACTGTATGATCCTGATTTAGCCTACTCTGTGAGTCAAGAAATCATAGTTCATCTGAACTGCCTACAGGTCTCGATTGATAGGCAAGTGTTATAGCTGTTCAGCTAAGTCTGGGGCCTATTGCTCAGCAAGGTGATATCCTCTCAAGTGAAATGCACCACATGTTTGCAGGTCCTGTGGGCCTGAGTCAAACCAAACCAAAAGTAAAACAAGAAAAATTCAGTTCAGCTGTTGATTTCCTGTTATACTTCTCACAGGGGAGGGAGAGTGAGAAGAAAGATACAGCAATATAGTTTCTATTTCAGAATAAATGAGAACCACCCACAGATCTGGCAAAAAAAGCATTGTAGCACACAGTCATTTGATTCCTGTGAATAGCACCATTGGCGCCAGCAGAACCACTGCCTGGGAACACAGGCAAGATTTTCTGGTTTTAAAAGTTTATGTTTTCCCTAAGCAATTAAAGTAACATTAATTCTTGATAAATTGAAGTGTCTTCTAAATAATACCAACATTTGTAATTTACTTTAAAAGCTTTTCCTTGTCACCAGACTATAAACAGGGCAGTATGTCTGTCAGCATGCCACTCTGCAGAAAACAATAGCTGAATATCTATGACAAAGAAGAACTGTCTAATTAGTCTACATTTTTCAAAGAATAATTGCCTGCCAACCAGTTAAACCATCTTTCTGGAAACACATTTCCCAGGGCAGCAATTGAAATTACAGGTATGTTCATGTGGATCCCTGATAATATAAATCTTCCTCAAAAGCTGTCCTATTTCTATTGTTTTATAGAAAAGTATATTTTCAGTGCTATTTTATATTTGAAGTGTAGGCCATAAAATTAAGGAAAAAATATATTTAAAGGGTTTTCAGGGCTCCAGCAATAATACTGTGCAAGTAATGCACAGTAGCTCATTTCAAATAACAAGGCCAATGACTTCTTTTATGGCATATGGTAAATGTTCCTCATTTAGAACAGTTTAAAACATTGCTGTTAGTTTTTCAGAAGACATAAAGCCCATACATTAACAGTGGCATGAACAGAATAGCGTGAGGTTGAAGAAAAAGGGATTGAATATTAACGCTGTCGCTCTAGGTAAAGATGGAAGCTATTTTTGGATCTTCTTTTTCAATTGCGCTTAGAGCAATAATGTATTCATTATCAGACTCCATGGGGACTTTTGCTCCATAAAACTTATTCAGGCTGCAGTGGTACAGAGGTAAAAGTACCTTAGAAAACATAAAGCATATTGCAATAAATATTAGTATCTTTAGCAAAGCTCAGAGGAGATATGTTCCAATACCTCATTATGTATCATGCCTTCTTATTCTAACAGTAATTAGGCACCAGGGAAGGAACAGATCTGAAACTGGGATAAACAACTAAATTAGAGATGTCATATACTTGTTTTGTTCTGTTCTAGTTATATCCCTGCAAATGAATCTGATAGCATGTAATCAAGAAACTGCTAAGAACATAGCAGAGAACTCTGCTTACTTATTCATTGGACATTGGTTTTTATATGACTTAGACTTGCATAACACAGCTCTTCGTGCAGTGTAATTTGTATGCTGTAATTTACAAATCACTCATAGTTAATTTCTGGTTTTATCAAGACCAGGGTTTTACAACCTTCAAGTTTACAAACTGAGGAAGTTTGCTTGTTCAAACTTACCAGGACTATCAGCAATGCAGCTCTCTACTAAATGTTTATTCTCTTGTGATTATCACTCAAAGCACTATGATATTTAATGACAGGCTACTAACATTTGCTAGGAAAAAGTGAGGGGTTTTTACCTTAGCAGAGAAAGGCTAATTGCAATATTTGGCTTTCCAATATATATAAGCAGAAATTAAAATATCTGCTAATTTTAGTATGCCTTTGAAGCACAGAGCTAATCACCATTCTGAAGATTACAACCTAAAAGCCAAAAAACCTCTTCCTTTTGCCATCTGAAGTGGCAGACACCACATGTAGGTTTTTTTCTGTTCATTTGCCATTCATTACTGGAAATCTCTTAACGTCAGCCTTCAGGACTATTTCTGTCACTCTATCTGTGAAGAAGAATGCTTATTTTCTTTGAGATTTTCAATATACAAAAGATACCACAGATGGTATTACACATAAAAAAAAAATATTGCACTGAGCTTAATTAAATTAGTGATTATTCTGCTACAAGACCTAACATGAATTTTTGTCAAAATACTATGTTCATTCTTTTTGCTGAAAAAAAAACCCCAAACCACCACCTTTATGTATTGCTTTTAGGTACCTGTTTAAGTTTTACCTTAGCTAGCTGTACTTACATTGCAAGTATACAGTATAGCCTTATAACCCCTTTTATTTAAAAACTATTTCTAGGAAAGGCTTTGTGGTTGTTTATGTTGTTTGTCACATGCAAGATCATTCAAAACATAATTCAATAATAATGAATGGATTCTGGGAAGAAAATATGACATTTAATTGGCAATAGTAAAAAAATAACTTCTTTCCACTACCTCTGAAATACTCATTACTGACTAATAAAACAATTAGTCTACAATTTAAACTCTCTTTTCTGGATTTCCAGAGGGTATTACAGTATTATTCAGTAAGCAACAGTCTATTTCAGACTTTGTTTATCACTATTTTACAACTAATTTAGTTTATATCAAGATAAATGGGTACGAAATTCAGAAGCAAGCAGGTTCTCCCTACCTCTGCCTTTCATTTTAGTTTCCAGGGCAGTATGTTATGTAGATCACCGATTGCCTGGCCTGACCAATAAAACCTTCCAGAGGAATGTGTTCCATAGAACTTTGCTTGTCCAGCCACCTGGGGCAGTTGATATTCAGCATCAAGTTCCTGGCTCTGTCAAGACATTTCCCCTGTTGTCTCCAAAAGGTGTCTGAACAGATGCCTCCTTTGCTCAGATTTTGCTGCAGTCATGTCTGCTCTCACTGAAATCAATCCAGACTTTAATATATGCTGTTTGGTTAAATCTGAGTGCTTTTCCAATCAGGAGGGAGTTTTTATTGTATGATAATAGCCCTTTTTGCTCCCCTGACAATTGATACTAAAGGATTTAGTAAGGCTGTTGATTATTTTGAACTAAGCAAGTTTTCTTCCATAGGGAGGCAAGAAAAGGATCAACTTTGCTTGGCAATATTTCCATTTTTAGAAGACAAATGACATAGGTAATCTGTGTCAAAGCTATTTCCTTCCTGGAGCTATAACACCAGGCAGTCTCTACATTGCCAAATAAAATAGGTCACATTACCCCATATGTATGAAAACAGAAAAGACAAAGAAACTTCCAAAGAATGCCTCACAAAGACTGCATAGAAATTCCATTACTCCTTTACAGTGACAAAAACTTGTAGCTGGTCTGGGGGTCTGTGTGGAGCACTGAAGTCATTTACAGATTAATCTGATGATGACAATTGACGGAACAGTGAAAGCAATGACATGAATTTTCTCTCACTGTTGGAAGTGTCACAATTATATATAAGAAGATGCAGCAGACTTCCCCTCCAGACTTGTTGTATACTTACTGCTAATCTGTTACAAGAGAGTTTGCCATTCTTTTTCTTTTTCTCTGCTCATTCCCTCAAACTAATGAAATTTCTTCTGAAAGTTACCAGGACCATAGCTCTTGATTTAGAGCCATTACCATGGGTATTTTCAAGGCTCTGTCAGCACTGCCATTGCAAACTCCAAGCTTCATTTATATTGAGCAAAAATCTGGCACTTAGGTACCTTCGTTATTTGTCAGCTTGCATGCTGAGTTACAGCTCTGCGTAGATGGGTACCTACTCATCAAGTTGTCAGCACAGAACCATGGATATTAACTGAGGATTTATCTGTGAAGCATACCATCAAACCAAGGAGTAAAATAGCATAGATTTTGTTTAAGAAGGTGTACTACTCAATTAGACACTTCTCAATGAAATGAATTCACTTTTCTAAGAGAAGTATGAAAGTATGAGAAAAAACAGATCATTTTTCTCTTTGTTATGCATTTGCTTTTCCTCTTTCCAAACTTCAGCAGTTCTGACAAAAGCTGTTCTTGTCTCTTTTTCTCTTTTCTTTCCTCTGGTTCCTTCTTTTATGAAAATTATAAACCTAAACATAAACTTTTCCCAGACTGAACTCTTCATTGGATTACTCTGTTTTTCACTGGCTGAATTTTCAGGAGAATGTATGTCCCTCCTGCACCAGTCTTAAAAAAACAACTAGGTATGGACCATGCTTACAGAGCACAAGCTATACCCAGCTTGTAAATGCTGTGACTGAGGACAGATCTTCAGGACAGTGTGTCTTTCCCTATGCATTCTCTTCACACCAGAGAGACCAGGATTAAAGACAAACTTCACAGTGAGTTGGCATCCCTATGCCACATCGTCAGGCAAGAGCCCGAGCCGGGTCAGACAGGTGCCCTGCAACTGCTGCCACTCCACATGTTTCCAGCCATGGTGGGGCACAGCCTTCCCTCACCCTGTGTGCCCCATCACGCCTCAGGAGACCTCCTGATGTTCCAGCTGGGCTCCAGAGTTTTGCCACTGAGGACTCTTGGGTTATGCACTTGATCAGAAGGTAATTCAACTGGCAACATCCATGCATTCAGATCAACACAGTCTGTAGCCCTTAGATGTCACTGAGCCAGGAACACGGCCGTATTTTAAGAGGCCACCGAAAGGAAACACCCACAAACAAATCGCTGCCTAAGCAGTGAGAACATCAGTATGTGGTTTCTGATGGTTCTGCATGTCCCCAGCCTTCCTGCTCACCTCCTTCCACAGACCTTGTGTCCCACTCCACACATCCACTGGCTGGTGTGGGCTGGGACCAGCCTCAAGCTGCCCAGGGCTGCCAGGCAGAAGTCATCAGCCTTTCTCTCAGGTATGGAGATCTCTCTCCTTTATTTAGGGACCACCCATAACCAGACTTGCAAGAACTTAAACATGGTCAGGACCCCAGTTCTTCTCTGAAATGTGAACCCTGGTCAAAAATTTGAAAAATTATTAGGAAAGTAGAGAAGGACATACAGAAAAGACAGCTGTATATGCTTTTCTTTTCTTTAGGAAATCAGGCTAAAATATTTCAGTTATTATATATATACTACCAATGTATGTTCTAAAAAAGAACAAAATGAGTGGATTTAGAAATATGACTACCTTTTTCCATGTTAGATGTACCATCAGGTTTCCCCCATGAACATACCAGTGACATCACTGACATTTTACTTTTGCTTTCACTGGGAGCAGAATCCAGAAGAAACTGGACAAATACATCAAACAGCAACAGGTCAGACTGCTTAGGTATATGTTCAGCTTTGACTACACTTTGCGTGTAATATATACATCCCTTTGAGGCTTATATGCTATAAATAACCAGAGTGGTAGATTTTGTGAATAGACAAATGGACTTTGTAAGACAATACTCTTGGTTACACCACCAAAAGTTGAGAACCTAACTGAAAAATCTTGATATACTACGGTAAATGTGATGAGAAATATATTAATCAAATAGACTAGTCAGAAGTTATTTTTGCTGTGGTGAACTATGGAAACAGGTTGCATTCTGCTTTTGTATAATTTTTAGAAGGAACTCTGGGCACGTCACCCACTCTCATTCATTCAGTCTGTCGGCAACGCTCGGGTTGTCTCTTTGATGTCTAAGAGCAAATTGCACAATGCAATTCTGCTGGAACCCGCTAAACCTAAGCTCTACTTTGTCAAAGTAAAGTGCTTATTACTGGTCTGAAGTTAAAGTTATTGATTTGGTTCTCAACAGAAATGTTATAAGTCTTCAGATAGCACTGAATTTTCTAGGTCACACATGTCCCTTCTGAAGAAAGAATTCATAAACTTGCAGTCCCCCTCAGCGTACAATTTCTAGAAACAGTTGTTCAGACAGGAGGAAACAACAATAAAGAGTGGCATCCCATCAAGAGATGCTAAATGACACAGGGGCATTAGGATGGGGAAAAGCACAAGAAACATTGTAATCATCCATGTAATTTTGCAGAGGTACTTTACTATTATATCTTACATATAATTATTATTATTACTATGTATAATTATTATTATTAATGATAATTATTAAATATAACATATTATATATTATATGTATATTATATATAATAATAATAAATAGTAATTTAAAAAAATACAAAGAAAAATACTACAGAAGAAAAGTTTTTTCCAGTGAATATGAGGATGAAGTTGACAGAGAATATAAGAGCCAGCAAAGAGTCATCATGGCAATGGAGTTACTGAACAGGAAATCAAGTAAGTGAGGAAATTGCCTTTTAGAGATGTTTCTATGCTCCTATTATAGAATCAGCACCAATCAAGATTTAAATCTCTGGGATTTTCACATTTATTGCTATGTAAATTACTAATGTTTCAATAGAAAAAAAAAAGAGCCCTTAGCACAAGTGAGGGGGGAGAAAAGCACAACATTTCTGAAAATAGGAACTTCTGTATTGCACCAAGTTCTGGAGCAATTATCTCACCACTGGGGTTCATGTTAGACTCTTACAGCTCCCAACATAATTGAAAAGGTTTATCTTCCTACAAAGACAACCTTCACTGCACCACTGTAAAGAGCACTTCTTGCCATTTCCTCCGGGTTGCTCTTGGCTGCTATCCAGTAGGTCACAGATAGCTGCTGTGCTGCAGTACACAGTGGAGTTTTAAGCCTTTTCTTCAGGGACCAGTGGCGTGTACAATTTTACCATTGCATTGTGTCATTAAAAAGAGAATAAGCTTTGATGCACATTGTACTGGCACGCATCTTAGACAGGGAAAAGGTGTTTATTGCAAAATTGTTTTTATGATCCAGTCAGTTCCTCAGAGATAGGTCTGGTATTAACCTCATATAGTTACCTCAGTCTCTATTTTTGCTTCCAGGATACAGGCTGTATTCATAGCTGTAATATACCGTGCTGAATATCACATGGTACAGATCTGCACTAGGGAATACTCACTTGCTCATAAGGTGCTCTGGAGACTTAAGCAATCAGTATGGATACAGAGAACTACCTGTCGGCTTTGCAAATGTTCTTGTGGTTCCCTTTTGGTTCACTGACTCACACAAGACAATAATGAAAAACTGCCTCCACTTATAGACAAATAGAAATATGCTTTACAGTAAGGGAGTGTGGTAACATTCATATTTGGATTTGAGGCCAGTTTAAGCTTAATGATCAAGTTTAAAATCAGACGCTGTAGAAAATTTGAACACAGATCTAATGATATTGAAACAACAATGTGTGAAATGTTGCTCCAAAATAGCTGAAGTCTCCTGAGTTCGCCTACATGCTTACATCAGACTAGATGTAAGGAAGAAATTCTTCACTGTGAGAGTGGTGAGGCACTGGAACAGGTTGCCCAGAGAAGCTGTGGATGCCCTGTCCCTGGAAGTGGTCAAGGACAGGTTGGATGGGGCTTGGAGCAACCTGGTCTAGTGGAAGGTGTCCCTGCCCATGGCAGGGGGATTGGAACTAGGTGACGTTCAAGGTCCCTTCCAACCCAAACTATTCTATGATTCTACATGAGCACTTCTTCCAAGTTAATTCAAACCCCAGGGTGTTTCAAAAGCCTCATATTTGTGGAGGTGGTGGTGGTTCAGGCATTTCTTCCTCCCACTAGAAGCGGAGGGGCAGAAAGGAGATGTGCACCCTGCCCTCCCAGATCCGCCTCCTCCTGATGCACGTGGTTAAGAGAATTTCAGAAGAGTCGCTGCTTTTTTTAAATAAAGCAACAGAAAACCTTTTTTTTTTTTAATAATTACAGAAGTTTATTTCCATTTTGCTATAGGTAAACAGCAACACTGTCATTAAAATAGCTTTAAGGCACCAAAGAATAGAAAGGGCATGTGTGTATAATGAAATAGATGAAGCAATAAATCATCTGTTACCAGCTCTGCTGCAGAGAAAGTAAACAGTCCCAAACAATCACAAACCAGTGGAGTATTTCTTATAGATGATGCAGTACAGCAGCAGTTCACCATGCAACATATAAGCAAAAACTCTACTTGAACTCCTTCCCTAGATCAGCTTCCTGTCATAGGATGTGTCTGCTTAAGCACCACTGTAATTAAAATAAAATAAACTTATCAGTTCACTCAGCTTCTTTTTCTCGAGGCTGGGAAAGAAAGCTGACCGTTGCCATTTCTGTTTTTAAATCCCTAGTAAGCACTTTGATACTTCAGTGACAGAAGTACACAGAGTCTGAGGCAGGCAAATGGATTTTGTCACTGAAATCTAAAATACTATTATCAGAGCCTCCAGAACATGTAACGTTACTCCCGAAGGCAATACAGTGATGAGGACACATTGCTTCATGTTATAAATCCCATATAATGTTTTCATTTCTGTCCCTTCATCACCTTTGCAACACGTCCCCCTCCCATGTGTAGAAAACTGAATGGAAAGGACTGTTTACCAGGAAGATTTGTGCCTGGAAGGAATGAAATGTGCTTTCTGCATTATCTGTGTGAAAAATGGATGATCTTTCCTGCAACAGTGACTAACCAGGCACTGCTGAATCCCCACATTAAGTCATGAACATTTCACATTTTCAGAAATGGGCAAATAGGTGTATGGACCAGAAACTTTTCAGGCAGGTGACATCGCACTGGAGCTTCCATCTCAGTTAGGTATCAGTTCAATGTCCAGAAACACATGCACATTTTTTCATGTTAAACCATGAGTTATATAAAATAGGGAAAAATATTTTTCTCAGAATAGGAATTTGGTCTTTTTGGTACATTCAATTCCCCATCTGCCTAAATTACTTCCCTGCAAAATAATTTTTAGTGTGTAGCTTTATAATGGAATTTGTTGTTCAGTCTTTACTATGTATCCAACCCAGCTTTGCATTTCAACAGGTATGCAAGTTTTATCTTCAAGTAAAACCACCACATGGAGTGCAGAATTGGAGTAAACTCAATGATTCTTTAGACTATATGGACCAAATATAGTCAGCAGTACAGTCTGCACAGTGCTTTGAAAAACTAATATTAATTCATCCTGTTATGTGGTGAAGTATGGATATGCTGACAGAAAGGCTCTTTCATAAGTCAGCTTCATGGTGGAAAACACCACTTAACTTTTATCTTTTAAAGATAACAGGTTGAAAAACCCTGTGAATTAATATTAATGTTTTCAATAGAAAAATAAGAAAAAAGCCCACTAAATGAATTTTATACTGCAATTAATTAAATGTTTTCGTAATTGCCAATATTTATACCACTATGCTGAGCATGTCTAAAGTCAAACTCACAGGTATTCATGATGAAAGCTTGCTGAGCTACAAGCTGGCCACAAAATATACTGACAATTTAAAAGACACTTTTTTGGTAAAGTCATGGCTTTAAGATTCACCCTTAATCATAACACTGCTGAGATGACACTATATTTCATTACCTGAAGAGTTGAGCTCAGGATCTATCTGTGTAATAATTCAGTAGTTTGTAGTATTAAACTGAATGTATTTGAAGTACAAACTATGACAGGCAATAATGGAGTGTATTTAACTACAAACTGTGACAGGTAATAACCTCTCTCTGGTTATCGGGGAAGTATTATACTCTTAGAAATCTTGAAACACTAGTGAGACAAATTAACACAAGTCTATAAATCCAGTGAAGACGTCTGCATTAGTCTTTCCCCATATGACAGTGACAAGACAAGTTTCAGGCTGTAGTTATCAAGAATTTAACTTCTGACAACTTTCCTATTAGGGTGCCTCAACTAGTAGGCAGTCAGTTATAGGTCTCCTGACTCAGGCATCAGTGAGAGACAACAGTCTGAATACTCAGGAAGAAAGTAAAAATGCTAGAAACAGAAGTGATGAAACCCATAAAACATCTTAACATAGCTCTAAGTGTATACATATCTAGTATAATCGAAGTCCTTTGTATAGCCTTCCACTTAAAAGTTCAGAATGACATGAACCATAAAAAGCATGAGGAAAAAATAAACAGCATGGGAACACATAAACAGCAACTTTTGTATGTGCATTTTCAATGAACATTTACTGTTTTAATCTACAAGCAGCTCTTGTTCTATTACTGGAAACTTAGACATTTTGCAGTATTCAACCTTAAGTGCTTTGGAAAGAGATCACACACACTAACCTATTTCTTCTCCCCTTGTTGAGCTCCAGAGAGGAATGACTGTGCTGGGGACAGGAACTATGACCAGCCCAAGTGTTTCTTCCTCTTAATCTAAAGCATAGAAGCAGTCCAAATAACTACAATAAGATCATGTGAATATTTAAATACCTACTTTTCAGATCAAAGCCATAAGCCTAATCTACAAATGCTAACAAAAATATAAATGCAATAACATTATAAAATACTAAATTATAAAAAAACAAATTGACATGAATAACCTGACTTATATAAAAGCTTAGTTTTGCATCTGTCATGCTGAGAGAAATTCTGCATGTTGCATGGCTTTTTTTGGTTCCTTTCAAAGCATCCAGTTCTCAGCCCTCACTGCAATGGGACAGTGAGCTGTTCCAGCAAGATAATTTTTTAATCTCTGGGAAATGTAATGAAAACATAGAAGCTCTTTGGAGTCCTTTGTGGCAGGACTCCTCCATTAGGACAAAGGAATGCATATTACCAAGTATTTTTCAAGTATTACATGCTGCTTCATTTCTGTAGCTGCCCAGTATTTCCACTAAATTATAAAACAAATACCAGAAAAAAAAGAAAATCGGAAAAGGTATAGGGGTTTGATAAAAACTAAGCAAAAACAATAAATCCTTTCTCCTTCTTTTGTCTTAGAATCATGGCTGTATGACACTAAGTGCTTTCTGTGTATGTGTCTTAGTTTTTCTTGTGAAAGGGCAAGTAATTGATTCCTTTTATAAAGGCTTTTTAATGCATTTCTGTCACTGAGATTGCTTTTTATGACTCATTCAGGTTCATCTACTGCATTCTTCAGTTTATTGCTACCTGGTATTTCATAGGCAACAATCTCCACAATGACTACATTTTCACTGTTAAGAATTTTTTTCTTTTTCCTTTCATCTACTATTCTTTCCATTCTATATCTTTCTCCATCACCCAGTCTCAACCCATCAAGGTTTTTTTGCTGTTAAAAGAATATCTACTTACGTAATGCAA
>JANZLQ010000005.1:26678421-26691080 GCA_026212715.1 Elanus axillaris
CTCCCCGGCTGCCATTTCTCCCCTGTTCCCCAACTTTTTTCCCTTCTTAAAATGTTATCCCAGAGGCATTACCACTATCACTGATAGGCTCAGCCTTGGCTGGTGGTGGGTCCGTCTTAGAGCCGGCTGGTATTGGCTCTGTTGGACAAAGGGGAAGCTTCCAGCAGCTTCTCACAGAAGCAGCCCCTGTAACCTCCCCTGCTACCAAAACCTTGCCACAGAAACCCAATACATGCAGGTACACCAAAAAGGGCAAAGCTCCAGTTTTGGACTGAAAGCTTATGAGACTTCGAACAATCACAATTCCTTGTTCCCTAGCAAGTTCATTTCAAATAATGGAACTTAACCAGATTTATAGCAATAAAGATATCAGTGCCTGCCCTGAGCTTTGCTAACCATGAAGAAAATCACTAAATATACAACAGTTCTAGCACCTCTGCTCATGACACTAATGTGCTTTTCTAACAAAAAGGGCATAGATATTGAATTAACAAAAAAAGGAGCATTTGCTCATTGAAGTGTATAGGTTGGTGTTCTGCTACAACCATTACATTGCATTCTTGTCAGGCTAGAAGGAAAATGCAGGCAAAAAAAAAACCCAAATAAAATTAATCAGAATAAAATATCTACTCTGCTGATTATTTTAGAATTATTTTTATTTTATTTAAACCTTAAATAAATTTTTATTTAAACCTTAAATAAATTTTTATTTACTCCCTGTGCCCCTAAGACCTAATTGCATATTTACTTCCTTTTTTCATATTTCACACCCAGGACTTCAATCTTCTTAACACTGCATAATTATTTTTTTCAGTCATAATTCTTTTTTCCTTGCCTTTGCTTATGATCTTGGACGTCTTTCTCCCGTTCAAGCTCTTTCTCCCTCTTTTCCTCGATAGCCAGGAAAAGGTCAGAAATCTCTCCAGCATCATAAGCCTGTTGGCATTTCATTCATCTTGCAAAGGTCTGATCCATGTCTGATTCAAAGAGCTTTTACCAAGTGCCCAGCTTTACAGCCTAAGTTTGAAGAAAATCAATAGATTCATCATATTTTTTTCAACTCCTCCATCTACCTGGTGCCAAGGGAGAAAGGGTGGTGGGTAGTAAGGCTGATTTTCAGTTCCTTCCATTGTCTGGCTGGTTTTTGCCTCTTTATGTGCTGGCTGTGCCCTGAAGGAGGACTTGGAAGGATCCACTCACTGCCACGACACCCACTGTAGCTTGTGCCTGCACAGGGTGCACATCATCGTCCTGGGGCTCCCTTAGTAGCTCTTCCCTGGGAGCTTTGACTCTGCCTTGAGGCAGAGTTTGCACTCCCCTATAATGGAGCCACCTAAGAGCTTTCAGTGATCATACCTGTATTGTCCCTGTTTTTATCCAGGCTACCTACGTTAACATGTCGTTCATTAAAAATACCTTTATTTTTTCTTGGTTTTACTGCAGCTCTTCCTGCATGCCATCTAAAATTACAGAAATCTTGGTAGTTCCCTGTTTTTTTATTAAAAAGTGATACTTGGATAGCAAGAGGCTGCATGCAGTGCTATATGGTACAAGAACAGAGTGTTACAATCCCTGAAGTATAATTGTTTAGTGCTAGGAAGGCTCTTCTTGACAAGTGTCAATTTCTGAGGTTTGGATTAATCATGCAGAGGTAAGCAGCAAAATTAATCTTGCTCTGTGGCCAGTTACTCCTACTCACAGTACTTATTTTATATTTCTGATTGTTTTATACATAAGGGGAGTGGGGGCATGTATCAGTATATACACATGAAAATCCCCTGGATTAAAATAAAGCTCCTAAGCTATAAAAAAGACATGTTAGGATGATTATAGACCCTGATGAATACACCCTACTGTGTTTGATGGCAGCTAAGCTTCCAGTTGTGGTTTATTCCTTAACTACTTTATATGCCACCCATTGAGAAGAAGTAAGTCTTGGGACTGATTCTCCTGTGAGGAAGGAAGATGTTATTTAAGTCAGAAAAGTGTTGAGCTGCCAGTATAGGTGTCAGGTCCATTAGCATATTTGTAGTCCACTCTTCAGTATGTATTTAACATACTTATTGGCTCCTGCTGATATAGTTTCTAATCTGAGCAGCATTTATTCTTTAACCTTTTGGGTCCAAAAAGTAGTATTGTTCCCATTTTCACAGGTGGGTGGAATGAAACACAAAGATTTTAAATTACTTGCCCAGAATCGGAGGGAGTTTCTGCTCCTTTACAGCGTAAGTCCGAGCTACAAATGCTCTAGTCAATTTAATGACTTCTGAACTCTCAGACTCATTGATGAACAAGCAAAGCAGGGCAGTGTGCTGGTAGCATCAGCCACATGCATCACTAATGAGCACACAAGCAGCCGTGAGGTTACAGCAGGCCACGCTGACCACACCTTTTCTCTTCCTGCACAGCTCCCTGCCGCACATATCAGGGCATCACTGGTGGACAGAAATTCTAGGCCTAAGTCAGAATAAAACCCATTTAACCACTGAAATCAAGGTATTCGCACAACAATAAAATGGGGTGAGACTATAAGGACTCTGAAGCACCCTGCCAAGTGCACGTGTCCTGGAAAAGGACAGGCACGCAGGCATCTTTCTGAGCAAGTCTGGGAAATGGCAGCTTCAGCACAAGCTTTTTACTGCTTTCATCCTGCTGCATCTGGTGCAGCAAGCACACGCAGCTTAGAGCCATTACAGGCAAAGGAAACAAATTGCAGCGTAAAGGACAAGGCTGCTGCACCGCAGTTGTGCTTTGCTTACACCGTGCTGAGCCTGACACCTTTATACGGGAAGAGAGGCCCCTTGTGCCAAGGAAGCCTCCCAGCGACTTCTTAAAGGCAACAGTACTAGCCATTAGACATGAACAAGGGCGTCAGATTGAAAAAGTGTTTTGTCAAAGTGACACAAAGTCTCGTTATGGGATTTGCTGTTGGCCCTGGGAAGAGAAGCCACAGAGCTGTGTACTTGAATCCTCAGAGTTCTCTGTGTTGGATTAAAGGCTCCTCTCTGCCCTGAGGATACAAACCCATCCTCAATATTGCAAATACATGCTTTCTGGCTGTCTTTGAGATCCAGACAGTCTCTAATGAAGAAGCGGAGGAATTAATGTTCTTCCTTCTGGCTCTTGAGAGCACTTGTCCCCACCACTACCTATGTCACCTAGAACGTCACTTAGTAAAATTCCTAAGCGCAGCTTAAATCCAAAACTGCTATAAGCATTGACAGCATAAATCAAGCCAGATAGAGGCTTTGTGCTAAATCCCAGCACAGGTTTTCAGAGGTAGCTCAGGGAGCCATTCCCAGGCACGAGGAGATCAGGCTTAGCTGAGCCTTCCTGCAGTCCCTGGCTCCCAGGAAGAGTGGAGTGTGAAGTGAAGGATCAGGGTCGATGTCTGTAATTTAGCAGCATGAGTTTTAGAAATAAGACCTGTGTTGTTGATTGTTTTGTGTGGATAGATTGTGCTGGGATTTTTTTTCCCTCTTCTCTTGTTTAAGCTTCACAAAGAGAAAGTAGCCAGTAGCTTTGCTAAGCATGTCTGTGATGTTTCAGACGTATGAACTTTCTGTAATTATAAGATGAAAATCTGTAGAATGATAATGTGCTCGCTTTCAAGCCCCAAAGCCTGTTACAAGGGACCAAAATTGCTTCTTTTGTTACTGGAAGAAAGACAGTGTTTAATATTAAAACTAGCTTATTCTAAATCTGGTAGCTCCAAACAGTCCTATTTCCACCTAACTTGGTGATGTAATTTCTTTCAGTTGCCTGTTTCAGTGCATTTCTCTGTCTGATTAAGCTGTAAGGGTCAATAACAACAAAAAATCACTTCAGTGAATTTAACATTGGTCTATTTCCAGCTCATACAAATCAATGACATCAAATTTCTCAGTGGCCCAATTCGTTAATCAGCAAGAGTTTCACTGAACCTAGCAATTCTCACTGATGTCTGATAACATATTTAGGTATTTGCCTTCCCTCATTTCTATCGTTTTTGATAGATAATGTTTTATAATAGCTTTTAAATTGTCCCATCCCCTTCACTAGAGCTTCTTCATTAATGACAGTCTTCCAGCTTAAATATACTGTATCTACTAATGCAGTCCTTGATATTCTCTGACTATTTAAAGAATCTTAAACAGTTTCTCCTTTCCTCCCCTTCTCACAGAAGAATATCATATATTGACCTATGTCTCCCACTTACGTCTCCTGAACTGCAATAGCTCTTGCCTTTTCACTGCTGTTTAAGATGTCCTCCAATCCATCACTTTAGGTCAGAGTGATGCAGTGAGAGAGATGCAGCAGGGCTCTGCGACTGCCCTGAATCCGCAACAGTGCTGGGCCAGTCAACAGCAGCAGCAAAAACCCTGCAGGGTAACAAACAACAACCCACCAGACTGATTACAGCAATGGAGAATACTAATGTCTGAAATTAAATATGTCTGACAGTATCCTCAGCTATTTCTCACATGTGATGCCAGGCTGTACTTACCTTCAGCACAGGCCATGACAGCCTGCAGCATAATAACGGGGATGGAGAGAGCCCTGGTCCAAACAGGAGGAGAGGAGAGGAAGGGGGAGGAAGGGCTGTGCAGCCATTCAGATGTACAGCACAGACATCAATATAAAAATACGTTTTGTGTCAGCTGATGCTAATGGAAAGAATAAAGCCTCCTTATACCTGCTGGTAAATCTGTGTTTGGTTGTCACTTGGATTTCCTCAAAAAAATCAACACATCTGATTCATATGCCCTGTAGTTCATGTACGTCCCATGCATTTAACCTGTCATAACTAAGAGTCATGGACTCCTGTGATATTTACTCATCTTCCAAAAGTTGTTACAATATGATGTATTTGAAGTCATGAAATGAGACAATTGCTTTTACTCAGATGTATTTCTAAAGCATACAGTCTTTTCCACAATGATTATTTGCACTTTCTTAACCTCCAAGCTACTTTTGCTTTAATATGATCTATACATAGCATTTGCTTGTATACATATAAGATTATTTCTGTATACAGAATATACTGGGCTGTATATTGGGCTTAAGCATTCAGCCACTCCTCCAATGAGTAAGCCCAGAGCTTTGGTGGTTCCAAATGTGTAAGTAGGAAACACAAGCCTGGCTCTTCCTCATTTGCTGAAAGCTTGTTCCATGGAGTAAGAAAGGGATTTGACTGTGATGCTACTGAAAATGACATCAAAACTGTCGGTACTACCAAAAAGCTTTCCATTTATCTTTTGCATGTGGTAATAGGTAGGGTTTTTTCCCTTAAGGTTAGGGGACAGATTCTAAAGTTGGTGTACAGTTGATATACTGACCCCTTTGACTGCATAGGAAGTTGTCTATTTGAGGCTTTGGGATTTGCCATAGCTCTAAGATGATGATATTCTTATTCATCCTACACAAAATGAGGAAAAGAGGCATACTATTTGAACAATAACCTTACTCCTCCATATATCTAGATCATCTCCTGTTTATCTTTCCTGCCTATTTGTATTTGGATAATATAGGACCAGATTCTGGCTGCCTAATCAGTTTGAGTGGGATGCTGTTTTCCTAGTAACTTCATCAAAATAAATGAATCTACCAGAGAAGTAAGCGCTAAAGAATAAGAGTAAACAAAGCACACTCTCATCCATCATTCACATTTTATGAAAGCAGAGGCAAAAAAATTGGCAGGAATCACTGGGGAGAGAAGAACATAATACCTATATAAATGAGTACAGAGCTGGCCTTGTCTGTACATTTTCATTTCTGTGTAAGTTTAGTTATTTTAGTTGCAGTTGTGGAGATAGAGAATGAGGAGCAGATAGGTATAATTTATGGGGGGAAAAAAAAGAAAAAAGATCCTCTTTGCTTGCAAAATCAGTTTATTCTAAGTTGATGGATAATTTCTCTTGTAAACTGAGTCTGATTAAGGTTTATGCTTAGGCTTTAAATACTACCAGCGCAATACTAAGAATTATGTACTTGTGCAAGATCTGCTAGCAAAATTCTGTGAGCCATTACCTATTTCTAAAGAACATGCTTTTCTGCAGCAGCAGGATGCCTCATGGAGAGGTGATACAGAATAAGGATGCCTGTTGCTAAGTAGTTAGAACAGTGTCAAGTGTTAGAACAGAGGGACTAAACATTTTGAAGAAAGAACAGAAAAGGATTGGTTGTTGCAATGGTTATGATACTTTTGTTCAGTTTGGGTGAGATTCATCTCACCTAATTTCAGCACTCTAAATCTTAGTTGTTAAGTTTGAGCTAGTCGTATAGAAGCTCTTTTCACTCTCAGAAGAGAACAGCCTTTAAAATACAGCTCTTATTCTAAGTTAAGTAGTGTTAATTATTCTTTGGTGGAGCCTTTCTCCTTCGATTGACTATACAATAGAATTGGCTATACAAGACTGATTTATTTTAGGCTAAATGAGTAACATCTGGATGGTTAAAGTCAGTTGAGATGACTCCTACCCTGTTAGATGCTTAGTGGGTGAAGCACTAATATTAAGAGTAGTCTTGTGGGTCTTATAAAAGGAAATACTGAAAGGACAGAAGAACTGCAGATGCTGTTTCTCTATTTCAAAAAACAAAGAAGGATGACCTACCAAAACATAAACTGGTTAGTTTGACATCACTCACAAGTAAAATTGTAACACTGTTAACAGAAAATTCAACTACCAAATAATATTACAATATGCAATTACAGTGCTCTAAATGCAATTATATTGAGTCAAAACGGGGATTTAAAGAAGATAGGTCTTGTCATAAAAAACGGGTTTTTTTCTTTGAGAAAATTACAGGGCTAACTGATAAAGACTACTGTGCTGATGACATTTTTCAAGGTTCTCATAAGCACCACTTATTACTACATGATACTTCAAATAAAAATCCCTCACTGCATTAAGCAACACCAGATTTTCATCAAAAACTGGGTCATTAACAGATCTTTAAGAGTAGTTGCTAATGGGCAGATGCAAACATTTTACTGGTAGTGTCCCTGCAGGGATGAGCTCTTGGCACAAATCTAGCATTTTCAGGGGACAATTAGATGATATCAAGCCTCAAGTTCTCTTCTTGAGTTGGGTCCTACCTTCACAAGTACTTTAGGTTTGGTAGGAGCCTCCTTTTTTTCATCTCTACCAGGAGTTACAGCGTCCTAAGCATTGTGCTAAACTTCCTTGGGCTGGCTACAAGGAATGTAAAGTTGGCCTTTAATAGTCTCTAAAGAAAACAAGATCAGACTGGCTGATCCCAGCAGTAACATCTGGTGGGGAGACAGGGAGTGTCTGTGAAATTTTGTAACCTACTATATATCTGTCAGAGCAGAGATGGACTGGTCCCCTAAGCAATGGCACTGCTGCAGTATGAAATTCAGAACACAGACAATGTATCAGAGATGGCAACTGCCCTGTGTAGGTTCCTCCATTTGTGTTATTCCTCCATATGGTCACATTCTCGTAGAGACTGGTGGTAGAACTCCGGGGAGGCAGATCTGAGGCTTTTAGAATCATAGAATGGTTTGGGTTGGAAGGGACCTTGAACATCACCTAGTTCCAATCCCCCTGCCATGGGCAGGGACACCTTCCACTAGACCAGGTTGCTCCAAGCCCCATCCAACCCGGTCTTAAACACTTGCAGGGATGGGGCATCCTCAGCCTCTCTGGGCAACCTGTTCCAGTGCATTTTTCTCTATACAATCTTAAACTGACTAGATTTCCAGCTAAAAACTAGAAACTCACTGCAGCTACACCTGATGCAACCACAAACTTGTTATTATCATTTATTTGATCTGTGTAAACCACTGGTATTTATGAGTTTGACACTATGGTACATAAATGTCCTCCTGTGTAAGGCAGATACTTCTCTGCTGTTCTGCGATTAAACACAGCTGCTAATCTCCATACTGACTCTTGTCTTGCTAGACTGAATCTTGGCTATGAACTCAGAACAAAAGAATGACTCATTTAAATACATTTCTTCCACTAAGTAGAAAGGCTCAGCTATACTTTATCATATCTAGGAACACTAGTTGACATTAGGTGCTCAGTCCTGTTAGTTACTCATTAGCTCTCTAGGTACAAAATAACTTTTCTCATCAGTAACCCTTCTGAATCCATCTCACAACCCTTTGGCAGTGCAGGAAATATGCATTTTTATCCTGCCCCTCATCCCAGTGACCACTTTCCTTCTTTCCTAAGTATCTGTGTGCTCTGCTTTTCCTTACATAAGCTGCTACACATGTTGTTCTTAGTCTTTTTGTCTTCTTTACTTAGCCTAGCCTACAGTGTAGTGTGCCTGTCAAGAGCTGGCATGGCATCTATAGAGAACAATCAAATTGCCATGTTGATGCTGTCGAAAGAACTGATTAAATTTATACCATTTACTTGTCCTGGTGTTCTCATTCTAACCTTAGTCAAATGTAAATAGTTTGTATAATTTCTGTACATACAGTAATCTTAATGCTGGGTTTTGTTCTCATTACATTTTTTATCAGGCAGATGGAATTCGGAGCCCTTTTTGTTCTCATTAAAATTTATTAGATGGATAGATTAATTGTGTGCCACCGGTAAGAATCTCTGCCTCTTGTTTTGTAAATATACACAAAATCTAGGCACTTATTCATTTTTTCTTAACTGCGGTTTGAACCATAACTATTGTGATAGGCTTCAAGAAATGTCTGCATTGACATTTCTGTCTGCCAAAGAAGGGGCAATGGATGGAAATCATCTTATGCTACATCTGAGTAAGTCACTCAAGACTTCTTTGATAGTCAGTGGAGATTCATCGCTCCCTAAAGCAGGTATTTAAAACAGCTCTGCTGATTCATGCTACAGAAGTGCCTATGTTTCTTCTTGACTAGAAAGGGATAGCTGAAAGGTATAGGTGAAATGAAGCTATATATGAGTCAGGCAAGATGGATCCTGCCACAGGGTATTACTATGACCTGAACTCATTCCAGAGAAGAAGAGGGAAATTTCACCTGCACACACATTACCCATGCACACACACAGAAACATAGGAGACAAATTTAACCTCTTCCTCCTTTACTGAGCCTAGCATATTAAAATCCTAGTTTCAGTGAGAATTGCTGGGAGTTTTATCAAACTGAAGAGAAAATGCTGAAGGCAAAAGAGGGAAAAATACACCCTTCCATTTTTATTCTGCATTTCTTCTCAGGGTAGAAATCCTATTTGGAGTTAAGCTTTAGCACACTATTTGTTTTGGAGAAGACAAGGCAAAGCTTATACCTAAATTGGAGCTTATATCTAAACACTGAAGAAAAGCCTTTTCTTTGGATTTATATAAATTCAGAATTCAGAGTCTTTAGAAAGAGCATCACTTCTAGCAGAGCAGCTCTCAGGCTAGTAGTTTTCTATACAGGCTTGTCAGAGACATAAGCAATTTTACAACTTTGAAATAAATACACAATGATCCTGTTTAGGCTCCAGTGTATACCTATGACTTGTTAAACTGATACATTGCTTTCTGTGTTCTTGCCAAAATTTCTACCCCACTTGCTTGCAAGCTTCCTGATCTACAAATAGCATATACACCTAATCCTGGAAAGTTGTTCAGACCTTCCTACCATGTTGGTGTGTCATTATCTTGGAGTCTACACGGATCTAGTGTCTTCTCCCGTGTGCGTTTCTCCTGTGGCATCCCGGAACATGTGTAAATGTCCCTTTGTTGGTCTTGGTGTTTGGTGTACCACTCAGCAGCAAAAGCAATGTAACTGCCCGCAGCAGGAGGAACCTCAGAGCCTACCACAGGAGTCATAGCAGGTCAGATACCTTCAAAGAAGGACCCAAACCAGGCAGCACATTGCTTAGAGAGCTGCCTTAGCCAGCAGCAACAAATGGTGGCCACCAGAGAGCACCTGAAATCATGTACCTCCTCGGGCCTCTTGATGAGGAAGGAGCCATGTCTACTCAGAATCCACAGGGCCGTGCTTAGCTTCAGCCTCTGTGCTTCAGGGCTCTGGGGTCACGTCCTCTGGGCAGCCTCCAGGGATTCAAACCCCTGTCCCTCGCTCTGAAGGAGCAGCTCTTCCCTCTAGCTATAGGAGAACCTGGCTGGAATTACACACCCCCTCACTGAAGCCAATGTAGCAAGTGCCAGGAGCCTCGGGGCTGGCCGAGCAGGACCTGTGAGTTGCAGCAAGGCTAGTGGGGTCAGTGGCCTCACAGGCTAGGATGCTGTCCCACAGGCCCTGAGCAAGAAGAGCAGAGCAGGTCCAGTGACAGCAAGCAGGGTCGATCAAGAGTGCCCCAAGGCTGCACAGCTGCACCACATCAGTGCCAGCCCTAAGCAGGCTCCAAAAAAACCCCAGAGGTCAGGGATGCGCTTGGTGCCCTAACAAGTCAACGACAAAGAATGCGGTTTTCATACAGAAGTGCATCAGTCCTTCAACCTGCTCCAAGTACCCATGTCTTTCACTGCACATGGTCCCTTCCCAGCTGCCATTGTCACAGGGATGCAGGGATAGCAGCAGCCCCAGCACAGGAGAGCCACCACCTATGCACCTTCACATCAGAGGAGCTAGAGAGAAGGTGCTCCCTGAGGGGCAGCAAGGGTTGGGTCAGATGTCAGCACTGCAAAGGAAAACCAAAAAATTAGGACTAATAAGAGAGCTAAAATTCTTCCTGCCCCACAGCAAATAATGTCTGGACCATGTTCTCTTAAGATTCCCTGGCCTCAGTGAGTTCCTTGATGATCCCATGAAATATAGAAGATGATGTAAAATAAGAATTTAATAGAGAAGCAGTGTCCTGGTATGATCCTAATCCCAGCAATTTAGCAGACAAAATGCATACCTTGGGAAGGAGTGGTATCATACTTTGTCTTAACTAAAACTGACTTCAGGCTACAACCGAGTAATGCAAAAAATCTGACTTTGTGTAATGCTAGGGTTAATATTTCATGCACAGTAGGAGTCAAGAAGGAACAGAATGATATTATTTGTCTGCCAAGTCAGTCAAAATTGATCTATGCAGAATATTTTATATGTAAAGAAAGAAACACATTGCTCACTAGAGGGTAAAAATAGGACTCACGTCATTAGAATACTAGAAATAATCTAATTTGTATCATAGATCATGTCACTGTAATTACAGTATTTTTGAAAGGTACATAATATAGTCTTGTTCTCTGTCTTAGGGAATTGTGTTGTTTTACTTACTGTCACTAGTGGGCACATGTTCCATTTTATGCTCCCATAGTTTCAAATAAAATGGACAGCTAATACTGCATAGAGCTATTTAGCAAAATTCAAAACATTTAACTGCATCTATGTAAGAAGCAGTCTGAATAGAAGAATTTATTGTGAATAAGATGAATCACTGCCAATATTAGCATGTCTTAAAGTGTCTCTGTTCTTGATTAAATTACTCTGTCACCTTAAAAAAAATCATCTTCTGAAGGGAAACTTTCTGAAATCTCACATGCCAGTATCTCCTGGCCCCTACTGTCTTCCCATGTGCGCTTTCCTGACCTCTGCTAAAGCTTGCCTTGTATCCTGTACCCATCAGTTATAGTGACAGCTGCCCCCATTTTGTACTGTATCTAGCAGCCAGAGTGAATCCTGTTCTGGAGTGACTAATGCCACCATGAGTTCATTGTCTGTGCCCCTCAAGGTCTTAGCCTCTGCAGTGAAGGGATTTTTCACATACAGTACCTTGGCAACTTTCTTCCATGTGGACAGTTTGCTTTGAAAATGCCACAAATAGGTGAACTCCTTTCCCCCCTCCCACTCCCAGACATGCTGCTGTATTTTTAGGAATGCAACTATCGCCCCACCTTTTTAAAAATCTGGGTCCTCACAACTACATACTTACTTCCTTATTATACTTAGCAGCTTTGCTGCAGTTTACACTACCTGTTCAGCAAAAGTTCAGCTTTTTCGCCTGTCCCTTTGCACTAAATTGTGCCTGTCATGGAGCCACTAAGTCAGTGTACACTGTAGTTGAGCACAATGTTTTGCATTTGTAAAACCTCAGGATTGTTTCATTTGGCACTTGAGAGAGATAACAAGGGCACACTGCATAAGGCAGAGGAAGACCTTGACCTGCAGCTATTCTGGTATTTATCTCTGTGTAGCCATAGAAATGTTACTAACATATGTTTCTTGTTTCTCAGCAGTAAAAGAAAATACATCCTGAAACACACACATTCCATAATTGAAAATTACAACATGTATTTTGGAGACCTGATGACAGTTTTTGCCTTGGAAGAGGCATGTAACTCCTGCATCTCCAGCCTGATAGCACACTGGATCCTCTTCTGGAATGGGTTTATCACAGGATGGAAGTTTGGGGAGTACTGCAACACTCATGCACTATTACATTGCTCTCATATCTTTAAAAGTTATGCTGTGCTCATGTGCAAATTACTAGCCAAATGGGATTTTCAGGAAGATATTTGTAATTACCTTATACAAAGCAAAGATCCCTACACTTCTTTTGGCTTTGAACCAACAAGGTATTTAGTCACACATTTCTTTTGAGCATGAGACTGGAACAATTAATGTCAATTGAAAAGATAAGGAAATACTTAACCCCTTTGCTAGACCAGGGCTATGAATTGCACAATTGTCCGGGTTTCAGCTGGGATAGAGTTAAGTGTCTTCCTAGTAGCTGGTACAGTGCTGCGTTTTGAGTTCAGTAGGAGAAGAA
>JANZLQ010000005.1:26692814-26704071 GCA_026212715.1 Elanus axillaris
TCCTACTGAACTCAAAACGCAGCACTGTACCAGCTACTAGGAAGACACTTAACTCTATCCCAGCTGAAACCAGGACATTCTGGAACAGCCAAACCTCACTAATTAACACTAATGTTCGGGGGATCCAATCAGTGACTAACAGAACAAATACATGAATAAAGCAAGGTAACGTATCAACAAAGGTTGTTAATTTATTTGTTGAGAACAGTTTCATTTCTTATGCAATGATTTATGATTAGAGTCAACAAGAATTCTTTTTTATTACTAATATTTTGGCAAAATACTTTCACAGTGGCAAATGCGAATCTGTTAAAACTGAGACATCCTGTGGTAACATTTGAACACAAGAAAAATATTTACAGAGAAAAAATCTACACCTCCCTGGCTCTTTGGCATCCTACCAAAGGTTACACTGCCATGTTCAAACTAGTGTCAGGCAGAAACACTGGGTCTGTCTCCAGATAAACTGGCCTTCCCACACAGCAGAGTTCAATGTTATACAGACGTTAGCTTGGGTCCCAGATGCAGTACCCACCCCATGTTTGCACAAACCTCTGCTCATGCGAGTTAGCCCAGGCAATGCTGAGTGCCATATCCACAGTGGTTCAGGTTCCCAACCTGGCTGGTTCAGAACAGTCTTGTGCCGCACAGCTGCATGCCCAAAGTCAACCAGCAGCCTGGCAGCTCTCGTTCAAGAATCCAGCAGAGATTCAGGAAGGCCTGAGGGTGCTTTCTGCATCCTCTTGCTGTAAGTATGTATGTATAGTGATGGCAGGATTCCCTCATCTCCATGCTGGCCCCATATACTGTCCCTAGGGCTGATCTGGACTGCTCTATTCACTCTACAATCAGCAGAGCAACTAATTTCCATTTTTCTAAACTGAAAATGTTAGCTTTGAATTCTTTTTCCATAGAAACTGTTTAAAATCCAAATTTTTTCTAATTCCTAAAATTATAGAATTTCAGGAATTGCAGTGCATGATATGTTAGAATGATAATGGTACACTGAAGCTCTAAAACTCAAACTAAAACTTACCATTGTAGAAAACATGAATTGTCTTAACATGCCTGTGTTCTAAACTTGCTCCCTTAGGAGTGTTCCTAACTTTACCAGCTGGACAGTGGAGGATATACTGGAGCACACAACACCTCCCATCTGGCATCAGGCATCTGTGTTACCTTTCAGACAGGGTAATTATTGGAAATACATCTTCCAGAGGGACTTGAATATGAAAGGAATCTAGAAGAAAACTCACCTTTATGTAAAAATGCACATTAGTAAAGTGCAAGTTAATAAAATATTGCTTTAACACTTCTTCCCAAGATACAACTGCTAATCTGGCATGATAATGAAAAGGCAAGATAGAGACTATACATATAAAATAGCAAGACAAAAGCTGATGATTAAATACTAATGTTAGGTTCCTACAATCACTCTGTAATTAATTCTCTGTAGAGGAAGTACACCACTGAATTTACCTGCTCTTCTAGCAGCTCTGTCATAAGCCTATGCTGATTTGCAGCCAAAAAAGGGAAATTGGCACTGAAAGTTGTGCCCATGGAAGATGAACAGGAAGATAACTGGGATGTCTATGCAGATGCATGAGGACTGTACACGGCTTTTCTCTCCCATGCCCTAGCACTGGGCCACAAACAGCTTCACCCCAGGAACCAAACAGTTCTATCTGTAAAACGCACAGCTGTGGGCAGTGGGAGCAGACCCCGCTGTGCCGCTCTAAGCAGGAATGGGGCCCCAGCCCAGTTTGGCTTGCATCTTCTGCCAGGGATTTCTCTGCTGGGTGACAGCACTGTGTTAGCAAAAGTTGCAGCACTTTGCCTGGGCTCCCAGCCCACCCAGTGGTGCTCCCCCGCCCGAGAAAAGAGCTCCTTTGCACAGCAGGGCTTCGCAGTGCTCCAGCAGAGACAAATGAGCCTCACCCCCCTCTCTTCTTTATTAAATGGGCATATGCACAGACTGTAAATAAACAAATTCGCCAGGGAAATTACTTTCTGTGTCACTAACTTTTCTATAGCTTCTCCTTCCAGAGGCCTGAAAAGACTGGTACTGAACAAATAGGCAAAAATAATTAACCTCTTTGCCCTTCCAGCTGATCAGCTGTGACCATCCTCCCTTTTTTCTGGCTAGGAGGAATAGGTTTGAGAAACAGCTTTTCTATAGTTTACCACTGGACACTGCACAGGAAATTATGAGATCTACTGATGCAGAAAGATCTTGTAATTAACTGAGATGTTCAAAAGGCTGAGCTGAAGGGTCAGAGATGAGATCTCAGCCCTTATCACATGTTTGGGGAAAATGACCAGCTTAGTGACAGAGCCCAGCCTCCTACTGGCAACAGGCTACTCTAGAAGGATTTAGCCCTTAGCCATTAAAGTATTTTGCATGCAGAAATTCTATTGCAATGCTGCGATGAAACAGTTTGAACGAATGCAGGTTTGCTCTTCTAGTCACCCAGCTGCAAAGCTTTATAGGTATTCACAGGTGATGTGTGATGCAGCTCCCAGAACAGCCATCTGCCTCTAAGCACCTTTTAACATTATTTATTAAAGCAAGTGTGGAACTGGCTCCAAACTTGTATTACAAATAATCCTCTCAAGATAACATAATTCTCTCTGTATGAGAAAAAAGACATGGGTATCTTTGTTCTGAACAAAGCCTTCTGTAGATTTTGACCAAAGAATTGTGGAAGTGGTCAGGAAGTGTTTTACAAAAACCGAGTGTTTTGTACCAAAGTCAATGCTCTTTCACTGACACTTCTGTACCATGCCCTAGGCTGATCTGCTGTATCTCTATTTTACCTCATAATTATCAAACCAACAAGAACAATAGCTCCATTCCTCCAATGCTGACGTAGGAGTTCTTCTAACTCTTCCACCCCCAGTTTTTAGCCAGAGAAAAGGCAAAAGAGATCAGAGATCACACAGACTGCTGTGACACCTGTGGGATTTTGCTCAGTGATGTGATGTCACACATCTTACAGGCAATAATGGCACTGAGGGGTTTTTTTGGGGGAAAAGGGGCTACTGAAGTGAAGGGGGAAGTGGAGCCTTGCTGGGGTTCATGGGTGGCACTGCTTTGTGGAAGCAAAAGGGGTCACCACAGCAAGTGAGAGGTTTAGTCATCCCCAGGTGACCAAGGAGACTGTTTACCTGTGTGTGTATCAGAGGTACCATCTGCAGATCTGAGGGAGGTGGTCTTGGAGAAAGAGACAAGGGGAGTGCTGATTTGGAGGATTTAGTATTTAGGTTGTGTGGTTGCATGTCAACCAAGGCAGGGACAAAGGGACCTGTTTCCCAAACTATGCCAACAAAAACAGAATATGTGGCCTGCCTACTAGTTCCCAGGGACTGTAGGGGTCAGAGTAACCCCACTGGTTACCCCTGCTGGCTCCGTGACTGTTTTTACTCTGCTGTTGACTGGCCTGGACATTTTAATTTCCATTTGTCTCCAACTCAGAGTTTTGAAGCCTACATTCGCCTGCACCCGATTGCTCTGTGTCTGAGGTGTCGGGTTTTACTTCAAAAGCAGACAACCGTGAAGAAGATAGGCCATTGTTCCCTTAAAATTCAGAATGGTTCTGCCCTAGGTGGAAACACAAACTTTCTGTTCCTCATCTCTACATTTAAGACTGATCCAAATAACTAACATTTTACAGACTGTATTTATTGGTTTCTTTTAAACTTTTTTCTCTGGAGTATGCCCGTATCTAATTTCCTGTCTTCCAGTCTCTCCTTTATATCTGTTTTTGTCTGCTTTCTTTGGACCAGTGCCCCTGATTAGTAACTTGTGTTGCCACCCAGCTGAACTTGAACATATGATGTACAAGATAAGGTGGAGTCCAGTGTTATTAATCTTAAATAATTTGCTGTATAGCTAGTTATCTAGCCATAAAAAATTACTCCAGACCTGTTTGACAGACATAGCACAACTAGTAGTTCAGTGGTAGATCACAGTCACTGGGGACCTGTGCAAAAAAACGCATCAGGAAGAAATCATTAACCTTGTATACTCTACTGAGTCCTACATATTGTACTTCTGTCAGAAAGGAGAAGTGGCCAGCCAAGTAAAAACACAAGAAATATTAAGATGCGTTAAGCTGTTGCTAAATAACATGAAAATCTAGTGGTTCTTCAGTAGACATCCGGGTTCACCCACAGCTGGAGCTCACCAGAACTTCAGAAAACAAACAAATGCACAATATACAAACAAAAATCTCCCGTGGGAACTGGAGGAATTCAGCTACCTAGCTAGCATTCCCATTGCTAGGGTGGGACATGACTAAACGAAAGCCTCTTGGAGACAAAGTGCTGAACAAGGCAGACAAACTCTCCCTAGAGCAGAGTGACAATAATGGTGACATTCTTCTTTTTACTGTGGTCAAGCCTAGACACATATTCCTGAGATCAAGTAGGATCATGCCTGAGGGTAGGAAAGTAAAAATGTGACACATTTCTCTTGAAAGAATATTGTTTCTTTAAAAAAAAAAAAAAGAAAAAAAAAAGAAAGAAAGAACATGTCCATAACATCCTTCCTTGGGAACAAACACAAGCAGCCTGATAAAGAGGGTGACAATAGCCATCACATGCCTGGGAACAGCACCAGGATTCACTACTGACCTACTCTTTCACACATAGCTGCTAGGTGCAGAAGAGGGGCTTTTTACATGTGATATTACTCTAAGATGGTTATGTTACCTGTGATGAACAAGGCACGCTTCAACTATCCCTCTTTGGCTTTTATATAAGAAAAAATACTTCCTTCTCTCCCACTTTCACCCCCCACTTGAAACAAGGAGAAAAAATATTCTTTTCTGGATTTGATTCTTAGTGAATTAAAATTAATTACTGCAACACTGAATTTTGGGGTTTGCTTGGGTTTTTTGTTTTCTGTATATACCAAAAAGGAGGGGAGATTTTCCCCAAGTAGTCTACAGCCACAATTCCTCTGAAAACAAATAAGGTTTGTATTCCAAAGCTAGTTACACATTTTAAATAGCCTATCTATTGTATTTTATATATTTCACTCAACTATATATGTGCATATGTATTCTGTATATAAAGAAGGCCACAAATAGTGCAAGGTGTATACAATAGACCACTGTAATTTGAAATGTATAGCAACAGGCAAGGAAAGCTCCAGTCTTTGTAACGAAGAAGAAAATTACTGATTTGTGATTACTCACTTAAAAATCTTGTTAGTAGAAACTAACCAGAGAAAAATTATATACATGGCATAACAGTGGTACCCAGAGATGGAACAAAGAAATGCACCCAGTTATTTCACATAATTTATAAAATATTTTCTTAGACAATATTTTCACTATCAAAAGTAATCCTTTCATTAGCTTATGTAAAATGCATACCCTGTATTTTCTGTCTTTCATTAACACAATGTTATTTAGAGTTATCTGTAAATACAGAAATCAACATTTTTAAAAACCTGATGCTGAAAATAAATTTAACTTACATTTTCCAGCTTGTATACTGCATGGGTGACTCTTTTCTTATCTGCCTCTTAATTACATTGATAAAATGTAATGGCCAATTGCAATCCTGCAATTTGGGGAAATGTTGCACTATCTTTCATTAGACACCTCAGTATTCATGGCTTATTTACCTCTTACTCTAGTTACTGACAAGATAGTTGTTCTTCCAGTAATTACTGGAAGAGCAATAAAATTATAAATGTCCATTCTTCCCCTAGTTACAGGTTAGACTTGTATAGGGAAAAACCTAAATTACTATAATTGTACAACAGCAGGGGAACACTCAATGCCTTTTACAGCGAGCTCTGTACAGACATAGCAAGCCTGTTTGCTATTTAAATATGAGATGGGAAAAAAGAAGTGGTTATAATAACTGAAAAGATGGGAAAGGTGGTGACAAAGAGCTAATTGCATTCAGCACACTATTCAATACCAAAAAACCAAACACCAATAAGAGTAACTGTCTAGCTCTCAGAATACCAAATACAGCCAGCTGAGCAACAGCCACAGAAGAAGGGTTATTTTACCCTTTCTAGCTACACATTTTAATGTATTATTAAAAAAAAACTCACTTCAAGAGAAGAATCTGCCACTTCTTTATATCACTCCTACAGGTACTTGACAGTTTCTCAGCTTCTCATAGAAACATAAAAGACCACTATCAGTCAATGGCAATGAATGAAGGCTGAGGCTTAAACCAATACCAGGTTTAATGGTTAAATGAACCTTTTACTTTCATTCTATGAGCTTATAATTTTAAACTAAGCAGCTTGAAAGTTATTTATAAGGGAAGATTATTTTAGGAGTATTGTAAACCAATTTCCTTGGACAGAAGAAACTGAAGCTGAATTGCAAAAACCCCCAAAATCTAAACATTATATGAAAAGAGGCTTTGGCACAGAAGAATAACACTTTAGTAGGACAGGAAAACTTACAAACATAAGGTGGGGGAGTAAGACCATTCCTTAATCACATCATACCACTTAATGACAAGGAAAGGGCTCTGCCCGCAGCTTGGCACACTATGTAACCATGTCTTGCAATAAAATAGGGCGGATGACCCGGAGCAGGCAATTTAGTTTACTAGGACTATTTCTGTGGGTAAATATGTAACATTTACACTTGTTGGGCTCATTAGGTATTAGCACATTAAGTCTTTGACTTATTATGAAAAATTTAGTATCCCAGTAATAAGCCACACATTCAAAATACCTTTGCTATTGGTATTCTTTTTCTTTCTTTGCTAGCCTTCTTAAAATTCAGCTTAAGTTCTTGTCTTGCAGTAACAGATTTTTAGAAATAAGAGGCTTGTCCCAAGAAGGAGCATGGAAAAGACATAAATTCTTTATATTGTGCAGCATTTGGACTAGGACTATTGATCCCTTCCTGGACTCAGCTGGAGTGGTGAAAGACTTTGCTACTTCCAGCTGTTGGCTACTGGTCCTCTCTCAGAATTACATCAAACAGTTGGGTGTAAGCAAAGAGTAATTTTGCAAACAACAGCCAATATCCCCATCTAAGACTCTTAAGTCGAGCCTGTGGATTGTTTTGCTGAGTACTTCCTCAGCTGCTTCAGGCAGAACCCAGTCGATTACTTTAAAAGGGAAAGCCCTTCAGGGAATGTTTACATGTACCACGCAAGTGAAAGGCAACCTCCTTCCTTCTGAGTGGAAGACAATAGCAAGCAGCTGGAGGCAAAATCACCCCAAAT
The DNA here is from genome assembly GCA_026212715.1 of Elanus axillaris. Taxonomy (NCBI): domain Eukaryota; kingdom Metazoa; phylum Chordata; class Aves; order Accipitriformes; family Accipitridae; genus Elanus; species Elanus axillaris. The sequence goes on from JANZLQ010000005.1 coordinate 26,700,030, forward strand.
CACCATAGATGCTTGCTAAACAAACATCTATCAATGAGACATCTGGAAAAGGTATAGTAATTGGGCAGTAGCCATCTGTGAAGTTTCCATAGGAGAAAGCAAATCAGCAGGTTTCACACATGGGGGAGGTGAGCCACTAGAGCTCAGTGGGGAAACAGCTCTGTAGACACACGTCAAATGCGGTGGGATTAAAGACCTGTCCTCATGGCATCCTGGTGAACAGGGTGAAGATACCACTGAACAAGCTCACTTGCTTATGGGAGCAAATCTAGCTGTGGCAACATACCTAATTATGCTAAGAAAGCCATCCTACCATGGAATGTAGATCTACCTTAGTTCCCCATCCCCAGTGCAATGCTACTTTGAGCTGTGATTACAATGTTGCCTTTGAATGGACTGTATTCTGCACAGTGTTTATCTTGGGAAATAATGCCTATCTTGGAGCAAAGAAAAATGCATTGTCAAAAAAAGCCTTTTTTACCAAAGGTACACATTGCATAGTACTCTTCAGACACTATAACCTACCAGAGAGTATTTGGCCATTTCAGTGTTGTTCTGCAAGATGGCTCCTGAGGGTTGCCCCGGTAAACTGTTTAGATAAAGGACTACTCCAAGGTCACTTTTCGGGACATCAGGACATGCCTGAAACATTCCACAAATAGCTACACTTTATGTCACGTCTACTCCAAAGTGCAACATCTATCCCAAAGCACCTGGGATGTACCTGCTATGGCCTTTTGGCACGTACCACCCATGATGAAGCTTGCTAATGGTTGCTTTAGGACTCAGTACTTCAGCAGTAATATGATGGATATTATTCCTATCATACTTGCAAACTTGTGGGATCATAGCATCTTTCAGATGTGGGGTGACCAACAGGCCTCTAATTTTAGGATGTGAAAAGACACTTTTCATAGTCTCACCATCAGAAGCTAGTACAAGCCATCAGTAAAGACAAACTCATTTCCAAGTCATAGCCTGCCTGCTTCAAAAGTGGGTGGAAGCTCAGGAAGATGGCCACATACAGTCCCTACAGATCTGCAGGACTGTAGGTCAGTGAGGGAAATTCATCTAAAGCAATTTTGCATCAGTGTCCTGAAGCTGGTTTAACTACCTGCATCTCCAGCACAACTGCTGCAATTCAGAGATACAGCACACCTAACTGTGCTGGGGGTCGCTGATGGAACAAACATTCCCATCAAAATACAACTTTTCATTTTAGAGGCCTCACAATGTTACCTTTCAGGATACATTCCCAAATCAGCAACAAGACATCCATATGATCACATAATGAGTATTTGCTTAAATAACTCAAAACTCCATTAAGCTTCAGAAAAACAATAATTTTGAGCATTCCTGTGGTTTTACTTGACAGTGGATACTTCTCTCAGTCTGACCATTCCAGGAAAAGCTAGTCTCCTGGCCCTTCGTCACAGCAGTACAGTCAGTAGCGTGGATGGATAGATGCACCTTGCTGCTTGATAGCGGAGTCCTACAGCACAGACAGTTTTGTACCAAGCCTAGAAAGTCCACTTATCAGAGGCAAACAGCACACGAATACGTTGCTGCCACTAGATGGCAAAAAGCACACATGGAAAGCAGCAACTCGTTTCTGAGAGGACCACTACTATTCTCTTCACTCAGGGGAGTTCATTGCTTCCTCGGGCAGCACAGGCTGGAATGCAACAAGGCAGCACAAAAGCCCTGTTCAAGCATGCACTGAGCCTTTAGAAAAGCGGCATTGGGTCCCACCGCTGCCTAATTACCCACCTTCCTCTGCATCGAGTTGTGTTGTAAAGCTAGCAATCAAAAAAAAAAAAAAAAAAAAAAAAAAAGGCTGCAGCTGGATACCCCACAGGGGCATGGGGTAGCTTTGAGGACAGGGGACTCAGTAGAGTTCAGAAGTCTGGCTGCAAGACACTGTGAACCTCTGGGGAGAGTGCAAAAGGGGCAGGGGGAAATCCTTAACCGTTCGGGAGGATTTACTCCACAAGCCTCCTTGCTGTCTTGTGGAGTGACTATGGGAGACACCATGTGACATGGACAGACACTTAACACAAAATCACCTCACCCACCCTAGGCATGGGGACAGACTGCATTGTGGGGGTCACCTGGGAAAACACTAGCACCAAAAACTATCACAGTGGTGTTAGAAGATTTCTTACCCAAACGTATTGGGGAACAAATTCCCCAGCTTATCTCCCCCATCTGTACAGCACCATCACCTTTAAACACTAGACTGAGCAGTGATTCCTACCGCCATGGCATCCCTGTGAACACAAAATGAGCTGTCCTTGGGGGCTGAGTGTCTGTCTGCAAGGCTCACAAGTTACATGGCAGTGATAACTTGTGCTATACACCCCAGGAGGTGTGCTACAAAGGACCATGTTACTGGTAAGCTTTATTTCATCTGGCAGTGCTACAGAGTACATTCATCCTCTTTTTGCACCTACTAACTTTCTTCACAACAAAATGCCCTTTCCATACTTCTTGGGTTTAACTGCCTTTGCAACACCTTGCAAAGCACAATGACACAAGGAAGTGGCCCCACCCAGCTGCTCTAAGGCCATGCTAGGGCAATTACAGGCATGTCAAAGGAAAGACAGCTTACGTGAATCTAGTTGCTGATTAGTACATTTTTGTCCTCCACAGCACTCAAGGACTAAATCACACCTTCCTTGTGCTGACCCCTGTACCAACACAAAAGCTCAGTCCTGACATTCCCACTGTGTGGCTGAGGAGGAGGAATTCCTGGCAGGGGAGCTGCTGGAGGCAGCAGCCCCTTATAGCATCCCTTCACAAACGCCAGCTGTATTTTAACCCTTGACTGTGAATTAGGGAACTGTTGAGTCTCTCACTATTTTCTCCGCTCACAGCTGTACTGATCTACTTACAGTATGATGTAATTTCACATGCTGCTGCATTTTCATACTTTGGTGCCTTCTGTATCCTACCGTGCATTTGGACACCTGGGAGTAGAGAGGGTTGATCATGTTCCAGGTCTGCCCAGGTAGAAGCAGCACCAGTCAGCTACTGAGGTCCACATAACCAGTCCCCATATCTTCAACTGAAAGGAGATACATAAGCATTACCACTTTGACAAACCACTCTGCCCACACACACTAAAGCACACATGGAAAGAAACGTGCAAACAACACACCACCTTCTTCCCCTTTTCATGGGGAATAGTTTGGATTAAAGAAAATATTCTTAATGAGAGAAGAATGATCAGGAAGGCCAGAGAGAAGATGAGATAGATGCTTTCCTCCCTCACACACAGGGAAGGTGACAAGCTGTCCTGGCTCTGCTTTTGTAACCTAATTCCATGCAGATATACCAGTTTCCCAAGGAAGGGATACTGCCAGGGGAAACCCGGACAGTACCAAAAGTGACTACAGAGCTCTGGAAGCAGTAGTCAAGGGCATGAGGGCCCAGGTGCAGTTCTCCTCAATCCTGCTGGTGAAGACAAGTCAGTGACTGCCTGTGGAACTGGTGTTGGCAACAGTGTTTTGGGTTCTGTGACTGCAGAGCACCGTCTGCTTAAGAGAGATGAGATACACCTCACTCACTAAGCAGGGCAAAGCTACTTTTGCCAATACGATGGCTGACCTCATAAGTAAGGCTTTAAACTAAGAATGATGAGGGAGGGAGAGAGTAAACAGCAGTACTGCATGGGAGTGACAGACATGATCACTAAGCAAAGGGCAAGGGGGTGATGTGGCAGGAAGAGACTACAAAAGCAAAATGGGGCTTAAGCAAGGACACCTCCAGTACTTGCATGTAAGCGAGGAAGTGCCTACAAAGCACCATGTCCTGGGTTCAGCTGGGATAGAGTTAATTTTCACAGGAATGTGGGAAGGGGCATAGCCGGGAAAGCTGACCTGAACTAGCCAAGGAGCTATTCCATACCGTGTGACATCATGCCCAGTATATATGTGGGGACCAGGCTGGGGGGTGGTCTCTCAGCTTTCGGTGGGGAAGTGGTGGAGCGCCGGGTTCCGGGTGGTGAGCGGTTGCACTGTGCATCACTCGTTTTGTGTAT
>JANZLQ010000005.1:26715853-26744449 GCA_026212715.1 Elanus axillaris
GAGGGGCACAAGAAGTTGGGAGGGAACACAGCCAGGGCAGCTGACCCAAACTGGCCAACGAGGTATTCCATACCATGTGATGTCATGTCTAGTATATAAACTGGGGGGGAATGGGGGCAGGGGATCGCCACTCAGGGAGTAACTGGACATCGGTCAGCAAGTGGTGAGCAGTTGCATTGTGCATCGATTGTATATTCCGATCCTTTTATTATTACTGATGTCATTTTATTAGTATCATCATTATCATTATTACTTTCTTCTTTTCTGTTCTATTAAACCATTCTTACATCAGCCCATGAGTTTTACTTCTTTTCCCAATTTTCTCCCCCATCCCACTGGGTGGGGGGGGGATGAGTGAGCGGCTGTGTGGTGTTCAGTTGCTGGCTGGGCTTAAACCACAACAGGTCTTTTTGGTAATCTATGCCTCAAATGCTTGCTAAATCAAGATTTACTTTAAAACTTCTATGCAGAAGTGTACTGGGGCATAGGGGTCCTTTAAACCCTCAGAAGAGCAGCTGGTTCCATTTTGAGAAAAAAATTCAGGACGACTCAGTTATGTGACCTTTCTACCACATGGGAGGCTTTGATACACCTGAAAAGGTATTTTCCTTCAAGTAAATGTGGTTGGTTTTAAGTTAGTTGTTTCCTGTGAAGTATAGGAGTTCTTTAAGTTAAAGACTAGTTTCCTTTTGGAGACAGAAAAAAATTAGATCACTGGTGTGTTTTGCTCTTTATTTAGAAGGCAAATCTGCTCAGGTTTATCAAGGTGTTTGGTGCTAAAGCAGATGGGCTATCTGGCAGTAGGTTTAGCTAGCCTGAAGGAAGGAGGCAAAGGTGAGATGGATTGCACATAGAGCAAAGTCTAGTAATGAAACTGTGAATTTTACTGTTGTTATCAATCTACAAAGGAATCCTTCTGTATTATTATGCTTACTGCATTGGTGTAAAAACTCAAAAGGTAATTATGTGGTCTTGAGAGTCTATTATCTTTGCTTTCACTTTTCCTTACTTTCTTTTTACTGACATAAAGAGAAAGCTGGCATCTAACTGCTCAAAACTGATATTTCTTCTCTCTGCACCTCCACCCCCAAAAAACAAAACAACCCCAAAACAATAAAACAAAGCAAAAAAAAACCAAACCAACTTTCTGGCTTAACCTAAAAGTTCTTAAGTAGTTTTCTGGTTTCTTCTTACATGCCCTGATTTGAGTAGATTTTTTTCTGTTCCACAGAATTGCCAGATCTTGGGAAACCTTCAGCAAAAATCGTGCCTAGCATAAGTTAATAAATTATTTTACCTTACCATGTACTATTGGCTTCTATTCTGTGGTGTGTCTGCCCAGCTTTTATCTAGTAATCCACTGGTGTGAATATGTGCTGAGGAAACAAGTCAGAGCTTTCTGTTACCATCAGAAAAAGAAGATCACAATCCATTTCACATCTTGCTTAGGATACAGGGCAAATAATGGCATTTTCTTGCCTTCTTTTGAAGTTGGTTTTTGTAGAAAGAAATAAAAAACTGCTAGGGTCATGAAGCTCCGTTGGAATTCTGTAGTGCAGTGGTTAAATCCCAAAAGCAAAGCCACCCAGAAACCAAAAAAAGATTTTGTTTTACTAGTAAATAATGGTTACTGGTATGGGAGTTGTGTATGCAAGCTGCATGTTCAGTAACTCCAGAGAAAATGGCCCTATTTTAATGACTTGATTTATTTATTTCATTATTTGTAGTAAATAAACAGAAAAGAACTGTGTTAATTGTGTAGTTGCCTGTGTTAAGTCCTAATAAAAAGCATGGAGAGCTGTAGATGTTTGAAATAGGAACTAGGCTGCAGGAAAGTACTTTTCTGACTGCATTTTGGCACCCAATCAAGTTGGTCCTGACAGCTGTTTTCTATCACAGAATCAGAGGGAAGACTTCAAGGAATCACTCATCTGAACACTTCCACAGGAACTAGTTATTGTAATTCTATTTGATCCTTAATGACAGTATTTTAATAGACACTTGTTAGTTTGTAAAAGGGTACACTCATCAAGCTATAAGAGACTCCAGGAAGGATTTTCCTTTTTTTTTTTTTTTTCCAAAGGAAATCTATTTTCTCTCCTATCCTTTTACATAAATGAGACAGCAGGTTAATACTATTCTAGTAGGTAGGACAGTTAAGTAAAGAAAGAATTACTATTATCTCTCCTGATGAATATTCAATTCTGCAAGCAATGGAGAACCTCAGAGGACCTTACTGCAGAACTGTTTTGCAACTGGATAGGTGTGGAGGAAAATGGTGTTTAAGATGCAGGACAGGTGCTGCTTATTGGATGTCTGCTCTAATAGATGGAACTGTGCCTTAGCACTTGCCTTGAAGGAAATGAAAGCTACTATAATGATCCTATCTGATATATGGGAAGTCTGTTCCAAAGAATTTCTATTTCCCTATTAAAATCCAACTTGTGTCTGGTGGGCTAAATGCTTCTATTGACTCAGCCTGTCATATTTAAACTGCATAAATGAAAATTGATTTTTACTATAGCAATTTTTTCAGCTGTGTCAGCACTCTCCTTAAACATCTTACATATGTTTGTTGGGAGCATGTTTCTAACAGTCGCTCAAAAGCTTAAAGTTGTCAAACAAAGCCTCCCAGATTTGTTAAAGATACTTCTTTCACCTGGATTTTTCGGTTTGGTTTGGTTTGGTTTAAAATGCTGGTGATGTTCTTTTAAGTATAGAAACAACAGTTCTGATCAGGATAGTTTCTCAAATTAACTGAGGTATTTAAGCATTTAAAATATGACTAAGAAACATAGAATCATTTAGGTTGGAAAAGACCTTCAAGATCATCGAGTCCAACCATCATTCCTGCCCACTAGACCATGTCCTGGAGTGCCTTGTCTACGTGCTTGTTGAATACCTCCAGGGATCGTGACTCAACTACTTCCCTGGGCAGCCTATTGCAATGTCTGACAGCCCCCAAAGAAATTTTTCCTAAAATCCAACCTAAACCTCCCTTGCTGCAACTTGAGGCCATTACCTCTCATCCTATAATCCTATCACCAGCCATCAGACAGAAGAGACCAAAGCCCTCCCTTAAAATTTCTTAACTTTCTTAAAGTTGTATTACTAGTAAATGTATATATCTTTACTCGCTCAGAAGGTTTTTAAGCTTCTGAAAATAGTTTATTCATAGAGTAAAACATCTATTAATAGAAAAGCAGTGTCTTTCGGTATGTGACTGTAGGTTTGTTTCACTGTGCTTGCTTGATTTCCACGTTCTTTCTTGTCCTGTATGAATAATCACTGAGAAAAGGACAGGATCAGCAACTGCTTCCTTGTGCTTCCTGCTATTCATGTACAGGTGAGGCTTCTGGATCCCTTAATGCTACAAAAAGATACTGATTATTAAATTACTACTAGTAATGATCGTTACAGTTGGCTTATGGATATACTAGAAACTCTAGGGAGAAGAGGGGAGCTCTTACATTGAACAAGGGAGCAGCAAAGATAAATCTAACTTTCATCCTATCAAAGTTAAGCAGTGGTGAGTCAGAATAAGAGGGTTTCAGTAAGCAAAGCAGACAATTAAGGAAGAATAACAAGTTCCTTTCCTTCTTCTCAGATAAAATGTTTCCCTATTGTGAATTTATAAGTGACTGACCATCTCTGCAGACAGGTTTGAATTTGAATTCAGTAATACTGGTAGATCACAGGTACAAAATATTTAAAGTTGACTTTCCTCCCCAAATTGGTCAAATTAATTAACAGTGCAATTTACCTCTAATATTGATAGACACTTGAGTTGCTAGGGTAGAAGAATATTGAAGTTGCATCCATAGTCTAAAAACATGTAGAAGACTACCTATCTTACTGAAGTAATACCACACAGAAACATATTTGTGCTGAATACTTAGCACGTATTAAATGTCTGTGAGCTGATATAATTTTTAGACTTGAGTGTGGAAATACTATAGAAAGACAGGTGTGGCAAACTTCCCTTCCAAAGCAGGTTTCGTCACGTGCTGCCTCTGCTTGAGAATGACTTGCATATTCAGTGACAACTGAAACTTTGAGGTAACTTGCCATTTTATGGAAACTCTAAAACAGGTTAATGGATAAAGCCCTCTGTGCTCAATGGCCATAGCTGTTATTCAACAACTGACATAGGTGCCACATGTAACATCAGAAGCCTCACTTGGTTACTACCTTCAGTATTGTAGTTTGGATGCATTATCTGCTGGCAGAAAGATAACTACAGTAAATTCAAGCCCTTGGCACCTAAAGTAATGCACAAGCTCAGAAATACTTTCTAACCAGCTATTCTTTCGATAGGTCAGAGCCAATATTCTTGGGGAAAACCTGATTCAATTACCACTGTTCAAACAGAAGATCTGATTTGGAAAATCTGTTTTGCAAAGTAGCATTCTACCACATGGTGAAATGGAGCTCTTGAGTAACAGGCTTTCTGGCCTGCTAGAAAGCCATCTACCTAAAAAAGCATAATACTCATAAAGGTATTTGAAATAGGCAATATCAACCTGTGAACACCTACAGAAGGCTTCTAGTGCAAAAAGCCAACAACAATTACTAGTTTAAATACAACAGAGTTTTTTCCTGATTTGATGTGGAATAAGCTACTTTGACTCAATAAGTTAGCTTTAAAGAAGCAGCATACTTGGGTATGGTGGGGGTTTTATTTTTTTATATATATATGTGTGTGTGCATATATACATACATATATAATATGTATGTTTAAATGTATATGAGTTTGTGTGCAGATATGTATGTATACATATTTATATTAAATGTTCTCTAAAGGTGCCTGGCATGTGACCTTGGCTTGAGTATGGAAGGTTTAAGTTTAGTGAACCCAGATGAGCAATATCACATTATCCAGTTAGCCAATTATGTTGTGAGTAAACTGCTTAATGTTTAATTCTGGCATGTTTGCAAAATAAAGTTGTTAAAGGTATGAGTGACAACAGCAAGAGCATGACTGTTTTAAAACAGTACATATATGAGAAGAGAACATAACTCAGAATTACTCAGCTAATAAATGGAGATTAATCTCCTGAAAGATAATCGCCTCTCATTATAACCCAGGAAGTCGGTGTTCAAGTGTAGGCAGTTAGGTACCTCAAGGGATGACTTAGCAATGGTGTCTTATAGCTTTATACAAATGTCTCAATTCACTGGAGTCTAGATTAGCCAATTGCTTCTTATTCTTAGTAATTAATACTTAAGATGTATTAGTTTTGAGAACACTGCAGAACTGCAGCTAGCTTGCTGGTACTAAGTATGGTCTCAGCTTCTAACTTCAGATAGCTTTTGTTTCTTATCCAGGCAAATTACTTTAAATCTGTAATCTAAATAAAAGTGTCAGTTGTGGTTTGTTTTTTTTTTTCCTTTGCTCACTAACATAACCTTACCAATATTAGTCCAAATGAAGGGACGTAAACAAGTATAACATTCATCTGTCACTGTCTTAATTTAATGGCAAGGTCATATTCCTAGTACCTCTAGAAAACTTTGAAAAGTAAAGTACAATGAAATATTTATACATATATGCATTGCATTGCTTCTTCAAAGCCAGCTTGTTCAGATAAAATAGTTAACTCCAAGAAATGACACATGGGACAAAATAAGGATAAGAGCAGTTTATTGGTTTTGGTTTGATTTTTAACAATACATGATTAACTAGCAATCAGGGAACTGTATGTACATTGATCTTCAATGTCAACAATACAGCAGACATGCCAATAGCTAAACACCTAAAAAATGTTAATAAACAACCACAAATTTGTGAACACTCTTCCTTAACAAATCCCCCCAAGTCTTAATGACATGCACTCCATTATGCCTTGCAGGACATGTGGGTTACAACTAGACTCCATCTCTCGGCACTGTGGGGTACTCTACTTGCACGTACCTGTGTTGGAGATGTGGCTGCTCCAGCTTTATGTGTACTCAAGCAGTCCACTCCCTGCAGCTTGCTTGTGTACATATAGGTGATGGAGCACTCCAGGAGGCCAGATACCACCCCAGCCGCAAAAAGGTGTGGGTCCCTACATACTGTGCCCCATACAATTAAACTAGGAGCTGGTGCAGACTCCTCATGGTATCCAATGGGAAGCTACTCTGTCCAGCCTGGGCAAAGGCCATTATATCCCAAGGAGACTTCTGGCAGCACCAAACCATTTTAAGTGCACTTCTTTCTTCTCACTTATACAAATTTTCCTGTATCTTTCATATCTCTTGTCAGGATGACTCATGTTCTTTGTTTGTTTGGTTTTCTTACTGTGACGACCCAGACTGGACAGACCAGGGAGTCGTGTTTAATTCAAAATTCCCTTGGGCTAAATTAAGGTGAAACGACACCAAATGATCAGTTAAAGATTTTATTAATGACAGAAGCAAACTGAACTGGGCAGGTGTGGTAATAGGTGGCAGGGTTTCTCACAGCAGGCATTGGCATAAGACTGCTTCTGTAAACCAGGGTAACCATATACATCAATTCAGGGAATAAGGAAATCCCTCCCCGTGAGTCACGAGGTTGAGAGCACACCCCTGTGCTTTCTAGACTCCTCCTCAGAGAAGGGCCATGGGAGTGCTGGATCCATTCTTAGTCTCAGACTTGATCAACAGTTTATGTCTTGAAACGGATGAGGTATAGGGATTATGGAAAAGGAAAGAGAGAATATGACAGAGAGAGAAGAAAAGGAAGAGAGAAAGATTTCTCTGGTCCTGGGTCCAGCGTTGGTCCAGTCTGCCGAGGGGTCCAGTCCCAGTAGGCTTGCATGCCTGGGGCTTCAGTTTGTGTCCTTTCATCATCCTTGCCCTCCTTTGGGCGGGACACCCAAACTCATCAGGTTAATGAGCAGTTCCTGAGCCTTTGGGCTTGGGGGTTGTTTGTGGAGTAACTTCTTCCCTGCAGACGTGGCCATTGTCTGACCTTTGTATCAGAAGAGCTTATCTGAACAGGGAGCTGCACACCCTCCAGCACACCCTCCCCCTCCTGTTGCTGATGTCTGAGGTGATGGGCTTTTCACCTTGGTTCCTTGCTGTGCAGGGTTTGTCTTTAAGCAGAACTTGCCCCACCACAATGTTTGAGACATTAACTCTTTCAGTCTCTCACACTTACCCAAAATTTTCATGGTCATTCCCTGATTATTGTTTAATCCAATAGATGTTCATCATCTTTGGTGTTACCAGTGTGGTTTGTTGGTTGGGTTTTTTTGGCAAGTATCCTCTCAATCAGCTTTGAGTATTCCACTCATATACACTGTTTACATTCACATACCTTTCTTATATTGTTACCCAGGCTGTTTTACCAAGGGAAAGCCGCTAGAGTTCCTCCACAAAGGTGTAGTACTTCTAGTTTATATGCCACCACAGCACTGTTACAAGTGATTCAAAGAAACTGACTCAATAGTTTGATTAACTATTAAGTAGGTATTCTTTATTGGCAGCGCTGGATGCACTGGGGATTACTCCACCTATCATGCATGCCGTGGAGTCTAATTGTGCAGGTTAAATACATGTCCTACATACATATTCACTAGATTTCTGAGAAATGTTATACATATTCATTAGTTTTCAGGGAAACTATTAGCATATGCAAATGTATTTATGCAGGCACATTGAAGGTCTCTGGTGGTCTTCTGGAGTCCTCTGGTGGTCTTCCATAGTCTCCCTCACTTGTCCTCTACTTGATACTCCTTAGGTGATTCTGTGCAGTATGGTCCTTTACAGGTTTTGGTACATCTTTTCCCAAAGAATGCTTGTTAGTGCTTTTATAATCTTAGATCTCATTAGTGGTAAAACTATGTGGCTAGTTTAAGCTAAATTATCTACAAGGATGAGAACAAAGGCAGGAGTTCTTATCTTTTCTGGCCCTATCTATCCAAGCAAGGCCTCTGCTTGTGCTTTCTCAACAAGATCTAACATTTAATTAAGTTTTGTGATCACTCATGGCTCCTTCCTGCTCATCACTCCCAAGTACCAGTCTCTCACAGGCTTAATCCTTGACAAACACCAGTCTTTGATATGTAAAGTTACAGAGAGACAATCATTAAGCAATAAGCAGTTTGTTCTCTATATCAGTCTCTTGATTAATCATGGACAGGTTGTCAAAAACCTCCAAATGAATGTCTTCCAGCCCTAGCATACTGAATGATGGACTTTTTAGATTTGAAGTTGGAATTTCTTTGGTAAAAAATAATAATAATTATGCAATTTTTCTAAAGGCAAGGATTCAGATTTCTAGTATGTCTGCAGCGGCAGCTTTTTTTAACTACTGCACTGCATATTAGTGTATGTTCCTTCTTTGTTTCCCTGAGTCCCTACCAAAACTGTTGGGTTTTTTATCATAGAGCTCTTGAAAATAATGGACTGCTTCAGTTTGATTTATATCTCCTGAGGTCAGGAAAAGTTGTCCTATATCACCTTTTAAGAAAACTGAGAAATGGAGAAAGGATGAGAAACCATCTTGAGGTACTTTCTTAACTCTCTAAGTATGTGTTTTTGATAGGAGTCCTTTTACCACATCTATTCCACGTATTTGCAGTAAAATAAATATAAGCAGGACTCCTTTCTGCTCCGAGACAAATGTTATGACCTTGTCACAAAGAAATTTGGTGTCAGGTAGCTGCAATAACAGAACTACACCATTTGTTCATTTATAATATAAAACTTTATTAAGTAGGATGGGTAGAGCAGGTGAATAGTGATTTATATTCTAAAACTTCTCTTCCACAGAACACAGACATGCATACACACCCAAACACACCTGCACATGCAAGGTGCTCATACCAGTCAATGTACCCGTTTTGGTCCAGCTGTGGCCTGCCTTGTAGCCCTGGGGGAACAAGGTATTCATTCTGAGTGCTTGTTGTGTCTGCGTTCTGGCTGGTGGCATAACTTCTGTGTCTGAACAGTTCAGCATGGTCAAATTAATATAAGCAGAAATCTCTTATCTTCAAACTGAGGTAGGAGGGGCCTACGTTTGCATTAGGCACCAACTGACACAACTTTTAAGGTGAGCTGGTTTAAGGCAACAGGTTTCTGAGTTACTTTTTTAGTGAGGGATAACGAACATGCTGAAACTGTAACTTGAGATGAGTGAGTGCAAATAACATAATGGCTCAAAGTTGCATGGTGTTGTGAGTACTGAGAACCAAGATTTCTTTCAAAATTTCTGGATAGTGTATCTCCAAAGTCTAGCTGTTGGCACCTAAGGATTTTTGGGATGCTTACAGGGAGGGATTTTAAGTATGCTGTATGTATAAAGTACTCTACAAATGTGAACGAATTGCATTTTGCAGTCTTCCAGATGAGGACTGGTCAAGTTGAGGGAAATATAAAGTTGGCAGTAAATTTCTGATAATCTCTTTCAGTATTTCCAAATATTGGAATATGGGTATTTTATATGGAGCAAGTAAACTAAGTTACACTGACACTGTCCCTTGACAGTAGAGTTCTGTAGATCATGATAGGTTTTGTTTCTAGCACTTAAAACTGTAGAGTAGGCTGATAGCAACAGAAGAATGTGCTGTGACTATAGCTTTGTTGATATACTGCTTATGTTTTCCAAATTTCTGGGAATTCAAATTTATTCTGATGTCATTGTTTCATCTGTCCTTTACATGCCTTTTCCTAAATGGATATAGGAATGCAACAGTCTCCTAACCAGACATCAAGAACAGGAAAATCAAGGAAAGGTATTCTATACAGTAGCATTTCAAATATGACATGTTGTACAATATACAAATATGAACACATCTATGATGTTTATTATCCTGGAGGTCCCTATTTGATGGTTTTGGTTTTATAAATTAGATATGAGAGCAGGCTTTGAGTGCTTTTTACTTGTTTTCATGTTTTGCATGGGTCCTTTATTATTGAATTGAGTGTTTGCTTTGTGTCATTAGTGATAGTAAATAATTTTTTTTTAAAAATATGCTCTTCCGTTACTCTAAAATGGAAGTGGACTTCAATTAAAGTGGAAACAAGCAATCCCCAGAGACTGATTTTCTAGATCTCATTTCTATGATAGGGTGTCAAGGTCTGTCTGAAAATCAGTCTCTTGAACTTTCTCTCTTGCCTTCTAAAGGACAATGTGGTCTGGTTTTGATCATTGCTTAAAGTTACTATACATTGAAAGCAAAGGTTCAGATAACATACTCAGCCAGTTTGACTAATTATAACTATACTAATTGAAAATATAGCTGAAGTCACCTGTCAAGAGTTTATAACTGATTGCTCCACCCTATCCACCCAGTTCTGAGGACAGATTTTTATTCAGTTTGGGAGGTTAGCAGGTAGATTAGACTGCTGGTACTAAGTGAATTAACAGAAAACTAGTATGTGAAACTAATTATTATTTTTAAATATTATGCATTTGTAATAGGAAACATTAAAAGTCAGAGACTGTGTTGGTATTTTAACTGTTTCAGCTTGTCGTCCCACTGGAAGTTTCAGCCTCTAGGTTTTGTCTATGTGACCTGTCTATACTGAACACGTACACCATATTTCATTGTCTGAAAGCCCTGTTCAGGTCAGGAGATGTACTCATCAAAGTTCCCACATAAACTGTGTCTTTAGGATAAACAAAATTTCCATGCTCATTTGTGGTTTACTGGTAGTAGAGGAGATGTCTTCAGGCATAGTATGACTTTGTTTTCTTTTCCTTTTAAGACCTTGGTTTGGTTGTCATCATGCGACTTCATGGAAGGTCACCAGTCTCCCATTTATAAGCAACTTTATTTTATTATGATAGTTAATAAGAATTAGTTATCAAGAACTTGAGGAACACTGAAATAGCTACTATGTGGAGATTATTTTGTTTGTTTTTTCCTCCTGTATTGGGAATTGAAGACCTTTTTTTATTTCATCTTGGTTGTTGATAGCTGAGACGTTTTAGCACTCTTCAGGCTGGATTCCTAGAGTTCAGGTTTCTTTAGTAGATCAGTGATGTGCTAGAGTGCACTGTCATCGAGTTTGCAAGTGGCCCCAAATTGGGGGAATCAGTAGATATGCTTCAGGGCAGTGCTGCCATTCAGAGGGGCCTTGAAAAGCTCGGTAAATGGACTGTCAGGCCTGTCTTAAGAAATTCAGCAAGGGCAAATGCCAAGTCCTGCACATGGAAAGGAACAACCACTTGCTACAAAACATGCTGGGACTGCTTGGCTGGAGAGCTGCTTTGCGGAGAAGGCCCAGAGGGTCTTGGCCGAGAGTGAGCTGAGCATGAGCCAGCAGGGTGCCCTGGCAGCTGAGAAGGTCAACAGTGTCCTTGGCTGTATTAAAAGCAGCATAGCCAAAAGATTGGGGAAAGTGGTTGTCCACCCCTTCTTGGCACTCACTGGATTGTCCCCAGCTCCCTGGCTATAATTATGAGCCCTCAATGCAAGAGAGATTAGTATTTCAACAGTGAGCAAGTTCAGTGGAGGGCCATCAGACTTGTCAGATGCAGGAGTACTTGCCCTTTGAGGAGAGGCTGAGGAAACAGGGCTTGTTCAGCCTAGAGAAGAGGTGACTTTGAAGAGGACCTAGCAGCAGCTTCCAGTACAGCTGAGAAGGCAAAGCCAGGTGCTTCCCAGTGGTGCCTGACAGGAGGAGGATACAAGAGGCATAAATGGAAACAAGAGAGTTTCTAATTGGATGTGAGGAGCTTTACCATGATAAGGACAGTAGAACAAAGAGGTTGTATAGTCTCCTTCCTCTGAGATGTTCAAGACCAGACTGGATAAAGCCCTAAGCAACCTTATCTGACCTCAAAGCTGAGCCTGCTTCGAGAAGGCAGTTGGCTAAGAGACTTCCTGATGTCCCTTCTGACCTGATTTATCCTATGATCCTACATGCAAGTTGCCTTCATAACACTGATGAATACTTGGAGTGTAGTATAGAATGCCCTGATTATGCCCCTTTTGTCTGATGAATACCCTTTTTGGTGCAGTGTAGAGAACTGCTGGTGATTCTTCTACCTGAGGATGATTTAGATTTGATTATGTTTTTGATTTTCTTTACCTTTTCAGAATAATCTGTAATTAGGTAGAGCAGCAGATAGTGTAGTATATAGCATAATGTTACATGCATAATGTTACAGAAAATAGTGAAATATCTGTATGTGATGTGTACTTGTGTGTGATACGAGTACTTAGGAGGTTCATTTACTTGCTGTCTTGCTAAGCCACCACCATTTTGTTAACTGTTTGCTAACGTAGCATATGCTATGCTATTGGTTTTTTTAGTTTAAGAGATGTTTGTTAAACTGCTAGGTATAAGAGTCCAAAGGAGATTAAAGTCTGGTCTTTTTTGTTTTCTTTTTTTAAATTCAGTATGGCTTGAGAAAGCTGTTGTTTTGGAAATGCATTCATTCATGCTGTCTTGTGTTGAATTAACTACCCAAAGTTTCATTCTGTTATGGCCTGTAGAGTTGTCCATGTTAAATGTTTATATGTACTGCTTAATTTTTAACATGCCAAATCTAATTTCAACATGTCAATTTATGTTTGAACAGCAATAGATGACTTTTCCCAAGGAGACTCAATAAGGTGAGACTTTAAAAATACCTAACATTTACCTGAGGAATGATTTGAGAGACGCAGTACTCATTTTGCTTTGCTTTTTAAGAAGCTCTGAGAAAGAGGGGAGTGATGACAGTTGGCATACTTCTGAGGAAGAAGAACTTGATTTTACCCCCAAGGTATGCTGCTTTTACTGGAAGAATGTCCTGTAAAAATTAGTGATTTGAAGGCAAGTTTTCTCTGGGATTGAAAGAAACTGCAGTTCCAGCCAATATTGTTTTCTTCTTAGAAGCAGTCTCTGGCCTGCCAGCCTTTCTTCTGCTGTAAGTTTTTACTAAAAGACCTGTAGCTGTGGCAGAACATGCAGTAGATTTGTGGTTTGGGGCAAAAAAGCAATAGGTGACGAGATGAACAGCTGCATTCTTTTATTTGTTCTTGTTCATTTGAGTCAGATTTGCAGACCCTAGAAGTTTGAGTTACTATTATAACCTGTTCTGTTCTTCTCCAAACATTGTTATTGTTTCCTGTAAATTTGGTGATAAAATCCTAACTGATAAAGAAAAAGGGCATTTATTTATCAAGATCTACTGAAATCCTTCATCACCTAGTTCTCCTTTCCTCCTCATCAGGTTCCTCAGGAGTGCTCAATGAATGAGTTACTCAAATGGATCGTCTTTTTCTTCTATGAGATGGCATTCTGTGCTTGCATGTAATCTCACACTGCATGTTTTCCCTCTATTTTTTTGAATGCTTGGGTAGTATTCTTTTTGCCAGCTACAAGCTCTTGTGCCTACTGGTTTTACTAATGTTTTCAAGAATTACCAACTTCTGCAGTGATGTCTGGAGCATCTGTTTGGTTGCACTGGGATTCTGCAGTGATGAAGAACCCGAGTGTGGTAGTTCAACCCACTCTGCAATGCTGGAGAAGCAAGCATGTTTAGTTTTAACAAGATTTCATTTTCTTGCACTGATTTAAACAGAAATTATGCATTTTTTTCTGGCATGATTTTGAAATTTAGGGATATTTTGGTAAGTGTACTTGCAGGGACTAATTTATGCATTAGGTCTAGGGATCTTAACAGCTACTTGCATTGAATACATTTGCAAGTAAGCATCCTGAAACTGCAATCTTAAAATACAGCTGAATTTTACTTAAGTATGACAAATACTAAAACCAGATTTTTTAGAACTGTTATGCATGTAAACATAGTTTTGGAAACAGTTTGCAGAAGGGTGCCTGCACAGTGTTTAGGGGTGAAATACTAGCTGAATTGCATATGCGGGGAGTGTTTGTGTAGTTAGAAGTATAGGATGGAGCCAGCACCTGAGCACTACCAAAAGGACAGCCTGGTTATATTTACTGTTCAAGATTTGATGTGAACAAAGGATTTGTTGTTCTTGCTGCTTGAAAACAAAAAAAATTTTGCTAAAATAAATCTTTATTTACAGAAGCTGCAGAAGCCAAACTTGACACTGTTAATGAATGCTTCCCAGAAGTTCAAGAAAAACAGTAAGCTATTTGGAAAAGATTGTATGATATTCTGATACATAAAAGTAGACTTGCTAAGTAGTATTTTTATAATTTCTTTTTTTTTGCTATAGCAAGTAAGAAAAGTAGCATTTTGAAAACACAGCACTTAGTAATTTCAGAAAAAAAAAGTTGTATCATTAAAATGAAGATATTAATCCCCTCAAGCCTTTGTCCCTGGCCAAGTCCTTCCTCCATCCTGCACATCCCTTACCTGGCTCCTTTTCCAGACATTCTCAGATGACTCCTCTCCTGTGCATTAATCTGGTAACATGCCTATTGCTATTTACGTAACTCCTTTTGTTCACATGCATTTTTCTTTTTCTTGTGCTTTAAGATGATGGTAATGGTTCTAGAATTGAAAGTCCTAAGTCACCAAAGAAAAGCCTCAAACAAAGAACCCCATCAGATGCAAACCTGAACCAAGGAGCATGTGGAGAATTGTTGAATCAAGATGTCTCAGATGCAAGCAACCTGGAGGAAGAAGAACTGGAGGAGGAGGAAGAAGATGATGAAAATGAAGGAGATGAAGATGATGAAGATTATGAGGAGGAAGAGGAAGAAGAGGAGGATGAAGATCTTACTCAAGATGAAAAGGAGGAGGATCTGGAAGATGAAGAAACTCAGTCCAATGACATATTGGAGGAGCAGCAGGGGGAGAAAACAGCACCTAAAGGGGAAATTAATCAGAAATTTGAGTATTTTAGTAACACTAAATATGAAGGAGAAGCTTTGTGTGGAACTGGAGATGTCTGTGATGATGATGATAAAATAAGAGAAGAACTTGATGAAAAGGTGGAGGAATCTGTTGATACTCCTGTGTCTTTTATAGCTGGGTGTTATGAAAGGTCACAAGAACATGTAACTGCCATGTCTCCAAAGATAATGAATAATGAAGTATCTTGCAAGTCAGTACCAAAACAAGCTGTCTTTCAAAATCTAAATAATTTGCAAGATACACAAGAAAGCTGGAACAGGAAAAGCATGATAGAGGAGAAGTTTCACAGAAATGCGGACTCCTGTTTTGCAGAGTCTGAAATGACAGACTGGAAAAAAGAGATACCTCAGCCTCTCTCAGATAGTTGTGGTCTTAAGGAGAAAAAGTCAAGCTTCAGTGATGGCTTTGAAAGTGGTAATAATTCTTGGTCAGCAGGAAAAAAACCAAGGTTTGAAAGTCAAAGACCAAATTCTGTCATTCTTGCACATGTGGATGATGAAGATACTGAAGAAGAGCAATATGAAGAGGTAGATGAAGTCTGTGAAGCACTGAAACGAGAAAGTGAAAACTTGCGCTTAAATAAACGTGAAGATAATTTAAGAGCAGCATTTCACCCAAGCACCAAAGTAAGTATATAGGGATGATTCAATTGCAAGAATATTTTCTAAGGGTATTATAGGTAAGAAACAAATAGTAGACTGGATTTCTGTTAATACTTATTCTTCACATATATCCGTCTTTTGATCATCCTTTTTTGAAATTAGAAAATATCTTATTCCTAGCCAAAGCAGTTTCTTAGGTATAAGAATAATATCAGGCAGTATTTTCAATACTTTTTTCTGTTGGTTACAGTAGTTCTGCAGAAAACAAGAATAGGCAGTAGACTTTTTCTGGAATCAATTACATTTTTCTTAGTTGTATGTACAGATTTTATCTGTGAAGATTTACTGCCATTTAGTAAAGTTCGTGGTGTGGTGGCTGAAAGTGAGGAAACAAAAAGAAGTTTGAATAAGATTTGAGAGCAGGAAGCTAGTGACTTCCCTTGGAGCAAAGTAGGGGAAAAGGAATGTGTTCCAGAATGATGTAACTTAAGCTAATTAGACTGACTGTAAGTGCTTCTCGGGGGCTTTGCAGAACCAGGGGTGAGACTTAATGACATTAGGCATTCCTGTCTACTCATAGATTGTCATGGAAAAACTGAAGGCTTTGTAAAACAAAGCTCAACAAAGTTTCCCTTTTGTCTTACACAAGAAAAGTATTTTTCAAGTTGTTGATGGATTGTGAAGAAGATGCTTGTTTCTGCTCTTTCCAGCTGTCTTGGTCAATTTCTTTTAGGAAGAATCACCTGAATGGGAAGAGGAGGAGGAGAAGCAGGAGAAGGAAGATACTGGTGAAGAGCTACAAACTGCAGTTGAGGGTGTGAAAAATTCTATTTGTGGTGATGGCCATCAAGTCCACAGTGCTTCAAAAGACAAGACTGGTGAGAGAAATGAGTTAGTAAATACTGATCCAATTCTTCCTCTATGAATATTAATGCACAGTAAATGAACTAAAATGGTGATTGACCTCTGAGATAGCAATTCTTTCCCCTGCCTGTGAATCCTAGTGGTTATTGTCAGAGAAGGAAAGCAGCTTTTGTTCCTTTTCATTAGTTCTTGAAGAACTGAAATTGTGGTGTTGGATTCCAAATAATGCTATATGGAACAAGTGCCACTCTTGCTTTTGTTGCTGTGTTCTCCCTGAAGTGATCTGAACAAAATGCACTGATGAAAAGACTATAGTGTCTTGCATGTGATGGTAGTATTCCCCTTTCTGGCCCATACTGTTAGATTGAAAAGCTGTATTCTGTGTAGGAAAAGCTGTGACTGTTCTTGGCTGAAGCCTGGGAAAAATTTGAGTCAAGCTGAGAAAGCTGCTCTGTTCTAGTGCCTCATCTTGTCCAGTTTTAAGATGTAGAAGGTCTCTCCATTGCCACACTTGTGTGTGCTTTAAAGTGTTACCAGGTTGGTCAGAGTAAGATGAGCACTTTGGCACTCACCTCAGGTCTTGGAGCAGGAGGAGAAGGTACTGTTTCCATTGTCTGTCTCCAAGAGAGCAGCTTGGTGTGGTAGATGTTAATGGAGTATGTGTAGCTGCTGATCAAATGCTACACAGGGAGCCTGGCCTGAACCTGCCATATTCAAGTGTTGTGCCTATATATGCTCTTCTTTCTGCATTTTACCATAAGCATGCATTTGGCATAGTGTAAGTAGTCAGAGCCCAGGCAGGAACCAGGAGTTAACCTTTCCTGGGGTGGGTGCCCTCACTGGTCTCCAGCTCCTTCCCCCTTCTTTGTGTGCATGTCTCCACACAAGTGAATCCTGAATCTGTTTTACCTAATGGAGTAGCTTAAAACAGAGAAATTAATTTGGCCAGGAACTCATTGAGACCAAGCCTTGCATTGATCTGGTAGAGGAAAGATTTGAATGTTAAACCCCTGAGACAGAAACTGCTTTTGTGTGTTTGAGCTGTGAGCCTCTATTTTTAGATGGCAATGCTTGGATGTTTAGCTTCTGGGAAGGTGCAGGGTAACAACTCTGTCAGTGAAGATCTCTCCTGGTAGCACTACAAAAGGAGCATTGTGTCTTGGTGATTTTAGGGATGTTAGTGTGAGGATGTTTTGGGTAGTGTTTCTACAGTACCTCCTGTACAGTGGAAAGCAGTAGTAAATGCCAAATTCTGGACCTGTAGGCTGGAGAGCAGGTGACCTAAAACTCTGTATACCACAGGACTGCAGTGTGCTGGAGTCCCTTCCTGCATGCTACTCAAACATGTGTTGGGTGTTGCTTGTAGCTGTCAGCTGTTGTCAATAGCCATCTTCTGCTGGAGAAGAGGCAAGAGGAGGTGGCAATGTAAAGGAAATGCCACTGTGTGGCTGGGTGTGGAGAAACCCTTGAATAACTCTCATTTCTTAGTTTGTCCTCAGCAACAGAACCACTACACATCTTTTGGAGGCAGGGCTTGACTGATGGGGAAAAGTAGAGTGAAATATAAGCACTCAGTGTCTCACTTCTTTTCTTGTTTGTAGGTGCCCTGCCAGCAGTGGGAGCAGAGGAAGAGGACGATGATGAATCTCCCTGGGACTCTGAGGTACTTTCTGTGAAGGACATGGGGGCTCCTACCAGGGAGGGGAAGATAGGAGTAAGATTCAGAAGCACTCGAGAGCTTACTTTTGACTTGGGCCCTACTGTTGTTGAGGCTTATTTCCTCTTTTCCTGCTTCTGCCATGTGTTTATAACTGGGGACCCTTGAAATACTTCTGTTCTAGGCCATCTGTTCAGTTAGGACTGGGATGAAGTTAGGTTAAGCTAATGACTTGGGTCTCATAGCAACTGGCCTCTCAGTTTGGTTTCTAGTGTAGTCTTGAAACAGTGAAGTTTCTTGCTGTTTAAAATACTCTGAGCTTTTCACAGGGGCTGGCAGGTTTGTTGCTTTTTCACCATACAGCTCTGTTCTACTGATCTGGTCAGTGGTTGCCCTTAGGGTCTCCAGCCTAGCTGATTAGCTGCTTCTGAATAGATCCTCTCTACCTTTTGTTAGGTGTACTTCAGCCCTTTTTGAAAGTCATGCCCAACAGAGATGCCACATATGCTGGCTGTGTTTTGCCTTTTTAGTTCTTTCTGTCTGTGGTAATGGGCTAGAAGAAAATGAGCAGGGTCTGTAGCTAACCCCCTCTGGCTTTCTTGTGAGGAAAAACCCCATCCCTTCTACAAAATACAAGACTAAAATATTATTGTTTTTTTTAGGTAGCCTTAGTTTCTGTAAGCTTTGCCTTGCTAGTCTTTGTTCAACCCGAATCACCCTTGTGATTGGGAGTAGCAATGTGTTCACTTAACACTACAGGATACATGCCTAGGGAACATAAGCATGAACTTGAATGTCAGGTGCAAGTTCAGTACAAAAGTTGGATCACCATGGAGCTGCAGTTATTGGTTCATAACCCACATCTTGAGTTACCATGTTAATTCTCTTTTGTGGCTGTCTGGTTTGTTGAGGTTTATCAATGTGACAGAGTAGTTCAGATGAGTTGTGAGGTTTTTGCCCAAGATCTGAAAACACACACTTCTGTGATTTCCAATATACTATGTTTTGATATGTCCTTTCCAAAGGTCTTATAAAAGGTTTTTATACCTCCAATATACTTGATAATCATGCTATGCAAATTGGCTTAGCAAGAGCTTTTTTGCATAGAAATTAGTAGAAAATGCATTTATACCAATTCTTATGCATATGTTTTAGATTATACAGATGGATTCTGAAAGTCCGAGAAAAGTATCGTCTGGTGTGTTTCTCCCAGCTGCAGACAGACATGGAGTATGCTCACAGATTGTTTCAGGGGAATGTGACAATGGTAATTTCCTCATGGACTAAATGTTTGCCTGTAAGCATTTATAGGTGAAAATAAACTTTTAGCAGAGTCTGTCTTAGGAATGCTGCTATGATGTGGGTATGTGCTCTAGCAATTAAGTGCTTAGTATTTGTTAATTAACACCAGTTATCACAGCACTTGCTGGCCAGTTTGTAAAGGAAGTTGTCTTGTTTGCATTAGCTGTGTTCTTTGGACATGTTTGTATTTCTTTGGATTCAGGTTTTTGTTGCATAGTGATGAAAGTGTACGTGGCTTAGGACTGACCTGTCTGAACATTTAAACATTCTTGGATGATAATGTAGCAGCAGAAAGCTATGATCTGGCCTTTTTTTTATTAGCTTAATTTTTGATAGCTTTCTGTTGTGCTTTGCCTAGCAGCTAAAATGTGACTAGAAGTTTAGGTCTTGTTGCTAATGGTTTCTGCCTGTAGTTTGTGACACTGTCTCTTGAGCATCTTGAGTGCAGGATGGCAGGGAAGTAGAACTCTTTTCTGAAGGATTTCTCCTTTAACAAATGTTTTGTCAATCCTGCTTGTAGTACAGGTACAACAGAACAGCTGAAGAAGCTAATCCAGTCTTAGTTTAGTAAGCTGGAAGCAAAACTTTATAAGCTCCTGTGAGCTTATATATCTACTTGTTGAGTAGTTGTCATGGAAGTCTGCTTTGTATGGTGCTACTAAGATAAGTTTAAAATCAGTGTGAAAAGGGGGTAAAAGGTGATTATGGTAATCTTTCTAAGGTATTTCCATACTGCTAGACCACCAAGTTTACCGAAATCAAATACTGTTTGCTTTTTAGTAATTTAAAAAAAAAAATTTTGCTGTGGAGCCATTCTTAGTAACATTTCATATACTTCTTTCACGAGAGGACTCAAACTGTAAGATGACTAAAGCAGAGGATTTGAAAAATACAGGTGGGCTGGTAGACTGTGTGGGTTTGGAAATGGTTTAATATTGGACAAAAATTTAAAAATACAGATTCTAACCAAAAAACATTTGTTTCTTTTGTTTCCTTGCACGCTGAACCAGAACAATCTGGTAAGAACTAGCTTGATTTTTACCTCATTGAAGGACACGTTATGAGGTTTCTCTGGATGTGCCCGTGCTTTCTCTGTCCCATCAATGGAAAGGAAAATACTCCTCAACTTTAAAGACTTATAGGATAATCACAATCATTGTGCTGTTGGACTGTTTTATGATTGTTCATTACAGCAGACCTGCTTTGGCTTTTGAAATCTTTTTTAGAAAGCAGGATTCAGCTCCTCAAAAGGACTCAATATTTTTGATCTTGTTCTGTTAACAAGCATGACTTTATTGCTTCACATGAATTGTCCTAGTTCTGTGATTATTATTTTTTAAATCCAAGGTGCATGATGGGAAGTATACATTCCCCATTTCTTGTACACTAATACAAATGCTCTATGGTGAAGTAAGTTGAATGTTGGGTATTGTACTCTTGATGAAGTAATGCTTGCAGCTAATACATAGTTGTAGAAACTACTGATATTGAATGGAGTAAAAGATACCTTAAATTAAATAAAATAACACTTCTCAAAACATTTTTCACCTCCAGGCTTTTCAGAGAAACCCACCAATTCCCAGGTAAGTATTTGTTCAGTCAGCCTGACTACTTGTTCTGCTTATTAAATAGTATGCAGTTACTTTGCATTTGTTTTTTTATCATTGGATTGTGTCTATCATAGCTGAAGACTTCTGAATCTGTTTTGGAAATGAATGAAACCTCTCCTAAAAAAAGGCAGCAGAAATCAGGTAATGTTCACTTCATGTGGTTCTGTGTTTAGCTTCATAATCTTTCTGGATAGGAGTATTGCATAAAGCATCTGATATTTTTTCTTCTTTTTTTTTTTTTCAGATCTATTGGAGGAATTTGGTTTAGGAGTTGCAGAGGATGTTGCAGGTATTCGTAACAGTCTCTTTGTAGTGTTTTTATGGATAGGCACATTGTACTTGGAATTTTTTTCCTAATATTAAATTAATGGTTCTAGCAAAGTATTCTGGGAGCAGAAGGTCTATTGAAATATGCCTCTATGCATGTGTGTGCTCCCTCTAGTCTGCCATTCAGCACTGTCAATACCCTTCCATGATGTAGGTTTCCTCCACCATAACTACTCTCTAGAAGGGAAGCAGCTAGCTTGTCCCATATATATTGGAGAGAGGATATACAATCTTAATTTTTTTTTAGTTTCTTTGTTCTAGTATTTATTGATTTGTATATTTTTTAATGAGATGAGAAACAATTCCCCATTCAGGTTTTAGAGTTTCTACAATTGGCTAGTGAAAATATAAACCAGAGAGAGGTGAACGGATATGTTCATTGTAACTTCTAAGTATAGAATACAACTAGCTCCAAGTTCTTTGGCATACTTGTTTTAGGGGGAAAAAAAAAAGTACCATTGTTCTTTTGGTGATAATAGAGATTAAACTTCTCTCTAGGAAAAATATCTCACTCCTCTTCCTCTCGTTCTTCTCTCTCTCGTGTATTTGCAATGGGTAAGCAACAATGGGTCCTCTTTTGCCCTTTATTTTGCAGTGATAGTGTTTTTGTAAGATGCATAGAGGTTTGTTAAAAGTTGTTCAGTTAAAACATGAGGTTTTGTTTTGTCTGTATTACACAGTAATGTGAAATGTAGCCCCATAGTGGACCAGTATATTATAATATTAAAAATCACAGAAAGGAAAGACTGCCTTTTCATAGCTCGTTTCATGTCAGCTACTTTTTCTTTGTGTCTTTATTAATTTCTGTCATGTTGGTTTTTACCCATGTGTTATCTTGAAGATCAGCTGTAAAGAAGTATATGTGAAAATTTCTTTCAAACTTTTATGTTTGGATTTGAGTTTAAGCAATTTAGATTGCTTCAGCAAAGAATCATGATTCCCACATCACAAATACTTCTAACTGTGAAAGGGTTGAATGCCATCCTTCACAAGTTTATTTTGTAAATCTGGAAAACAGGTGCAGAATCTTGCACAATTAAATGTTGAATGAGAGATGAAATTTCTCGTTCTGTTTCCTTTGTTACTGACTTGTAGTAATAACTTCTTAAAATCTGGTTTTGGATCAAAATTAAGTAGTGGTCTTCTCATGTTTTCTGTATAGAAGAGTAGCTGTTTTGCACTGTAATCTGCAAAAAGACATTATGTAAGACGATTTATGAGGAGGTAAATCTAAGGAGAGAGTGGAGAGGTAAAGGTTAATTGGAAAGAAGACTAAAAGTCATCTCTTGATACCAGCTAGAGAACAAGCAGAGTAAAAGGTGCAGGATTTACATCTTTTGTATGTACAGGGATTTCTGTGTCTTTATATGTTTGTGGTTTTTAATTATTTTTCCAGTGCCTGGAAAAATAATTACTGACTAGAGTTACTGACACCATGAGAACTGGAATTTTGCAGAGGGAAGAACATTGTTGCCTTTCATCTTTCCTGCCTTTTTCCTTGTTCTGTGGCCATTGAATTTCAAGATTGATAAAACCCTATGGAAAAGAAATCTTATGGGCTCCAAAGGTCCTAAAATCTTCAAGATTGAGACTTCAGACTTAAACAGCTGCTACTGAAAACTTTACTCTTGACCACGATGGGCAAGACTGAATAGGATTTTGGGCTGCTTGTGATTAAAGTATCTGGACTCTGAAACAGAATCTAAAACATTAAGATACCTACATACCCTGAACAGAGAATGTGAATTGCATGTTTAGAAAGTCAGTACAGAACTGGGTGCTGGCAGGTCTGCTTTTATCCAGGTTTCAGGCAGATACAGTCAAACAGAAAAGCTTATTCAGTCAGTGTTGTGCAGCATTCTTCAGGAAAGGTGTCACAGCTCTTCTGCATCCACAAAATACTTAGTCTATCTTTTAAGCAAAATTGTAGGGTCCATGTTACATGGTGGGAATGATCACACATATCAAGTCATATGGTAGGAAGCTGTACACGTTGCAGTTTGTGACCTGAATGAACACTGATGAAGTGACAGAAGAAATCTGGCAAGTGTACCTTTATTGAAATGGTATAGGAGCAGTCCCATATATCTGAGAGATTGACCACTTCCTTCTGTACTTGGGGTGGAGAGGCTTCTAGGAGTACTAGAAGCTCCGAGCACACTGGTGTGTCCAGGCTCTTCTCATTCTAGGAGGTATTATTACCACTCAAGAGGCTTATGTGCAAATTACCATCATACTGGGTGCCTGTCTGCGTAGTTCTGCTCTCTTGAGTTCTTTTTCTTTTGTTTCCTGAAAGAGGTTATAAATCAGTGTGACGTTTGTACAGATACTTCTCTTGGATTTCATCAGGCTCTAATGCTTCTGGCCACCCCTTCCTGTTGGCACTCCCAGAACTGTGTGCTTAGTGAGAGAGGGACTTGCTGGTTCAAATTTTCCAGCCACATTACAATTCTAGTAAGAGGGACAAGGACCCATCTACAAAAACTATGCATAACTATTGGAGGAAAGGACGATGTTGATCTCCAAGTTATGGATGTTATTTGTATAGGAGCTAAGTGTTTACTTACTGCAAGCATCTTGGTATTGATAATTTATGGCACTCTGTGGTGCTATCTACAAATGTTCTTTGACCACCAGCACCTGTCCTCTTTTTCTAATGCTGTTTGGAGCCTTCATCTGCACCAGCAAACAGTTCGGGATATCTACAAGCATCAGTAAAGGCTAAATCTACTCTGTGATCTTGAAAAACAACAAAAAAGAGAAACATGCCTGTTTTCCTTACAGAGCATTATCCTTAGATATAAGGATATGTTGTTATCTTCAATACTCATCAGACTGTCTGAAATGCATCATAGTCATCAATAGATCATCATAACAACCCTGTGACATAAGTGCCATCAAGCCACTAATGACTAATGTGTTGGGAAATGCCTTGTTCTAAAAATAAACAAAAACCAAATTTACAAAATATCTAGGAAATTGCACCCACCCAGTGATTGAGGTGGGAGTAGATTGTTATTTCACACTCTATCACTTGAGGTTAGAATTGACCTCTGGAGGCCTGTGTGACTGAGGAGCTTAGGTTCCCAATTCAGACATAATGATTTGTAACTCTAAGCTTGTATCTAATGTAATCCCCTTCAAGAAATGAAAGCTTGGAAAAAGAGTTGCCTAAAGCAGAAAATGCCAGAGGTGAGGTTGGCCCTATGGCTTATTAATATTGGACCCTTTTGTATTTTTATGATGATACCTATTTTCTCCCTGTCTTGCTCCCTTTTCTTGTAGGAAGAGTATTGTGTCCATCTTTAGCAGTGAAACTTTGAAAGGCAATTGTGCAGAAACCATGGAATTACAGAGCAGAAAAGGAGGTGCAGAGTGATTAATGTTAAAACCTCCATCTCTGTTTTTAGATGCCACACTTGAGCTGCTGGGACTTGTTTCTTTCTGAATACTTGATACTTAGTGTTCAATGTGCCTTCCATACAATTTAGAAGCAGCAACTTGTTGTCATTGTTTGTATCTGGGACTATCTAGAGTCCAGTTCTCAGATATAACAGAGATTCAAGTTAGGCACCCCATAATGGGGAGTCCAGACTGAGTGACTGCTCCTGAGGAGTTTGTGACCTGTCAAATAGTACTTAGAAATTCTGAGAGGAAAGGGTGGAATCCAGTTTTCAGCGGTAAAAGTGAAACGTCCAGATCAGGGGTTGTTTCTCAACATTTTGCAAGCCTGTCTCTCATTCAGTGTCCCATCCATGTCTTCTGCAGCAGATGAGGCAGCAGTTTGACTAAAATACTCAGTCCAGATCCATGTCTAGAGGCAGATCATTGTTTCATGCATGGATTAAAACTGGGGCCTTAAAGATTTCAAGCCTGTGATTTTTTTCATTCATGATTTTCTGTGCACAATACATAGGGAAATTAAAATTGCTGGAGGAATATAGCTAGTTACTGCATGGTGCACACTGTGTCAGAGAGAGAGAGAGATCATGCACCTTTAAGAAACAGGAGCGGTTTATTTGTGACCATTACAGTGATTTTCAGCAAATTCCCTTTATACATTAAAAAGTAAAATGCCCTGGAAGAAAGGAATTCACACAGGTACATCTTAAATCTGTATTATGATAACTTTCTCTCTAGGACCTCACAAATGTGAGGGGATGTGTTATTCCGTGTTACAATTTTTCTCACAAATACGGTGATTCAAAATGTGCTTTAGGTGTAAATAAGTAGTATTAAGTCATGCTGGTTTTAAAAAATATGTGGTTTTCACTGTAGATGAGTACTCGGGATCTACCTTTCATATGTCATCATCAGCTGAAAAAGAAGATATCAAGGATGCCATTGAAAATTATGGGGTGCGGGTATGTAAAACCAAGTATTTTAAATTAGAGTCTGAATTGGTAAATTGTAGTATACACTAAGGTAAAGAAAACGTATCAGTCAGTGAATAGAGCTGAAGGGAGAGTCCTGTAGATGAAGGTTGTACTGTAGTCTGAAGTAAAGTTGGAAACAGTTGTCTTAACCTGGGGTAAAATCCTTGTCATTGTGTTGGATACTTGCTGTTAGACTGATTGTTTCCAGCTGGTTTGCTTAAATTTTGATCAGTGTTTTTCCTTTTGTGTGGTGCTGAGAAACAGTGCAGTCAAATGCATTTGTCTCCCTATGCAAAATGCATATTCAAGTAAAGAGGGAGATTTATCTATAATATGCTGACCTGTTGGATTAAACATGCCTGTTCGTCCTCTTTGTAAGTGAAAGATCAAAAAAAATTGACATTTGGTGAGCTTTCTGATACTTTCACTGCCTCTGCAAAATATGTGCTTGTTTGACCATGTTAAGTGTTTGCAAAGTAAGTTGTTTTTTTTTTTTTTCAGAAGGCATTCCAGAGGGGAATAAGGCAGGCAGTCTGTGTTGGGCATACAGGACAGGGCTGGATAGACGGGTCTGGAGTCTTCTGTAATATGTCAAGGGACAGTGGAGCAAATTATTTCCACCCCACACCCAGTCACCATGAAAGAGGAACTTGCTTAATTTTAATAGGCAGAGCCCAGAACTTAAGGCTATTAGAAGGTGGTAGTAGTTGGTCAGTAAACTTGGGAATGGAGAGGCAGAGACAGATGGTGGCTGGCTGAGGTGCTCCTTCCCTGTTCTGAAAGGAGGAATTTTGCAAAGGGAGAAAAGAGCGTGGCTAACAAGAAAAGAGAGCGAGGAGTTGGATGGTCATGGCCCATTGAGACACCAAGGCTGCAGGCCCTGTTCAGAAGGGACCGTGAGCTAAGTAGGAACATGGGGAAGGGAGCATGTTGGGAGGAGTGTGACACACGACAGGAGCAGTCAGGACTGTTGAGGAACAGAGCATGGGTTCAGGGATGTCAGGAGACTGGGTGGGGTTGAGACATGGTACACTTTTCATACAAGTTCAGGTTCCTAATTTTGGGGATAAGGGAAGGAATGGACAGGTTTTCCTAGTAAATGCTTTTCTTTGGAGCTTGGAATGGAATTTAATAATTCTGAGTCTTAGGTGAAGAAATAGTCCTAACTTAGCCAGTTCTCCTTGTGGTGGACAGTAAAAGCTTGTCATGTTCATTCACTTTGTATTAGCTCAGCTGGCAGGGGACTGTAAAATGCCAGGCAGTAGAGAATGATCAAGGAAGGAGAAGGAGAGCGGGGAAAATGTAGGCAGTTGTAATGAAAAATTGTATTAAAGCAGTAAAACATGAAAAAATAAATTGCTTTGTGACAAATATCAGCAGTTTGAGAAAGCAGGCAGGCTAAAAGGTAAAAGCAACCCTGATGTCCAAACTAAATCTAATCCAAGAAAAACTGCTGTCACTCAAGTAAGTCTTTCTATTTTTAAAGAAAATTATAATTCAGTGAACCTTTAATTTATTATCTCTTTATTTTTATTGTAAATAATTGCTTTCAAAATGTCTTATTTCTATTATAAGATAGGATGAGCTTGCAACAGAAATTACCTAGATTAACTGTAACTTCCTTTTTCTTGGTAATCTTTCTGTCTGTACCTATTTATTAAGGATAAATATGTTTTAGAAACTACCAACTTGATAGAAAAAACAGCACATGAAAATCAGACTGACAAAGCAGAAATTTCACATCAGGAAGCCCTAGCAGAAAATGAGGAATCACACAGTGCTGACAAGCAGTTAAGTCCAAAACCTTGGGAAGAAAGATATGAAAGGATGTGGGTTGAAAATGAGAAAAGGGAATTGAAAACAAATTTTAAAAACATTACAGCAGAGCTGAAGCAGCTGTTTGGTGAAATTAATGAAACTGGGAAAACTACTTCCCTTATAGAAGAAACGTCAGAAGATGGCTTCAGTGAAGAATTGAAGAGTTCTCGTGTTGTTTCATCTCATGTGACAGAATCAAGTAATAAGTTAGAAAGTAAAGGTGAATTTGGAGATATTAAACTTATGCTAGGTGGAAAAGAACCCAAAATGGAAATTGAAATTCCGAGTCTTGGTGTCCTTCCTGATCAAAATAACTTAAATGCAAATGTGGAAGATGCCTGGAGTACAGATAATACAAAGGTGCCTCTAGCAAAAGGAGAGGAAAAGAAAATGCCTGCTATGGAAATGGAAGAGAATGAAAATGGAAGTAGTAGAAGGGTAGAGGGAAGTCCTGAATACTCCCTGAGACATAGCTTAAAAACAAGTATTTTGGATGATGTTTCTAATATTCTTCCTAAAATAAGACCTGTTTCTACAAGTGATAAACCCACACTTTTTGTAACAGAAAGGAAACTTGGAAAAGACTCTGGATTTAATCATGATGTTTCTGGGGACTGCCTTATCAACAATTATAAAATAGGAGAAACAGAAATTGACAGTCTTTTTGCAAATGCTCAGCAATCATGTGGCATGTGGAAAAGGAATCTTGATGAAGAACTAAAACAAGATATGGAAAGATTTAAGAGTAAGGTAGGAATGCTGCAAGTAGTATTCCTGGCTTTGGAGAAAGAGAAGGTACAGCTGCAAAAAGAGGTAGAAGTTCACCTGCTAATCGTTATTCTTTAGCCTTTCTCCGTATCAATGGTCCTGTTCACTTTAGCTATTCGTTATTAAGGGAAGATGCTTTCTGCAAATTGTTTTTTGTTTTAATGGAAATATGTTACTTATGAATAAAGAGAGCAGTAGAGACTTCTCTTCCCCATTATGTAATTAATTAGAAGGTTTTTGGAAAACACAGAATTCATTATTGTTCCAGTTTAATAATAGGCACTCAGTTCTGGTGTAAGTAGTTATCACTTCATTGCCATAAAAAGAAATGCACACAATTATCTCAGTTCTAATTCTGAATCAAAGAATGAAAATAGCTTCTGAACAGGGTCTTGACTAATCTATTCATTTGCTGTGATTTCTGCATGGTGTGTCTTCATTGCTTTTCACTAAAATTCCTGTTTGCTGTGAAACCATTTCTGCTTGTGGGTTTGGGATCTCTCCCTGGCCCCGCCCC
>JANZLQ010000005.1:26788791-26818120 GCA_026212715.1 Elanus axillaris
CCTTTCAGAAGAATAAGGCAAGTTTAAACTCCCTTTCAGAAGAATAAGGCAAGTTTAAACTCCCTTTCAGAAGAATAAGGCAAGTTTAAACTCCCTTTCAGAAGAATATCCTAACAAAAACTGGCTGCACAAAGCCTGAATGGTTTGTCAAATTGATTCTTCTGCAGTGGGGTAGGCAAAGGATGGCCGGCTCACAGGTCTGATTGGGATTGTGGGCAGTAACTCAGCCCTGCCAAGATGGGGCCTATTTGGAAGCAAAGTTCTGTCTAAAAACTTAAAACTGGCAGCTGTGGAGTTTGTTTAACCTTCATGCTTAGACAGCAGCAATGTAAAGCTTTTCAGACTTGTGATTTTTGTCTTACACTCAAATTTTGTTTCAATTTCTGCACCAAACTTTGCTTCGATTTGATACCATTGGTTTTGGTCTGGTTTTGACCAAAGCCTCTTCTGGATGTACTGGTGAAGGGATCAAAACCAGGAGACCCAGTCAGAAGGGGTTTCTTGAAATTGAATCTAGGGCCTGCTACACTTTTAAAAAATACAAGATGAAATTACAGCCTTGTAAACTTATAGGAGCTCTAATCTATAGCAGATAACTAGATTCCTGTAAGTATATGGTGGAGAGAAAGCACTCAGGAAAACAGTATTTCATGCAGGAAGCTGAATTATAACCAGTCTGAAACAGTATTTTTACTGAATCAAACCTGCACTGCAGTCCAGGTGAAAAACATCACCAATGAAAGCTAGTAATTTTTTTGTATCAATTAATTTCATAAAATGAAGAAAAGCAGCAAAAATAAATGGGATTAAAACCAGAAAGTGGACATGGAGTGATGGCCTTGTATTAGTAGTAATTCTAAAAGAAAGCTAGTGAATGGTAGTCCCCAGAGGAGGAAGAGTCTAGGGTGGAAGCTCAGGAAGTGTGAAGGCTGTGTATGTATCTTGACTCCAGGTGAACCCATGCTGCAGCCAGTGTAGCAAAAGTATTAAAGAGGTAAAACATTAAGTGGAGTTGAATTTCTGAGAGGAAAAGTTACCTCCTCAGATGCTGAGGAGGTATGAAAGAGGACTGGAATGGAAAAAGAGCAGCACAGATTGTTACTGTGTGTTGAGCAGGGGTATGCCAGTTGGTGTGTGCCAGCTGGCTGGGGGGAAGGTTCTGCTTGCTGTTTCCCAGTGATTGTAGAGAGGTAGCAAAGCAAATGTCTCCTAGGAGATGAGTAGTAGTATTGTCTGCAAAAAGCCTTTGCTTTATTTTTGCTGGAGGGAAAAGTACTCTCAACAAAAAAAAAAGAGTAACTCCCTTTTCAGATTTGAAGGCTCCCCCAGTGAGTTCTGACCGCTCTGGCCATATGACTGTCAGTGTGTCAGGTATGTGAAGAGCCATGTTGAGACAGGAAAAAGGGGTCTGTTGTAGTCCAGTGTTCTTGGAAACTGTCTTTTCCTGTGAAAAGCCTCGTTTAAAGGAAGATCCAATGAATAACACGTGATGTTCAGGAAAATCCAATGAGTCCTTGCAGAGTAATAAACCAATGTTACAAAAATGAGCAGGACAGAGAAAGGTGATGCTAAGGACAAAAGGAAGTAATGCTGAATTGGAGGTAATTGTCATATTCCATTAAGTTTCCTGCATTGCCCTAGGTTGGTCGCTTCCTCCTTTTGTTTGTTTTAATAGAGATCTTGGAGTGAAAGGACAAGTCTTGACTACTACTGGAAAAGGATGCCCCAGTGAAAGGACTGAGCTGGCTTATAAAGAGATTAATTAAATTCATTTGGTGTGCATGAAGCAGCAGAGAAGCCATCTTCTGTGGTCCAAGGGCAATTTGCCTAATTCCAATCTACATTAAGTGCTTCCATGTCCACTTCACATACTTGCAATCAATGTTCTTCAAATATTATGTGGCCTACAGGCAGGTTACTGGATTGAAAGAACACAGATTCTGTTTTGAGGACTTAGTCTGACAGTGGAGAATTTCTGTACAAGACAACCTTTGCTATCAACTATAGCCTGTTATCCTTAGTCCCTGGAGTTAGTGTTCATTCTTCAATATATTTTAGAAGGAAAGCAGCTGAGACACATACCAAACACACTGTGCTAGAGCTGAAGATATGTATGAAGATAAGTATGGCTGGTTTGTATGACAGTTTTACCTCATGGCCATTGCCATACTACTTTCATAGCAAATGTACCAGATCTATGCTTGAGTAGGTGCTTTGTACCCATGGTAACATAATTCTACCTCTTAGCTTCTGCTGCATGAAGCTGCATTCTGCTAAGAATTTTATTCTGCAAATTCATACAGAAATGATCCTAAGTACCAGTTGTGTTCTCCATGCATTGGTAAGAAAGGATTTAATTTATTCCACAGTTAACATGACAAATACCAAGCCATGAGGTGGTGTTCCTTTAGGAATTAAATGACAACAACCATGAAGGCACTTATCAAGAAGGTAGAAGCCTCAGTGGAAGAGACTTTGAAGCTATGAATGTGAGTCATGCCAGTGAAACATCAAGATGGTTTGTGCTTGCTAGTTATATTTGGTCTATGGTACATTTTGGCACCTCTATGCAACTCTACAGATTTTTACTAAATGTGTTCTTATTTCTGCTTTCAGGTTGGGGAAACTGCAGTTTATTGATTAGAATCATGAAAATAAATCTGTGGATTTTTTTAAGTGGAAGAGAGTTCTTCAGTCACAGTAAAGATCTAGAAAAGCTGTGTCATATCAGTTAGTTTTAGCTTCACTTATGCTTAAGTAATAAGGCATACTTCAAGTATCAGATATTCATAGACAAAAAACCACAAAACCCAGATGTGCTAGAAGGTGATATCTGTACAGACCAAGCCTTGAGATGAGGGAGGGAAGGCTTGTACTAGGTTTAGGTTAAAAACATGACAGAAGATGGTAAAGAGGCAGGCATTTGTCCTGGAAATCCTCTTCCCAATTGCCTCTTCCAGTGTGCTGTAGTCTGTCTTTGGGGTCCTTTTCAGGGTCCTTGTGGGTTTTTTTTACAGTGATGGCAGAAATGCTGACATTTCTTCCAGTAGCATCATCTTTCCCTGAGGAAAATAAAAGCTCCACTGACAGAGGTGGAAATTAAAGCTGAAAACACAATAGCATTCAGACTTCTGCCAAGAACTACTTCCTAGCACTAAAAGCCTGACCTTATCTAGGCGGTAATATCTTCCTTCCTGGAGCCTTGCAGCATGTTCCAGGAACTGGAACTTGTGTTGAACAAGATGCTGCTGCCTTTCAGCCTTACATCACTAATGGTGCCACCGAATGCCACGAAATTTCACTCAGTGCTGAACGTCTTGCCTGCCACTTGCACTTTTAGATAAAAGGGGCTCGTTGCTTGAGGGAGTACAAAGGCATGTGCACGTACTGGTTTTGTCCACTAAAACATCTTTAATGGTTGTCCCGCCATCTTTTTGTTTTATAGGCTAGGTTTAGCTTACCTTTAATTTAGTGTCAGTTTTTCCAGCAGTGATGATTACAGTGCTCTGCATAGAGACTGGAGTGGAAATTACACAGGTGGAGAAATCAAAGAAGCTGGATTTGAAGTAGTGAAATCCTTAGAAGTAAGCAGGATAGAAACCAGTTGAACATGGACAAACTTAGGTTTTACAGCAGTGCTCGTTGTCGCAAAGTTCTCTTTTAACACAGCTACAGCTATTGTGCACGTCATTCATACTATGAGAAACTGTGAGACAACATTCTCTACTCAGAAATATTTTAAGGTACTAGAATTTCATATAGAAGCTTCTTCTCCTAAAATGGTATTCTTCTATTACGGTTCTTTGGATTT
Source organism: Elanus axillaris (assembly GCA_026212715.1). NCBI lineage: Eukaryota > Metazoa > Chordata > Aves > Accipitriformes > Accipitridae > Elanus > Elanus axillaris. The sequence goes on from JANZLQ010000005.1 coordinate 26,792,603, forward strand.
TTGTGCTTAAATCTTTGGGAATTCTCACTTGTATAATTTCAGACTTCAACTCTGCTTATGATGCAGATGAAAGCTGTGTGCAAATGTACACTGGGATGTTTCTGCAAACTGGCCAGAGTTGCTGGTGGTGTATGGCAAGGATCCGCAGTATTTGCACTGATGGAACATGCAGGTGACATAGTGCCCTCAGATACAGGGGACAGATTGTCAAAATTGTATTCAAAGCAACATGCATGCAAAAGACCAGGAAAAAACATGCAGCAATAAAAACCCTAGCAATTTATAGCATTTCCAATTAATAGAAACAGTTCTTGCCAACTGCTACCTAAATACCACTTCATCTATACCATTTCATGTATACAGACCAGAGTTATGGGAGTTCTTTTTTTGTGGTGAGTTGCAGTGCTGAACAAAAGCCAAGGCAGGAAGTAATTATGGCTAAGGAGCTGATGCTGATTAAAAACGTGTGATGCTGCAGAGGAAATATCACACAATAGAACCTCCGTTAGTTTGGAAATAGATTTCAAACCCAGGGCACATTAAGATGTAAACAGTCAATAGGACTGGGGCCCACCTTTCTCCTAACAATCAGATCATTAGCAGTAGGAGCGTGCAGAATGATTTCCATGATTAAACTGCAGGTGCAAAATGCGTGAAAGTGCATGCTCATCAATGCCAAACGGAAACAGCCTTCTTGCTTTTTTGCCGTGTTTTTTCTACTGCTTGTCCTAACTTATCCTGGGTACAAGATTCAGGCGTAAGTGCAGCTTAAATCGAGGAAGTGCAAATGTTCAAGGTCTTTGAAAAGGCCGGGTTAAGATTCTTTTGTGTAACTATAATGGGGTAGGACTGCTCTCTGGAATTGCACTTCTGAATTTCAAGACTGCTTCCCTGAAAAGTCATCAGCTCACATTCAGTTAAATTGTCAGGATCTGAGTGGAAACAGTCTCTGAGAAATGGAACAGAATTCAAATATTTGGTAGAGTTAGCTCTTGGCTCTGGGTAAGCACTGCTCAGCAGTAACAAAAACATCCCTGTGTTATCAACACTGTTCCCAGCACAAATCCAAAACAGAGCTCCATACTAGCTACTACAAAGAAAATTAACTCCATCCCAGCCAAAACCAGCACAATCTGTTTTAGAAGTTAAATCACTGAGCAAACAGCAATGATAACAAACACTAATAGGAGGAAAGATGGGGACAGCCACAGAATGTAAACTGACACCAGCCAAAAGTCTTCTTGCCAATTACTTGGGGTTTTATGGGTAATGGGTTCAAGTGACACAGTGGTGAGAAACCTGACCCATGTGTGTGCTGGAAGGTGTTGAGGCACTGAGGAGTTAAGGATTGGGTTATGTGACAAAAGCTCTTCCGCTTGCCCCCCACAAAGGAGGCAGAGACTGTGGTGGGGAGGGACACTGGAATAATACCCTGCTCCAGCTGCACCCCAGCCCATCACAGGAGCCATCAGCCCATCAAAGGCCCATCTGCACCTGCCTAGGGGAGCAAAGATGTCCAAGGGCAGGCAGGAACCCAAATTAGGGACTCGGAGAAGGGGACTTGCTGTCCAGGCTGCTCCCAGGGCTGTCTCAGGAGAGCCTCAGCCCCACTGTCAAGGTATGAAACCATCAAGATGAGTCAAGATGAGCTCAGCTACAGGGCAGACTGAGTGTCTGTGCTCAGCTGCTGGAGAGAGCCACACTGTACATACGTATATCTGGGTACCTATGTCTCCAGAGAAATACATATGCATATATGTATCTTTGTATCTATAGCTATACATATCTTTGTACTGTCCCCATCAGGCTACTAGATTTGGCAACATGCTCCCCATAAGTACTGAGTAGCTGAATTGCCCCGTTAGGTTGAACTGTAAGCAAGTAAATGATCTTCCAGGTTAAAGAACAGGAGTGCTTGCAGATGTGCTTGATCCTCCTGTAGGACAGCATACCTAAATCAAGAGTTCAAGGCAATAAGAAATGAGGTTTGTGGCAGAAATCCTGGGTGAGTTGGTGCGGCTGAGGAGAAAAGCTGATTGACTCACTGTTGGTTTGGCACTGTATCAAGCCTGTGCCTCAGGAGCACTGAGTACCCACGGGCTGATGTCCCAGCCTGGCCCATGCCCGTGGCCCTGCCCAGCCATCCTGGTGTTACTGATTTGCCATTAGTTAGAATTGATTTTGATTCTAATATGAATATGGAATTATGAGAAATATTTTAGTAGACTGTATATCTAACACATTTAATCAACAACCAGCAGCTGCTGTGAAATCCCTTGTACAGCCCAGTGTCAGGACCGAAAGAATTGCTCACAATCAGTGAGGAGGAACATTTAGAACTTTAGATAACGGGCTTAAGACTTAAGATGATTTGGATACAGTGTATAACTTGAATACAGAGGATGTCAGAATCTCAGATTAATGGGAACAGGGAGAGTTGCATGAAGTAACTTATAGTTACTTGCCAAGAACAAGAGCTGTGGACTGTACTGCGCAGAATCACCTGGAAAGGGTCAAGTAGCAGATAAGTGAAGAAGACTATGAAAGACCACCAGAGGACGGCTGAAGACCACCAGAGACCTTTAATGCGTTTGCGCGAAGGACATTTGCATACGTTAATAGTTTCCCAGAGAACTAATGGATATGTATAACAGGTGTGTATTTAACCTGCATAGTTAGGCTGGCCAGGTGCACACGCTAGGTGGAGCGATCCCCTGTGTGCCCAGCACTCCAATAAAGGAGTGCCTACTTCTTAACTTCTCATTGCTGTTAAGGAGTTTTATTCCGGATTTCGGCAACAAAACAGTAGTAATATCCATTTATATCATCTAACCATGTAACAATGAGTCATATTTCATTCAAATCATATGTTATATCAATTTCATTCAAATCTTTTTGGTAGAAAGTATCTTTTATCACACCAGAAAGTTTACCAGATTGACTCCAGCCAGACAGAAGACCTGGTAAATCTAGTATTTTTCTGCTAAAAGTACTGTTTTCTCTTTTCAGAAGCCGCACAAAGCTAAGTACAGAAAGATATAATCCTCATGCAATGATCATACTATTAAGTTAAAATCAAAACACAAACAAATAAAAGTGGGGGACGATACAAGAAAAAAAGATAATACAAAGGTAATAAAACTAAAACATTATCCAGTCTAATATATAATAATTTGCCAATACTCAGCTTTTCAGGCTTAAACAGAATGCCACAATTTTTCAGCACAATATCAGCTGATGTTTTTCTATAACCATATGGAAGAAATGGTTTTAGCATGAAAGTTGAAGAGCTTACTGAACAAATAGGACATTTTAGATGGAAACCAAATTACTGAACAGAAAAAGAAATGCATTTTCTTGTGCATTCCTATACAAAAGGCCATTTGACAAAAACTCAAAGCATCTGCACACACAAGTTTATCAATGGACAAAGCTGACAGTCACAAACCAGTGTTTAAATCCTACAGTATAAAATAACAGCCATAAAGCTTTACAAAAAAAGTTTGTAAAGGTATGAACGTACAAGTGATGATATCCTAGCACAGTTTATTTATTGCTGTGATGGAAAGTCTTTATGGGGGAAAATTAAATGTTAAAAAATACAAGTCTTACCACAATCATTCTTCCATCAGAAGTAATTACTGCAACAGTACCTGAGAGTTCATTAAGGAAACGTTTAGAGATAGCTGAAATAGAACCATTAGCACTTCCTGAAACATTGATAAGTAATATAAGTTAAGAGCCATTAAGAGCCAGAAAAGCTTATTAGCATTTCTTTAAAAAAACCCAACCAAACAAAAAAAACCCCAACAGCATGGTTGATAGTAACATTTGAAAGCATAGTATTTTTTATAACAATCTGTTTTAAAGTTTCACTTTACCCAACCACAGACAGTCATACACAAACATGAACACCATTAAAAGTAGACTAAAGATTTGAGTGCAATTCTCATCCCATTACTAACTCCAGTACCTCAACATTGAAAGCACATAAACAGTTTGATAAATACTTCAAGTCAAGTCCTTAAAAACAGCTTAGCAGTGGAGATCCCGATTCTGGCATTCTACATCCCCTCACTTGGAAGGTCTGACCAGTCAAATTTGATGACCACATCCTGAATGATGTGGGGTTAGTATCTGACTGTGAATAAAACTGTAAATGCCCATAGGTTATTAGGGGTACAAAAAACTAGCGAGAAAAGGGTTCCAAGAACACTAACTCACAGCTTTTGAGCAAATGATGTAAAGCCATTCACTGAACATATGTTAAGAGCCCTTTAAGGGGCCAGGCACATTGTGAATCTCGTTTCTCATGACAGATGAGGCAAGGATCAGTTTCGCAGCACTGGAGGCTATAGCGGACCCTACTCTCCGGGTCTCCTGTAACCTCCGTTCTACCCGTTAAACCAGCCTTACGTAAAGACAAACCGACACAGCCAGCCAGGAAGGGCCCAAGGAGCGCAGCAGCCCGCGGAGCGGGATGCGGGAGGCCAGAGGCCCCGGCCGATATGTTTTTCACATACCCTTCAGCAGCCTGCCTAAGGCTCGGCACCTCCTCGCAGTTCGCACCCTGCTGGGCCCGAAGGCACCCGATGCCCGCGGCTGGTCTGGCACCCCACCCCGCGCCGCGTTGCGCTGCAGCCACCAGCCCCCCGGGGCCGGGCGCTGCCCGCCCTCTGCGGCACCGAGCCTCCGGGCCCGCCGCACCCGGCTTCCCCTCACGCCCGCGGGCACGAAGGAGAGGGAAGGTCGTTCCCGCCGCCCCCAGGGCTTCCCCGGGAGGTTTCCGCCCGCCGGAAAGATACGGTTGATGTAATTCTCCAAAGCAGAGGTCATGGCGACGGCTCCCTCTCTTCCCCTCACACCTGCGCCCGCCTCCCGCGAGACGACGCGCGCCGCTGACGCACGGCCCGCCGCACAGGCGCACAACCCCGACGAGAGGCGGGGAAGGGTCGCGAGATTTGAAACAGAGCGAGTGCGGCGGCGCGAAGGAGGGAACGTCGTGAGCGCGCATGCGCGGAGCGGCAGGAGGCAGCAGAGGAATGGGAGTGGGCTGTGCCAAGTAGCGGTGGCTGAAGCGCCGCGCGCGCGGGGCGGAGGAGGGGTGGGTGGAATTACGCTGCCCTCTCCGCGGCACATGGTACCGTCCGTAGGGACGCCTGCTGGGTGGGCGGGGTCAGGAGGCGCAGGCGCAGCCGGAGCCGTCGTCTTCTGTCACGCGGGCCTGTCGGGCGCCATCGCCGTGGAGTGGCTCGGCTGAGGGGGGAGCGTTCGGCACGGGCTGTTCCCGTGCGCAGCCCTCAGCGCCTCGCTGCCTGGCTGTAGCGTTTCTCTTGCTAAAACGGGAGCCGCATATCCCTCCCTCGGTTCCCTGCGGGCTGCCGGTGTGAGGTGGGCGGGAGGGTGGCCTGGCTGAGTCGGAGAGCGTTGCGGCAGGGCTGTGGGATGGGTGCTCGGAGCCAGCATTGCAGTGACTGTTTATTGAAGTCCAGCGCAGAGGTGCTTTGTGTAGGAAGTGGTGGATGGCTGGGTGTGGGGAAGACGAGGCTTGGGGAAGGTGATTTTGTTGTGCCCCGATCCTGTGCTGTAATGGGCATGGCACCAAGCTACCTGCCTGGGCCAGGCTGCGGTCTGCAAGTGGAGAGTTGTGCCACTGCTTTAAAGAGAAATGCAGTGGTCAAGCTCCAATCCGAGCAACAACCACATCTTTTTAAAAAGATGCACAGTGCCAAGTAAGTGGTGATTCTTATGCAGAAGTTTGGATTCTATGCTTATAGGGAACTCCTTTCGCCATAATCTGTAAAGTGGGAATAGCAAATAAGGATGTCCCAAAGGGCTCGTGCTTTTTCATTTTTGTATAACTTTACCTGTGACTAGCATTCTTCCCCTTTCCTTCTGGTGGTCTGTTATTTCTTCTGATGTGTCCCTGATTATTACTGCTTTCCATACTTTCTGGTCAGTCTGTATGATGCACACAGTGTTTTCTCAGTCTCCTTAGAGTCCTCTGCAATGGAGGAACGTATGAAGTCTGCTGATTTCACTGGCAGCACTGGCAGACAGTCTTCAGGAAAGTAGGAAGCTGGACTGGTACTTCACACAAGAAATATCTTGGGGAAATTAAGTTCAGACATTCAGTAACAACCAAGTTAAGCTACAAAAATAATCCTTGTGCTTTAGCCATCTTTGCCTGTGGGAGATAATGTAGTCTTTGTTAGTATGCAAGAGGCTTTCAGAAACGTACTGCAATATGTTGTACACACAGACATTCTCTGCACTGCAATATATCCCAAGTCATGAATGCATCCCTCTAACAGTATTTAATAATACAGCAGTCTGTTGGTGATACCTAAAGTCTTAGCACAGGTATGATCTCTTGTAACAGTCTTACCTACCTACCAAGCTTCTCAAAGCCTGAGGTCAATACTGTTGTTTCGGCACCACTGCTCCAATAGTTTTCATGGAGTCACATTAAAATGTTCTTCCACCTGCTTTTTTGACAGTATTGGCTACTTATTGCACTGAATGCCAATCTTTCCAGATGTTACACTGTGTGGGAAATACTCTTTCAGAGTATAAAAACGAAGAGTGGGCCGTTTCCAGTCCAGCATATTGTGAAATGAAATGTTACATAAATTCTGGATTAAAAAAATATTTATTGTAAGTTCATGACATTCAGTAGACAGAGAATTAGCTTGGGACTTAAAATATGCCCTTTTTGTCAGTTTTTGGATGACACTGAGAAAATTTAGTATCTGTAAAGTTTTCCAATCTGCCCGTGAAGATAATGATTGTGATAGCCTTCATAAAATGGTCTAAAATAACATTAGATCTGTGTATAATCAGGAGATTAGATTTGCTGAAGCACTGAGCAGACACTTTCACAGGAGAAAGCTCTCACAAATAATACCTTGAAAAAAACAGGAGGAAATTAATTTTCAGAATTTTTATTTTCCAGGGCTTTCACCTGTAAATTTCATAAATCTTCATACACTGAAATACTGAGAATGCATTTTTTAATAACTGGAAGGTACAGTCAGGCATTTAAGAGAAACTGAAAATTCAAAGTTGTCTACTCCCAGTTTTGTAGAAGAAACACTGAATAACTTGACACGGATGAGGTACCAGCCTTTGTTCTCTTTAACTGATGGAATCCTATAAAAAGAAGTCTCAGATCTCTCAGTAGCAAAAGATGCAGACACAAATGTAGCCAAACTGATGTTTCTTAAAAGGTCTCAGTTCTGCATTCCCTGACTTCCATGTGTCTGCCTTTCAACTGTAAAAATACTTTGTGGTCTTTATTTTACTATATAGAAGCTACTCTGTTTAGATCATCCCTGTCAGTACTAGTCCAACTTCCTTTTATTTCAGTAAAGACTCCAGGGACAAATTGGCAAGAGGTGCAAACTGGAGCTTGGTGTCTAGCCCGTGATTTAATTCCCTCAGGGAAGACTTATTTCTGGACAGCAGAATGCTATTGTTTCATCCCATTTTAGTGTGCCAGTTGTTTCACATTGTAGCCATCACAACTACAGAGAAAGCAAAATTAAGTTTTTCAAGGCAAATTAGCAAGAAAAAATGGATAGACATTCCCTGGCACCTCTGAAGGTAACTATGCCAAAGTAGTCTCTGAGGACTCAGGCTTAGCCTTTATCAAAAACATGAAAAGAGATGGCAGAGATCATAAAATACTTTTGGAACTGGGCATTACATAATGCCCGTCCTCTTAAGCTCTTATGAGAAAAAGCTTAACAACTGCCACTAACCCTTATGCCAGGATTGGAAGTAATTACTGTATATTCCATATAAGAGGCTGAAGATTTTTGTGTGTGTGTGGTTTGACATCTTCCTTTTCATACTCTTCCCTCTCCCTATATAGACATATTCAAAGGCCAAGAATATGAGATTATTAGGATACGAGGATGTAGGATAAGATCTTAAAATAGTGGCACTGTGACTTTACCTCGATATGTGATCTACTGATAATCTCTGATCTGTTTATTTTAACAGTGTCCCTGAAAAGCAGAGAAGGACTTTTTTCTTGTTTTATAAAGGAGGACTAAAACCTGAAGAGTAAGGCTTAGGTCTGGGCCCAGGCTTTACCAAACTATGTGCTTAACAGCAGTTAGCACTCACAGTATAAAGGAGCTCTGAAAAGAGAATGCCTGTCTTCATTTACTTAAGCTGTCTTTTCCTGAAGGCAAGCAGCTGTGCCCTTCTCACAGTCCTAATTGAGGTTCAGCCTTCTGTTTGAAGCCACCACTACTATTATTCTCCTCTTATGAAATAAACTTCCACATAGGAAATGGAAAACTTTAATTTAACCCCCTCATCTTTTGGGGGAAAAAAAAAAAAGAAAAGGAAAAACAAAAAAAAAAAGCCTGCCTCTCCCCCTTGGTAGCAAGGTTTGGTAGACTAAGTTACAACCTGGGGCTGTAATTTGCCCTTTTGTTGAAGCTGTGCCAGATGCAGAGAAAATGGGTTCATTAGGCTAGAGTCTAAAACTGTGGTTAAATTACTTGTCCAGCAGAGGGAAATCTTAGCTTCTAGTTGCTACAACAAAGTCTCTCTCAGTACAGAAATCCAGTGGCATTTTAGACGAAATGAATAAACAGCCTTGAGCATCGGTTCTCTGTAGCTGGTCAACATCACCTGAGACCTAACTTTAGATGTAGAAATTCAGTATCTTATGTCTGAGCATGTCACCCTCGTCTTCTTTACAGAGCAAATTAATTCATTTTCTACCATGGGATGAGATGCGTTTGCCACTAAAGATGTCCATGTTTCTTCAATACTTACAAAGTGAGCCTAGGGTGACTAACTCAGGCACAGACATTCACAGGTTCACACATTAGGCCAGACAAATTTTATTCCTGGTGACCGTACTTGCCAATATAACATTGGTTTTAGGATCAGAAACCTGCAGCTAGGGACCCTTTGCTTGTTTCTTTCCTTCAGTTGCTGCAGAGCTGCCCTTGAGGACACACTAAATAATTGAATATGAGCATACACTAAGTAACTGAATATGAGCATAATGCCCATTAAGCTCTCAACTAACTGAAGAAAAAAAACACCTTTGTAAAAACACTTTCCCTTTCTCTTACTTTGTCTAGATATAGCTTACTTGCTAATTACATATACTTCTGTAATTAAAATCAGTTTATTTCTGCAATTGATTTTCCATACATTAAGGTTGCTATGGCAAGTGGTTGCTGTATGTTATGCTTTCCTCAGAATATATAACCAACTAATCATGCCCTGGAGTGTCTCTGCACACTTTCCTGCTTCCTTATAGTCTGCCAGGGCAGGAAGGAAACCCTGCAATGGTAGTTGTAGGGTGTATGTGCAAGCAGTTAACTGTGTGTAAACTTGTTATCTAGCCTAGGGCTGGTGGAATGGATGAGTGAGTATTTTGTTGCTGCTGTCACTGTATATCGCTTATCAGTTTTATGTCTCCCAAAACACTTGGATATTAAGAACTAGCCAGGTTTTACAGACCAAGCCATTCTGAAATGTGAAATGGCTTTCTGGAGTTATTTCAAGAGGAGAGGCCTGACCAGTACTGCTGTGCCTTGGCATGTCACACCATGTCGCTGACAGATCAGATGGAGAAAGGTACAAGACGTACTCCTCAGGCTTCCTTGAAAGCTGAAACTCAAATATAATCACCTGACTGTTGGAACAAGAGCTTTAAGAAATTTCTTGTAATAAGCCCCCCAAAATTAGTAACATCTGTCAGCGTGCTCAACAGGAATTGCATCTCCTGGTTGCTGCTCAAGAAAAAATAGCACCTGAGGTAGGGAGTAATGGAGTGCTACATGCTGAAGAATAACAATCTGTACATACTCCAGAAGAGAACTAAGCACCCCCAAATCCCATACATTTCATTTACCTAACCCTTCTAACAACCTTTGTCATACTTTCTGGGACTCAAAGATTTAAATCTCTGATTTTCACCTGTATTCCCTGAACATTACTCTATAAGAAGAGTGTAGCCCTTCAGCTTGTCTTTAGTTTATACACACCCAAGCTGGCTAAATATGATTGGTTTCTCTTTACATGTTCAGGAAAAACAGAAACATCCCTTCACCTCTGCTTTATTCCTCTGGGCCTGTAGAGACTCTAGGGTGCATTATCAACAATGCAAGGACACAGATTTTATCTGGTAGCTGGAGAAAAGTAGATCTTGCTCACCTCATGCATGACTAGCTGCAGACTAAACTGAGATGTGTTTCATGTATATTATATCAAATGACGGCGGTTTGCAATGAAACAACTGGAAAATATAAAAGGTTAACAGTCTGAAAATTGCTGGTAGACTCTGAATATAAGTTACATTGCATTAGAAACAAATCTGTAGCATAAGTAGTCCCAAAGTGCTTCTTATTTATCTTTAGAAATCCAGTGTTAACAAACACCTGATCTGAATTTTGTGTGTTATGATAGCAACTGCTGCCATCATGGGAAACATTACAAAAAACCTAATTTTACTCAAAGAACTCCTTTATATGACAAAGTGTGTGTTTTTTTCTAGCAATTTTTGCTAAAATATGCAGAATAAGATAGCAATCTTAATGACTACATCCCTATTTAATGTGTTAGCATAAAAAATAGCCTTGCATGTTTCTGTTTGCAGAAAAAGTTTTCCATTTTCCTCTTTTTTTTTTTTCCCAGAAGAAACTGAAAACAGCTGTAGAAGTTCAGTACCATTATCCTTTTAGTTAGAAATTTTAGGGGGTGTTATGAACTATTGGTAGGAAAAATGCCATTGCTAATGGGTCATGTACCTACAACTATAGGATTACAAAGCAAATGGATTCTTGTATCAGCTGCTCTAAGCAGAGTATTAAGACAGTTCTGTTGTACATAAAATGAATAATAAGCTTCAGGTAACTGACATTTACTAGCATGTCAGGTTCATCATTTTTTGCAGTTATAGGTGAAATTGCATTTGCTAAATTGCTCTCATGAAGCAGGATTTTTGTTCTGATAGATTCCCTACTTCTCAGAGTATAATTCATTTTCCTGTAAAAGCACTGATGCTAATCTTTAGCCTGTGTTAAGATGACTAGATCTTCCAGTTTTAAATATAAGGTCCTTTATCTTAATACTCTGCAGGGATGCCCATTTGACCCCATTCCACTTCTTGTTTCATTTGCTCTGCAGCGCATGATCACCATGTGAAAGGAGTAGCACATGGTTAAAGGGCTCTGTTCAGAGGTGACTTACACACTGCTGCCAGATATAATGTAGATTGCAGTAAAAAAATCAACATAATTCTGCTTTGTAACTTATATGGCACCATTATTTTGTGAATTATGTTATTCACTGTAGCAGAGAGCAATCTTTTTGCACCAGGACCTTTAAACAAATTATGGAAGCAGAGAAAGAATATACTGTGGATTTGGTCCTGCCCAGAAGAGGTGATGAAATCCTTCGTGTTAGAAACATGTCAATGGAAAATAATCAACAGGAGAGGAAGATAAATAAGAGACCCTGCCTTTAACAGGCACTGAACTGTGTTTTGTCTAATAAAAGGTGTAAGACCGTAGGGCAGGGAGGAGGCCATTTTTTTGTCAGTAGGCGATGCTGTGAAAGGCAAAATTTGAAGCACAAGCAAACAGAATTGCACCAACAGCAATGAAGGGAGGTAGCACATGAGAATGGCAGATGCTGTGCTTTCTTCACAGCCTTGAAGAGGGCTGTCTGTTTTGTCGTTATTTCTAGCCTAGGATTTTGCAAGCTATTGCTCCAACTGGGTATTTTCTCTTGCAATCTCCAGAATCTCCTTGGTAATTGCAACTGGCATCCTTGTTCACTGTCAGTGTACGTGCTAGCTCTTTCACGTACTCTCTTCACATCCTCTGGTTAGTGTTTCTGCTGGCACTTGAGCTTCCTTCTAGGGATGAGTCTTTTCAGCTGTTAGTGTTCAGATACTGAGGTCAGTTAACTTCAGGGGAGGAGAAATAGCTTCATTGAGCTTGCTTGTCCTAGCTGTGGTAGCTCATCATTCACTCAGGCAGGCAGCTGGCAGCAACGCTGTGTTCAGTGTTGAGGCCTTTGGTGTGATGAAGATCACTGTATAATGCCGCACCCTGGAAACTGGGCTGCAGCCAGCGCAAGGGTATCTGGAGGGGAACGAGGGATCATGATTATGGAGATTAATAGGCGTAAGAATGATTTGCAGTAGAAGAAAGTCTTTCTGTTGATTTACTGTTTGCATTGTTGGTCTAAATTGGGGAACACCTTTGTAAACAAAAAGCCCAGGGGTTTGGGTCATGACAAGATATAGTCCTTGTTTGAAGAGGCATCCCTGTAGGTAAGGCTTTTTGTTTGAGGCGGATCTACTTCACAGCAAGAGGTTGCACTGTGCTCAGGGTTTTTTTTCCTTTTAATCTCAGACAAAATTTGTTCTTCTCAGATTAACATGTCCAAGGCCTAGTTGCCATTCTGGAGAGATGAATGACAGAGATAAACTCATGCTCTGAAATTTCTGGGCTATTTGGATAGGTACATCTAATGCCTGAAAGTACAAGTTAGTTCTGCAACTCTATAGTGCTCTGGTAGTTGGGAGGGAAATGATAAAAGGCCTTGAGAAATGTCCTTGTATTGGAGTGCATGCTTACCTGGCTATGGTGTAAAAGGGTTACCATGACTCCACAGTACCTCACAGAGAAGAGCAGTGTCTCAGGGAGCACAGTGCTAAGCATTAGTAACTGCTGCCTTTTCATTATCAACCACTGTGCTACTGCATTATTGATTAATGCTGTTGAAAGCCATTCCTGCTGGTCCCTTATGTTCTTACTGAAAACTACTCAATTTATCAGCCACATCTAATTGAATAGCAAGAGGAATGAGCGAAATGTCATTCATAAGCATTCCCTCCCTTTATAGTCGTTGGCAAAAGTAAGTATGTCACTGAATATTGAAACTATCCTGAAGGCATCAAATCTCTAAATATAATGCTATTTTTTTATATTTTACTCAACTGTGCTAGATATGCTGCTGCTACTAATGTTCTGGAGATTCACATGCTTCACTTATTGTAGGGACTAAACGTATTCTTTACATCTTAGTTAAGCATTACCATCTCAGAATGATTGGTAAGTATTATTCTAATTATTTACTAAATCTGTAAGTTGGATTGCATAGACATTCACTGAAATAGCAGAATTTCTTTTGAAGACAGTGGTGGAATTGTAAATAAAAGTTAGCTAATTTTTAAATATTGGTATTACAATGACACCAAAAGGCATCAGTCAATATTAGGGCCTAATTATGCTAAATTCTCTATATAACCATGTGAAGAGAGACAAAAAGTCTTGGCTACAAGGAATTTGCCCAGTGAATAGCCAAGAGAAAGTGCAAAAGGAAGAAGGTATTAATGTCTCCTTTTAATGCCCTTAATAACTAACTTTTGGTCAGCCCTGAAGTGGTCAGGCAGTTGACTAGATGATCACTGTAGATCCCTTCCCACTGAAAATATTCTATTCTGGTTTACAGACAGAATGCAAAGAAAAGTGATTTGCCTAAGGCTACTGTGTACCACCAGTAGAAAGCAAATTCGGATTTCTGAACTATATTCTAGGCAATTTCTTGTAGTTTATTTTACAACACCTTTTTGGACCTTGAGGAAGGTTCCCCTGCTTCCTCCTCAGAATGTGATTTCATATAGAGCACGTATGAACATTCACCATCTTGCTCCTTCTCTTCTCCTTTCCAGAGACTCCAGTACTTCGCTAATCACCTTCATTCTCTTTCAACCTCAAGAGGAGAAGTTCCAGAGTGGAATATGGACTGCAGTATGCCACATGTGAGGTAAAGTTCTATTATCATCTGCCTCACCTGCTTGTCTGTCTTTTTTTTTTTTTTTATTAAAAGAGAAAAATAGAGAATTAAATGCATCTAAAAGAAGATCATTAGAATGGAAATAATATTCATTGCCATTTCTGAGGACACTGACATGACATATTAGGATGTTTATAAAATGGTCTGGCTTCTTTTATGTCAGATAAGTGATGAGGCAGGTGCGTCTCCTAGGCAAAACAGGCCCCTGCAAATTGAAGCAGAGTATCAAGATAAGGCTGTCATTGTGCAAGTCTCTGCTGCCCTGAAGCTAATGTGCACAATCTGTTTTTGCAAGTGCTTTCATATTTTTGTTCTTTATTATGAACATATACAGCACATAAGTGTTTTTAGTATTGGCTGATTCTGGTATTTTGTAGTCACGATTGTGGTATTTAAACAGGAGGTGATCTGTTCTGCACATGGAAAAGGAGCTGTGTTATAGAGGAAATAATTTTAAAAAGTGTTGCTATTTTTTGGCAAGAGGGTGTTATGATTATTTTTCAAAGAATATACCAGTGTTCATTATGTTCATGTACAAACCCATGGTGATTTGAATCTGATTTCTAGTCTGTATCTAGGGAGCATTATCATTGTATTAGAAATGCAAGTATGATATTAAATTGAAAAGTTCTTACATATATATAGTCTCATCTATTTCTTTTTTAGCTGCTGTGTAGTATTGCTTCCCAATTTCAGCCTAAGAGCTGTGCTTACATAGATGAAATGAACGATGTCACTTGAATAGCAACTATTGTAAATAATGGAGATCTTTTTATAAAAACTTCATCGTATTGTTAATATCCAAAATACATTTGGTATGATAAAGCAGCACATTGCCCTTGGTTAAGAAAATTCCTTTCAAAGAGTTTGCCTGGCAATGATTTTTAAAACGCATTTCAAGACTTTCTGAAAATCTTGAAATACAAGCACGACGTGATTGTATTATGAAAATGTGCTTGGTGAGAGACACATAATTGTCTTCAGTTTCCAGATGAAGCAGAGCTGGTAACTTATCTCCAGCCACTGCTAGCAAATTTGTTTAGGCACTTAACTGAATGCAGGCTTTTATATTTTTTTTTCTGCTGCACCACTCTTCTACAGAGATGAGTTATTTTTACAGGAGGCATTGTGTCCAGGATATACATATCTTGCTGAAAGTTGTCTCAAGGTAGGAAAAACTCCTCAAACATGCATCCCTCACATCTCAGGGATAGGATCCCTCCATGAAAATGCTCAGCTTTAGAAACTGTACATTACGGCACCATGTGTGTAGATATTGGAACACACAATGCCAAGTATAATGCCAGGTTTTCTGAAGCAGGTCTATGTTTTACTTTAAAGCATTGTTGTGCTGCACTGGTGATTAATCAGTAATGTTCCATGTGAACAAAGCCTCAGTTTAGAAGGCTACAGTTGCTGCTCCAGGTTTAGACATTGTCCAGCAAGGGGCCTCTATGCAGTGTGAAGATTCCGAAGGCAAATATTTGAACACAGAAATAAAAAGAGCATGGAGGAAGCTGGCAACAAGAGTATGCCAGCTAATGCTCTTATAAAAAGATTTTGAACAATGTTAGGGCATTGGATTTAGGGGATGGGTGGGCTACAACCCTGGTGTGTTGTTTCATGTTGGGTATTTTTTTCTCATGCAGGTCTTTACCTTTTTTCCCTTCACTTGGTTACCAAGGAATGCAAAGCAAGCTATCACCGTGTGTCAGATGCAAGCAAGATCTAAGAGCTCTAGAGCAGCTGAGAACATGGATACAGCATCTTCAGTGTCAAGATAACACTCTACTGGCAGAGGAGTCTGTAAGGGGCAGAGGCTTCCATTTCCTGCTGAGTTTTGTGAGGATCCAGGTCTGCTCTGTTATACAGAGATAAAGTGTCTGCATAATGGGAGTGTGTCTCTGTAGCACCTCACAGACTGAGGGGACGCACTGCCTTGGGAGTACAGGACACATTATGGGTTGCAGGAGAACAGCATTTTGGAATCGTGCAAAACTTATCATAGGATGTTTAGGGGAGGAACCGCAAGCAGGGAAAGGGAGGGATAGACATGGTCTGGGGAGGAAAAATCTTGGGAAAACAGAGGGATAAGGGACTAAAAGGGAACAGTCACATGTAAACAGGTGGCTAGTCAGTCAGCTTGCCTGGCTGTGCCGTGCACTTGATCAGCACAGTCTGTCCTGTGTTCTCATTAAACTCCATTTTTATTTTCCTGGTGCAGGGCTCTCTTCTGTGTGTATGAAGGTCTGAGATGCCAGCCACTGGAGTGGGACCACAAGATCACAGGGGGCCCTGTCTGTGGTGTTAGCAACTGGAGTGGGTGAGGGTATGTAAGTGTGTGTGATTGCTCCTCAATATCAACCTGGGCTTGCAAAGTATTCAAAGTGACCTGGGAGCCAGGTGCATGCATGTGTCTCAGAGTGAGACAAGTGGAGGAGCTGGCTGCGGGAGGGAGTGGGGGTCCCAGTAATGTGGCAGAGAGGCTATAGGGTCTGGGGCTGTCTGACAGATCAGACGTGTATATGTGTCTGAGTGTGTGTGTGTGTGTGTGTCTGAGTGCATGTGTGTCTGAGTGTGCCCCTCTCTCTATGCATGAGGCAACTACCCAGGGCCAGCTACTGGACGAACTGTGTCTAAGCCCAGGTGCTGGAGGCAGCTAAAGCCAATTCTTCACATTTTTCTTGGCAATTTACATCTATGCAGAGAAGGCCTCCTTCCTATAAAATCAGATAATATAAAATCAGAGGGTTTCAATTTACTCTTTGTGGTTTAACCCCAGCCAGCAATAAAGCACCATGCAGTCACTTGCTCACTTCCCCCCCATCCAGTGGGATGGGGGAGAGAATCGGAAAAAACCCCATAAAACTCGTGGGTTGAGATAAGAACAGTTTAATAGGACAAAAAGGAAAAAAAAAGATAATAATAACAATAATAAAATGACAATGATAGTAGTAAAATAATTGGAATTTACAAAGCAAGTGATGTACAATGCAATTGCTCACCACTTGCCGACCAATGCCCAGTTAGTTCCCTAGCAGCGATCTGCACCCCCTGGGCCAACTCCCCCCAGTTTATATACTGGGCATGACATCACATGGTATGGAATATCCCTTTGGCCAGACTGGGTCAGCTGTCCTGCCTGTGTCCCCTCCCAACTTCTTTTGCCCCTCTATCCTTCTCGCTGGCTGGACATGAGAAGCTGAAAAATCCTTGACTTAGTCTAAACATTACTGAGCAAGAACTGAAAACGTCAGGGTGTTACCAACATTCTTCTCATACTGAACCCAAAGCATAACACTATACCAGCTATTAGAAAGAAAATTAACTCTATCCCAGCCAAAACCAGGACACCCCTCCTTTCTTCTCACCCTCCACAGAGACATGTTTCTGTGCTTTATATTTGTAGTGACAGTATAGACAGCGAGATGCAGAGATTGCACATGATGTGCAAGTAGATAGAGAACTTTGATCTTCCTGCTTTTTGCAGCCATTTGATAGTAGAAAACAGGCCCTTTTTGTCTGGAATGCTTAGCATCCCTTTCCCATATATTTTCTGTAAAACAGACCTCCATTCTTTATCCAGTTCACTTGCTGTAGTTGTTTACCCAGGAAATCTCTGGACTGAGAGTGTGTGTAATGCACTGGATTAGGCAGACAGGCATGTGAATTGTAACTAAGCAGTCCAGATGAGGAGAGGAAGTACTGACTGGTTTCTTCCCCATGCTCCTGAGGAAAAACCCCTTCATAAAAAGTTGTATGAAATATGCATTACTTACTGACATGTCTCACAAATATTAAGTCTGTCACAGTGTCCCTCGAAGATTGCTACAGGGTTCTGTCACACCAAACCTCACCACTTCCGCATGATTAATTACTGCCAAGTCCAGTCTCAAGGAAGAGCCAGTAATGCATGATTATATTTGTTTATGGTGTGGCGAAGCATACAGGCAGATGTATATGCTTGTATGTAATAAAAGCTTCAATACATGGTAAAGTTTCATGATGAGATTTGAACAGTCCTTTATCAAGTTAGAGAAAACATTTTGCCTTCATGTGATTTTTTTTTTTAACATTTAGCGAAGTCTGGGGTATGGCCCTCATTAACAGGCGCTGCCTGCAGGAAGGAGAGGGATGCCTGCACCTGGCCTCAACAGGCATACCAGCTGTTTGAGGAGATGAAAGCAGTGAAGATTTTGGGGGAGTGAGTATTGACACTGTCTCCTGAATAAATTAAGAATCAGAAAGTCTCTTGATGGGAAGCAGAAGTCAGGGCGGAGGTGAGAAGGACAAAGTGAAAGAGGCTGTAGAGGTGAGAATTAATCCAAACAGATGCTAATGGAGAGAGGAAGCACACATTCCCTGGCTGAGGTTTTCTTTAGGTTTGCTTCCACAGGATATATAATTGACGTGCGTAAGGACCACATTCTGAGCTCCATGATCAGGGCACTGGTTTGACATAACAGAGTATAGGAAGCTTTCTACATGTGATCTAAAGATAGGTAAATACAAAGACAGTCATCTTTTATTTCTGTTCAGCCATTTTGCTAGCTTCTGTTTCTATTCAGGAACTTTAAGTGAGAAATACAATGCCCTAGGCAGCATTTCCTACCAGCAGATGGGTCCTACCAGGGGGTAGTGTGGATCTTAGGAGCTGTGAAAAATTAGGTGGGATGATTGGACCCTGAAGGAATCTCTCTCTCATTCCCCTCTCCCCACCAAGTTCAATAAATCAGTGCACAAAAGCTGTCTGGAAAACAAGAAGTTCAAAACAAAATTTTATTTGTGGTGGTGTAATTATATGAATGCTAAGCCACACCTAGAAAGAAGCAAACTGTGTGGTGGTGGAGCTGTTTTGTCCTTTCTGAAACATTTAATAGAGTTCCATTTAAAAAAAAAAAAAAGAAAAAAAAAAAGTCTTTGATAACAAGTCTAGTCTAGAAAGTTTCCACAGCAGCTTTCCATGGTGGTTTCAGAGTCATTTATGAAGACAAATTCTTCATTATCACCAGAAATTGTTCCTGCCATAGGTTTAAAGTTGCTCGGTGTTATATAATGGTAAAAAACGACACAGGAATCTCTGTTACACTTGTATCAGTAGGTGTGCAGAACCAAAAACCCACTGAACTTCAAAGACATGATTCTGTCATAGGTATTAACCCACCTGGCCTGAGATGATGACCTAAAATTGTGCAGTGTCTTTTGATTTAATATGTCTTTGACAGTTTATGCTTTCTGAAGCTGTGTGTCAACCAGAGTGTCACCATCTTTCACTTCATTTAAGCTGAAGATGGGTAAGATCCACCGCCCTTCCCATGTATTCTGGCCCAAGCCTGTCCTGGAGAAGACAGTGGAATGTATGCACATTGGCTAGCACGTCACCCTAGCAGGCACTGCTAGACTGTAATCCTTATCACGTGTGATTCAGTAATTCCTTTCCAGTGGAGTTGCACTGCTGCTGTGAGGAACATCAGCTATAGTTCCTAAGTGTTGGAAAGCAACCAGAAATTTGGTTTCTATAGATAAAACAGTACTTTAAAACAGCAGTGGTCTATCTCGGATTCACTAAGTCTTTGAATATCAACAGGAAGCTTGATATATAAACCTAAGTTTTATTGCTTTAATCTTTATAATTTTAATATGGCCTTATTTATAAAATGGATTTCATTAATGTAACCACTGTGTAGGCATGTTTTACAGGCACCGTTAATTCCTTATCCAGGATTACAAATATGCCTAAGAATAAAATGGAAGTAGATGTTATGGTACTAATTTAGGCATTTTTGGAAAACATCAAAGTCACATAACCTTATGTGTAATGATTTCATTTAATTGCACAGTTCTACATTTTCATCTTCAAAGAAATCTAGAAACAATGACTAATTAATCCTTGCAGCAGCCCTTTGAAATAGGTAGACAGACATAATTAATCCCATCTAACCAATTCCTTGCCCAAGGCAATACATTGAATCAATATTTAAACCAAGATTAGAGCTCGCTCTTACTTTGTGGTCATTTCACAAACCAGCAGTTCCCAAATTTCCTTAGATTGTGCTCGCTCCTACCTTGCTTTGGTAGTTTACATGAACTGCAACAAGCCTTCATTCTCTCTTCCACCTGTCTGCCAAAATGCTTCCTCTCCCTCAAAAATTCCCCTCAAAAATTACTTCCACCCCAGTCAATCCAGGTGTGGAAGGTCTAACTTTCCTCCTCCAAAGTCCTGTACCCAGCTTCCACTTGCTTATGCCTATCACTGCCTGACCAACTCTTTGCACCCGCAGACTTCCTCCCACAAGCTCCCTGTCCTGCAGGTGCCATTGCCTGCCCTGCAGAGCCCTGCTTCTGTGCTTGGTCTGTGCATTGGCATCCCCAGGGCAATCGTCTCTCCTCCCCTGCTCCTGGCTCCCCCCAGCAGCTGCAAGGAAGCTCTGCTGCTGGCACTGGTATAAGCTGCTTTGTCTCTTCTAGTTGACTCACTCTTGTATGGTGGGCAAGGAGAAAATTGAAGGTAAGCTTTGCACCGTGAAATAGCAGACACTGTTCTCGTAGACCATGGCCCATACCAAGGTGCAGCCTACGGTCCACGTGTCTGTTGTTGTAGGTGGAGATTCATGAAAGGTTTTGCAGCACATTGTAAATTACAAAAGCACTTCATAAGATCAAGAGCAGGCATTGTTGTTCAAGTAATACTAAAGGCTAAGGAAGTTCATGAGTGTGGAACCAAAGAGAAGCTGATGTAAGAAAGGGTGTTACTTGCCTTGAAAATGGTCTACTGATAATACAGACTGGAGTGAGGCAGTTCTGAACAGCATAGCAAGCAGCAGGGATTGCAAAGTGACAACAGTTGCCTGTGGCAGACTATGATAAAGTCATGATTTGATAGAAAAAACTAATTCTTCATAGCATGTAATGATGGATGGGGTACAAGAAAAGAGAGAAAAAAACAATGGAAAAAGAGATTCCCACCTCAGGTCATCTAAGAACGGCACCAGAACCTGAGACATAGTGCCAGAACCTGGACTTTCCCACCATGGCTGTGTTTAAAATCTGGTCAGACCTTACTGGGCTATAGCTTTTCTTATCTGGTAGGAAACAGAGTTAATGTGATGTGTCCTGTAGTTGTTGATAACAAAGTCACATTTGTATTTGTGCCTTGATGTAATATGTCAAACCAGGAAAGGTATTCACTCTGACTATAGGGATTCTGCTCCCCAACAAATTAGTGAACGGACGAGAAATATTCCTGCAGGCAACTGATCTGACTGCCCTTGTTTGATATGCCACACTAGTTGACATGCCACACTTTCCTTGTACTCATCATTTCCTTTACTTTATAGAAAATGTTACGTTTTCATGTGACTGCAGGAGGGAGAAAAGGATACACAGAGGACCTGTTAATTCTCCAGCGATGTTGCACAGTATCTAAGGATATGTTCCAAACCTGGTCCACTGCTGCAAAAACTGATTTATCTCAGCATTCCCAAAAGTGTTATTTTCTATGGGTGAGATTGCATAGCTATGTCTGCTGCTTGATTCCATTTGCTTTAGAAAAATGTTCGATGCTGTGCCCCATACTTTCAGGCTCTCTGTAGCTGACTAAAACAGTGGATATCTTCCTAAAATTGATAGCCTGCTTCAACCACAAATTGATAGGGCTTTGACTAGATAGAATTGTATGTGGTGCAGAAGGTCAGATGGGCAATTGTCATTGTCCTGCTTGGCTTTAGATCATTGGATTTACCTGTGTACTAAGTCTCTCCATTCAGCATGATTCAAGAGAGTAAAAACCAGAGCTCTATAAAATAGAAATTGTACATTCAATGAAATGGAGAATGGATGAGTATAGACATATGGCAGATTCATTTTTTCAGGCTGTTGATAATCTCAAAGAACATGTAGTAACAGAACAAATCAGCATGTTGGTGGAGGTTCCCCCGCCACCCACAGTGAATGATATTTTGGGGCATATGAATAGGAGTCAATTACAATAACACGTCCCTTTCAATCTGAGTAATTTCTACTGAAATCTGAGATGACTACTGTCAAAAAGAGATGTACAAAGGCATAGCATTCTTTCTGCTACATACTGCAAATACATGCAAGAGAAGGCAAATCACTTAAGGACTCTCTTGGAAGAATTAACTTAGTGGAAATATGAATGTCAGTTTCCTGACATAGTTTAAATGTTAAATGACAGAAAACCTAGGATCATCCAAACTAGATGGCAAACCTTTATTGTATGATACAGTCTGACAATGAAATCCTGCATCTTGACAATTGGATTAAAACATTTCTTCACACTTCTCTGTTCTGATATTTTCTCTTGCACTTACATGACTATACAAATGTTTAACTTATGTAGAGCCAATGTAGCAGTGAAGATTTGCTGCATAAAATCTTGAAGGAGATTTTCTTCTAGTCTAGGAATATTTTTATTTGATCTCTGGAATTAAGAGCCCAAGGGCAGCTGATGAGCACAAGGCAAAAGCCTAAACCCACTGAAGCGTTACCAGGTACTTCCCCTGTAGGGAACAGAATCCTCTTAAGATGATGACTGCTGAGATATATTCAGTGGTGTTCCTCTCTCTCAAACAAAGATGGAAAAGTGAAATGCTGTCCTTCCACTATGCAAATGTTGCAGGCAGTTTAGTGCGTTTAATGAACTGTTATAGCATATGCAGATGAACACCTCCCACCAGCACTCCACAGATCTGGCATGTGGTAATCACTTGTCCTATATTTCTGTGCTATATAGTGGCTTCCTCTGCTCATAGAAACACGGCCACAAAACTGAAACAAAGGTCCCTAAAGGCTTCAGTTTGCAAAAGGTTAAGTCTGTCCTCCTTTCAGGCCAGGACATGAGAGACTGACTGGTGGTGTCTTCTCAGCTTTAAACAAAGCCAAAGGCTATGTGGTAAGCAAGAAAGTCTGCTGCTGCCCTTTCTGTCCTACAGCTCAGACCAAGCAAGACCATTACTTCCTTTTTGTGTAGGCTTTCACCTTGAAAGCTTCACCTGAGCTCACCATGGATCTTTGAGTTCAACCTGACTGCAGTGACTTTGCCAGGGTTGTACTGGAATTGAGGTAGTCCTACAGAACCAGTGCAGGTAAAAAACATATTAAGCACCTTCAGTGATACTCAGCTCATTGCAGAGCCTTTAGAAGACACATCCATCAGTAAGGTGCCTCGTGAGGTCAATTGTGCATAACCACAGCCTTTTGTAGATCTCCTTTTTGCTTCTCCCATGTTAGGCATAGCACTCCCATTCCTTTCTTTTCTCTCTTTGTTGATATAAAAATATGTCCACACTTGTTTTTCCAAGAGTATTTATTAACCAGAGCCTGTGGATAACTGCACGATAGCTTCCTGTCTCTTAGCATAATTAGTACTAGTGCTGCACAGGTTATGTCAGAGTATGAGCAAGAAACTTTGTGACTAAGTCAATGGCTAGAGTGCTAGGATCAAAAGCTTATGCTGGCTACTATTTTTCTCCATTTATACCACTAGTCCCGACTCCACTGCAGGAGTGATACTTGGATAGATCTTTGAAAACGTTCTGAATATCCTACCATTACTTTGAAATGAAAGGTGGACCTGAATCTTCTCACAATTCATATGTCTTGCACCTGGAAAAATTGTTCATTTAGATATAAAAAAGATCATATATAGTATGTACATATATACCATATATATAAAATAAACACATATACACATACACTTATATAAACTGCATACACCGGCGTTGCCTCCAACACAAATGTACTTCAACTGCGGTCCAGACAATATTTTAAAAAGATTTTAAGGAGTGGTTCATGATTTAAGTTGCCAGCCTTCAGACAAGTTATGCATGCATGCTTAGTACGCTGTAAAGATCAGACTGTTTAACTAGCTTGAATTCAGTGTGTAAAAATGGAGATATCCTAGATCAGTAGAAACTTTTGCAAGTTTTGGTCTCATAGATTTTAATTGTGAAAGCATAAGCTATTTAAACTTGTATTCTGAAGTGAACATCTGTTAAGTTAGGTAGGACATAGCAAGTTTATTGGAAATGTTAAGAGTATTGTCTGTTTGATTGAATATTATATCAAAGCTTTTATTTCCTGAGTCAGGGACAGAAATACAGTGGTTAAGTTTCACATTCAATAAATCATCTACCAGTTTTGTAGCTTGACTGATTCCCATCTTCTGGAGTAAACTGCTTTATTAATCTTTGAACAACTTAACTAACTGAATAACGTATTTCTCACTTAAAGAAAATTTTTTCTCTCCAGTCTGCACTGCATGTAAATGTCCATCATTGGTGGGAACTTTTTTAGTAGGGTCAGGGCAAGAACAGACATTCCAATACCAGAATTGTTCAGATGCATCTCTCTAGATTCACACAGTATCTTTACAATAATAATCACAATAAAAATTCAGGCTAAAAATGCAGTCACTGATTTATTTCACCTGGCTTTTAAAGACAATTAGGGAAGTTAAAGTACTGACCAAAGCATTGTAGGTTTTTGTGTCCAGTACCTCTACCTTTAGAGCTACTGCTTGGTAGAAAGAGCATGTGATTAAGGTGCTTTATGAGAAGGCTTATGTCTCTGAGGTCCACCTATAGCCTATAAAGCAATACACTTTCCCAATGATTGAGCCCAGGTGAGAGTCAAAGGTATTTGGTCCAAGGAACATTCAGAATAAATAACCAGTGTCAATGAACTATAAAGGGGAATAAAGACAACTAGCTGTTTAATCTAGGTGTGTAAAGTTTGAACATTTCCCTGACAGCTTGCATTTAGAATTACTTTTATTTTATAAAAAAGAAAATAAAAGTCTGCTTTCAGAAAAAGAACATATGAATTTTAGTATGCAAGACACTGCTGACATCATCGATAGAGTCACTAAAAAGGAAGTAAACAATCAAGTAATAGAAATTCTCATGTCACAGTGGAGAACTGGAAGGGAGCCTGAACCCAAACCTGTGTGTAAAGATCAATATACTTTAAAGTTGCTTTGCATTTCCTGAGGTTAGGAACTCTTAGCCAGACCATCCCCACAGCAAAATGAGCCAGAATATGTATTTTTAACCAATTTTTACTTACAGATCCAGATTTTGTTACAAGATTTTACTTACAGATCACGATCATCTCTAGTAAAGTTTTTTGCTTTGTTTTGAGTGATCAAAGAAAGCATGGCACAGCAAAATTCCTAGTGAAGTGATAAATGTCCTTACTGGTATGAAACTTTGTACTTGTGTGCTCGAAGCAAAAGGATGCTTGCCAGAGTCAAGAATGATTAAATACCAACTAAGGACTTCAGGATTAGGCCCTGAGGAAAATTTAGAAAAATATTTATCAATATCTGGTAACTTCTTCAGAATGAAGTAGAAACTCTTTTGCAACAATGCAAAGGAAAACCTTAATGAAAGGGTACTTCTTTTTATTGCTTTTAGAAATGTTTGCAAACAGGCTTTTCCAGCAGCCTTGATCCTTAAGATGAAAGCCAATGGAACTTCCTCCCAGGGCATAACAGTGATAGCATGAATTGTCTTCATGAATTTTCCTATGTATGAATATTGCAGTCCTGATAGTGCTGTTTAGAAGTGAGAAGCTGTATTGGGTTTCTGTGGCAAGGTTTTGGTAGCAGGGGGAGTTACAGGGGTGGCTTCTGTGAGAAGCTGCTGGAAG
>JANZLQ010000005.1:26825085-26844334 GCA_026212715.1 Elanus axillaris
TGGTGGGTGGGGGGTGGTGGTGGTGGTGTTAGATTGGAGATTAGGAAAAGTTCCTTCACTGAAAGGGTTGTCAGGCATTGGAACAGGCTGCCCAGAGAAGTGGTGGAGTCACCATCCCTGGAAGTATTTCAAAGACGTGTAGATGTGACACTTAGGGACATGGTTTAGTAGTGGGTTTGGTAGTGTTAGGTTAATGGTTGGACTTGACAATCTCAAGGTCTTTTCCAACCTAAACCATTCTATGATTCTATGATTCTAAACTCACAAGGTTTCAGTCCGCTCCCCAGGAAACATCTGTACAAGAGAAAAGTTACAAAGATGATGCCGGTCTTGAGAATACACTTTTGCATTTCCAGCTCCCAAAACACCTCAGCAGAGGAACACCTTGGTACATTTTAAATGTTCTGGAGCAAATTATTTGCATTTCTCTGAGTATCACCCAGGACACTAATACTAATGAGTAGTACATCCTTATAGGATTGGTATATTTTAATTTTACACAGCTATTCTGAATCTGTAATACAAGAGAGATTAAATTTAAAGCAAACAAATGTATTAATTTAAAATATGCCCAGTAAACACTATTGTAAATATTTAATAACAGCCTGCTGATAGAAGTTAAAGAAAACCATTAATCGATCCTAAGCTTATATCTGAAAGTCATTTAGCTAACAAGCCATAGACACTAGCAGTTACCTAGTCCATATGATCAGGGACACAGAATTTGCACACAATATCTGCAAACAGGTAGCATTCATGGGAGGTGGGATATTAATGATGGACTGGGGAAGTGTGAATGCATTTCTGTTTAATCCCTTCCTTGAGGTCCCCTGGAAGGTAGCAGGAAGGGACTGGAACTGGGGTTTCCATTGAGATTTCTACCTCCTTTGTGACTTCAGATCCCAAATTTATTCAAGACAGAGGTTGATCCTCACAGACTGCTCTCCCTTGTGTGGAAATGTTAATGCCCCTTCTACAGTCATCTCCTCTCTCAGTGGTAAACATGGTTTGTTTGTCATGGCTTGTCTAAACTACTAGCAAATCTTTACTGTAGTGAGAGGTAAAATGCTCTTTCTACCCTGGCAATTTGTAGAATTTATCCTGAAGCCTTTCTCTACAGGGAACCTTATATTTACTGCAAATGTGTACAAACATGGGATTAGAGCTGTATCTCATTATTAGCTCTCTCTTGGGACTGGAGGGTTTGATAATCAGTTTGGGATGGTGTCATGGTTTAACCCCAGCCAGCAACTAACCACCAGAAACCAGGACAGATGGCTAATTCCCAAACCTTGTCCTTAAACAGTACAGTGATACTACTACATTTGCATACACATGCTCATTCCGTAGCAAGTAGCCCATTCACTCCTTGCCACACTTCTTTGATAATTAGCCTCAACTTTCTTAAGAACCCCTTTCAATTTACTACTACAAGATACATGCAACCAAGATTATGAACCAAGGTTTCAGAAGTCTGGCTATTGGATTGCAGCATGTGACATATAAGCATCAGACATTGAAGACAACAGCTTAAAGTTGTAACAATCATAATTACTGTTCCTTTCTCAAATAATAATTCTTAATTTCTCTTTAAGATCTATATACCCATGTATTTCACGGAAAATATCTTGTTAGTCTTTGAACTGTAAACTCCTCAGATCTCCAAAGGAACATACATTAAAAGATGAAACTAGATGTTCTGGTGAAAGCTGAAATCTGCAGTATTCTAAAGATTTCCTTTCCTAAAAATATGCCTCTTGATCTATTGTGAATTAGATATCTCAGTCTATCCACTCCCCACTTACTGCACTAATAAAAAATAAAAATAATAAAAAAAATTAAAAATATATTCCAAATGTATTAGAGACTTCTTCAATAGCAGAACAGAGTAGATGGTATGAAGTTATTCTTTTACAAGCATTAGCTACAGAAACTTTGAAATTAAGGAAAAAAGTGACCTTCAGCTTATTATTCCCAGCAAAGGTAATGAACAGCATCCTGGGGATAAGAATATATTAACCTCATCCACATTTAAGGCCCCTTTTCACCTCAATCAGCTTGGCAGAATAGTCAAGGTTTTTTGTATAAATTATGTCTTTTTGTTCATCTTCCAAGGACTAGCATTTACTGTTATGGGCCTAAATTCTGACTTCCTCAGAAGAAATGTAATTATAAAGTGTTTGGAAAGTATTTAACGCACTATGCTTGTTGCTACAAATTAAAAACATGCCTAGCTAGGCCTAATTGGGTGAAACATGCAGTTTTACACACAAAACAGTTTTGCATGCTGATGTTGAGGGAGCTGTAACATGTTGAATGTCAGACAAAAGAGAGAAAAAAAAAAGTGTTGCCCGAGAATAATTTTCATCAAACAACAGGGAACGAAGTATGTATCTCAGATTTTCTCTTTCAGCCTGTGTTTGACAAAAAGTCACTGGGTAGCAAAAGATGCTGAGTGACACAGAATCTTAAGGGAAAAACCCAAAAGCTGAGAAGAGGAAGCAGAGAAGCCTTCACTTCCAGCATGTTCTGGAGCTTGTAAAATATGCAGTCAGAGCCTTTGTTGTTGTTGTGGATAAAAAGATCTTTGAGAATTGTCTACTCTGGTTATACTTTTCCCTTTAATGATGCACCAGGACTTCTTGCACCAGCTGCCTAAAATCATTCTGCCTCCTCAGCACAACAAAAGTATCGCAGTGTTCTCCCTAAAACAAAAGGCCTAACAGTTTTAGAAAATATTAACTTTTCAATTATCTTTTGATTATTTCTAGCTAGAGGTGAAAAAAACCCCAAACCACATCTCTGCAAAGAGCTGTGATGGCTGCTGAGATCTCCAGCAAGAAGTATAATTATTTAATGCCTAAAGGCAACTGCTATCTCACAAGGTCATTATCAGAGCCATAGACAAAATATCATATACCACTTTCTTGGAAAGCTTTCTAAAACAGCATCATACTTTTCAAATTGTAAATAAAGATATAAACAAACAATGTCCAAGTAAATAAAAAAAATATTAATTTACATATCTGATGGAACATATTTTTTCATTTCCAAGTGGTAGGCAGTGAGGTTCAACTCCCAGTGAGTGGACACCAAGACAACACAAAGGACTGAAACCAGAAACAGAAAAATCCAGAGTGCTAGTGGTTTTTAATGACAATAGTATACTTTCCTGGCATTTAATGGCTTGCTTTTGTAACTATAACTCCTACTTCCAGCTTTACCTCCTGGAACATATTTTGTGTCTGCTAAGTTGCAACAATATTGCTTCAAATTAAAAAGTACTGCTTTAACCTAAAATCTGTCTTAAAAGAGTTTTGTTTGTGGTTGTGGTATTTTCCTCAGGTTTAATTGTACCACATTTAGTTTGGTGTTTTGAAATATGATTCACATCACCTTTGTACAGTTAATCTAAGACAGTTTGATAGTTCATCAGCAATTAGAAAACAGAAGGCCATAGGCCTATATTAAACAAGTGAGTGATGCAAGTATGAAGCAATGTCACCATAGCAACTTGGTTTGCACACAGGATGCTGTATTTAACCTTGGGGAGCTCTTAAAACTCTTCATTCCTGAAATAGCTAAACACTATGTGGTAATGGGGATGCGCCTTCAGTGCTATAGCAGTAGATTTGTCTCAGAAATGTGCAAATGCTTTGGCCCAATACAATCCCTACCGAAAAAACCAATAGTGTATGAGCATTCAAACTGACGTGCCTCATGGAAATCATGACTTGCTGTTATAAATGTGCAAGATTGCTTGCTCTTTTTGGAAGTGGGAGGGAGCTATCTGTAGACCTTATTGAGGTAAGACAGAAGCATCTTCGCAGGAAAATATTTCCAGGAATTACTGTTGGAGTTTTGTTCCATTTTCCTCTTGCTAGTCCACACACACCCTTCTATCTGCACAGTTACTATAAGCTTTGTCAGGAAAAGGAGGAAAACCACATATTCTTTTGTGATTGTCTTGCAGGTTTGAATTTTCTAGCTCCTAGTAAACTAGCCATGTGGATGATATTAATTAGAAATGTGAATCTATATGCCCTCAAGTCAGATAGAAGTCATATGAATTAGCCTTACTAGAGGGTCATGCTGCTGCTATAAAAAGCTCTAGGCAGCCAATTTTTGCTAAACCCAACATTTCAATAACCTTCAGTAAGGAAACATAGGAGTTTTAGAGGTGTAAAACCATAAGATCAAAATGAATTCTTAGAAGAAACAAAATAGTGGTAAGTTTGAACACTGTAATTACTGCCTCCGTCTCCGTGGTCAGATTAATACTTCACTGTTTCCACATTCAGCTTAAGATTGACTAGTATGATAAAATACCTAGGACAAGAGGCCAGATTCACTGGAGGACTTGTTCCTAATGACCTTTCAGGACGCCTAAACCACGTATCATTAAGGGTTTCATAAAACCCTCCTGAGCTACTTTAGGTGTCTACAACCCCTTGGCACCTCAGTTTGCAGTGGTAATGTGCCCCAAGTTCTTTTCTGCAGAAAAAATTGATACTGAACCACCTCTTACCTATGCTCTGGCATAGGTACTGATAGCGAACCACCTCTTTCCTATGCTCTGTGTCCACTTCTTACCTATGCTCTGGCAAGACTTGCAAATGAGTGTCTTACTTGTAGGATAGAAGTGCTGATGTCTTTATGTAAAATGATCTTTTGGGGAGAATCACTCATTTGGGACAAGGAAATGTGAAGGTCTGTTAATAGAAGAGACACATTTATGGATAGCTAAATTCCAAGGGAAGATTTAACAGAAAAGCCCCATTTAGCCTTTTAAGGAAATTATTAGGCAGGTTTACCAGTAAGTGAGAAAACAGTGTTCATAACATACAAGAGAAAAAGAAGAGGTACTGTTACAGAATTCTATCATAGCTGACATAGTGTGGATTTCAACTATATAACTAATGTATAAGGGGACTTGTGTGTTAAATACTGTTTTTTCCACACTGCTATTGCACTGCTGTTCAGGAGCATGTGCTTGTACTATATTTTAGTAACCTGTCTGAACAGAAAACTAAAACACTCTCCATTCTAGTTAAGTGGGCTTTACAGAATTTCACAACCAGAAACTCTGGCATGAAAGTGGAAAAATGCTGAAAAACAATCTGGTAAATAAGAGAGGGAAAAAAACCCATGAATACTTCTGAAATTTCTACCAACTATCAAAATCAGGTTACAAGACTAGCTGAAAGTATTTTGGCCAGTCTGTCAGTTTCCAAATCAGTAATCTGTAGAAGCTGTGGGTTCATTTAAGAGTCAGGTCCTGTGCCTAGTGAAGTCAGAAGCCAGAGGTTCCCCACTGACTTCAGCAGGGGAGAAAGGTAAACCACTTTTAGGAGGGATAAATGTTGAAAAATTCCAGCTTCAAGACAAATACATTTTGGCCCAGCTCTTCAGTACAGTCCTGTTATTTGCTGTGCTGCTCCAGTGACAAACTTCTCAGTGGATGGCTGTGATTAGAGACTCTCTTGTAATGGGGCCAGAGACGCCCATCTGCCAGTCTGACCGCCCTGCTGGGACATGGGCTTCTTGACTAATCCAAAAACCTTAGGCACAGTGGAAAGACTGTTGAGGCATATCCAGTCCCTGACTGTGACTCATGCTATTCATGTTACTCATTCATGTGGGCACTAATGAAGTGACTGTGAGGTTCTGGGAACACAGGGGACCGAGTCCAGGTCACAAGTGATGCTTGCCAATACTCCCATTTGACTGCAGAGGCCTACGCTGGGTCATATGAGTCATGAATTTGAATGTAGGTCTTTACTAATAGTGTCGGCATTGGGCTTCATCTTCCTTAAAATTAACATCCTGCTTTTTAAAGGTGGAATGGTGGGAAGAGAGGGGCTGTAACAGGGAAACTGATGCCAGTGCTCAAACTTTGGGAGAAAGACTTTGATCTAGGGTTAAAAAGATGTGCACTCAGTCTCCAGAGGAGTCAATTACAGGGTTTCAAAAGTTGTTTGAAATGTTATGTGTCATTCACAGTATTGCAGAGACCGGCAAAATGTCTAATCTAATCCTCAGACTGACCTTCATGTTTTTTCAATAGAACAACTGCAGATCAGACTGTGACTTCAGGCTATTTAAAATTATTATTTTAAAAAGTTAAAACTGCTTGTAAAACACTGTCTGAATTCAAGCAAGGATGTATAAAATAAATAATATTGTCTCATAAATTCATAGAATCACAGAATGGTTGAGGCTGGAAGAGACCTTAGGAGGTCTCTAGTCCAAGCCCCCTACTCAAGCAGGGTTAGCTACAGCAGGTTGCTCAGGGCCATGTCCATTCAGGTTTTGAGGGTTGCCAAGATGAAAACTCTACAACCTTTCTGGGAAAGTTGTTATAGTGTTTGGCTACCCTCACAGGGAAAAAAAAAAGTTTTCACTTGTGTTTAAATATAATTTCCTATATTTCAGCTTGTGACCATTGCCTCACAGCCTGTCACTGGATACTACTGAAAAGAGTCTGGCTCCATCTTCTTTACTCCCTTCCATTGCATAGCTTTTCTGGAAAGGTGGATGTTGGGAAAAGGGGTCATAGACTATAATGCTAAGAAAAATGTCATTTCCCTGGATAAGAGCTGGGCATTACCAGAGCCACTGGGGTGGTTTACCCACACCCAAGTAAAGTAAGTGCTGAACCCCCTCCTCTGAATGTCATTGTTATTGAGTGACTGCCAAGAATAATTTTCAGTGATTCACATTAAGCTGGATGGGCACGTCACATGGAGTCCCATTTCTTCTAGGGATTTATATTAGTGATTGAACAATGAAATTCAATTAATACGTTTAGAAAATCTACAGACAATATGTAGGGAGAAGTTGCTCCTACTGTGGTGACAGGATCGGAACTGGAAATGAAATGAGTCTGAAAAATCAGACATCATCTGAAATTAAAAGCAGATGAAATTCAACAAAGACAAATGCAAATAGACAAATGTAACAGGAATGACTTTGCACAGAAAAGGATCTGGGGGTTGTAGTGAATCACAAACTGGCTATGAGTAAGAACGTGATATTTTTACAAAAAAAGTCTTGGTTAAAGACACATTCATAGGAATATTGCACACAACCCTTGGGAAGTAATTATTCTGCTCTACTTGGGAGCCAACTGAATCTCAGACCACTGTGTCCACTTTTAGACACTACATTTGAAAAAAGGTGATGACTTGGAGAAAATCCGGAGGAGGGTGCAAAGAATGCTAAAGGGTTTAGAAAACATAATCCATAAAGAAAAGTAACTCCTTTCCTTTAGGCTACAAAAGGGAAGATTAAAAGGGGACAGGATAAGTCTTCTTGTATGTAAAAAAGGAATTATAAAAGGAATAATGATCAGCTGTTTTTAAGACCAGCAAGGAAGGACAAGAAGAAATTAACTGCAACTATATATTGTCTGCTCTAAATTGCATTATTAGTGCAATCTTTTAAGAAGGAATATTTTGGCTGTTGAAGTACTGGAGTAGCTCTCAAGAATAGATCTGAATGTCTTTTATTGGATGGGATTAAGGACAGTTCATGCCAACACCTGCTGGGGACAGTGCAGGGGAGGGATGGGGCAGCCTCCTGTTGTCCTTCCCCAATCTGTGTCTCTATGGTTTTAGGACAATGTGTCTCAAAGCAGATTAAGTGCATCCTTTTTCATGGCATAGAAAAATGTAAATTCTGGTTCCTATACAGAACACATGGGCGTCCTTGGAGAGGGAAAGGTTCACATTTTACCAGTCTCTAGATGGGAAAAGGATCTATAAGCAGGAACAAAAGAAATATTTTCTAGTGTGTAACTGTGGTTTATAAAATCTACTAATGCTGTCCTGAAGGCAGTCCTAGAGGGTTCCTGAGGTAGACTAGATTTCTGCTAGCAAACCAAAAGCTTGGGATGATCTCCCTCCTCTGATGTAATCCCCTCTCTCTGCCTTTTCTTAAATAATTCTTGCTAGAAGTGTTTTCTCCCTGGGCACTGGAAAATCTTTCTTTTGGAATATGAGAGCATGCCAAGCCCCAGATATTTTTTCTCAAGTGTCCTGAAAAAATATAACCTAAGTTCTTTCTACACAACCCCAGATCATCAGCCACTGTAAATCAGCACGTTGCCATGGGCTAGAAGGTGCACTTCATGAAAGATGAATGGCATAAAAGTTCTGTAGGTAAGCTAAAGGTATCAAAGCAGTGGTGTGAATCTAGCAACATTTCTTAGACACAGAGAAACCCAACTCTAATTTACCAGTCTGCAATGTAAAGAAGAGGTTATTACTCTGGTGCATCCAGTCTTTATTAGTAAGACCTAATTATATAGCAAAGCTCATGTGAAGGCAGTGGCTGGTGCAGCTCTTCCACATAAAATGAAGTTGCAGTGCCAAACCAGCTACATACAT
Source organism: Elanus axillaris (assembly GCA_026212715.1). Classification (NCBI taxonomy): domain Eukaryota; kingdom Metazoa; phylum Chordata; class Aves; order Accipitriformes; family Accipitridae; genus Elanus; species Elanus axillaris. The sequence continues at coordinate 26,833,476 of JANZLQ010000005.1, forward strand.
GCAAACAGAAGCAAACCTGCTGAGTTTTGGCAGCCAGAAGATGTGAAATAAACTTTGACTAAACTGAAAAGGCACAGGCAGTCCTGGTGTTCCTTAGTTAAAACCTCTCTCTCTTTCCAATTGAATGGGCCACACTCAGTGGCCAGATCCTTCTTAGAGCTCCCACTGATCTCTGTCAGTGTGAACTGACCAGTCATTCTTGTGCATGCTGTGTGCTTCCCCACTAGAACTAAAATCATCTGGGATTATGTTTTCTTTAGTTTTTAAAATAGAATTCCAAATGGTCTAGCAGATAATGTATACAGATCCCATAAAGTGGTTTTGTTGCTAAATCTTAAAACAGTGTTGTCCCCTCTTGTTAAATTCTGTAGAATTTGTCCATAAAAGAAGCCATGCCCAAATACCCCTCTCTATAGCAAGGTCATTTCAGGGCAATATACAGAAATTTATTTCTTTACCTGTACAGTCTAACTTTGTCAACATCTCTCTAAATAATCATAGAATCATAGAATGGTTTGTGTTGGAGGGGACCTTAAAGGTCACCTATTTCCACCCCCCTGCCATGGGCAGGGACACCTTCCACTAGACCAGGTTGCTCAAAGCCCCATCCAACCTGGCCTTGAACACTTCCAGGGATGGGGCATCCACAGTCTCTCTGGGCAACCTGATCCAGTGCCTCACCACCCTCACAGTGAAGAAATCTCACAATAATCTTTGTGGGACAGATTCATTTCTGAGGAAAGCCAGCAAAAGTCAGTATAAACAGATTTAAATTAATGCCTTTTCACCAGAGATTAATTTATCACCAACTTCACAACTGAAAATTTTGATCTAATAGTAAGGCATCAGGGTGTGAAAATAAAAAGTTATGATAAGACAAAAGATACTGTCACTGCTTGATAAAACCTGTGTTAAAAATGCTAATGCTCCTTCAAACCTGATTCATTCCAATAATTACACAGTCATTAAAGCAACAGTCTAAAGGGAAAAATACCTTCATGGAAGAGTTCATGTGAACAGTTATTTAATCTGCTTTTTGGTATATCTAGATGAAGGGCTTTTTGCTGAATTTAGGACAATCTATTATCAGACCTTTGCAGTCAGTCTACTTAATTACTTCTCTGCCAGGATCATTTTTACTCCTAGATCTATATATAAGGATAGTTTAGAGGCAGAAATTTTATTCTTGCAGCTGTAGGAGAGTCATTCTCATCATTCTGTGAGCGTTTTCACGCTGTATTTTCCTCACATTATCCAGCACTACATAGACAGCTATTAATTTCCAGGTAGCCTCTTCAGTGCTGTGTCTGAGGGCTGCTGCCACAATCATATTTAAGCATTCAGATGCTGTCTTATCACCAGTGTCAGCACCTCAGACCCAAACACAGATTATCAACACCCTTGCTCTGCTACTGCTTAGCCAGGTATGCTCTCATGTTCCAGAAGAATATGTTCCTCTCGCCCACCTTCCCCTCTGAGCACCCTAACAACCCAGTTATAAACACATTTTTGCACTTTCATTCTCTCAGGAGCCCAATGAATATTCATTCCATGCAAAGTGGAACAGTTTGCACAGAAATAATGGGACACCTCACACTTGTGTCTTAAAATAGCTGACCTCTTGTGATCAGCATATTCACCTCGAGGTGGGGGAAGTCAGGTCAAATTCCCCAGGCAGCAAAAGGAATTTAACCCAAGGCTCCCACAGTCTTGCTGGGATAGGCAGGTTTTATGATATGAGCTTGTTCTTTCTGGTTAGCTTAGCTTGTGGCTACATGTAACTGTTGATCCCTTAAATAATACTGGTCATTTATGAAAAATTAGTATGATTGCCTCTGTGATGCTCAGCTGGGCTTCCTTCCAGTGGAAACCAGGGTGCACAGAGCTGAGCCCTCAGCCTTGCCCGAGTAGGATACAGATACGTCCTCAGACCCAGAAAAGTGAAAGTGGTCACTCTTTGCACACTCTGGATGCTGGCGTTTGGTAACCTGACATGCTGGATACTCTGGGAGATGCCTCTCTTTCCTCATGTTGTGTGGAAGGCAGAGCTTCACAAGCTTTTTAAACCAGAGAAACACCTAACTTTTTGGAAAGAGGTCTGTCTTGCAGTGTTGCCACAATTGTTTTCATTTACAAATAGCTACAAGTAGTTTAGCTTGGAATGTTTATTTATTCCTCTTGCTTTCCTCAACCCTGCTTGTTGGTTTGCTTGTGTGTGCGACACTATATATATACACACATGTGGTGGCAGAAGGGGTTCAGTTTTTGCAGTGGTTTTATGCAAAACCTCTTCGTGTCTTGCAGACTACTAATTCAGAGTTGCAAATCCTATACTATGATAGGGTAGTGGAAAGCTATCTGTTCCCCTACCAAAATCTCTGCAGATTTGCTCTGATTCACAAATGTTAGTGAACTTGACTTCACTGCATTCCTGTAGAAATGGTTTGTGCTAACATCCCATTGTCAGAAGCGTCTGCTGCTTTTAGATAGCCAGCTTGGAATTCATGTTTCAGAGCACTTAACCTTTTTATAAAGTTTTATGCAGTGGGAACCAGCTCCAGCTGGAGTTGTGAGTACTCACTATGCCTGCAAATTCATCCCCTGCTGTTTTATATTAGATACCCAAAAAATGAGGAATGCATAACTTGTGGCCACTTTTTGAAAACTGTTATTTTGGTGACCTTCTCTGCATCATGGAAGACTTGAGGAGAGATGTAGGGACACAATCCTAGCTATCCACACCAACACTCAGATTTGGAATGAAGAGGCAGGTGTTCAGGGGGCAATATTTTCCTCTGATGCAAAACCTTCATTTGACATAGGACAACACTGACTGCATGCACGACGTGTCAGAATTCCTGTGGAATAAATAGTATTTGATTACTGAAATAAAGACTCCATTGTAACACCCCTTTTATAAAATCAAAATACTCTTTAAAAGCAGTAGTAGTCCAGAAGCAGCCAATCTTGTTCCTTCTGAGTGCTGGGATTTCTGGTCAGAGTGGGTGAAAGGAGCTGTGGTAGCACAAGCAAATGTTGGCTTATTGACTGATCTAGTAATCCAGTTCAGTTTATAGCAGTTCAGGAGATGTCAGAGATGAGCCTGGCCTGAGGCTAGATTATGTAGCCTCAACCTTAGGAAGTGAAGCAATTATATAATGAAGGAATGAATTTGAACTTTTTTTTCTTTATTGGGAGATATTACAGGTTAACTTACAGGAGATTTTAATAGAAAAATAATGCCAAGACTCACCCTAAAGCTTACTTAAGGCTCAACAAAAAGAGCAAGTAGATGTTGTTAGACGGTAGGGACAGATAAGAACTGTGACTCTTACCACCTGCAACAGTGGTCTCACAGTAACCTGGGGTTAAACTTAATGGCACCATGGTGGCTTGACCCGGAGCAGGCTATGTGTGCATACACATCCATACATATGCACGGGAGTTGAAGGCAATGTCTGGAAAGTAGCCATAAACATGACCCAGAGAAGCAAAGCATGAGACTTTCTGAGGCACAGAGGCAGGAAAACTTCCACATTTGCTTATTCTGTGTCTAGCAAAACAAAATTCCTTTTTTTTCTTCTTTTTTTTTTTTTTGCTAAATAAGATTGACTTATATTTGAATGCTGTATAGTTACTCTGACCAAAGAAGCAGCAATGGTAAAACAGACTTCAGGCATGGGACAGTATCATGAAGAATAACTCCTTGGAAAGACATCACACTGAAGCAGTAGGGGAAGCAGAGGTCACATCAGATAAGCCTCTGAATTAAAGTTGTATTTTTTTCTGTGCTTCTGATTATTTCTGTTCATTTTTATTTCTATTTATGCTCTTTTTTCTGCCCTCTTTTAGGAAGTGCACAACAATATGCATCTAAATTTGTTATCAAATATACAAATCTGATTTGATTTGATTTTACAATCTTTACCTTCACAACTTTCAGAAGAGGGTGTAAAGTATGTAAATTTAAATAAAGTAGTGCAATTGATAGAAGATTTAGAAGACAATCAATTTATTGGAGCTGTTGAGATTATTACATAAGCTAGACCTAATATACCTGATTTTAGGTCTTTGTGAGACAATATGGTGTAACTGGCAACTTGACTAAGTCAAAGCTTGACCAAGGAAAATTGATGCTGGAAAAAAAACACCCTTACAGACACTGCTTGATTAATAGGGGAATCCCGTGCTTATTTTATATATCACAGGCTGGTCTTCAGTCTGCCAGAACAGAAGCGGCACAAAATAGTTTCAGTGTATGTGCTGGAAACAGCTTTTGAGACTTGGTTCTGCTGGTTGTTCTGCTTCAGTGACATCCCTTGAAAACAGTGATTTCTGCAACACAAACTGAAGTCCAGAGAAGCCTCATGTCCCTGTTTCTAGTGCAAGTAACCAAGCAATGCAGAATAAGAAGATGCTGCTGGTACAGCAGCTAAGTGAAAATGCACAGATATTGTTCCAAAAGTGATGTCTTCTGATGACTATGCTAGATTATGCGGAGCGATGTGATGGCACAATGCTGTCTGCATAAAACCAGTAACTCATTTGCCACTTTTGTCTTTTTATAGAAAGGAAAGTGCATAGCTAACATGATTAGGAATAGTGTTTCTTATAATTTGTGGCCCAAAAAAATGCTGTAGTAATTTATTGTGGATGTTTGTATAGCATTCATAAATAATTTTTTGTTGCTTCTCTTGACATATAGATGAATGGCATACCTCATGTTTGAGGACTATCTAGTTGGCACTTTTCACAATATGACTTTAAAGAAAGAAGGTTAGGCTTCTGCTGCAGCAATATCACTTACCAATGGGGCCCAGAAAAGAATGGAGGCCAAATATCTTTAGAAGAGGCAGTTTGTTCTTCTTACCTGATTGAACTCACCTCAGCCAAATAAATCAAGAAATATAGTTAAACTTATAATAATAAAACAGTAGCAAAAATCAGACATGCAACAATACTTGATGTTATTACAGACTGGCTAAAAGACAGCCAGTACACTACACTACAACCAGTATGTTTCTTGAGAATTCCTACTCAAAGCTTGATCTTTAATGCTATTAAGTGGAAGGCTTGAGAAATCAGGAAGTAAGAATTACAGTTGGGAAATGTGGAAGAAGAAAAGAGCAAATATGTCATTTACACAAACAGTGGAAAGGTTACTAGTGCAAATAATTCTAAAGATAGGACTGTAAAACATGAGAAAGGGATGTGGTGCTTACCATCAGACCATGCACATTGCCTTTTTTTGCCATAGGACATTACATGCAGACTAAAAAAGAGATGGGGCGGCACTTTCAGTAGCAAAATGTGTCCTTTAGATCCCTTAGCACAGATAACATCCTAGCACTGACAATGCTAGTAAGAGGTGCATAAGATGACTTGTGATCCTTCTTCAAGAGTAGCTTTTATTTACCCACACAGAAGAGATGACTTGCTTCTATTGTTTTTTAGTGTTGATTTCTATTGGTGAAGAAGCAGCAGACAATGAATCTGCTACAAAAGCTAAAATGAGTAGGAGAAGGTCTAGGACAGTTTACTTTTTGTTTGCTCAGTATAGAAAAAGACTTGCGTGGAGCTCTGTAGAAGATGGGGGATGAGTATTTGATTAAAAGAAAGAATCTAATGCTAAGTTAGCACAATTATTAATTGGGCAGAACATACACCTTATTTCTACTTTGCCTTTTATGTAGTAAATAAATTATTTTCTTAAATTATTTTCCATGAATAATCCCCAGCAGACATTGGTGAAGTGATTTGAGGGAAAACAGAGCAGGACTGAGCTTTCATCTTCCTTCTGGGAGTTCCCAAGCAGTACTCATGAGAGATATGGACAAACTGGCTGGGCAAGAGATACTGGGAAATGTAAGCATAAAAGGGTATGGCAGGAGAGCAAGAATTTTTAAGTGGAATGCAAAATTATGCAGAAATCTTGTGGGTTAAATTCTCTCAAAGCTGAAAATTACTCATCCCTTTCAAATGCAAATGATGTAAAGATGTCTTATATCTAAAAAGGTAAGAGTGCTCACTTACTAATGACATGTAAGATCAAACTTATTTTAATTTAGGCTATCTGGAGTGTGCTAGTCAGGAAATTGATCTAGGCAGCAGCAAAAGTCATTAGAGATATTTACAGAGGTTTCAAAAATAGGCTATACATTTTTTACCACAAGTCTGTATCTGAGAAGGTGGTAGCTAGAATTAACTTCAATTTCCTTGGTGACAGTAATGGCTGAATGGAAGTTTTCCTGTAGTGTGATGAAGCTGGTGCTATGGAGTCATCCCTCCAAGAAGTTATTCCTTTTAACTCAGTGTTCAAGAGACCTTAGATTTTAAACAAAGCAAAGTTCCAGTATGAGGCATTGCAATTTCTTCTGCTGAAATGTTAATGGGGGGTTTCTGCATGTAAAATGATTGACTTGCACATGAAAAGGAGAGGGGCAATTGGGGTAGTCTAATTAAAAGATGTTTTATAAAAAGTGAAAGTTTAAAAATTCAGTGGCTGACTTGTTTTGGCATATTCTCTAGTGAATCACAAGTTTAATTCTCTCTGACTAAAAAATTAATAAACCCCTCAAGTTCCTGTTGGGATACATTCAGCAGGGTGTTTAAATAGCTACTCTACAGAATTGTTTGCAATTGTCAAAATGTTCAAGTGAGCTACAAATAGCCAGAAATAAAGTAAACCAGCTTGCTTCCTCCATGAAGTTGTATGGTTGTTCCCTGTGGTACTTCATGCATATCAGGGACTTCTTTTGCTATAGTAGGGTGTCTGCTCCTCAGCAGCCAAAAATGACTGGGAAGAATTGAGTTTGAAGACTATGCTGTGCAAACGTGTCCCTGCGATGTCACGGCTGCACTGCTTCCACCAAGCCGGCCTGCCACCTCCACCCTCTGCTGTCACCTGCAGCATAAATGTCCTCAACTTTGGCAGAACTCATGTTGGCAAACAGATACATGTATGTCAGATTTTTCCATCGTCTTTCTTCTTAAAGATTTCATTCATGCGTGCCAAAGTTGCTCTGAGTTGATGAAATTTCGATGACAGAAATACTGTCGGCAGTTGTAAGAGATCAATGTTAAGATTGAGAATGTGTGGATCTTGTCCTCTGTAATAGATCTGACCACTTAAAATGGCCTTCTGAATTTGTTGGAATGAGAAGATTCATAGCAGATTTTGGTAATAACACGGAGGTACCTGCTGCTGCATCCATTTCCCAGTGGCTGGAGGGAGGGCTGGGGGAATAGGACGCTTTCTTCAGAGCAGCAACATGCTGCCCAGCTCTGTTCCTCTCTGTCTGCCTGGCCCCCGCTGGATACAAATCCTCCAGCTCAGCAATTTTAAAGTCTGATCCAATGCCTGCTGAGGTCAGAGGTACTCCTTTCACTTTGAGAGGCTGAATGAGATCTTCTAGCACACCAGTAATACTACTGTGCACTTAAAATTGTCAGGTATTTTGCTAAATTGAGACTACAAAGAGGTTTCAGAGGCAGGTCATCAGCTTTTGAATCTATAATCAAGACAAGTTCATTATTTGTAACACTATGATAAGTTTATTTCCTTTTATGCTTTGGGGGGGGGCTCCTAATATTTACGTACTATGCAGCAAGTCAATGTCATTCGGTACAAGTGTGTCGGATTTTAATATTGAGAGGATTCAGACTGCATCCCTCAGGGAGACTGAGTCATGGACACAAAGCTTCCCTACAGATTTTGCAATATCATTCATTATTTAACTCAGTTCCATATTTTGTTTTGTAACAAGAAGATCTTTAAAAACTTTAAGTAAAGGTGATTTCCGTTTGTGTATGGAAAGGTGTGGAAAACCATTTGGCAGACTGTAACTAATGCCAAGAGAAGCTATTTTTGTTATTTGTTTAAAGAGGATTATACAGTACAATTCTTTGATTTTAGCAATCAGAAAATTTTAAAAGAAGCCATCGGGTCATGGCAACTTTGTGTCTTTCTGGAGTTATGATATTTGACAGTAAGACAGGCGTTGCTATGGTAATTAAGCATTTTTCAAGGCTTTGGTTTTTTTCAGATTTCTTCAGTTATTAATAATTTTCCTAAAACAGTTTGGAAAAATACTGGTACATTAAAATATCACTTGTTCCTCATAAATGAGCTATTTACAATCTAATCCTTGTCTTTTAAAAGTCTGTGGCAAATCTCCCGCTGACTTTTATGGAAACATGACTCGGCCTTAAATATTTGGCAATTTCTGTATTATTTCCTCCAAGTATATTTTTTTAATCAGAAATATTGAAAATGCCGTGATTTCTGAGACATGAATTCCACCAGGGCTTTTGCAGGCACGTTGTTTCTGGCAGCACAGTTCAGCTAACTTGAGGAACCCAAGGCTCATTTCGTATCTCCTGCTGGTGCAGAATTGTTCTTTGTAGTACCACAGCAGCCAGGCATGGCCGTTCTCAGCTGTGAAACCACAAGTACTTGTAGTGATCATGAGAAGGGGAAAAGAAGAGAATATAAGCAAAAATATGCTGTAGTCTGACAGCTTTTACCAGCGGTGTTCCCCCTGGGCCACCTCTGTCCCACGGTGCTATCCTCCAGTAACTCAATAGCAGGATGCGATGGAGCAGTCCCTCTACAAGGAGATCCCGGAGGCAGCTCCCAGACTGGAGCTGAAGACTATGTCACCCATCACTGCAGCACCCAAAGCGAAAGCTCCCTGCTCCTAGGGGAGCCCAGACACCCCAGAGCCTGGCTAGGCACCGGCAGGCACCTCAGAACAGAAATCACCATAGCCAGGCACTGGGTGAGGCGTTGCCTGCCTGTGCTTAGGTCAGGCTGTCCTTTTGGATGCCCACCCTTTTGGATACACTAAGTGGCTCAACCCTTTGAAAAGACAAACCGATCTGTCTTCTATCTTTTTGATAATAGCTGAGTGGTTGAAAGCAGGCTGGGAGGTGGAAAACGTGGAGCTGTATCTTCAGCCTCCTCTTTACTTGGCAGCTACCCTAATAGCTAAGGTATTGTATAAGCAGTTATCAGTTACTGCTGCCACTGCCATTAACAGCAGTTACTGCTGCCACTTCATTAAATTCAGTGTGTGTGCAATATGTGCATCTGGATGCCTCCAGATGGATGTCGTAAGAGGCATGTCTATTTTGTGACTCCCAAGGAATCGTAGATGGGAGACGGGCTCATATTAGATGTTCAGGTCAAACAAGAAAGTTTTATCTCCAGCCATTTGTCACAGCACACAGCATTTGGCACCCAAATAAGTTTTTTGGATAAGGCTTAGGTACAGACACTCAGGCATCAGGGCAGGGGAGGCAAGATTTTTTCATTTTTATCACTGTCTTAGACCTTCACATCTTCTGCTTGAACAGTGCTTTAGACTCCTAAATGTTTTTTTGGAACTTGTCCTTAAGGAATTGTAAGACAGATAATAATCTCAGTTTTGCCAGATACATAGATTCTATGTCTTGTGTACAATATTGAATCTTTGTGAAACTTCTGCAATAAGGTGAGACAAACACAGACAAATTTTTCAATCTTATTTTTACAAATTCAAAATTCCACCTCTTAATGAAGAGATCAAAGAAAGAAAACAAATTGCTTGGTGCAAGGTCATTTCTCAAGTTGAAAGAAGCCCCTTCTCTTTTTCTGTGATAGAGTCACAAGATCTGCAGCACATCATCCTTGAGGCTTCAGCCCAATGTGATCTTTCCAGCCTGTCTTATATAACCAAGGACAAAAGTGATTCCATGACACAATATTCATTCTAGTCCTGCATTTTCAGATTCCTGATTTTTAATACAGGGTTCCTGCAGTATTTCCCTCCTTTTTACTAAGATAACCTGTACAGGTAAGGTGGGTAAGTACCAGCATAGGTCTTATCTTCCCCTATCTTCTCCCAGACTAGCAGTTTACTTTGCTGTAGTGTGCCTTACAGTGTATCTCCCCATTAACTTGCTCAGGACTTAAGGATCTACATCTTTGATTGCCTACAACTTAATTATAGCCTTCAATTTTCAGTCTCCCAAATGATCACTATTAGTTCAGCTTATAACAGGAAAAGCATAAACAAGCAGTTCTCACCTAAGTGCTGCAGGCAAAGCTGGCTTCAGAGCTTAGAGAAGGAGCTGGCCTCAATATATCTATCACTGGGTTTGTCCTCAGCATTTTGGATTGTCCCCTCAACTGACTGATGAAAAGCATGGTAACCCAAAGTTTCTGTGGAGAATATGGTAAGTTGGCAGAAGACAATCTAAGAGATAAGAGCATTTCATTGTCCAGTCCATAAGTACATAGCAGTGATGCAGTTGAGCCATGACTGGCTCAGAGTTCAGGAAGTTCTTGTATTTTTCTTTTTTGGTCTTAATGTTTTCCTTCCTTTTCTTGGAAAGTGTGGCTATTGAAAGTGTAGTCTGTAATACTCTTATTAGAGCTGTTGTTCACAGGCGCCAGTACTTTAGGTGGACTGAAACCATTACAAGAAATTGTGATGGGTTGACCCTGGCTGCATGCCAGGTCCCCACCAAAGCTGTTCTAGCACTCCCCCTCCTTCGCTGGACAGGGGAGAGAAAATATAACAAAGGGCTTGTGGGTCAAGATAAGGACAGAAGAGATCACTCACCAATTACCATCACGGGCAAAACAGACTCAGCTTGGGGAAAATTAACTCAATTTATTACAAATCAAAGAGAGCAGGGTAATGAGAAATAAAACCAAATCTTCCCTCCACCACTCCCTTCTTCCCAGGCAAACTTCACTCCAGGCTTCTCTACCTACACACCCCCCCCCTCCCAGTGGCACAGGGGGACGGGGAATGGGGTTTATGGTCAGTTCATCACAGGTTGTCTCTGCCGCTTCATCCTCCTCAGGGGCA
>JANZLQ010000005.1:26844434-26864301 GCA_026212715.1 Elanus axillaris
TCTCTCCACAGATCCGCAGGTCCTGCCAGGAACCTGCTCCAGCGCGGGCTTCCCACGGGGTCACAGCCTCCTTCGGGAACCCACCTGCTCCAGCGTGGGGTCCTCCACGGGCTGCAGGTGGGCATCTGCTCCACCGTGGACCTCCATGGGGACCACCTGCCTCACCATGGTCTTCATCACCACGGGCTGCAGGGGAATCTCTGCTCCGGTGCCTGGAGCATCTCCTCTCCCTCCTTCTGCACTGACCTGGGGGTCTGCGGGGTTGCTTCTCATACATGTTGTCACTCTCCCGCTGCCATTTCTCTCTGTCCCACAACTTCTTTTCCTTCTTAAAAGTGTTATCACAGAGGCACTACCACTATTGGTGATTGGCTCGGCCTTGGCCGGCAATGGGTCCATCTTAGAGCCAGCTGGTATTGGCTCTGTCGGACACAGGAGAAGCTTCCAGGAGCTTCTCACAGAAGCCACCCCTGTAACCCCCCCCAGCTACCAAAACCTTGCCACAAAAACACAATACAAAAATGTAATGCAGTTTGCCAACAATGCCAGCTCAACAGTCCTTGCTGTCTTGGTCGTCTTCTGCTGCATTTTCAGGGAGGTCATTGATGTCTGATTAGATTGCTCCACAAGACATGCTTAAAATAAACCAAATAATCACCAAAACCCTCAAAAAGCTTAGCATGCATTCTTGTGGATTATCTTATCCTGAAAATATTTCATGTGGTTGATAAGCATTCACAGAAGTTCACTTGGGAGTCTTCTGAGCTAGCCACGCTTGAAAAGTGGCCAGACACTAGTGATAACATTGACCAATTCAGTTAAAATAAGTCAGTTCCTGCCAAGGGCATTCACTGAAGGTCTTCATCTCAAGCAGTTAAGGTTTGCAAGAATGGAGCAATGGAGCAATAGAGTATGTGATGGTGAACAAAAGGTCTAGGACAAAAGGTCTGGTTACTTGCCAGCTTAGACTGGAGATTTTTACAAAACTAAGTTGTAATTCTGAAAGTAGCTTCCTGAATTGTACAAAGGATGTGATAAGATGGTTTCTGAATGAGAAGAATTTGCTAAAACCCTGAACTGGCAGTAAAATTTTTTCAAGATTTCAGTTTCTTGACCAGATATGGCTGGGAATTTTGACAAGTCCTCCTCCTTCAGGATTCATGCAAAGGGTATGCACTCAAATTCAGAGTTTCTGAGTTTTGAAAGGACCCAGCTAGTTAGATGTATATCTCTGCAAGAAGGTTTTGCCACAGTGACCATGGTTTAGCGCCACTTGGCAGGTTGTAACAAAGTCATTTTTGATAGTATTCCTGAAAGCAGATAGAGCTCAGAGAGCAGAAGGAACCCATTGATCCTCAAGCTTTTAGGCTCAGTTTTTGCTTCCCAATGAACATCTTGGGAATTCTTGGACTCGTTTGAACCCTGCAGCTTGAGATTTGACCTTGGTTAGCTTCTGATCAAGGACTAATTTTTCATTTACACAATAGTTCAGCGACTTTCACTCAAGGTTTTTGACCTCTACAGATACTGTCCCATTTTTTACTGCAGCTGTTCACTCACCGTTCTTGTGGTGCTCAAGGACCCCTTCTCAGATAGATAATTTCTAATCAACAGGCAAAGCTTGGGGTGAGCCAAAACAGACTTGTAGGCATTTCCTGAGGATGAATGACAACAACCCTAACGTCACTGTTAAACAGAACTAAATGTCCAATGACTCACTTGAACATCAGTTGCAAGAAAATGTACTGGAAGAGGTGTGTCATAGTGGTCAGACTAAACCCTACACAACATATGTGTTCACGGGAACCTTATTTTTAAATGAAAACTGTTACATGTGAGTTTCATCACATGGATAGCTGTACATATCACCACATTAGATGCATGGAGCAGATTGCTGAGGACAAACTGGTCATTGTTAGGAAATTCATTGTGGTCTTGTGACAATGGCTATTATTTTAATGTTGGCATCAGATAATAACATGACCATTGTTGTCATTGGATTTAGCAGACTCTGCCAAATCTCTTGCTGCTCTGGGTGCCGCTAACTTTCCAACCTGCTGTAACTGTTCGTAGGTGTCAGACTCACAATTTAGGGGGAGTATTTAAGGAGGAGATAAAATATTTATTAAATTTCCTAACAAAGTATTATGTGATTTCTTTGCTTGTTCAGATATTTTGTTAAGGACTCTACAATGTTTTGGGCTTCTGGGCTAATGGCAGAGAGCCAATCAACTCCTTTCCTGGCTTATTTTTTTCGGTTCTGATGCTCACTCAAAACCCTCAAATTTTATTTTCCACTTGCTTCAGTTAGAAGCAGCATTAAAAATAAAGGGTTCTGGGGTTGTTACCTTATAAGTGGGAACAATGAAGCCTGAAGCTTTTTACTCAGCTCTTTCATGGAAAATCTAAAACTTACTTACTGTTATCAGAGCTTCCACTATTGCCCCATGCTAACACCATGTAACAGGATTATTGTATTAAATAAAGATGCCTTCTATAGAGCTGCTCGATGTGGTGTGTCTTTATTCAGTGGCTGCTTCTTGGAAGAGGGAAGGATGGTTGCAAGCAGGGGATGGGAGGCTCTGTAATTTATTTTTCTATTTAAAAAGAAAACAAGATGTTTCCATATAACCATAATAGAGAAGGAAGACTCCACTTAAGAAATTAACTAACTCTATTTACACTTCATTCAGATAAGATATACTGAACATTCTGGTTGTGTTGCACAATGTTTAGCTTGTATAATCTGAACTTTGTGTAGAACTTGTACGGGGCTCTGGCATTTCCTTTCTTATGATTTTTTAAGAGTGTCCAGTTCATGCAAGCTGGAGCATTTAAAAACTCCTGCACCTCATATTATTATTCCTTATTTCATTCCAGGGTCAGTCACTCTCTGCAGGGGCCTTCAGCAATATCCAAAGGACAAGTTGCTTAATGCGTTGCATTAGCATATGGGCATATCTTTAATAGCATGCTGTGGTGGGTGTTCAGGGATGCTGGGGGATTCCTCTTCCCTGGCACTCCTGCTAACTCAAGTGCAGCCGGGTGTTACTCAGGATGAGAACTAAGAAGGGCTCTGGGGGCAGCTGCCCCGCTGCCACAGGACTGACCAAGAGGGAGCAACGAGAAGTCACTGCCTGCAGCAGCTCAAGCCTCGAGCCCCAGGGAAACAGAGCGGCAGCAGGCAGACTTCAGGCTGCCAAACCTCCCAGACACTTTCCTGACCAGAAATACTCAGACAAATGAAGACTATTAATAATAATAATTAATAATATTGTGTCAATTACAGAACCTGCTTTTTTTTCTCAGTGGAAGGCCTGGCATGTGCTAGAGCAACAGCCCCTCAGTGCTCACCAATTTAGGCTGTTTAAAGCTCAGTCTTCCTGAATAATTATTGCAGTCAATGTATCAGATATCCATTTTGCTGTTGCTAACTTTCTTTGCTAGCTGCATTGTTTTTGTGAAAAATCAGCTGCATAATGTATTGCCTCTGAAGTGTAGGAACACCAGACTATAGGAAAAAATTAATAGTTTCAGCTTAGCCAAAACCTCAGGTTTAAATCATGTCACAATGTGTAATGACAGGTAAAATGTTGCTGTATCAGAATTATTGATCTTCATGGCTGGTGATGTTTTATATCCACAACTTGACTTCTGGAAGGAATAATTGCAAGAAAAGCTAGACTCACACTTAATCTTGTTCCCAACCCAAGTTTGAGACCTGAATTGAAAATTACAGACAGGCATGAGTGGTTTTCTCTTTAAAAATCTCTAAATATTTTTGTTAATTTTTAACAACAGAAGCACTCTGGATTTCATCACACAAATCAAGAACTGTGATCTTGAGTTGTATCTACACTTGAGCTGACTATGAGTTATTATAATTCCTGAAAGGCTAATTTTTTCAGCGTAGCTTCTCTTAACTATATAGAGTTGCTTTGTGAAGAGTTTCTTTTTTTATGGAAGGGAACATCTAGTGCTTAGCTTGTAACACTCTCTTTTTTCTCCTATCACTTCCAGAGGTATTGTGTTTGTCCTCTGGAAATCATCCTTCTCCTGTAAGATATTATGCGGCACACTTTCCTTAGTGTCTGATAAAGAGCTGAAACAAGATGTTTCAGACTAAGGTATTTTTAGTGCCTCACCAGTCACTGCTGTAATAGGCTTTTATGGCTCAGCATGAATTCCCTGCAGGTAGATACTGAAAGCCTAATCCAAAATTGCATAAAGACAACTGAAAGAAGTAACATAAGATTTGCAAGCAGATCTACAATTCCTTTGTCCTGCAGGAATGCGATCAGAGGCCTAAGCTAAAAATATGTTTGTTGAATATGCTTATCTTAGCCCTTTGAGAGGAAAAGAAAGAAACAAAAGTATAAAAATAGATATAAAAGAGATAAAACAAGAAATAAGGGGGATTAGAGCTCACGTTGCCTAGTATAAAGTATAGCAGACGGATGTCAGGTGCTGCTAAATGTATCCTGATTGCTAGATAGTTTATAAATGACTGTTTCTTTTCAGGCAGCAAAACAAATTATTCTGACGTTTAAGTGTTAATTTTTGTCTTGGGCCACATTTGGGCAGTTAATAGCATCAGGAAAAAAAGCACCTTAAACCTTGAAGTATCCAGGTGCAGCTAATCTAGTTTAAACAGGAACTAGACAACTAGCCACATAGTCACCTCCTTTTTATTCAGCAAACATCTTTTTTTATTGAAACTTTCAGAGTCTGCTACTAGCTGTGTGATAACTCTTCCAGAACATATTAGGTTCCTAATGGACAAAACTGATCAACCCAGCTTAATTTTAACTCATCAAATCGTGGCACCTCTACTAGCAAGAGAGCAAAGGCTGTTGTGGATCTCTGCTCCAGACTCGTTACACACCCCGCTGCCCACGTTTGCTTTCAGAGCTGGATTCTTGGCCATCGAACAGATGGTAGGGTCTGGCACGGTGGTGCTCCCTGCCCCTAATCAAAGCTCATTTTGCCCTTAAATGTACACATGCTAAGTCTATCACTCAGTCTTAGTGTATAAGTTACAGAGGGTGATCAGGATCTTCCTTATGAAATGAATTTCCACTGAGAAATGCCAGTTTGCTGGAAAAGAGTTTCTCAAGCCAACTCTTCCACCAGTTCAACCTTCTCTCTGAGTGTCTTCAAAGCCTTGTCTGTCTTCTTGGTTCTGGTGAGCTGGAGGTGGGCTGGGGTTTCCACATCCCCCAGCTGGCGGTCGCAGGGGATAGCTGGTATCTGAGCAGTACATAACTCAAGTTGCCACCAGAGCCAGGGCTCCTGGGCTCTCGGCTCGCTGCCCCCACAGCTCTCATCTCAAATGGTGGCTTTCCTGATGGCAGCAGCCTCATGGTCACCAGGAGAGTAGATTGCTGGGTATCTGCTGCCCAGGGTCTCTATGTCAGCCCAGGGAAGGAGAGAGCAGCGGTGCCTCGGTTTTTCTTTCTTCCTGGTAGTCAGCAGACTTCAGGGTTTCTCCCTCATGCTCTCTAGCTGTCTCTTTCTGCAGAGCAGGCTTTCAGCTCTGTGGGAGCCTGCCTATGTAGCAGCCAGCCAGAGGAGCTGGGCAGCCCAGGAAACAAGCCGAAAAAATGTCTGCATCCTTCCAAAGTGGAATTTTTTCAGGCTTTTTGCTCCCACAAAAATGCTCTGGTTGTTAGCCTTTGTGTCCCAGCTCAGCACAGCCTTGTTTTTCTTTCAAAAATAGAGCAAGTTGAAATAAAAGACAGTCGTCTGGCTAGCCCTGGTTATTTTATTCCCCTTTTTGAGCCATATCTTGGTACACACCAGGATACCTTGACCTGGGAGCCAGAAACATTAGGCTCTCTTGGAAACTAAGGCTGAGATTTTCATCTCTGGATGGAAAACAACCTACAGAGAATTAAAATGACCTGTCTGGATCACAGTGGAAGCTGGGACTAGTGGTTCCATGGCTCTACATGAAAGGAAAAGTATTTGAGAGGTGGTGTAAAGCTGTTTTGGTCACACTCCTCTTTAGCTGATCTAATGATGTTTGGAACAGATAATTACTTCAGCTATTGTCATGACTATAGGTACTGCAATCCATGCTCATAACCTCAGAGAGGGAGGGAGAGAATAAGAAAACTGTGAGCCATTAAAATAGCAGAGCTGTAATTGATTATTGTTTATATGCAGGCAGAAACCCTGTTAGTAGAGCTCACTGATAATATTGATCAATTCAGGAGGCATCTAACAAGCTTCAGACCCATATAAAACTAATGCTCACAGCGTAGAGTTTTGGGGTTTGTTTGTTGTTTTTTTTTTTTTCTTTTTCGATATATTATTTAACTTGGGGGGCTTATTACATGATGTGTATCATAAGGAGATGTTTAGGTATTAAATGTTTGAGATTGCTCTTTTTAGACTTGTCACAGCAGGAAAAATTACTTATATGTAGCTATGTATTAACTAGATTAACTAGAAATTATTGCATGCCACACTGTATTGTTTTTTTTCTGAGGTTTGCATTTCTTATCATTATGACTTTTTAAACTTGACAACCTTTAAATTGTGATAAGAACATTCCTTATAATTTATTTTTCATAGTAGGTGTTTTTCTTAAATATATCATTAAAATGTTTGTAATAGCTCTTGAAAGATCAGACCTCAAAAATGGAAGGAAGTTTGGAGACCGATAAGTGTTTTGATGAGTCTGTTGGCTGAAAAATGCTTTGTTTGGCCAAATAGAGAGGAAACTGAATATTGTAAAAAATAATGCATAAAGCAATGTATTTAAATGCTTGTTGTAGAAATTTAATAAATATACCCAGCAAACAATCTTCAGGGAGCCTTGTCAAATATTTAACATTTTGCCACCTTAAATATATGTACCAGTCTTGCAAAACATGTATAGCAGTAAACAGTAGCCCATTATATTGAAAAATAATTGTCAAGCACCTTCCACCCACTTTCTGGATGGTTCATAAAATGAGCAATCTCTCCCTCATTTCAGTAGAAGATCACACTGGACATCTTCTAAGGGGCTAGGAAGCTTTTCTATTGAGGAGTCATTGCTTATAAAATATACTGTAATCATATTTTGGTGACTGATTAGCAACTTCATAGTATCTGAAATGACATGAAACAAAAGTTATCAAATGAAAATAACTATGTTTTAAGAAGCATCGATTTCTGCTGTTCATTGCTTTCATGCTCATGAATTTGAAAAACTTAGCAACTTCCAGTGAGTCACTCAGATTTTAGTATAAAATAGGCAAAGTTCAGCTGTGCTTGAGGAATTAATTACTTTTGTACTTGAATAAACTTGAAAGAAGAGAACAAAATACCAGTCTGCATGTAATTCTTTTAATATTAATTCATACTTTGCAGTTGTCTAAAAGCTTTGATTTTTGACAGTCAAGGCTTTCTACTCAACCTTGAAGTGAAAAGTGTAATCTTGTATTTCTCGTAGAACATAGCAGGGTAGAAATGAATGCCACTAATTCATCTCAAGATTAGGTAGGAGGAGAAGTGGGCTTACGCCTCAGCCATCTTATTTATATAAATAATAATGCTACCTCCCTTTCCTCATGGTGTTTTTTTCCCTCTTTCGATCTGAAATATTTAGCAAGAAGCTGAGCAAGTCCAAAAGAGTTACAAAGAGAAAAGTTGGTGTCCTGTGCCTCCCCTTACCCCCGCTCTGAAGCGGGCCTGGCCATACGCTGAGCTCTCCCTTGCTGCCCCTCAGCTGGCACCCATTGCCCCCCCACTGCCCCCAGCTCCTCCTGGGTGCTCCTGGTAGCAGGGCATCACCTCCTTATCCCACTGCGCCTCACATTGCCTCCTTATCCCCTGCTTACATTCATGGTGTGAATGGCTTGTGAAACGTCTGTGCCAAAGCACTGCCTGTACAGATAAGGGACAAACCGGCTGCCCTCCCCAAGCCCATAAATCCACAAGTGTGATAGAATCAGACCTGACTTTTTCTCAGCTTAGAAACTTGCTCCCGTCTCTAATTATACATAATAATTCAGTGCAGTCACTGGCATAATTGGCCATCTGTGTACTTTCGTACGTGTGAAACGAATACTGGGAAAGGTTACACAGGCTGGTGCCGCTAATGCTCATGGAGAAGTGATGGAGACTAATCATAAGAACTGGATTTGAGCTGCAATCAATTTTGGAAATGAAATGTGATTTTTCTTGTTGGCTTTGAGAGTTATGAAAGGACCAGACAGTATGACAGCAGAGCCTGATAGCAGGTGGAGAAGCAAGGGCGGGACCAGAAGGCTTGCAATTTGTTCCTGGGGAAAAAACAATTGTGTTTGTCATACTTGTTGCTCAAGTTTTGATTTACTCCTGGACAGCTTCCACTATTAATGAAATAAAGGACAGCATTTCAAAAAGGCATCTTCCAAGCTGCCTCTTTGAGAAACCCCAATAACAGCCCTTACTACCTATTATATCTTTTTAGAAACTTTCCTAAAAATGTAAAAACAGGATGGAGAGGATGATCAGGGAGGGGAGAATTATCATCCTTATTTCAAAAGACTTCGCTGTAATAAGAAATCATTGCACAAGGCTGCCAGGCTTGGAAAGGTTATAATGGAATAGTGATACTTGTGAGTTAATACTTGATGAATACAAATAGCGCACAATCATGTCAGAGCCACATCTCCATCCATAAACCTAGGCACAAGCTCCCTTTTAAAAAGCAAGTCAGGATGAGTTAACCAAAGAAACTGTCTCCCCAAAACACCTTGCAGACTGCCTCAGGTTATTGCCTACAGGGGCACAGGACACTATGGGATGCTGGGAAGGACATTTGGGGATTGTATGAAACTTACTATGTCAAGTTTTAAGGAGATTGCGGGAATGTATGAGACTTATGGGATATTTAGGGAATGGAACAAAGGTGAGGAAAGGGAGGCATCAACATGGATTGGGGAGGAACAAGCAAGTGAAAATAGCGGTAAGAGGGGACAAAAGGGGCTGGTTATGTGTAAACAGGTTGCTAGTCAGTGCACTTGCCTGACTGAGCCTGGTGCTTCATCACCACAGTCTAATTGATATTCTGATTAAATCCTATATATAATGATATTTTGTTCTTAGTAGGAGTGTGTTAACTCATCTTGGTGGGTTTCACACCAGACATGATGGCGAATACTTCTCCTTGGATAGTCTTCAGAGCAGCCAATTCGGTGTGTCCTGGTTCCCTGGTTTTGGGGTTGGTAGGGCTCATCTGCTCCATTGTTCATCTGCCTCTTGCCAGGCCTTTGTGTTTCTGGTGATTAGCCTTTAATCACATAACCTAACAACCATCTTCTCTGTATCTCTTTGTGCCAGAAAAGCCAGGAGAATCTGATTATGAACTGGATATGAAGATGATAGCAATTCCATAGTGCTGCAGGAAGATGTGTTGCAGAACCTGAGTGTGCTGGTCTTTTAAAATTCATTTTGATATTATGACCAATTACAGAGCTGGGGAATATTATACTTCTGGGGGATTATTTTCTGGAGCCTGTGATGTGGGGTGAAAATGACTATATGCACATAAATTGACAATGCTGTCATTGTTCTACCAGGTCCCAGGACATACTTGGGTTAGAAGAGATGCCCTACCCAAATTCCAGACTGGATTAATGTATTATGCCAATGAAATACCTTCTATTGTCTCATTGGTAAGAACAGTTAGCTCCCTTTTTCTAAATGCTAGCATAGGAATTTAATAAACAGCTCTTGCAGTTTACATGTGCTGATGGGAGACCCTAGAGGTGGAGCCAGGGTCTCCATCACCTTCCTAAGGGGCAGGCCAGGAGCCCAAGCAGGCAGACCAGGTTGAGGTTGCACAAACAGGACTGTGCTGGCTAGAGGCCACCTCCTGTAGCTTAAAGCTACCCCGCAGAAGGCTGCTGTCGTGACACTACTGTGACATGCCCAGCACCATGTCATGTCCCAAGCTACCCTCAGAAAACTGCAGGGATGACGAAAGAAAAGCATGGAAAAGCACTGCTATCTTTCTTGAGGCAGAAGCAGCTATATGCATTCTTGAATAAATCCATTCTATTTGGGAATCACCACTATATTTGTCTCTGTACTAAGCTGAAATAAAAACTTTTGCAAATGGAAAAATACCAAAACTGGAACAGTGTTTTTTTCCATGCTAATGTGGAATACTGGGATATGAAAGCAAATTATTAGGTAGAAATCTGTGGTACAGAAGTGATGACAGTGCTCCTCTCAGGTAATGCTAAGAAAGATGAAGCTTCTAAACCAAGATGGATTTTCAAAAGATCTTGTGGAAATCATTTCAAAACTGAGTCCCTTTAGTGACTCACTAGAAGTCAAATTAGTAACACTGAGAAAAATGGTTTTTAAAACAATAAACAGCTTGGCTGGGAGAGAATTTTCTTCTTAAAAGCACTACAGAAGTTAATATTTTGAGATTATTGGTTTACCATAAACTCCTTTTTATCTATATTGGCATTTTTTGATACACAGTTTTATTTATTCCAATATTTATTTCATCTGTTTTAAACACAATTTTAAACAATGTAGGCTCTACCTCTTTAATACAAATGTGAGCCATTTGAAGTATTTTTTCTTAAAAAAACCCACATCTTGACGAATACAAGGGAAATAATGAAAGTGTATGGTCTGATTCAGTGTTTGTGGATCTCTGAGTGTCCTTTGGCTATGGGGGAAATGGCTTTTGACTACATGCACAGCAGTTTGTGCTAAGGCCATGCTTACACTAGCTCCTGGTAATCCTGGGACACTGCAGGTGCGGCAGAATCACCACACTGGACTGCAAGAATGCACTCGCACACGCAGAAGTAGGAAATGGCAATTCAGCTCTGTCACCAAAGATGACAAAAATGGGGCCTGACCTCCCCTTCTGCCATTACTCAGTATAGTGCATTCTGTGAAAGGGGTTCAGCAGCTTGCACTGAAACACCATATCTGTGGATGCTGATCACTCCTGTTCTCTTGCATGCAGATTCTCTTGCCCAGATTCAGGAACACAGTGTCTAAGAGGCTCTTTATTCTGCATTATGCCAAAGTTTTGTGTGCAGTCAGCTCCACTCCAGACCATTCATTACTTTTTCCTTTAGAATCATAGAATAGTTTGGTTTGGAAGGGACCATTAAAAGGCATCTAGTCCAACCCCCTGTGCAATGAGCAGGGACATCTTCAACTAGATCAGGTTGCTCAGAGCCCCGTCCAGCCTGACCTACAGCCTCTCTGGGCAACCTGTGCCAGTGTTTCACCACCCTCACTGTAAAAGATTTCTTCCTTGTATCTAGTCTAAATCTACCCTCTTTTAGTCTTAAACTTACCTTATTGCTACAGGCCCTGCTAAAAAGTCTGTCCCTGTCTTTCTTATAAGCCCCCTTTAAGTACTGAAAGGCCGCAAATTTTGCCTTTTTATTTTAGAATGTTATTTTGCATCGCGCCAGCTGGAGGTTTAAATACTTCTCCAGACACTGCATCAAGAAACCAATGCACCTTATGATGAATAAATTAAGGCTACAGAGCTGCCACTTTGCCACATGCATTGCCACCTAACTGAACAATTGTACAGATACATCACCAGAGCTGAGTGAACAGCCTAAACATATGTCTATAAATAATTATCTGAAACCCAAACCAAGTTCTGAGTTCATGACGCTCTCATATTCAAATCTAAATGAAGGCAAGCTATTAACTTGCACACTCGATCTAGAGGGATGTTTCAGCTGGCAGTAAATTTCCAGTGCTATATTTGATGATGGCAATGAGAGCTTGCCATTTGCCTTCCACTGTGTTCTCTAATCCTGAGGCAAACACAGAAATGCATGAGTTAACCAACAAAGCCCAGATAACCAGTGCTTTGTTACAAAACACTCAGAGGCTTTGAACTTGGGAAACATTTTGCAAACCAGTTTGAAAACCCTTTTGAATAATGACCATATCTGAGGATGTCGCAATCTGCCTGCACACATTTCTTAAACAGAGGAAGAAGTGAAAGGCAACCATTTATACATGATGGATTAAACAAGAAAAGCATCAGGATTTAACTTGCTTGGCGATGTGTATGTCTGTAAACCCTTAGGAATGTCTCCACTGCTGACTTTGTGCCCTGAAAGGCTCGTGATGGTGGATTAAATTTGGGCAGTTTTTCCTGTCCTTGGGGCAAGCATGTATAATTTGCTTTCTGAATCAGCTCTTGGACTAATAAAGCTTCCAGTACTGTGCATGAGGATAAACCAAAATGAGAACTTATTTACCTTCATTGTTGAAAACTGCAACAGATGAGAAGTTCCTGCCTGGGGAGCAACCATGGCCATGAGACAGAGAGATAGGTGAGGGCAAAGCACTTTCAGTTCACCCTCCTGCCTCGAGTGCAGTTGGGACCCTTTGCTTTCTCAGCTCTTGCTCCTACTCTTCTATTCACCCACCCATGAGGTGTTTTCACTAGGTGGCACAAATGTATGTACAAGCTTGAGGCCAAGAAATGCTTTTGTTTGGACCGGTGCTTCACCCACCTTGCACTGACATTGCGGGCTAAGTCACACAGGTGCTGATAACCCCCTACTTGCCTTCCCACAACTCTTTTTGTATCCAGAAGGACATGCAAGTTCATTGGGAAAGTTGTATGGAGCAAAAAAACACTTTATGGCTGTAGAAAGAATAGCAGACCAGTCCAAGTGCTACCAAGAACTGCCTTCTTGGAGAAGGCACTGTAAGTGAGATGTGGAAATGGACCCATCAACACTTGTCTAACCCAGGAGCTCAGAACTAGATGGTCTCTTGACCCTGCAGTGAAGATCCCATGGACACAGGCAATATCTGCTGGAAGACCCTGCCTCTCTGTGCAGAAAGGCCTGCAGTAGGTGCCTTTGGTGGTTGCCCTTTCTGAGCAAGGGTGCCCACCTGACTCCCAACGCCTTGCTGAGGTGCCTGGGTGAGAATTGTCATCCTCTTCTCTCCTGGTCTCCTTCTGAGGCCAGTGGCTGATGTGTAGACAGCTCCAGGTGGTGACTCAGGGGTATTGAATGGTCTTCTGGTGACATCTTCAACTCCTCGCTGACACAGGGACACTGCAGGTGAGCTGGTATTTTAGGCACCTCGGTTAGCTGCCTAAACTTAGATGACATTGTTCTCCCACTGCTCTGCCCCTTCTAATCCCCAGCTGCCATTTGTCACGTCTTTATATATATAGCGGTCTTCTAAAGAAAACAGTGAGATATAAATTCAGAAAAAAAAAATCAGGCTGAAAACCCTTTCGTAACTAACACTCCCACAGAGAGGTAAGAACAAAAGAAGAAAGGCCAAGGCAAAATATCTGCAAGTGGTGCTGGGGAGATGGAGGAGGGAGTCACATGCCTGCATTTCTATTGCCAAGCAACCAGGAAAAAACCCATGTGATAAATCAGTGGTATAAGACATTTGGGCTTTTTTGGTTTTTTTGTTTTGCTTTGGATCTAAATCTTGCAAAGTAGCAATACATTTGCAGGAAACTTGAAAGCTGTGGCATAGACCTACAGAAGGAATAGCTTGTCTAGGAAGATGTTTTTAAAAAATCTCCATGCAAAAAGTTAAGAAAATTATCTATTGGGCAAAAGAAAAAAGATGAATATACAAAGAATGGAAATCATCCAGGAACAGGTGGACAATCCTTTGAATTAATAATTTACAAAATCATCTACTAATAAAATCCAGATTTCTCACCCATCAAACAGTGCCAGCAAGTGACATTCCACCCTGTACAGCTCAGAAAAAAAATCCAGATTGCAGTCACTGTAAGAGGAAGAGCTGCCTCATACCAAGATTGTGTTTGACCTCCTCTACTTCTTTCTCTCTGATTTTATGAATAGATAGTGTCTGACAAGAGAACAAATCATCTGCATATGCTCAATGGTAGATGTAGAGGTTTTCTTCTCATAGTGTGTTGTGTCAGTGCATAATTTGTACAGCATAATATGCTTTATTTATTACTCCTGAAACCCAGACCCAAAGTATATATTAATAAGATTCTTTTGCATATCTGTACAACATAAGAAGATTAAATATATTATATTTCCTTTAGGACATATCTCTTGTCTGAACCATTCTTCAACCTTTCCAATGACAGAGACTCCTCCAACAGTATTTACTGGACAGTATTTTACAGGCTCCACAGCCCCTCAGATCTCTTTTTTTCCCCAAAGTATAACTTGAGTGATCGACTGTGGCTTTGTCATTTCTACCATGGACACAGAGCAGTTTACATCTCCATCTTTGCAGTTGTTATTATGTACTTCACCAGCGTGAACTTCATTTTCTTCCTTTTTTCCCTTGCAGGTCAAATTTTCTCTGCATCTGATTATTGTCATTGCTTGCCTTGAGTGAGACTACTTTCTTGAAGAGTGGAACCTGTTGCAAAGCACAGCTGAGCTGCCCTAAGGACTTTCCAGAGCAGAGGAGACAGATTACTCCTTGCTTTTTGCAGTTTATGTGCCTGTTTCACATTCTTAAAATGGTGTTTGCCCACTTCTCAACACTGACATTTTTTTCTGATACACATTCATTGTCTATGACCAGCTACTAAATTATATCTTAAAACTGCAGAATATAAAAGAAGGACTGACTGCCACGAAAAGTAACCCTCACAGCTTACTTGCAGAACTTGGCACGGTAAGCATGAAGACTTGCAGAGTACATTGTGATCCTGAATGTCAGATGTGTGGTAGGAGAGAAAGGCAACTAAACAAACCAATTTTCAGCTTTTTTCTGCCTTGGATTATGGTACTTTGAGCTAGTAAAGTTACTTTTACTGAAAATATTGAGATGAGGTGACATACGTTCAAACATTAATCCATGTTTCTTATTTCAATGGGTATTTAAAGGGATATAAAGGCAGAGAAAATCAATGGCAACAGAGGTGGCTTTTCCAGAGCTCTTTGAATACGAATACACAAAATGAGTGGCTCTGATTTCTGTAAAACCTGGTAAGTGCTCACTATTTCTCTTACACTCTTCCTTATACTTCCATTTCTTTTGCCTTCTGCTCTCTTCCAAAGCAGGTCCCCAGTTACTCTTGCTTTCACCATGGCGTCACCCTCTGACCTTGCTGCTGTGAAGATGTCTTTCCAGTAAACACCCTAGCTGCTTTTGTGGTCTCTCTCCTGCTCCTACACTCCTTCAGTCAAGCTTTTTCATCTCCTCCAAAGCAGCCATACTACTGACTTTATAGCTGTTCAAGATCTCCTCCAGCTTGCTCGCATGCAGCTGTGAGTCCCTCTGCCCAACTTCCACTGCCTTTGAGGCCATGATACCATCTGCCATGCTACCTGCCAGCTCTGACATCTGGATTTCCTCCTTCCTCTGCTCCTGGGCTGGAAGACAGATTTTGGTGAAACACTGTGTCCATGCACTTTCTCTTGCCACGTATTCATTCTCCTTCAAAGCAACAACACTGGGTAGCAACATGCTAAATATGATACAAATCTGGCGGCAAGTTCTTTTTCTATGATGTATATAACATTATGATCTTGAGGTGGAAAACAGGAAAGGGATGCTTATCTCTAGCTGTGGCATCATTCTCCTTAGAAGCCTGAACACTAGAGTAAAGAAACTGGTTCCCCGCCTACACTTTTCTGACTCAATGTCTCTGTAAAAATCATTCAAACAGTAGTGCTTGCCCACAAGTTACACACCTGCAAGCAAACAAAAACCTGCTAAGTGTCAGTAACCTCACATGTGAGGACCTGAAAATGAGAACAGAACTGGCCAGCACACACTATAAATAATGCCTCTGGAAAATAAGAAAAAGGCTCAAGGACAAACAGCTCTGAAAACTGATTTTTAAGCACTCTGGGAAAGTCCAAAGCTGAAAAAGAAAAAGCTGACAGCTAAGCTAATAAGAAGGATTCAATACTTTGGATTTATCACAAAAAGGAAAAAAATAAAGAGACAAGGGTCCATTTCCAGTGCAAGTAGTCATTCCCACCCCGGAGGCTGTTTGCACATACACATTCCCTAAGAGGATGCAGAGGCAGCTTGCCACAGAGTTAGTTGCCACTCAGCAGCTGTGCCTTTCCTGACATTGATTAAGTGATTTGGAACAGGAGAGTCTGATTCACAAAAAGACTGATTAATTTGAATTTTATAAAGTGGGGACTGTTAAAAAATTGTTCATGACAAAACATTGTTACCAGTCTCCTTTATGATGATTCTGACAGGGTTAAAAGAGATTCTGCAGCCTAGAAGTATAATAAGACCCTACTGAAGAATAGAGAAATGGTGAAAAGGGTTTACAAGGGTACAACTATGGGACATTCAAGTTATGAAATGTACGCCATAAACTGTGTACTTCCCTCAAACAGGTTTCAGGCAAGGCATATTCAATAAACCCCAATCAGCACCTAGACGATAAAACTGATAACATATTGTCTGGAGACCTTTGTCAGGCAACAGATTGTGTTCAAACTTATATAGCCTGCATAATTGTTGCTTTTGCTGGGGCGCAAAATGGCAAACAGACAGCATGGTGACTTGGATGAAAGCATGTATAACAAGCTTGCAGTGTAGCTGCTTTTGCACTAGAGGTCTTAATCAAAATAACTGCCTGATCAACAGTACACAGTACTTCCACTGTATTCCAATAATGTAGTGGTGTGTAGTCTTAAGACCTTTCGAGAAGAGCAAAAAAAATTATTCTTCATCAGTTCATGTCTCATTTTCCTGTTGTTGGAAGCAAAGCAAAACGCATATGCTTAAAATTTAGGGAATTACTAATGGGGTTACTGCAAATTGTTGGCATTAGTGATTTTCTTATAATGACTTTACTGTTTCCCCACCTATAGTATCACAAATTAATATCACAAAGAGAAAACATTTTAAAAAAAATCCCTATAGGAGAATTAACAAGTAAACTAAAACAGCATACTATTAATATACCCAAACCAGTTTTGCACAGGCCATCTCAAATCTGGCCAGCATTATTAGCTAAAATGTAGTACTACACAAATGTGGAGCTATTGCAACTGTTCCCATGCATTAATGTAACACTTCTAACAGTTGAGTCCTCCTTGAATCAGGAGCACAGAGCATGAATAGCTCATAGGGGCAGCAGCACTCTGTAAATTACGCTGCTCGAGATTAATGTGGATAGAGGAGAATTTACCTGAGTTTGCTTCTGTTGTCACCATCAACAAATTATCAGTCCATATCTGAGGCACATATGATAATACATACATTTATTTAGCTTATTTCTTCTGTCTAGCCTGAGCAGTGGCTTTATTCTCTCTTCATATACACAAAAAGACACTATTTCCCTCCATTTCCTGTCTTTTTGAACTGCTGCATTCTGCTGTTGGGAAAAAAACCAACCCTTTTTGGCTATGTTATGCCCTCTACTTTCTCTCTGTAATTAGCTTGCTCCTGAAGTTTCATCATTCAGAGAATGATGAATGCCAGTCAGAGTCTAGATGCTTTGAGCAGTATCATTGGCATGCAGCCATATTTCAACTGCTTCACAAACATTTTCATTCATTTTTTGGTCTTTCCTCCATTTTCTGCAATGCTTCCTCTTCCATTGCTTCATTTTGTGGCCAAGGCTTCAAATAATGAAATGGCAAAAAAGGCACGGTTATTACAGTAGTTTAACACAAAAATGACCAATTTGCTCATTCTCCCTTTGCAAATGCTCTTCAAAGATTGCTTTAATCTCTCCACAGGCAAAGTAGGCACTTGCAGTTCTACGTAATTCTATTTTTACCTTACGGTGGGGTTTTCTTATTCAAAGAAAATGTATTTGATATTTTACAACGGTGAAAAATTAAGTTCAGTCCAATAAACTGAGAGTGCCTTTCACAAATTTAGGTAACACATTTGAGGTGAAAGCTTCAAAGAACAGAAAGCCTCTCTGGAACCACAGGTATAATACAGATGCAAGTGTTTGGAAGTAGAAAGTGTTTCTTGTTACCTACAGTCAGAGTACACGTGTATGAAGGAAATTACTTTATCAGGCACTGTGCAAAAAACACATAGTCTGTTAATAAGTTGTCTTCCTTCACAGCCTCACTGCTCTTAATTTTTAATACAATTTTAGCATGTTTTTGTCAGAGGGGTCCCATGCTGGCATATGTAAGACAGCTAGGATTTGCATTGCAGTTCACAACTACACCAGTGAAAGCAAGGGGGTTAGCATCTTTTTGTGTTAGCTTATTTAGGATCTCATCTGTGCTCCATAGGTTAATGGGTATTGTTTCCCAAAACACAAATTTGTCAGTCAGGAACTTCTTCATCACCCAGAGAATGTTTCCCCATTAATGTCTCTATTTAAAAGTATGAGTAATTGCTATAATAACTGAAATCTACTTTTTCATTTCCTGAGAAGCTGTAATACTGTAGAAAGCATATAAGCAATGTGGTTTGGAAATTTAAGAATTTCTTATAGGTTGCCTAAAAAAGCTGCCCAGTTTCAGCTAATGCTAGCTAAAAGGACACCTTCATTTCTGACTGGGTTGGGAGAGTGGGCAAGCAGCTGTGTGGTGCTTAGCTGCCAGCTGGAGTTAAACCACAGCACTTACACAATCAGACACTCCAACTCTTCATCACCTCTCGATTTAGTTTTTTAATGTGTTCTAGGTTGGTTTTTGTTTGGGTTTTTTTTATTCCTCCTTTTGTCTAAATTAAAAACATCTGCTTCTTTCTTTGCCCATAGCAGACTGTTTGCTGTGTAGTTTTGGTCTGTTGACAATTTTGTGTAACAGCATAGGAGTACAGAGAAGCAAACCCATGAAACCTGTATATGATCTAGTCAGTGAAAAGAAGTTTTAGACTATAAGACTTTCCTTTATGAATTTGTAGTCCTGGCCTAACTGGAGGTTGTTTTCAGGAGGGAACCAGGGAAGCGCAATACATGTTGTCGAGAGCCAATCTTCGAGTAAAGAGGGAGGAGGCAATTTACCACACGTAGTGGAGGTCCTGCCCAAAGCCAGAGAGCTGGTATGCCTGTGAATTAAAATTTCAGAGAATGACTCTACAGTTAATAACCAGCAATAACACAAAAAAAGAGGGGTGGGGGTTTGCCAGCTTAGGGAAAGAAACACAGAGAGGCTGTGTAAGAGTGCTTTGAGGCCATCCCGAGCTACAGTTGAGATAGGAGAGTATATATAGCCTGTTTCAAGACCTGTTTTTCTCAAGAAATAATACTTGGAGACAGTTGGCTGGTTTTAATAGCTCTTGTAATTACACCTGGAGGGAACAGAATTGCAGGCACTGAAAATAACTCAGCCCTGCCAAGGTAATCACTGTGGCCCGGTGGGTTAGTTAATCAGGTGACTCTGTGCAGAGGTGTGTGATGGTGAGAGGGATAAGCTCTGTTGAGAGCTGGGTTTGGAGGCTAGCTTGTAATACCTGCAGGGTAGACCGGGCCATGGTGCCATCCTGTGCATCCCTATCATGGCAGCATGGACACTTGCAATTTGATGGCCAGAATACCCAGAGACTATTCCTAAATCATCTTTACATGCCAGGACTGAGGCATAGTGAAAAGTCTGGCATGCTTCTTGACCTGTCTCAGCATGTCAGGAGGACTTTTGCACCCTGGGCACCCTATACATCTCATCCACCACTGTGGTGGTGACATCAGTATCCATCCAAGTGACAGCATCACAGGGCAGGGCTGGAAATGTTGAGGTTGCTATCAGCCTATCTGCCTCTAGATAGGCAATATGTGTGCACTGTGGTGTGACTATATGATATTTGCCTGAGTTTTCTCATTCAGGACTGTCAAAAGTCACCTCTAGCCTGTGACCAGCCATGCACTTGCATCACCATGATGTTGCATTGTCCTGGTTTCAGCTGGGATAGAGTTCAGTGTCTTCCTAGTAGCTGGTACAGTGCTGTGTTTTGAGTTCAGTAT
>JANZLQ010000005.1:26865770-26933383 GCA_026212715.1 Elanus axillaris
CGGTAACAAAGGACCATGCAGCCGTTCGCTCACTCCCCCCGCCCCCCTCCGGTGGGATGGGGAGGAGAACCAGAAAGAAAAAAAAACCAGAAACCCAAAATCAGAAATAGTATGGCCAGCAGGAGCAGGGAGGTGATTGTTCCCCCACACAGTGCAACATTAACAGTTGAACTCCGTGAGTTTAAAGGTCTTTTTCCAACCTTAAGAATTTTATGATTCTGTAATTTCAAAAATATACTAATATTAGCATATTTTTCCTGCAGAGTGTTACATCTACTTACCAAAATACGAGTTTTAAGGAGCTGAAATTGAAGCAGAACACTGTTCCACTTAAATGATTCATGTATTTGCATAAATTTCTTCCAGGGAGTATTTAAAACTATTTGAAGGGAAGAAGTGTTTCTAATTCAGAAATAAGGTAAAATTTCAGTATTTCAATTTTCTCTATGTGTCAGGCTTCCTAGTCTTGCAGGGACATGTAGCTCAGATGGTGAAGCATAAAAGATAGTCCCTTTCTGATGTAGCTGCTTGATACTGTACAAGAAAAACAGCTGGCATGACTATGCTTTACTAGCTATCTAGGGGTACATCTTCTCACTAATTCCCTGCTGAGCCACATCTAACAAAGCAGATCTGCATGCAACCTGTCATGGCTGTAGGTGCAAAAATAATCTTAACAAAGAAGAATGGCATGAACGAGAGCATTTTGGTCCATAAAGTGCAGCAGCCTGAGCAGTGCATGTATCTTGCGTGACAAACTAGGACTGATCCCAGTTTCCTCTAAGAATCACAAAGATCAAGGTATATCTGATTCCTTTGTGCCAAGCACTGAATAGCAAAGCATAACTGCCAAGGCAGTGTTTTTAAGCCCAGGTCAACAGTCATATTAAACAAGGAAGAATGTACCTGCCCGAGCTATCAAATGACACCACAGATATTGAAATGTAAGCCTGATGAAGCTTTTCACTGGGAAGTTTTTCACTTACAGCCACTCTAAAGAAAAGAATCCAGAAAGGTGTTCTCAGAAAAGAAATAGGCTGCAGGTCCTCATTTTGTCTCTGTCTAGGTGCTATACACACAGTGACATTGTCTATGTAATGATTATCAAGCATGAACTAGAGGTCTCTAAGTCTTCATTCGAAATTCAGGTTGGACTAAGAGCAATCCCTTCAATAACATTTCATTTATTTTACATTCAGGATGTTGTTTAAGCAGGAGGCTGCAATTAATGACTGCATTAATAGGCTTAGCACAAACAGGGTACATGTACTTTCTTCTCCATTTGCAGAGCATCTGGTAGCAAAATTAACTGACCTTCTGTGATTCCTATGAATTGTCAGCAAGCACAGTACCAGTCTGTCACTTCCCTTATGCCTTCTGAAAGCCAGACAGACCTACTTATTTGTAGTCATTAGCTTTTATTTAGAAGGCAAAAGGTAACACTAAGATAACGTTCACAGTATTCAATGCTTGATTATCAGATTTCTGTGAACTTTAAGTTAAGTTTAATGTATAAGAGATTATCAAAGCTTAGAAAGAATTTAATGAATGTCAAGAGTATTTGTTTATCTTTGCAGATGCTTCTTTCAAGCAGAAATGTGTCATGAGAAGGCATTATCCTTTTGTGAGAATCTGAGATTATTTCTCAGCAATAACAGAATAAAATAGACAGTAGTTCTGTAGCCATTCTTAAAGGAATGTCCACATCTAAAATTTTAAACAAAACAACAAACATTTCATAGAACAAACACTTTCTCTACAAGTCACTTTGAAGAATGAAGTCCTGGCTCCACTGAAATCTCCTGTGGGAAATCATCAAATAGGTTTTCTTCCAATTCTTATTTACTAATATATATGCATAACAGTCAGGTAAGCAAATGACCCCAAGTCACTCTAGCCACATGAAACCATGGAGTAACTGGAAAACTAATTTTCACTGGAGCTGATAAAAAGTATTTCAGTGAAAAAGAAAAATAAACTATGCCTGGCTTCCAGCAACTGGATTAAAATACATCAACAACGTGTTTACAGGGCAGGTAGCACCCACAGGCTTGTTCCTGGGAGCACTAGGAAAACTCCATTTCAGTCTTATGTGAGTGCAGACAACAGCCAGAAAAGATTTCCAAGTGAAGATTAAACTTTCAAAGCTTAAATGTTTGCCATGTGCAATCATTTTACTTTGTAGCTGTCAAAAAGGATCTGTTTCTCTGTTATTTCTGGAAGACAAGCAAACCTCTGAACTGTTAACTTTTGTGGTGAGCTGGCCTTGAGATGTCAACTTTTCATTTGTCCCAAACATTGTTTATTTGTTTGTATTCTTTCCTGCAAGAAAAGATATATATACCCATCACTTTCACTGAAATACAGGCACTCAATTTGGCCGTCATTCTGCTTCTAGTGGTGCTACCACAGAGCAGGTTTTCCTTAGCTCCCCTGGATGCAACTTCTTTACCTCAGTAGAGAACTGATAAAACTGAGAAAAGAGCAAAACCTCTGTTCTGGTGAGAGTTTTCTGGATCAGAAGTGTTCCTTCAACCCTGTTGCTAAAATCAGAAAGTAACTTCTTCCATAATTTCTGTTAAATAATGATTAATTTTTAAGGAACCCTTTTTACATATCTCTAAATTTCTGAGTCTTTAGGTTCCATCTATTTCATATTTTCAAAATTTGCTGGTTTACTGGTAGGGAACACTTAGGTCTACCTTTTTTTTTTTTTCTTTTTTTTTTTCTTTCCTGTTTTTCTTCTTTTTGTTTCTTCTTGTCTTTCCTTCTTCCTTCTTAAATAGGAAAAGTATGAGTCTCATACATTTTCTTAGTTTAAGCACTGATATTTTTAGAAAAAATGTCTACAGCTGTGAAACTCTTAACAAAATAGTAGCAGGCAGCCCTACTATTAGTGACAGTAAGGAAGGCATGAATACCAAGCCAACATGAGGCAAATCTGGGGGCAGAGGAAATTAGGATGGGCAAATTGTAGGAGAGAGTAGCAGGATCAGATCCCAGTGACAGAAACAGAGACTACAATTATTTTAAAGATCCTCAGGGCCCTTCATTGAGGCCAAATGGCACAGAAGAGCCTGCATCCATATTATTAAACTATTTTCCTCTCCAAAACAGGGTAGCAATACACATATTGTCTATTGCAGATGGACCCTAGCTTGTGCTGGTTCCTGAACCACACCTGGGAGAACTTTAAAATCCTTGAATTGTTTGTGAGTTTTAGTTTACTCAGGCCAACTTGTGCAAGGGATTGCTCTAATGAATTGATAACACAGACAGCCAAGTTTCCAAGTCCACCTTATTTACTGATATTTATATTGATGTAGCAGAAGTTATGGGGCAAAGGAAGCATCTGAGGGCAATGACCATATTCCTGTCTCTATCTACTAGTACATGTCCACTTAACTAAGACTAGGGGAGGAGACAAGTGACAGATGAGGAAGTATTTAGTGCTTAATACCACGTCTGGACCCTCAATATGCATGAAATTCTTTTAGAGGATCATTTCAAGTACAAAATGTGATTACCAGCCACTAAGGTTGAGTGCATCTAATCAGCAAGGAATGACACAGCCATCACAGCTGTGTTCCCTCAGATGGACTGACAAATCACTTTTAAGAAACTTGCCAGATATTGCAGGAAGGTTTCACATTCACACCACAGCGTGGTAGTAAAAACCACTGAGGTCTGGAAAGAGACACTTACAGTGGCAGAAGGAGGGACAGACTGGAGGCTGCTGCCATGAGTAGGGGAGTGAGGCTGTGGTTTCATGATACAGCAGTTTTGGAATCATTTGGGGATGTTTTTAAAGCTCATTGTCCTTAGTGCAGTTGTTGTCTGAGTGCAACGGGGAGGCAGTACGCCATGGCAGGAACAGAGCAATGGGCAGGACAAGGGTGCCTGGAGCTGGTATGGCTGCCAAGCACTCTGCATTGTGAAACCACAGCTGAAGCTCACTGGAGGGCAGAGACCTTTGCAGTCATCCCAGCTGCCCAGGCAAACAAAGAGTTGAAAAGTTTGTTTTTACCAAAAGATACAGAGTCAAGAAGTGTGCAAAAACAACACGCCTTGATGCAAAGCACGGACTGCTGCCCCCGGCTCTAGGGGTTCCACATAGGAAACAGGGCAAAGCTTGGCTATCTAGAGGCTGTGCTGGCTGCAGTCCTCACCAGCAGCCATCCAAACAAGTTGTTCTGCCTGTCTCAGTCGATGGAGATTCACCTCTGTCCTCTCTCTCCATGGCCACCCTCTTTGTGTCACCCTTGCCATTGTGCCAGCTGTTTGCCTGGCCTGTACGCAGAGCTGAGCAACATCAGCCAACAGGTCATTCCTGACTTTCTTTGATATCTGCTGCTTTGTGCTGGCAGTCTGTACCTTTTAATGCACTCTGCATTCATTTGACTGCTCATCTCATCTCTCTCCTAGTCCTCTGGAGATACTTTATGTGGGGAGATAAGTGGCATCTTCTGAAAGAGCACTTTGAGCTGCAACCACATGGGGTTTTAACTAAGTCAGGCCTTCAGACAGCCAACACAAGATCTAATTTTTAAAGTCTTTTGAGATGAAATGAGCTCAAAATGGAACAAGGCACATGGGCCAAAAGACGAAATGTCATCAAAGTGGATATGAACTGCTGAGAAAGCCTAGTTGATAGAAAAGGGAACTGTGCTACAGAAGGGCTAGAAAATATGAGCCTG
The DNA here is from genome assembly GCA_026212715.1 of Elanus axillaris. Taxonomy (NCBI): domain Eukaryota; kingdom Metazoa; phylum Chordata; class Aves; order Accipitriformes; family Accipitridae; genus Elanus; species Elanus axillaris. The sequence continues at coordinate 26,870,468 of JANZLQ010000005.1, forward strand.
GGAATTGTGAAATGACCCTGGAAATGAACAAAACTCTTTGCAGCTCTAGCAACATCCTTCTGGAATCACAGGCAGGACAAAGGACCATTCTGATCTACCTCCCTCACCTAGGCAAGAAAGCCTGTCTAACCCCAGCTTATGCTAGGACTTTCAAGAATACTGAGCTAAAATCCAGGACAACCTTGCTCATAAATAGGCTGAATATATTGTACAGTAGTTGGCAAATAAGTGGCTTTGAGAATGGTTATAGACAGATAAAACTGAACATTCTCCTCTATTTATTACTCAGAGTACTGTGTCCAGTTCTAGTCACCCAAATACAGGAGAAATGTTCACAAGCTGGAGTGAGTTCAGTGGCTGGAGCGCACGATATGTGGGAAGATGATGAGGGGTGTGGGCTTGCTCAGCTGGAGAGGGGAAGGTTAAGGAGAAGGTTAAGGAGGGATCTTACTGCTGTTTTCAACTAAAAGGAGGTTATAGAGAAGACAGAGCTAAGCTCTCTTTAGAGATACACAGCAAAGGAAGTGAAGTCACAGTCACATGTTGGAGGATGGGCTATTCTGACTATCTGTATTGGATAAACATCTTCACACTGATAACGGGTAAGCATTGGATTACGCTGCTTTGAGAGAGAGTGGAATTTTCACCCTTGGAGATTTTCAGCAGATGGGTGGGGAAGACCCTAAGCAACTGCTGTAACTTGAGGTTGGCCCTGCTTTGAGGAGCAGTTGACACTAGGTGACCTTTGAGGTCCCTTCTAACCAAAATTATTCCATGAATCTAAGCACAACCTGCTTGGCAGGTCTCCAGTCTCCTGACTACCTAACCACTCTGCAGATACCGAGATCTTGATCACTTTTCAGAGCTGTGCCACAATTCCCCTTGCCTGTGCACACCAGCCTTTCTCACAGCACTAGCACTACCCACTCCTGCTCACCGGACAGCATGTTTCCAAATCAGAGACCCATGCTCAGCAGACAGCAATCCGCTCTGCCTTCAAACCCAGGGCATGGGCTGAAACTGTGGCTGCAGGCCCTGTGGTCACCGGGATGGCCTCAGGGCCACACAAAGCTGCCACCACGGGCTTGATAGCAGGCTGCTCGCTCTGTGCCAGCACCTGGAGGGGACCAGGTGTGCACAGTGGCGGAGAAAATGCTCCCGTGCTTTCGGCAACCTCACAGAAGCTAATTTAGGGCATTCAACAGAGGTGCCTCAGCTGGGAGGCTTGGCTCCCTGCCTTCCCTGTATGTGCAGTGAAGGACAGTAGTTACCTCTGTGACAGCTAAGAGGAAACATGGGGCGGGGATGTTCCTACCTTAGGCATCTTGGCTACGTGCTTGGGGTTTCCGGGGCTGATTCAAGGCCTCATGTCCCAGTTGGCAGCTGGAGAGCAGCACTGTAATCATACCGCTTCGCTTGAAGATAGCTTCCTCTGCAAGGACAAACCCCAAATGCTTGTGTACATGGTGGCTTGTCAGTGTGCCAGCAAGTGGTTCCTGACCATGGCTTGAAGACATTTCAGAGGGCAGGCAGCAGCAGAAGATGACTTGCCAGAGAATGCAGCTGCTTTCAAAATCCACAGCACAGACTAAGCAAGTCAAAAATTGTGAAAGTTATCTTAAGAGGTGAAAAAACAGATGTTATCTGGAGTGATGAGATTTTTTACCATATTTTTATTAATTAGTGTTTGCTTCAGACCTCAAATGCTAGAACAGAAATAAAAAATAAAGAGTAAAAGCAGAAAAATCACAGGTTAATAAGCAAATCAAAGACACAAATACATGAAAGACTGGGGCTGGAGGCAGGAGGAGACAAAAAATATGTTACCCATACCAGGTCCTTCAAGCAGGATGTTGCACTACATTAATCTCTGTAGGCTTTTATCAGCCATTGTTTGAACTCCCTCAGTGCTAATGGTAAGCCACCTCACTGGGCAGCGTGTTACGCTGCCTCACTGTTCTCTCAGATCAGCCACAAAAAGCGGGAGTGAAACCGAATATCCAGGGTTCCTGGTGCAGCATGTGCTTGGGGCAGCGGGTTTTAGGAGGGTGAATGCAGCACTGCCCAGCCTTGCGGCCCGGTGGGCAATGGAGCTCTCCAGGGGCCAGGTGTGCAAACAACCCCCTCAGCTGCTTCCCAAAAGTCCTGGCGTGGCTGCACAAGGGCCACATTCCTCGAGGCAGGGGTACGTGCCAACAGCTCCCGCACGGGAAAGGTAGAGGCAGGAAAACCACTGGCCATTGTCAAAACAACCCCGCTGCCCTCCCCTAGCCCCGTGGGAGCTGTGCAGCGGGGCCCCAGGGGCATTTGATGGTGCTTTTATGGAGGTGGTTTCTCCTCTTTAATTCATATCTGTCTTGTGCACTGCAGTCTCCTTCTATGAGTTGGCAATCATTCACATTTTCGAGGAGCAGTCAGATCCTCAGAGAGCAGTATGCTGTTGCGCTGCCAGTTATTGTTATTATTACTTAGTATTTTAATTGTTAGCGTGGTGCTTTAAGCTGATGAAAGTGGGATTTCCAAATAAAACCTGCAAATAGTGAATATACTGAAAAGTACGTTGCATAAAAATGAATCCCACTTCAAAGGCCTTACTCCAGATTAATACTGCTATAGCTGAGAGCAGAATTTAGTCCCATGTTATTATCTCTGAAGGAAGATTAAGGCACAAGATGCAATTAGTTTCAGTTTAGCAAAAAGGGCAGGATGGAACAAGTATGCTTCCAGTAGAGTATTTTCCATAGGAGACCAAGGAACTGAAGACCTTTTCTGTTGCTGTCTGAATTATACATGTCTCAAAGTCTTTTCTTAACCTTTAAAAAAACAGTCATTAGATAAACAATGCCTTTACATTTCAGGGGTTTTTTGTATACTGAAATAATGACCTCTGTAAAATTCCTGGTTTAAACACAAGAATATTGCTATGAAAATGTTTTTAGGAATAAAGTCTATTCCCTTCCTGTTTCAGAATACGCTATACTTATATAAGCACACTGATACTGGGTATAAACGCTTTTCCCAAGATACAGCTAATGCAATTCAAAACTTAATGTGAAATAGAGCCTAGCCATTTTCCTAGTCCTGTGTATCTCCTCAATCAGCATGAGGAGGAGGAAGTATATGAGTCACTAGAAACGTGTTTTTCAGTCGCAAAAAAGGTTACATTTAGGGGGCCTAAAAAGTGTGTTTAGTTTCAATACAGTGCTGTATTCTGGCCCGGCACTTTATTCAATGTCATTCTTTAAACTTCAGTAGTTTTCTAATGCCTTAAAGTGAGAATAAATCAGGTCTATTCTTTGTTCTTTTTCTGCTACAGCTGAACATTTCACAGTGGTCAGTTCCCCTCTCTTCTTTATGTCAAATCAAAATTAAAGAAAATCTTGAAATGTAAGAAAGATATTAATGATTTTTCTAATATGGACTGTACACTGCTTTGGGCAGGGACAGGTTCACACTACAGGGTTGCTAAATTTTTCAGCACTGAGTAATGACACACTTAGTTGGGATCTCTACACATTAACATAGCCTACATGTTATGCAATACATGTTTGGTTTACAAGTCATGGATATTTCTTTTTCCTTTTGAGAACTGAACTTAAGTAAGTAGGAATGCTGAAAAGCAGAAAGAAAGGACTTTTGGAGAAAGTTTCAGTTTAGTCATAGTAAATATAATAGTAAACATTATTGTGTGCATCAAATCATGCTTAAATATAACTTCTTAAAGGGACTGTATTTTGAGAACAGACTTACTAACACAATAACTGGTTGAGAGCAGCAAAAGCAATAAGGAGGAGAAGTCTTTATCAGAAGAGTGTTCACAATTCTAGAGACCAGAGTTTCCCTTAGGGACTTTAAGGTCTCCAAGTTCCCTAATGTATGAAAGATAAAATGTCTTCCCACTGTTCTATGGAGAGCGGGCAGACTGTTTACTGGAGAAAACATGTGAAAAAAAATTTTTCATTTTTCTCATAATCACCCCCTTTCTTGTGGTAAGGGTGAGACAATTAAGAATTCAACACTATCTGTTTCACCGTAGCCTCACTGATGCTCCAGTTATGTGCATGTCCCCTGGCTGCCTGGGAGCACAGCTCATAGTTTATGTGCTATATGGAGTTAAGGTGCTCTGTGACTCTTTCCTTGGTGAATTATGAAGAAAATTGCTCGTCTTTCTGGGTATGTGGGCAAAGAAAAGAAAGACTCTGGCAAGTTACCAGCACTCATATGATTTAGTTTGCATCTCCATTTCAAAGTGTGCAGTCATCACCAGCTGAAAGTGGCAGCCAGTTTCCAGCCCGTCCCTGGATACTGGAAGACCAGCCTGGTTTGATATCAGTGTCAGGCTCAAGTTCTTTGATTTTTGGCATGTGTGACAGAGGTTCCAGTATGTGAGTACAAACCTGATATATGTCCAGCAAATATACAAGATTTTGACAATAGCATATTAACTACAGCCTTTTTGTCTATCAGCAAAATTTCTTTAATTCCACAGCCCATAATTTTTCCTTGCATTAAAGACAGGCTAAATAAGACTTCTGACTGTTTTGGAAAATTAGGCTAACTTTTCCATACCCTAAATGATCAGGTATACCCTTTACTATATGGGATTCAAATTATGTAAATGCATTAGTTCTCAATTATCATTTGCCAGCTCTTCTCAAACACATTGGTGCTTTCTACTTAGCTCTGTTTAAAAAAATAACCTTTTGCATAATGAAGTAGAAAATAGGATAAAACAACAACAAAGTAATCATTCAAACCTCTTGAGAACTTTGCAAACCATCATTTATCATCATCATGGATGTAATTTGTTTGAGAGTCTAAGAAGTAGAAGTATTTATAACATTGCAGTAGTTCAAAGCCAGAACAAGAAGTTGTGTTACATATCCAAAGATGAAGCTTGGAAAGCCAGGAGCAGAGGTCAGCCAAAGGCTCCCACAGAGCTGAGAAGATTTCTAGAATGACATACATATAGTCCGATAATCATCAGTGGAATATCTTTGTACAAAATCTAGAGCCTTAGCTGTTTGCAGTCCTTCACAAATACTGTTATTTATTTGTTAGTTATGTTTGGTGCAGCTGTACCTAAGGACTGACTTGAGAGCCCATTTGGACACAGAAGAATACATAGGATCTGTCCTGAAGAATCTTAAAAGTGAAATAGATGTAGGGAAAGGATGCAACGTGAATATCAACAAGGCAATTCTTGAATGTTATTTAGTTCTCTTTAAGCACTTTCTTTCAAGTGGGTCACACAGCAGAGTAACAAGTAAACGGAAACAAAAAAGTGGTGTACTGGGTAGAAAAGGGCAAGGGAAGAAAAGAAGAGGTGTAGCTGTGGAGTGACATGGATGTACAAGGTTGTGAGGAGAACAGAAGGGTTAGTCAGGTGAAGAAGAGAACAGAGGGTGCTTGTGAACATGCAGAGCACTCCTTGCCATGGTGCAGTGGGTCCAGCGTCCCAGCACAGGCGCAGCCAGTTCTCTGCATGGACACATGCACCAAGCCACCAGGCTGGATGCACCAAGGGACATGCCCTTTGCCGGCCTCTTGCCTCTCTCCTCAGCCTCCCATGCCAGGCAGGGAGGAGGCCTTCAACCAGATGTGGTCTGAGAGGAGGGCTAGGCCCTGTGGAGATGCTGGGGCATCTCCAAGCAGCAGTCCCACCTCTGCACCATAACCCTGCCAAACTCAGCCTTCAGTTTGCTCCCCTCTACAGTCTTTCCTTGACATAGCATGCTGCAAGAGAAGGGTAGCATCATTGGAGCTTGAATTCCCGCTGATAGATTTGCTGGTGCAGGCAGGTGCTGGGGGGTTGCATGCAGCAGTTCTTGCTTTGGCAGCCTTTGTAGATGCACCAGCCACCCCGACTGCTTGTATGCAACATGAATTAAGTTTCACCTGGGCAAAGCAGAGGAAAATGTGTAGCAAAATTCTATTAAGAGTGACTGGTTACTGGGGCTATCGTAGATTTTTCTGGAGTCAGTTTGGCCAGTTGTTATAGGTGGCTTCATGGGACACAGATGCAAGTCATCAGTGTTAGCAGGATATGATACAGTTTTCTTCAGGAAGAAATGTAAAACCTAGTACAATTATATGAAGCAGCTTCTGTGTCTTAGCTCAGGGTTAGTATGTTGCCTACTACTAGAGAAGCCCCTCTTGGGAGCTGGGACCATCTTACAATACAAGTAAGAAATATAATAAATACAAATTCATTATACAGTTGGATGTGATAAGGATCAGAAATAATAAATGCATGTTGATAAAAACATAACCCTAAGGAAAATTCTTACTTGTATAGCCTATCAGCATTTGTGTCAGCCCAACAATCTGAAAAATGCCAATGTCAAGTGCTATTTTTTGAAAGGTAGAATAATATACTGACAATCCAGATTTAAATTCAAACATGGCCCTAGGTTCATACCTGTAACACTCATTTATGATAAACCTGGGAGAATATTGTATTAATGAATGCAGCTTATACATGACTGGAATAAATGATGTGCCACAGATGGAGAGATCATGGTGGGATCAGCTTGAGATGCATGTATTTTTCTGATACATTAAGCCAAGGGACTAACTACAGTGCAGTTTCTTATGCTGAGGTATTTTTGACATATTTTTCCTTAGGTTTGCTTGTAAAGACAGAATAAATTGTCCTTGACATTCATAAACATATTTCTTCTGTCAGTTCATGCCCCTTCCCTCTCTATGCGATACCCCATGGAAACAGTGTACGGGGGAAGCTGTGCTTAGTATTCTGCAGTGTAGAGTGCCTGAAAGCTCTGAAATGGGAAGCTTTCCCCTCCAACAAATTACTGCAGGGAAAAATAGACCATGCTTGCTTTCAGCCTACAAATATTTGCCTTTGTGAAGTGTAATGCAGTTTGGGAAAACAATGCTGATGGCATTTCATATGAATCTGGATTTCTCATATTATTGAGTAGTGAAGAAAGATGAAGAGCTGAACCATGAAGATTATTCTAGGTTATAACATATTCCCTGGACTATATTTGTCTGCATATGTACATGTATGTGATGTTCTTTGTACGTGTATGCAATCCTGCATGTGTACATTATATAGCTTGTTACCACCAAGGAGCAAAGATCCTACTCCAGCAATTAATGATGCTCTCTGTAGTCCAGCCTTCCTCCTTTTCCCACACTCACTTTACTTAAAGTGCTCATTTGAGATAGAGATTGTGTATAGGCCTGATGTTGGTCCTTTGCAAATGTAAATTCATTTCAAAAATTTGTCGATGTTAATCTGTCACACAGGTCTTCCCTGCAAAATTGCCTGTCAAAGTATCCCTTGCGATCCTGCTTAACAAGAACTTAAATGTTTAGGCTGATGGTGCTCTAAGACCCCTGCCTGTCATGCTGATAAATATGGTTGCAGTGTTTCTTAGGATTTCTCTGCCTGTCTGGATTAGTCTGCTGTCTCTAGTCTTCTACTTCTATTGCATGCTTTTGTTTATTTTGCTTTGTTTGGTGATTTATACAGCTCTTTGGACAAGGGAATGTTGGTCCTTATGCATTAAGATAATGCGAATAAATAATAATAAATGAAAAGTGAACTCACTAATAATGCACTCAAACAGGACAAGAAATGAACAGCAAAGCCTGAAGGAATTAAGCTAAATTAAATCAGTCAGACAAAAGAGAAAGAAACTCAGGAGAGACACACTACTTTTTTTTCCAAAGATAAAAAATGTAATCTGTTTTCTATTTGAAGAATAACAGGATATTTCACAAAGTTCTTGTCGGCTAACTTAGACACCCTAAGGTAACAGAATTTGATTATTTTTCTATTCTTTCAAAGTAACCACTATGGCAACAAATAGGAGATTCCTAAGCAGCTGCCTACAGTGGTGGTTTCACATATTCAGGCCCTTTGTACCTCGAGAAACTTTGGAATTCAAATGAGATTAAAGCACTTGCAAAATATAACCTGCTTCAAATGCAGAGACAAGCATTCTTTGCTCACAAAAACTATTGTGCTGAAATGGCACATGTATAGTTGAGTTGGTCTGCGCTGTATGGTCCAGCTTGCAATGCCAAATTGCAGCTAAAAAGGTGGAAAGCCTACCCTGCCTTTGCATCCTCCCTCTCCCTCTTACCCCAGCCAGTGCAGAGGCAGTACACAAAGGGCAGCACGCGTTTCAGCATCCCTTAATTTCAAACCCACTAAAAAGAAATTCATTGATAAAAAGGCAAGCAGAAGCCGGCAGCTGGTGCTCTGCAGCAAGCACGGGTGGGGCAGAGCCCGTGGGAAGTGCAGAGGGGGGAGAGCTTCTCGTGGGGGTTACCGAGTCCCCAGAGGAAGATGACTGTCATAACGTCAAGATTGGTGCTGCATATCTGCAGTACGTAATCAGTTTAGATTGAGGGGAAAGTGGGACCCAAACTCTGCTCCACTTAACCCAAAATGCTGCATGTAAGATGCCTCTGCAAGCTCCGTTTCCATGGAAATGAACGTTAGCATTAGCTTCCCTCGGTAAAGTGAATCTATTAGACCGAGTTCAGTAACACAGGTATTTTATCCCGTTTCACTCGGAGAAGATAAGGATTAGTGTGAAATCTGCATGTGGCATTATAAGACCATGATTTGAATTTTTCTTTGGGGCTTTATAATATTGGGAACTACTAGGCTGTATTACATAGGTAGAACAATACCCATTTATACTGCAGCTGACTCAGATGCGTAACTCTGCCAAAGCCTTATAAGTCTTACACTGAAAGGAGGACAAAATAAATTTGAACATATCTGCCTTCAAAATAGACTTTATTACTGACATGATCTTCCACAAATAGAATTATTCTGATTTCAAGAAGCAAAGGAGGTGTTTCAGGTGCCCTACTGATTTTTTTAAGGATCAGATTTATTTCCTACAAATAAACCCTCTTCCTAACCACAATATTAAATTATTAAATCATCTAAGTCAAGTGAAAAGTAGACGTTTTCTGTAATGATATTACATAAGTTAAACTCTATCAACTCAAACATGGAGGAAAGGCAGGATTTATATGGATTTGTTCTCAATATACATTACCAGAAACACTGCCCGATGGGTTTCTCTCCAAGCTGTCAAAGAAATGGCAAAAATCCAAGGAATATTCTGGAAAGGAAAAGTTTTTAAATAAACTAAAAGAGGTTTCAAAGCTATTTTCAAAGCATGGTGGATCACTGAAATTTGACAGAATGAGCACAGTGTTTACTCAGTTTAAATGTGGTAATTTTATTTAAAGTGGTCAGTAAAATGGCTAATGCAGAAAAAATGGAACAATTTCTCTCAGTAGACCCATTCTCTTTTCATACCTGTAAGCACTGGAGAACCAGAACATCTGTGGGACAGGGAGGGTCATGTCCTGGCCCATGGATCATTAATATGATGGGTAATTAGAAACTCAGCTGCAGAGTCATTGGTTTCCTTCTTGCTGTGAGAGAAACCTAATAAGACTTGAGATCCCAGGCTGGATTTATGGAACTCGGTTCATGGATAAATAAAAAAAAATTTTTTAGTAAAACCAAAGATAATTTGGCCCCTGAGACAGAAAAACAATTAATCTTGTATCCAATTTTAAGTGTGTTCTTCGTTCTTTTGAGGTGAGGTCTTGATATAAAATAAGAGACGGCTGTACATGGCCTATTATGCTGACACATGTCAGTTTGACTCCTGGAGTTTAGGATATGTTTTTGTAGAAAACAGAGTAAGCAGAAGCAAGGATGCCTCTCCTGAAGTGCAGGAGTGCTCAGGTGAAGTCAGGAACACCCTCCCCTCCCAACAAATCCTGCAGGGCAGAGTTCCCATCCATGTTATCAGCATCTTACAGAACCGGGCCTCTGACAAGCCATGCTGTCCTAGCGGGAGATTGCAACAGATATTGAGAGAATTGATGTCTTTTTCTTTTTAAAGCTAAGGAAATTTTCCCATTAAGCCCAAATTTTCAGAGGACTTCTGTGTAACACCCATATCTGTAAAGTTTTCAGTAAACCTACACAGTCACTGTTCCATGTCACTATTTCTTCCCTTGCAAACCTCAAAGTACATAATAAACCCAAAATCCTTAAAAATGCATCCTTCTGTCTGTCTAAAGCAAATACATAGAAAAAATAACCATTTAAAAATTGCACATAAGAAACAAAATTCTTTCTAACACAAATGAGGTTATAAGAGTGTCAGTCTAACATAGATAATTCTACCGGGGCATAACCTGATCTCCTACCCTGCAACAATATACTGTTTATAACCTGCTCTTTTAAATCAGTTCCTGATCAAATCCATCCCCAGTTGATTAAAAATTATTCTACAAGAATAGCTAATAAAAGAACTAATTGGGACACAGGCCAACATATCCCAGCTTCTTGATAGAGTTCTGACTTTTTAATACTTTTAATTAAGAGTATGTGCTGGTGTTACGGTGTGCAGTAAGTTGTTCAGTAAAGATACAGAATGCACTTCAGAACTCTTTCTGGGGAGGGGACAGATTTTTATTTTGGTTTTGAAACAGGTGGACAAGGCCCTCTTAAAGTTCTGTTCTTGAACAAATGCAACCAAAATTTGGAAGCTTCTCTCCTCCTCTTGGTCTCATAATCCTGCAAAATCTTCTTTCTGTCTCTCAGGTTTTCTAGATTTCATTGCCTGTAACAGAAGCGTAAGGCTATTTTTATATATATATAGTTTTATTTCATTAGTGATACTCTGAACAGAGATCTGAAAATAAGAATTAATTCTGCAAATACATTGAATTTCAGTTTTGTTTCCAAGATGACTTCATATTTTCATTTCTCCTCTCTTTCAGCAGCCCACTGTGTTTGGGATGCAGAGTTTACTCTTCTTATGGCACTTATGGAAATCTTCATTCCCGTTGCCATTTAGGTCAATAGAAATTCTGCAGCTGACCTCTGTGCAAGCAGACTCAGCCTGGACCACAGATATGTGCAGGCAATAGGATAGATTGTGTACAGAAAATCCAAGGGGCCTAAAATCACTAAGGACATCGCAGTACGAGTAGGGATCTTGCTCATGCCCTTTCTATCCACACACAAAACCTTGTTGCTTGACATTCCAGTGGCCCTTCCAACTGACACAGCTGGACGCTGGGCTAAAACTTGGACTGGGAATTCACTTGGACTAGTAAACCAACCACTTCATAGAAAAGACAGCTGTGCACAATGCCACATACGATCTGGCAGGCAGCGCGTGCCTTCCCACTGTTTGGTTCATAAGCCAGAAGAAGAAACAGGGCTTTCTGGAACTCGGTAGGAAGGAAGCACCAGACAGCTCAGGCCAAAGCAACGTGAAGACTTGTACGACATGCTGCAAGGACTCCTAGCTGCACAGAAAGTCTGCAGTGTGGCTCTGCGTATCCAGGTGTGATCCAAAGAGTAGGTTGCTCGTTCTAGCTAATTTTCAGTACAGTTATAGTCTGAAGGCCATTGTCATGTAATAAATATTTCCTGAATTCAGCCAACTAAATTATTTCAATCCATTTCCACTTCAGTCCATTTATTTTGACTGTAAAGCCATCACAGGTGTTTCCTTTTCTTTGACTGTCTCAGCTGAGAAGCCAGTCACTGAGTAGATAATTAGCAACTTCCATTTCACTCTTATAGACTGGATCTCAGCCTGCCTCCTTGCCTCCATAGTGTATGCTTATAGTTTAGAATAAGTTGGAGGAACAGTATGGAAAGTTGGTTCTATGTCTGCATATATCTTTTTTATATTGCTAAAAATGTTATTTCATGTCCAGCATTGCCTGCAGGATACTTTTTATAGGCATGTAAGTCAACAAAAGGAAGTTCAGTGACATTTAAAACAGAGCTTGATACTTCATATATCAAATCTTTAACCATTTTTAAGTGTTTGTGTTCTGAACAAGAATAACTGACTGTAATTATTACATCACAACTTGTAATGAAACAATTAAAGGAAGAAACAAAAATTATGGATTTGAGATACATTTATTTGTTGACTGTTATCTGTGTCCACTACCATGCTAAAAATCCTAGACAACAGCAACAAAATTTAGGTTAAGGAAGATGACGAAGTAATTAGTATCTGATCAGGCATCTATAAACAAGTAATGTAAAAAAAGCTTTTTGCACATAAAGCCTAATCACTTTGGGAGAAAATCCTTCTTTGCACACAGAAGGACAGATCATGTGCTATCTCTAATTTATGCTGATCCTTATATATTGTACAGTAGGGAACTGCCTTATCCCTTGGCTGTCTCTACGTGACATGCAATTCTTCACAGTACTTCCCAGTGATTTTCAGAATCCAGGAGCAATTCAGCATGGAGAACAATGGCAAGAAAGACATGGTGAGTTATGTCTGCTCATGGCAATGCAGTTACATTATCTTCCAGCAATATGAAAAGAGATTGCATGTTATCATGACTACCACTTGCTCTTGTAACAGCTGTAAAGCAGAAAAGAATTTCTACCTTGTCTTTGACAATCTAGCCATGTCTCCCTTCTGAAGTAATTTCCATCTTTTCTCTCTTCCATTATTTCTTCTGTATCATCATCTTAATTCATTAAGGAGATGACGCCACGTAACTCCATGTATGACAGCTAGCAGACTTATTCTGTTCAATACAAAATGATTCTTCATTATAACTTTTATGTTTATGATCTCTCTGAAAGCACTGCAAAATCCTTTGGTGATATTACTGGTACAATAAGCATGGCTATTTTAGGTATATGTTCATATTTCAAGATTAACAGGGGAATTTTTTTAATATGGCAGTTACTATAGTGACAGTGACAGTTTCAGAGAGGAAAGATGGTATTGTGATAAAGACATTGTACTGAGATTCAGCTCAAATTGTCAGGAACTCTTCAGAGGGGGTCACTTACATCTTTTTATTTTCCAGTATTTTTTATTGCCATGGCAGTACTCTGGTGAACAAGTTGTTGACCTGAATTGCAGGAGTAGAGCTGGCTGAGAGTTGTTCTTTCATTCTGCAGAACTCTTCCACATTTAAAAAATGTTCTTATTCTGTATCAAAACAAACCCAAATCTGTTGAAAGCTAGTTTGTGTAAGTAAAATAAACCATCCCAGCAAAGTCTAATGCTGAAGACCCATGCTTTGTGCAGAACGGGGACTTGATCCTAGGCTGCCAACCTATCCCCAAAAGGCTAATACTGCTACAGTACTGAGGAAATTTTGTGGTTTTCCTCATTTTGAAAATGATTTTCATTCTGGATTTGGGAAAAAAGCACCCAAATTTTTTCTAGCAAGAAATGTGTCGTAAGTGGTATGTTTCTATGAAAAGTTGAGTTTCTATTGAATTGGTATTTTTGCAAAGACCTTTTTTTTCCCTTAAAAAACAGCTGTAGCCTGCACAACTATGCTTGTCGGTTTATAGATATCTAAATAAAAGATGAGAGAGAATTGATATGTATTGATTTCCTGAAGTCTGTATGAGTGTGTAATTCTACAACTTAAGAGGCTGAGGACTCTCATTCAGGCTTGGTCAGAACATGCCTGTTTACATGTCAGCTTTTCATCCATAACTAGCAAGCTACAGAAAGCCTGTCCTCATAGACACAGCCAAATATTTTCCTCGTGCTTGCCCAAGATGCAAAAATGGAGCTCTGTAGTCCAAACCTCTCCAACACACACCATGTAAGGGGGCTTCCATCTCACAATGAATTGTCAATGCCCATGATAATTATCAGAGTAGCCACGGTATTATTGGTGATGGCCCAGGTGGTCCATTCTTGCCTCTAATGCCAGTAATACCCTTGTTTTAAAGTGTGACAAAGCCTTTGACACCCTAAATTTACTGTACATGTGGAATCATTCATGTCTGTTGGCAGCTGAAATGTTCATGGCTAAAGTCCCAGTGACAGCTGAGACAAGGTTCAGGCTGCTGATCTTTACTCTGTTTCAGTAGCTGATTACCAACTTAGAGCTGGCAATTAGCTATGTGAAGCACTGCTGTCTATGGCCTGTAAGAGTAAGCTATTAGTGGAAAACAGCCTAGCAGGCAAGCACAGGATGCTGGTCGCCAGCCTCAGCTAGGCAGCACCAGAAGTCACTGATATTTTAGTTGCCTCCTAAACAAGACCAGTGTCCAACTTAGTGAACTGGCAGTGAAATTTTAAGACCAGAATTTTTCCCAATTATAGCTGAGAAACCAGTTTCTTACCTCTTCACCTCTTAGCTACCTGTGAATACTCTAGGGAGAATCTACAAGCTCAGTTTACACCACCGCAATGTCCACTGAACTGTTTAACATTGTCCTGGAGGGACTGGAAGTGTCAACACAATCAATTACTGCATCTCAGGAAGTGATCACAGAGAAGCTTTCTGGATTATCTCTGTACTGAGGTCTTCAGGATAAAGCCTCTTCTATTCCCTGTGTACCCACTCAGCAAGAACAGTAGGTTCCAGAGTGTTCTAATGCCACATGGTAATCTTCTGGTAATATTACTGTATCCAGAAACGTCAGGATCTCCTATGGCAGGGGTGTTGGTCTTTGGCAACGTGAAAATCTTATTTCCCTTTTTTTTTTTTTCACCTCGTGCCTTTGGTAACCCTGCTTCTAACAGGAGAGTAACGATAGACTCTCCTCCAATGCAGGATAAAGAAACCTGACTTCTTTGTTGCCACTTAGTGTTATTGGAGTGGTGCGATGACAATACTGTTTTGTCTTATTTGGAGGTGATTCAGCTCATGTGGACAGTGTTGGCATTATTGCCATTTGGCATGGAGCTGAAAGGCCTAAAAAGCTGATTATGCTGAAGTGTTTGAAGAAAGGATTCGGGACACAGCCCTGAGAGCGTTATAATCCTGCTCAAGCACAATGTGACTTAAAAGCCCACTGTTCCATTTCAGTTGTTTCCTCCCTGTGCTTGGAAACCTTCTCTATTCTTCAGACCAAAGTGTGCTTCTTATTTTGAATAAGGTGATATGAGGTCTGAAAGAAATATTGTTGTCACCTGAGCTTACTCTACAAATTAGCTTTTCAAAGGGCTACAGAACCAGAGCAAGCCTCTGTTGGTTCTGCTAGCAAGGAGTAAAATGAGCAGTGTTTAGGTCTTGAGAATATAATTCCATCTGAGCTGGTTCTTCAGCTGGATCTGCAATGTTTAGTAAGATGGGTTCAAATGGGCCATGTTATCTTGGGTGTGAAGGTTCACAGTGGGGCCCTGTTCTGGGTACAAGCTCTGCAATCCAGAGGAAGATGAATGGTTGAAATGGTCAACTACTTTATAATAGACTAGTAATAATCTGTTATATGGGGAAGGTGAGGGTCACAGTGGGAAGAAAATGGTAAAGATGATTTATGGTGCAGTAGTTTTTAGAGACCTATATCACCTTTAAGGCTCTAGAGCAATGGGCATGATAAAGCACACATCCAGATACTGTCTTGCCCTGAAGACCTTGTCTGCTTTAAGTCCCTTAATGTAAAGTTAAGGGTATAAGACAAACACCCTAAAGCACAAGCCTCACGGTGTGCCACTGAAAGGACCATCTTATTGTCATTAATGCTCCCCAGTGGTCTCTTGGAGAATCTGGTGAAGAAGCTTAGGGTTGCTCCTTGAACTGCCACCTCCTCTCCCTGCTAAATGAGGGTTGTGGGAGGTTTTCAAAGGCACCAGAGGAGCTGGGCTCTAAGCTCTGGTTGTTGATTTTCTCGGGACTCTGTTTTCATTCCATTGCCTTTTGTTACATTAGTATCTTTTGCATCATTTTACTTATCTGACAGGTTGTAATGTATAATGGTGTGCTTCTGGGTTGAGTTACTTCTTTTCTGAAAGGTTCCAGTACATTGTTTCAAGCAAAATCCTTTCCTGGTTCCTCTGTTATCCTAAAGAGTCTTTCTGAAAATTTCTGCTTTGCTGCACATACACGGCCAGAGCACAGGACGAGGCCCTTTCACATCAGCAGCTCTATTGCCTCCCTGCAGAAACAGATGTTACAGTGCTTGTGCACTCACGGGGCCAAGTCTGGAAGAAAGATGGGATGAAAAATGGTGGGGTAGGAGAAGACTCAGGCAAACACAGCTGGAAAATATTTACTACCCATTAATCTGGGTGCTTCTCAGATTACTGAAGGGATTTGTATGCTAAAAATATACATGTCTAACAGGGTCAGGGAACACCTGATATTCCTGTTTCACAAACTTTTCATTATTAGAGCTATTGTCAGCCCAGCTACTGGATCCAAAATGAGTCCTTAATGCAAAAGAATGTCAAGAAAAAAAATATTTATATCAATTCTATTTGAATTTTACCAGGTCTGTAATAATTGTCATAGAATTGTTCTTTTTGATACCTCCCAGCTGTGTAAAGAAGGTGTGAGAGGGCTTTTGTTTTGTTTCTGATCTTAGACACCAGGACTACCAGTTCTGATCCAAGCTCCCAGTTCTGTGCCTGTATTTCATCCAGTGGCTTAAATAGAAAATGCATGAGGACTCCTGGGAACAGGGATGGGATTGGGTCTTAACCAATGGGACTGAAACTTAAGCATGGTTAAGTCAGCATTCCTCTTATTTAGGGTCTTTTTACCCCTTCACTTCTTACATTCCTAGCTGCACAGTGGCCCAGCTTAAAAATGGAGCTGAAAAATAACCCCACCACAATCATTTCTTAGGGAGATTGCATCATTAATTCAGACTGGATCTCCACTTTTAGGTGGGCTACGGTGAGTGGCATATCATTCATTTCTACAGGACTCCATCAGAATACAGTCCACTGTAGTCCATACATGATCCACAGTGGACAGTATTCAGCACCTACCACCTACCAGATCGACAGTGCACAGCTGCTAATTTTTCTGAGGAGCTTTCAGTTAAAAATCTGTCAGAATTGATTCCATATAGATATTGGATAATAAAGTACTGATACATGCCAGCATGTTCATATTCAAGTTAGATGGGAGTCAAAAGAAAACAGAAAAAATGGTGGTCCAAGATCTACACATTAGCACACACAACACAACGGACAGACTCTCCTGAAATAGAAATGATGTGGTTGTAGCTTTTGCAGTGTTTAAAGTTAAAAGAGGGTATTTTACAGACATAACTATGAATCAATACATATGTAGGACACTGAAAGAATGTAATGATCTACTCAAGGGCAAAATGATACCCCACTGGCATAAGCTGTTCATCCCTGAGGCACTGTGAGATTATGCCGTCTTTTCCACTGAAGCCTTACTCATGGCATTTAACCAGATCTAATATACTTGCTATTAGACAAACACTGGGAGTTACAGTACCATAAAGATGCAAAGAAGGCTCCTTAAAGCAGAGGGATGTTACTATATTAGGAAGAGTTGTATTTACTGCAGTTTTGCTCTTTGGATAGTATTTAATATTATTAACAGATAGTTTTCATAGCTTAAAGGATATGCAAAGGTACTTTAAAATAATATTCTTAATGTCTGAGGGGAAGGGGATCACGCACGTAGTTTGTGCATAAACTGTTGCTTTCAAATGTCTCTTTAATTATAAAACAATATTTTTGAGAATTCTGATGTCTGACAGTGGGAAGTTTATCTATTAACCAGCTTGATTATCTCAGAAAGGAGCTAATGGCCCAAATCCTCTTCTGGTACCTGAAGGACAAAAGTATAATTCAGGAACAGTTTGCAGTGGTGGCTGTAAGCCATGTCAGTGCTGCTTGGTCCTAGACCAGCTGTATTGTGATCTACTTTCCAGTTTCAACACAGTAGCCTCAGGGCTGCTCTTGCTTGTACCAGTTTCCCAAATCCCCAGCATTGCTGCTGCAATTGCCTAGAGCACAGGGAGATATGTGGGAGGCTTGGGAGGGGAAGGTAACCTCACCAGAACAGCCCACATTCTGGACCATTCCTCCAAGACCTGTGCAAAGCAGCAGTCACCTATTGAAATAGACTGGCAAAAGTTGCTTGGATTTTACAGGGTTTTCAATTTGCTTTTGGAGTGCCTCTAGAGGCTTTTTGTATGCATTTTTTGTAACACTATTGTGCTTTGTATGTTTTTGTGTGCAGTGGGGTTGTACTAATTAATATTGATCACTGTGTTTTCATATAGCATTCCACTGTGATGGGGATGCAGGGATATAAATAGTTTTCAATCATTATTTAGATATCTTATACATGAGATACTTTTAAAAAATTGCTGTGATGTAATTAAAAAAGAAATATCATAGAAATGAAAGTTTATTTTCCTTCTCTGAACCCCTTCTTTTTTCTCTGGCAATCATCGATTAATTTCTTTCCCTGCATTTTGCAACAAGAGGCAAAATGACTGTTCTGTCTTCAGAGAGGATGGGCACTGCAAAATCTTCATGCTCCTGAGCAAGTTATCACTCATGTTGGTGCAGGTCTTGGAACAGCACATATATGTAAGTTAAGTATGGATGGGAGATGTTTAACACAATGTAGAGGAATTTCCTTATTGCTTTTGGTGGAGTCTGTGAACCAAATTTGTTTTAGAACTGGCTGAGACATTTCTAAATAAATGACAATTTATCAAATGCAAATGTTTTGCAAAGATATATCAACACAAGTTTGAAGAGAAAAGTTTAGGAGTAAGGTCACTAAAGTGCTGGCCCTAGGAAGTGGGAGGTGCCCAGCCAAGGCCTTTTAATTGCTTCAAGATTATCTGTGTTAAAGAACTTTTGCTCACTGCATGTAGATCTAGATTTGAAACTTTGTCCCATATCCTGTTAAGTTAGGCCATGTCCTAACCATTTAGACATCCATCTTCTTGCTGGAATTGTCAATATTTTCACTCAATTATGCTTTAATGAATCTCTTTGAAAGGTTTTAGTTTCATTGTACTGTGTAGTGGAACTAAGTTCTAAAACTGCAGTAGATGCCACAAAACAGATTCATATACTTTGGGTTTGTTCTCTTTAGAGTGGGTGTAGGTGGGTCTATGTATGGGAATAATTTTGAGTGTCTTTCATGCTGTCATTCCAAAGAGGCATACCTGTAAATGTAATTCATATCTGCTTACATTGCAACCTTAGTAAATGTGAGAATCAAACATATAGACACACATATTTCAATTTGTTTCTGGTATTAGCTAACAATAACTCTTTCCAGAGCAAACGCTTTTCCATACAAACACACATTAAAAAGACACTCAGCAAACATCATAATCTTAGCAGATTTTCTGTACATAAAATTATAAGTTTTTTCATAAATAAAGTGTAATATCTCACAACATTACAGGCCCAGAAATAGAATTTTTATCCTTTTGAGTACAAGAAATCCGTAGCCTACCAGTGGAACCCATAGCTAGTTGTCTGCCTGTGTCTCAAGATAATGCACTTGGAAGACAAAAGGTTGGTTGTTTTCAGATATTTTATGCAGTACTGTTACAGATAAATCATCTTAATTTTTAAGGAGAAGGATATGAAAAATAGCTCCAGTAGCATTTCTAAAAATCTCCTTAAATACTGTACTGTTTCCCCGCTGTAATATATGTGACATCTCCGAACATCATATATTCTGCGGTGGGGTGTGAGAATTTTGCATACATGAGTTTTGTATGAATTATGTAACTGATTCATGGTTTGCCACCTACATGTAGTTAACTATCCAAAATCCTGCTGATATTACTTCTATGTGTCATCAGATAATTTCACAGTGAACAACAAAGTCCTTCATAATTTCTTTGAAAAAAATAACGATGATGTATAATAATATATGCATGTGTTTCCTCTCTTGTTTTAGGCTTTAATTTTGTTCATGAATGTCCCTTGATAGTCACTGCATGAACATCTATCAGTAAAAGTTCTGCTCCAGATCACACAGAACACAATGCAGGAAACTTCTGCAACAAAATTGAGCAATTTGTATGAAGATTAATACTCGTGTCTAAATCTTGACAGTAGCCTTTTAATCACATTTGGAACAAAACCATCCACAGGTTGAGAAAAAGGGTTATTGACACATCTTCCCCGGAAACAGCTTGGACAACCATGGTTCACTATATAATTTTATTTTTAAAAAACAGATTTATAGATTTCATCTCACTCAATCAATTATTCCTGTAAATACAGAGAAAATAACTCTTTCCAACGAGAAGCAGCTGTGTTTTTCCAATACTATCAAAATCTGAACTAATAGTAAAAGGAACAAAAGATGAAGGGAATAAGTGGATTATAGGCATTACTTGTTCCAAATGACATAATTCTACCACAGGATCCGCACTAAATATTTATGCTAAAATGATACTTCAGCTTTAAACTATTATTGCATAGCTCTTATTCGTATTTACTGTAAACTCTTCTCTATGGAATTGATAATCTCTCTCATGAACAAAAGAAAGAAGCAAAACTCTACATGAATAAAAAGCTTTTAGTTTAAAAATGTGATTAATTAAATCTCAGCTCTGCTATTCACAGATTTCTTTCATGGAGGTGATGGCCAGTAGGGACCAGAGTAATGAGTTGGTCTGACCTTCTCTGTCTGCCGACTTTTGCTCAGAAGCTGGATTAAAGCACGTTTTATAGGAAGACACATAATCATTTCTTGAAGACCAAAGGTTGTCATGAGCTTACAGCCTCCCGATAAGCCGATCCAATGTTTAACTACCTTCACAGCTAGGAAATTATATCTCATTTTAGGGTTCAGAGTTGTTCTTTCCCCCCTTTATCTTCACTTCCAGCTATTGGATGATCCAATGCCTTTGCCTGCAAGGATGGAAAACCCGCCACTATGTGAACAAAAGCTTTGAGCATGGATCAGATCTTAAAAAAATCCAGTAGTACTCCTCAGTTTCCACATCATAAATTGTGTCTTTTGTGACCTGATTTATTCGTGGGCCCCTTTGCACGCTCTGCACTCCCACATCATTACTCAAATGGGACCATCAAGAGTCAGAAACAGGGTTCCAGTAATGGTCCCAGCAATGCTGTGTTCAGAGGCAAAGTGCCTTCCCAGCTTATTCTATCACCACCCTTGATGCATGTGCAAACATCTTACTAAATGCCATGGCCACAACATTGAAATGGGCCACTGAAGAGGCAATTGGGTTCTTCTAGTGACTACTTCAAGGAGCCTCTTGCTCTGTAAGCACAGCTGGTGTTCTTTGCATCCAAATACAAATACCACACAGCGCTTGCCTGTATTAGAGTGTATTTTGCTGGACTATGATCAATAACTTGTCCTTAATCTTATTTATTGCCTCACCTATCTTGGTGGCAACTTTGTTCTACGGATATGAACCAGATGTTCTGTGGTTCATTGGTAAAAACATCAAATAACATTGGAACAAACTCTTCTAGGAAGTTTCAGGAGACACAGTGGGTGCTGGATCTAGGACTAAGTATGAGGTGAAACTGTTTCATTTATAACTTAATATCTAGTCCTGAATGCAGATCAGCTTTTTTACCTCTCCATAGGTTCTCACTGCACTTCCAGGAGTCTTTGCTCCTGTTAGCATCTGCAGAAGTTTTTGAAACAAATTTTGGCTTCCTCTTGACTTATCTGCATAAAGGTGACAGATGGGTTGAATCTTTGAATGTACGCTAATAAGTAGCTTAGATATTTTCAGGTAATGATATACACTACAGAAGGCTTAATTGTTTAAGTCCTTACTTGAATGCAAGTTTCAGCAACCTGGAGGAAAATATGTGAGCAAAAGTCCAGAGAAAAGCACCATATCCCAACTATTTATATCACTCAAATCATCTCTGAATACTATCAGAGACGCAACCAAACATTTTCACACTAAATTTAGATATTTACAATGATTTGCTAAAAGTCTGTTAGGGCCTTATATACTGTGAGGACTGTAGAAGAGTTAAGATGAAACTTGTGAGCTTTGTTGTACCCTCTTGTGGGAGGGCAGTTGTACCAGGATGACTTAAGGAAATGAGTTTAGGACAAAAGAAAAAATTATTGGTGTAGAAGAAATGCAGAAGGAACAACAATAAAGAGGGACCCTTTAAAAGCAGTAGTGATTAAACTTCTCCAGAACATGAAAGAGCCAGTAAGTGGTCAAACAATGTGCTCAAAATGCAGATTTTTGTCTGTGGTTCCATGAAGAGGTGTATGAATCAGGCAAGACACTTTCACGAGCCATCATGTACAAGGGTCAGAGGAAGTGGATGAAACTATAAGAACAGCTGAAAACTCAGGCTCGTGAAGGACAGAGAATTCAGTTTGTTGGGAAGAGTTTTGTAAAAGTCTTCAGGAAAAGATGGAGTACTGCTTGGTGAGTGGGGTAAGGACAGTCACTGATACAAACAGCAGTACCAACTTCTGTGAACAGAGCAAGCAGAGAGTGCTCAGTAAGAACAGTAGTTATCCCATGATGCTGTGGGAAAGTCCAAGAGACACGAGGAGCATTGCAATTTATTGTACATGGAGTATGCTCCTGCTGAACTTCAGAGCCTTGCTAAGTCAAGAGGCATGTTTTACAAGGAGCTGTGCACTGTCCTGCAGCAATTGATCAGATTTAGAATAATGATGTTTTGTCTAGCATGTCAGTTCTCAATGTTGCAGGTCTTACGAGTAATCAGGCAAAATCTCTTATGAGGTGAAGACTGCAGAGTACTGCAGTGAGAAAGTACACTGACTTACCAAAGAGCCAAAGGAAATAGGTACATGATGGGTGTTGAGAAAGAAATGTGAGCAAGGATCTGACCTAATTTGAATGCTTGCTGGAGTACCTCTCCAGTCTGTTTTACTAATGTGTGGTTTAGGCTATTCCTCACATGCACTAAAAGCCTACCTCTCTTTCTAATACTTTGTGCTACACAGATTGACCAAAGGACAGGATTTAGACATGACATTGTCCTTGAGGCAGTGATTTTGCAGCCAGAAATGCAGGAATTAGCTTCTCTTCCCTTTAATATAGAAGATTTACCACCAACACAGAAGCCTGTGAGGCATTTTTCTCCTCTACCTCTAATGACACAGATGCCTAAAGTTCCTAGCCTGAAAACCTGAGTTTACCTCTGCTTCTCTCTCCATGTAGGATGAATGACTCATTTTGTTCTCTGATGCCATTTCCACTGCAAAACTCTTATATAAAGGCACTCAGGCCTTCTGCTTTTTATTCAGCTTTGGGAATTTCCTGTGCTTACCACCAAGACCTAGGCAGAGTGAACTTCAGGATGATTTTGAGTCAAGTGTCAGCAATGCACACAGAGTTTAGTTTTTTTGTATTTGCATTACTTTTCCTTAATAATGCACCTTCTGATATTTAACAGAGTCACCCTACTTCAAAGTTTGATACATTTAAACTAAATACTGCTCCATCTTGTCCATGAAAGATCTCATTTCTTATTGACATGACATTTCCTCAGTCCCTGTTCAGGAAGACTGTCCTGTTCAGGAGAGAACTCGAGCACCTGTTTAAATCGCAATGCCATCAATGGCAAGAATGTACAACAGTTTAACTAATGAGTAGGAATGGACCACACAGGGAATAGGTCACTCCCCAGAATAATTAGATTTATTCTTCTTATTGTTGACTATTTTTAAAAACAGAAGCGTATATATTTCTTATAATTGTGAAGTTCATTTTCTTAATTATCCTCCTGATTCTCATCAATATTTTTCATTTCTACTTGTGAGTTTTATACTTGACCATGGATTCAAAGGTACTTAAATAAGTATCCTCTGACTAGGCAGGCCCCCCATACAGGTAGCATCTGTTCAATCAGTGGGTCTTCACAGAGCTGAGGGCTGACCTGTGTAGAGACATGTAATGGGCAGCTGAGGTCTTCTTTTGCTTCCTGGCCCAGGTTTCCTTTCTTTGTAATACGCTAGGATACTGCTTTGGTCCTACCACAATGATGAACCATTCCTGGCAGGGTGATTTCCAGTGGGTGAAACTTTCCAGTTTATTAACAATGTTTTGAATTTGGAAAAATGATAATTAGGATATGCTGAGATGGTAGACCTGACGCTTTCTACTATTGCCTCTGAAGCAGGAGAAAAAAAGCCAGGAGTAATGGAACACTATTAAATTTAGTTCAGGAAGTGTTATTAATATGCTTTATATAAAATCAAACAGGTATTTCAGTGCATTGTAAGCTGTTATTGAAACAGATTAAAGGCACTCATCACAGCATTCTAGATATCATACTATTCACTGTCAAGGTGTTGTTAAATAGCATTGTATATATGACAAATGTGTTCTCTAAGCACTGAAATGCTTTGTTTTGTTTGGGGAGGAGGGGATATGCAGCAAACCAGCACTATTGGGCCATATTTTTAGCTGCTGAAAATTAACATAGCTCCACTGGGAGTAGTGCCAGGAATTTAAAATGAATGTTGAACTTAGAGTAGAAACAGCTACTGTGGTATTTCAATGATATGGAGGGCTGGGGTGTAGGAAACATTTGAAAGAAAGCATAATAGATTATCTGGGGATAAGCTTTGCTTCAGTGCCAGGTGAACTGAATAAAATATTTCAAGCTGCGAAATATTGAATGTCTGTAATATGTTTCAGTACTGGCATTATAAATGCCCTATAGAGGAAAAGCTGGTGCATACAAACCATACCTTTCTAATACAGTAGAATTCCCTGTGTGCAGACTCTGAAGTAGCGGCTAAAAACCATGTTGTTAATAATCAGCATGGGAATTCGCATATTCTCTAATGAAATCCCTATTAAATAAGCCATATGGTTTGTAGCAAGAGGAAAAGTATTATCCTGAATCAGAAATCAGATAAAAGGTATAAGATGAAACAGTTAACAAATTTCTTTTTTCAGATAGCAAAATGAGATAGCAAAACTTGTGATTTAACATTAGGTAATATATGAAAAAAAACAGTTTGGAGCCATAATACTTTGAAAATCTAGAGAAATGAAATGAAATATACATTGAAAGAAAGGTACTTAACCATTCATACAGTGTGGCTGAATATTAAATGAATTATATCAGCATGGAAAAAAGCATTTGGCACCATGGAGGACAGGTCAGTGGAGTCATTGTTATCCAAGGTGAGGTCCTAAAAGCAAAGTTAGAATGTTGAAGGAATGGAATAGAAAATACAACTGAAAGTAATCTAATATTGTGTAAATCAATCTTTTCTGGAATGCTGAGTTCAGTTCTGCTCAGCTTGCCTCAGCAGAGATATAAACAGGAAGAAGAAGGGTTCAAAACTGGGTCAGTGACACCACAAACACTAGTGGAACTCATCACCACCAGTTATCATTGAAATCAATACAAAAAAAAAAAGGATTAATTTTATGGTAAATGAATGATGAAACATCAACAGTTATAGCAAGCAAGGCACCATCACAGTTCTGACAGAGGGGAAAACCGAGTGAGGAATTATTAGGGCCAACAAGCATTCTTTTCAAAGGTCATAAGTAATTTGCCCCAGCTGCTTTCAGTTCACTGGATGCCTCACCAGCTGGCTGGACAAGCCCCATATCTGTACACCAGCCACAAGAACTGAGTCCTTGGTAACAATATCCAGCTCTGGTGGTAAATCTCAAAATGAAGAAAATTATTATGGAATGGGAAACTGAGGCACTGAAGTAATTGCTTGATTTGTAAAGGGGAGGACTCTTAGAAAAAAAAAAAAAACATATGGAGGGCATGGTACCTATCAAACAGCTTACAATTAAACAAAAGCAAAACAGAATCATAATCCTGAATGAAGGAACAAAGCCTACAGCCCACTAGCTGGTTCAAGTGCTGCCAGGTTGGTGCACAAAATCCACTTCTACATGAACTCACCTGAGGGATTACTAGGAGCAGGATCCCAGTAATGAAACGCAAATGGTTTTTATTCATCTCCACCCCAAATTATGACCACACCTTAGGGTTCTCCTTTTAGCACTTTAGAGAGTAGAAGTGAAATGAGGCATTCTACTCATTTAAGATGTAACATTAATGTGCAGCATTTGCTGGGTTCTTTTAACATGCAATTATTTCTTCCTTGATAAGATTCAATTAGTTGGTGAGATAATGAAGTATCTATTCCCCAGGAATTATTATGTAACTTACATTATCTTGTCTTAATACAAAGGGAGATATTAGAGTTATAAATCTTTTGTTTCTTTGCTGTTTTCAGCTCTTTTGCACATTTGTTTTACACACTAAATATTCAGTATTGTAAAAAACTTCTAAACCTCAGGCATGTGGTGTTTTAACAGCACATCACTGATTTGCTCAGTGAATATTTGTTTTGTTCTTATTAATTACAAATATGCATGTAATGATACACTGGTTTGATTGCCTTATGTTACACAGGCTTTCTAAAGCCATTGCCTAAGGACTATAATACAATCTGCAGAGCCCTGGGCAAAGTGATTTACAGACTGCTCTACATTAACCTGTTGTTCATGCATCACTGAGTGTTTTCCTCTCCTAATTAGAGACTAGCCAATTGCACTATTTATAATTACTTAATATGATGAGGATTTATGCAGAGAGAGATTAAATAAAGAGATATTTAACAAAAACACAGAGTACAGACTAAACATTTAATTAGCAGTGCAATAAGTTTCGGGATCCTAGGACCTTCAAAATGTGCTTTCTATTAGTTTGTTCTTATGTTGTTTGAAACTGCTTTCTCCAGGTGGAAAACACATTGACATAGTCACAAAAACCCCTCAGAGTCTTATATAGAAAAAAGTGACACAAAATCTTCTTGATTTGAATAAATGTGTTGGTGCAGATAACAGTAGTTCAAGCTCTACCTCTTAAGCAACAGGAGAAATTATTCCATATTCAACGCTGTTGCTAAATTCTGTTACAATACAAGACTATGGAGTGGTGGGGGGTGGCATAACTCCTCTTCAGATTTCTTTACATCAGTTTCTGTGAAGGTAATTTGATTATTTATTCATATGGAAATTTGGAAAAAAAATACGAACAACCTGCAAAAAGTTGGTTTAGCATGATGAGATCAGATGCGCTCTTGCTACTTTCCTGTGGAACAAAACTATTTCTACCCTAGTCCAGATAAGAGCTGAACACTTCAGCTTTCTCAGCGTTTTTATCTTCTCCTTGCCTCCAACACATTTCCTATTGCAGGGACTGGAACAACTCACGTTGGCTCAATAAGCCCAATTGCTTGAATGATTCCTTCTGTAGCAAGCTCGGATTAAAGCGTTACTGATATGATTATGCAAGTAGTTACTCCCTTGCTGTCTGATGCAGTCTATCTGGATGATGCAGGTTAAAAAAAAAAAAAAAGCGCTTAAATATAGTGTTTCCCTAACCCAAGTCATACTGACAGAACCAGGTTAGGGTGCAACTGTCTGTGACATTACACCAACAGATCAGAGCTGAGCATCTGTGAGTGTGAGGGGAGACATGATACCCTGATCAGCTGCAGTCAGTTCAACACACCTTACCAAAGCAAAGGTCCTAGCAAAAGAAAATGTTTCTGTTCTGTTTTCAAAATATTTCCAACTTTTCTGGGCTCATCGTATCTGCAAAGTAAATCAGAGAATAAAAACTCTTTTGCATAAAATCTGATCTGGAAGCATCTTGGGAAGGACAGAATAAGATTTGCATTCAGCAGCAGAAATGCAATATATAAACAAAGCTATGAAATTTTAAATCCTAGCAAAAGCAAGATGAAGAAGGAAGGTGTTTTGGAAGAGCCAAAATAACAAATATAAAGCGATATTACATTTCCAAAATGAGAAACAAGAAGCTCTGGACATTTTCGAAACAGCTAACCAATAAAGAGCAGAGCTCTTCATCTGCCAGCACCTTTTTGGAGTGTTTAGAAAGACTCCTCTTTAACATTGCACAACCTATTTACACAAATATAAATGAATAAAAATGTACCACCATGAAGCTAGGGGTGAAATCTCCCACATGTCATGGCTAATCTGTGCTATGGCTTTCCAGAGATGAGAGAGACAGGGCCCTGGGCAAGTGCCTCCAGGTAAAAGAGCACAGGGGATCCCTGCAGCCTCCCTCTTTATGCTGGTGCTGTACAGTCCCATTTTGCTCCCCAGGACACTACTGTTTACTGAGACACCAATGTATATCACAAGGGAGCAGTGGTTACATATCAATTGTCCGGTGTAAAAGAGCAGCAGAGGAGAAAACCTGTATTTAGCAAAGGCATGGATAATCTAGAAGTACAAATTAAGCTATAGCAGCATATGTAGTGTATTTACTTTTGAAAAATGTGTATATAGGTCTCCAAAGACAAGAGATGAAGCTTTAAGTGGTAGTGGGCAGACTGTGGCTTTGTGTGGGCAGTGTGTACCCTTCAGTTTTGTCAAAAAGAGGAAGGTGAGGCATTGTCCTTCTGGAGGAGAGGGGGAGAGTGACTGAGAAAAGGCACAAGGCATTCAGTTAGCAACTGTGTCATCTGCCCACATGTAATTGAGAACCAGATACATGTAAGTTGGTTGCCATATGATGTTTTTAAAAAAATAAGGCTGTATGTTTAACTTTGGAGACAAAGTTACACTGTCATCTCATCAAGGTACTTCCTAATACTACCCAGTGCAATCTTTGTTGAACAGTTCTAGTCTAGCAATGCATACCACAATGAAAAACATTCATATACTCTGGCCTAATTCAATATACTGGAACAGTGGACTTCTTTCAAACTCTGTAACACACATGCAGTTAAGAAAATACACAAAATCAGCCATGACTTGCTACCAACACAGTTCTGTTGCAAAGCAAAATGAGGGGACAAAGCCAAAGGCAGTTGCATTATATCGGTCCTGCGGACTGATGGGGGGTATTGGAAGAACACACAGCAGGGAGGAAGCGAGGGAGTCTCACGCTCAGGCTGCTGACTTCCAGATGTCTCAACAGCTGGGCTCTCAAACGGTGACCTGAAAGGAAGGTCCAGCACTGGCTGGCACAGGTAGCACTGCTGGAGTATGCTGAAGTGTGCTTTCAAAATAAAGACTTGTATTTGTGAGATTTAGAGTAACACTGTAGTGACAAAAGATTATGGGAAGAAACAAAAGCTCTGAGCTCTGCTTTATGCTACCCTCTCCTCAATAAGGTGGGTTCTTATGAATGCTTTAGCTTGGTTTTGCCATTCTCTCTCTCTCCCCCCCCACCTCCCCAAATAAGGCTAAATAACTCAACTATTGTACGGATACTATTCAAGATTGATGAAGTTGATACATAAATGACAACTACTAGTTTCATAAATTGTTGTACAAGATATGCCAAAGACTGGGCTAATCACTGCTCCTATTTTTATATCACACTTTTGAAGTCTGTAATGTTTCACAAGGGTAACCAAGATCAACATATAGTTTCTTTGCTTCATGCTGTGTGAAATGTTCATGCTAGAAAGCTAAGGTTTTATTTCATATATTACATATATCACACTGAACATATGAATACTGACTTTGACACAAAGGATTTTACTTAACAAAGGATGATGTGTTTTGTGTGTTAGTTTTGTCACCCAAATCAGTCTCTTGTAAAACCTCATGTACCTTCCTAAATGTCCTGAGAAAGTTTATGCCAGGTACTCTGTGGCTATTATTCTAAAAAGCAAGTCTCCTTTCTGAAAAAAGCATTTCTCTTTTAGAAGACAAACAATGGGAGGGTAAAGCTATCCTAAAGGTAAAGTAAGGTCATTGCTGTTCAGAGCCATCATATAATTTATCCTGGAAAAAGAATACTGGCAGGCTGAGCTAATCAAAGAGTTTGGTTGACTGAACATTGGCTAACTCGCTGTGGCACTCTATTGACTTTCCAGAACTTGTCGATCCCTTCAGCCTCCCCTGCATTACTGTAACCATGAAAGAATGACACACATCACGAGCTCTGCTACAGTTCTAACTGCAAACTATTTCTGAAATAGTGGTCAGTGCCCTTTAAACCTTAGCACTTCCTCAAGCTGACAAAAAAACTTTCTAAGCCTAGTCAACTACTTGGAAAAAAGACTCTTTGCTTTCCCAAAGAACCTCTGGAAAGTCATGTGGTCTTGACATGCCTCTGAAAAAACATCTGTTGTAAAAAATACTCTTATTTTTTTTTATTTCTCTTAATCCTGCCAGTTGTGCAGTCTTGGCTATATGTCTGCACAAAAGGGAATATAATTTGTAATTTAGGTTAT
Organism: Elanus axillaris; assembly: GCA_026212715.1. Lineage (NCBI taxonomy): Eukaryota > Metazoa > Chordata > Aves > Accipitriformes > Accipitridae > Elanus > Elanus axillaris. The sequence continues at coordinate 26,900,456 of JANZLQ010000005.1, forward strand.
ATGTGATCTATACAGCTATGCTTTTCCAAAAAGGAAGTGCCTATTATCAGCAATCATTATTGCTATACTCTATCGCTCCCCTGATAGTTTATAATCAAGAATTTCAATCTCGGCTTGTATTTCACCTTTACTTCCAAAGACCTTCCTTTGCTAGCAGTCCCTGGCTGCCACAAATCTTTCTCCCATTCTGCTGAATGAAGATCTTGTGGCTTTGCTTCCTTCTCTTCACATGAGCTGCAATCAGTTCAACCTTTTATATAGTCTCTTCAATTTAATGAAGTAACATCCAGTCAAGTGCTGTACAGCTCATGAAGTAATTAAAATTTGTAAGAAAGGGATCATTGTAGTCAATGGCAGGAATGGGGAAAGAAATAACTAACCATATTCAATTAGAGCCAGAAAGAACTCCCTAAAAAGCTCCCATGCTCTCAGAGAAACCAGATGGTTCAGGACTTACATGGTGTGTATAGCTGTCCTGCTATGCTCAAAACTAGAGAATTTATAGAGCTGCTAGGCCAAATCCTGCACTCACCAGAACATAAATCTACAATAATTCCATTAGCCTTTGTGGATTTATGTCACTGCAAGGGAAATCAGAATCTGACTCTCTGTTTTCCCTGCTTTATGTGATGAATAATGTGCTCATCATAAATACACAGTGTCAGGAAAACCCAAGTGTTGCATCACAGGGATTAGAATAGATGTCCTTTAAAGTAGCTGGGCCGCAATCAAGAAAAATAGATGTTCCTGATGAATATGCACCCTAATGCCTAGCTCCTACTCTTAACAAAATAGAAAGCAACACTTTTTTCAAACTTGACTTTCATCAGAATAAAAAGAAACCCTGGTCATTTGCCAGTCTGCTTTTCCTAAGGCTTTTGCCCTAAGCAGTTTTGAAATGACAGCTTAGAGAGTGTGGAGAGAAATAAAGAATTTCAGATGACATTTTTAATTTCCTTTAGCTAGATCTCAAAATTTTATGGAACTAAAATGTTGTAACCTGAGGATCCAATTTCAGGAGTTTTAACTTTAAACAAAGGCAAAGACAATAAAAAGTGGGACATTATATTGACCCTTGTTTTTCCTTGTCACAATTCTGGATATTAAGTGATTTTTTCAAGGTGAAAAAACTGTCTTTTATTTATGTGAACTCTGAGTGCCCTCTGGTACTAAATACAGATTAGCTATGAGCTGGACAATGCTTACAGGGGAAAGCCAGGGCTAGTCACCTGCAGTTTGGCCATTGGAAGGCTGAACTCAGGTATGAAGGTCACTAGGCTGGTCCCCAAGCAGGGAGGAGTTTGATGCAGCCAAGTTTGGAAGAGGAGCTGTGAAAGGATTCAGCAATGGGGGNNNGGGGGGCATCAGGCCTGAGGTTTTATCTGGGCTACCTAGGCTCATGGGTCTCCAGTTCGGAAACGATCCTAGCCTGGGAGCAAAGCAGGTCATCCCAAGACTGTATGTGCTGAAAGTGGTACTTCAGTTCACAGTCTGAAGCGGGTCACCTGATAATTCGTTGCTCGGTCTTGCTGTTCTGCTTCTGGAGCTCTGTGACCTGGTTCACGGAGGAGCAGGGAGGTAAGGAGGGGTGCACCTACTGCTTTGTTTGCTTGTTTAAATTAAATTAAAATATCACAAAACTTGTAAATGTTGTCATTACCACGAAATTAGTCTGATCTGTGGCTTTGTGTCCAAATGTGCAGGAACTGTGGATCATTAGAAATCAGTTCATAAGCCTCTGAAATTTCTTGTTTACCTAACAGGCAATTACTCCTATTAATAACTTCTGATAAACAATTTTAGGGCTAATGACATATTTCCATAAATATTATTCCTAGCAGCCATCACAAGGCCAGAAACTACTCATGACAATAGGCATCCTAAAATATTGTGGATAACATCTACCATCAGCCAGGCATGGATTTACTGGGCAAATACAGATTTATAGCCCTGTATTATTGTGATGCACCACAAACTCTGCTACACGCTGCAGAATAGGCAGTGCCAGGCTTGCCGTCCATTTCAGAAAATTCAGGAACTGAGAAGGAGTTGCATTGCAGGTAGTGATGGTTTACTGAGAGATGACAGGTTGGGGCAAATAGTATTCTGAAAGGCAGACTTCTGCTAGAGCAAAGCTAGGGGTGGGAAAGTTGCAGCACCTAAAGGAGAAAAAAAAGTCTTCAGGTCTCACACTGTGCTGACCTCATGAGAAAGGGAGTAGAAGTTCTCATTCCCTGCCAGGCCAGCCTGCAGGTTCTTGCCATAGATGACAGGCTCCAAGGAAAATCTTTTGGGGGTTCTAATCTAAAGCATGTTTATAAAAGCATATGGCTCATTGCTGTTACCCTCAACCATTTCTGTTGATGACAAGCTGGGCATTAGCATCAAAGGTTCAGATCCCTGTTCTAACATGCCTTTCTGTACTGTAGTATTAACTGACTAAGTAAGACTGCTTTTATATCCCATATTGTGGCTGAAGCAAAATTAAGGCAGTGCTGTTGGTAGCATGAATGAGTTTCCATTTTTTTCACAGTAAGAGATCCACACCTTTCTTTATGAAATTAAAAGAAGCATCATATTTTTACAGCATTCATCAAAAAAATGAGAATAAAAGCAATTAAAATCTGGATGATACAAAATTCATACCCTGATGAAGTTCAAAAGTGCCATGGACTTCTAGCTTGTATTAAACATGTCCGTCTAATTAAACATGTCTGTGCTGATTCATGTTTGAGATCATCTGCAACTCCACTGACATAACAAGAAACACGTATTTTGAAGTACCTGGTCTTAATTATTCTAATGCTCTGCCAAAAGACTTTTCAAACTACAACTTTATCCAGTTGTCAGGAGTCTATATGGGCATTAGCTGTAGAAAGTGAACATAATGAGTGGCATCCCAGCCAGAGACTGAACAGGATTGATATTAGCAGAAATCTCTGTTAATCTGAAATAAAAGTTATTTCTTTATTTAGCTGAATTTACATGAAATATTTCCAGACTTGACAGAAATTCAGAATAAGATTGTGAATGAAAAATAGACATGTTTATGAACCAAAAATGTAACAGAAGGATCTTATTTTCAAACTGATTCTAGCTGTTACCTTATGTATTCAAAATTGGGGCATTCTCATGTTAAAAATCCACACACACTAAACATCTTTTGAGCAGCTACGTTGCCATTTCCGTTGTACTGAATTTCCAAAGGGGAAATCTTCCTTAAGTTGAAAAAAAACAGCACAGAGCTGTAATTGTATGCACAAGAGGATTACCACCCAGATAAGCCTATTTTGAACAGGACAAGGATCTCACATTTCACATACTGGTTTGTTTTTTGGTTTTTTTCCTTAGCAAATTATAAAAGTCCATTCTATTTGCTAGATGCATCTTCTACAGTTCAGAAAACACACTTGAGAAGAATTGCATGGATCAAGTGTAAGGTCTCAACAAACCTAAACATCCCTTCAAACATTTCTTTCTTAACTGCTTAGATGTCCTGGCTGACATGGTGCTCATGATCATTCCTTTAGAGAAATGTCCTTCAGTCAGTCAACATAATATGCTGATAGAAAGATGATCAGCTTGGCTATTGGAGTTACATTCTCATGCCTTGAAAAACTGACTGCAATTTTGCATCTATGTATGGAGAGCCTGAATTCTGCTCTGCTGCACACTTTTGCAATAAATGGATCTAAGGTGAATTGTGATGATGGTGCTGCAAGTGGGATTCAGTTCTGCAGGAACATCAGTCTGAAATGGCAACCTAGGTCAACAAATCTATTTCTCAGTACTAGCAGGCAGCCACAGAGTCCTGAATGGGCTAAAAACCCCCATCTGATTCCTGCTATAATACTACCCAAGTTTTTAATGGAAACAAACAACATCTACAATAACAATAATAAAAAAAGTTCTATAATGACCTACAGAAAGGAAGCAGAATAAATCAAAGATATTGCTAATATTGTAGGTTCCAGTATAGCAGCTTTTTTTGTTTGGTTGGTTGTTGGTTTTTTGCATATTCGCAGGGGATCCAGGGCAAAACCTGTGCCCTTCAATATAGAGGAACGCAACAAAACAAGTCAAAAAAACCCTAAACATTCCACTTGGATTAGGGTAAAAATTCTTCTTGATCCTAAATCTGGCTACCAGTTTAACTATAAGCTTACTTTAAGTGGCACCAGCAGCAGTGTAGCACTGTGCTTTTGCATCCTGTCTAGACACGTGGCCTATTTCCAGTTGGCTGGTCATTAGAGGAACAGAACAAAAGTCAAACCAAAAAATTAGGAGCCAATTTATACATCAAGAGAGAAAAGGAAAAAAAATAATCCTTCTTGGCCCAAAGGCAGCCAGTGAATGCCCTGAAGCACAGGATTAATATAATACGATGTATGTCGTGAGCAAGCAGTGATCCGATTTCCTTTCAAAACTGCTTGGAGGCTTGGACTCAAAGATTCATGTCTGTCCAAGGCTGCGTTGGGTATTGAAAGCCATAGCTCTCTAAACAGCTTTCTGCAAGTATAACTTCTCACTCTGGAAAAAAAGAGAAGCTTTTATCTCTGCAGAACTAAATACTGATCTAAAGAGACATTTCTAACCTGAAGTCAGCAAAAGAAGTACCCTGTGCCCAGAACCTGCTGGTAGTGGTCATCTGGGAAATGGAGTCAGAGAGCAGAGGTGCAGGCAAAGGAACTGGGAGAAAAGGTTTCACAGCAGTGTGCACAGTGCTCTGTAAATGCCTTCCAGTAAAGGTCCATGCCCTTCTGTCTCCATATCACACATTAAGAGTCATCTCTTTGACCCGTTATTACTCAGAAGACCAGGACACAAGAAGATGTATGAAAAGGACTGGGTACTTGACTGGCTTTCTAGGAAGTCTCCTTTCATGTTCTAGAAACCACATTTAAATTCTGTCATGAGAGGCATTTTACATCAACAGAAAGAGATAAAATTGTGGTGGTGATAGTGGGGATCATAGCAAAATGTGATCTATATATATTTGAGGACATGAGAGTTTCATTTTATTTCTGTAGCATCCTGAGCACTTTTTTTCTGATGTATTTACTTTGCTTTTATGGTTTATTAAGGTTATCCTTTCCTACCTGATTGCATGGATTAATCAAATACAGAACCTATGGAAGATGAAGATACTACTCTCATCTAGACTAATGTATTTGTAAATGTGTGTGTATCTGTGTGTGCATTTGTGGTCATTAAAAAAAACCAAAATGTTTTTATTTCCTTTAATTTGGGAAGAAAATATCCATTATTTTTATTGGAATGAATATGTTTCAAAGAATATTGTTTGTGTTGCAGTGGTGCCTACAATTCCAGCTGGAGATGAGGCCCCCTACTTGGCATGCTCTGTACACATCTATAACAAAAAGTATGCCCTATCCCAAAACCTTACCATCTGCACAGTTAATGGGAGATAACAGTAGATACAATAAGCCAGAGCAGAATGAAGAAATGGAGATGCAGTTTAATCAGTCTAATAGGCATCAACCTGAAATGAGCCAAAGACTGATCTTGCAGTGCTTACTCAAGGCAAAGGGTTCTGTTTTCTTTATAAGGAAATCCCTTCAGAAAGGTCATTCCTCTTTCTGGCCATCATTTGTTGCCAGTAACATTGATGACAAAAGGAAGAACTATAACTACTTTAGTATGTACATATTACAAAGCAAAGGGTTTACCCTGATCCACATGATCTTGATAATTAAAAAAACCCCAAAACTTGAGTTTTCCTGTATAAATAATATTTTAGATTTCAAAATATGGTAATGTGAATGGCAGTAGAAAAACAAAGGTATTCCAAAGGAAAGGGGATGTACAGTCAGATTTGCTAGAAAATTAATACATGTTCATTTCCACTAGATAGGACTAGATAGTCCAGGAAAATGGTAATTTTCTTGATACATATTTAATACTGTCAACCTGAATATAGCTTAGACTGGCTATAGCTAAAAGTCTCCTTCAGTGCATGAGATGTGTGAGAAATGTTGGCTTTATGGTACATTTTTGTTCACTTCCTTTTGAGGGCAGATAATGTTGCCTCAAACCAATTTCTAGCAGATGATTTTCACACTACCAAAATCACAATGACTGAGCAGAAGTGGTCCCTTAGGTTGTCTTTTCAGACAGTTTGGCAGCTGGCAATCTGTTGGAAGTTGCATGAATGAATATGTTTTGTGGTAAAAATTCTTTCTAGATAGGAAAAAATAATTTGCCATAATTCACAAGCTAACACACACCTTTAATTTGGAATGTGCTGCATTCTTGAAATTTTTTTTTAATAAACTTTTAGCTTCTCAAAAAATAGGCAGCTTCTTCAATTTTATAAATCAAAAGTATCTTTCTTCAAATATGTATCAATAAAAGAGATTTTCCCTGCGTGTTTAATAGCTAGTGACTCATGAATTATAGCTCTTAAGCACTGACTTGGATAGCCAACATCCCAAAATAGAGAGGCAAGCCACAGAGTGAGAAAATGCCTTCCATCTCCTTCTGGACAACCTTTTCCAAGAGCTTCCTGATAAATGAGAAGAAAAAGATTTCAGAAAATGTATTTTTTTCCCAGGGGTTGAGGATAGATTTTTATTTAATTCATTATTTCCTGCTTTCACATGTTATAAGAAACCACGGATTTCTCCAGCGGTAGTACCACAGGAGCTGAGGTTGGGTACTTCACACTCCCCTTGTCCTCTTTAGGCAATCCTGCTGCTCAGCCTCCTTCTCCTGAGGGCCTCCACCCATGGAGTCCCATCAGGAATGGATCTCATGGAACTATACTTGGAGCAGTGATGAAGATATAGCAGAACAAACATGGTGTCAAACTCAGTATTTCTTTTATTTATTGAATACAGGAAAATACAGCTACATAGTGCAGCTATAGAGTACAATAATATATCATCCAGACCTCATCTTATGTATGTACATAGCAAATTCAAAACATCATGTAATCAGTAATCCAACACTTGGAGTGCATAATACCACAGTATGATACAGGGGCTAATCTAGGTCCAAACGTGGGTGAGGTTTGTCTGAGGACATACACGTGACTGCAGAAAGACACTGCTTTCTGGCTATTTTTTGAAGTTGAAAACAATCCTTTCTGAAATATATAGTTTTGCATATGTATTGAGGAAGGAAAGACATGTGCCATTCATTTGATAAAATGATGGACTAATTATCAGGCAGCCAGATGGCAAAATACAAACTATAATTCACAGGCGAGCATTCAGCACAGATCAACACCTCCCGTATGGCTCCCACACCCCAACAGCAGTAAAAACACAGAGCTACAGGCATGAAATGCTGCAAAGGTCTCAAGAAACCATCTAATCCATTTTCTTGCACTCAGCAAGGAAATTTTGGGTTAGTGCAATACAATTTTATTCCTCAGAAAGACTGTATGGACAAAAGGTTTCAATAATTAAAAAATCCTTCATATGCAAAATGGGCAACAAAGAAAAAAACAAACCTCAGAGCAAAACCTTGAGAAATTCACTGAAACCCAAGCCACAAAAACCTCAGAAGAGAGAATAACCACAACACACATCCTGACTGCTGCAGACACATGTGGCTCTTTAATGTGGTTACAAGCAGAGCATGCAACGGGAACCTTTTATTGCACATGGAATCATTCTCACACACACTGAGCAACCAAAAAATACATCTCCATAACATGTGCAAAAACCCCAGCATCTGACACTGAGTGTAAAATAAGCTTTGCTGTAATGGGCTTACAGAAAGCAATGCGATGGACATGTTATAAGAACCTGAATAGAATATGAAGAACATTTACCGTGAATCAGTGCTAAGAAAAGGCAACTGGTGAATCTGCACAGGCAGAGATGCAGCTGCCATGGGCTGGGTGTATGTGGGACAATACAGGTGCTCCTGCTCTGCCACAGAACGCAGACCACGAGCTGTCCTGGGTACTGGCAGCAAGGAACGAGTCCCAAACCCTACGAACACTTGTAAATCTTACCCTTATAGTAATTGTTCTGAAACTTCTTTAGAGGACTGTAACTCCTATACTTGCTCAGAACTCAAACACCCATAAGTCAGGGGTCTTCCTTGTGTAACTCTTGATTTGCACAGGCACACCTGAGAAACGTTGCTGTGGCATCCTACGATCTGAGGACCAGTTTTGGGTTTGTCTGCCCTCCTGCCACAGTGCTCTGTATGCGACACATCACCTGCTGACTGCTAGGGACAAATGGGAGAGGATGGCACCTTATTGTACAGTGTGGTTTTTAATTAATTCTGTATTTCTGCACTGGGTTCTGGAAGACAGAAAAGGGTGTGGCAGAAGCTTTCTTATGCATTCGTAATTATCAGCAGAGAATATATTTGAGGTTGACTGCTCTGTACTCAGGAGAGAAAATAAGTCAGAATACATGTACTTAGTGCATTACTGAACAAAATTTCTAATTAACATACGTGGTAGTCTGATTTAAAGAACTGCTGTTGTTTCTATTTCTTACATTTGCTGGTTGGTTGGTTTTTTGTTGGTTTTTTTTTTATCTCCCTGAATATGAGAAAGCAGGACAGGAATCTTGAGTTTCTTTCCCTTGAAAATGTTACAAGTAAACACTGACCAGAGCCACTTCTGTGCCGGTGCTGGTGGCAGACAGCAGGTCCAGCTTTCAAAGAGCACTGGCCTCTTCGGCAGCTCCCTGAGGATGCCCACCAAGTACGGCACCATTTACATTCTCGACGGCTTCACCCGTGCAGCTTCTTGGTGGCTGACAAAGTCTGCTTTGAAGTTGCCATAGCTCAGCCTCCTGAAAGCTTGACATTCATAGGGGATGTGAAGCCAGAATGAGAATGGTGAGCACTGGGGAAGGGAAAGCTTTTTCCTTTTTAAATTTAGCCTTCATGCATTTGCACAACTTCTGTAGCTTTCAGTGAGTGTTGAGGGTTTTTCTCCTGGTTAGTGCTTTGAAATTTAACTTTCTATATGAACTGGAAATGTAATAGGCATGTACTTTTTCTTTACATTTACATTTACAAACTGACATGTTTGGAATATTTTGTGACCTAATTATATAATGAAAAAGCAAAATATATCAATGAACTCAACACATAAGATGTGGGAAATGAGTTTGCACATGCATTTATAGCATGAACAGCAAATTTAACTACATTTTCTACAAGAATTACTGAACTGCTGGTAGCAGATTTATTTAAATTAACCTGGCTACATAAGATTTAACACTGGGAAGCAATAAGGATGAAAATGTCATTTTCTCAGCTGATATATAGCTATCATTCTTATTCAGATTCTGCTGGAATTCAGGCCCTTGTTAATAGACTAGACACTGAGAGGTACCACCATAACACCACTTTCCCTCCTCCCTAGTTCCTTCAGTTGGAGATGATCTCTGCCTGAGTTCTGCTCTTTCTACAATACTTCAGATGCATCTGGATGGCCCAGAGAAAGGTTGCAGTAAGTCAAGAACCCAGAGGAACCAAAGTGGCTTTGCTGTATGACATGAAAATGCTTAGGAAGCCTTTAAAGTGTGTGCTGTGCACTTAGTTTCCCTGGAGTTTCATTTTCACAAGATTACTGAACAGTGTATTTATTTCAAATGATAGACCAGACGGTCTGTGTTTCAGTGACTGCACAGATTCCCTGCTCAGATGTTCCCAATGGCTCTACTTTCTAAATGGAAAGGTTTTTACCGCTCCCACCATGAACTGTCACTGCCTACCTCTATACGTACAAAATCTTTTTGAAGATTCATATTTTTTTTTGCAATATTTACATAGTGTTTGACATCTGCAAATTGCTTTCATAATCTTAAGAAATGTATTCAGACAACCATATATTTCTAGGCACTTTCTTCTGCAAGAAGCCCTGTATAAATCAAAGGGGGATTTTTTTCAGAATAAAGTGCTACCCAATGTAGTAACAGCATCAGAATCATGTAATGCAAATGACCTAAATACTCCAGAACAAGGGTGGTTGTTCCTGGCAATCAATACTTACTCCAGAAGTAAGTCAGATTTACATCTGAGGATAACACTACATTTGTAGTACAAACTAAAGATTTCTGCAGCCTTTGTAAATTATTATTGTAACTTTTGTAACTACAGAGGATATTTTAAAATATTGAAACAAGAAGCTGCTTCTTCTGTGCAAGGGTCTGTCCTTACTGGAAAAATAAGCCAGCAGATGAAGGGTAACATCCCCTTTGCAGCTGACTACTTTGCTGAGAACAGAATACAAAATGTATCCCATAGTGATGTCTTAATGGCACTCAGGGTCTGGTACTAATCTCAGGCACAGGCATAATTACTGAGAAATTATATCCTCTGTAGGGGCATAAGCAAGAACTGATATTGTAAAATCTTTTCTCTGTATTTACCCAGGATTAAACCTGATCCTCACTGTGAAACTATCTTGGCAAAGCAAAGGATCCTAAAAGGTTAAGACAAACATGATTTTGGGACAGGATATTTTTTTGTCCAAAACACCCACATCCACATGAATTGTCAGCTACAAGCACGTGTGATATGCACTACAATCAGTCGTGACCACAGTGGGGCAAGAGAGGCACCAGATGGTGACAGATGTGAGGGCCACCACCTCTGGGTGCTCCGCAGGTCCAGGGCAGACTCTGGAAGAAGCATCTGGCAGCAGAGAGATGCACAGAGGGCAGTGAGACCAGAGGGGAGATTGCTCCAGAGAAAAGAGCACTGGGGGGAATAAAGCAAACGTGCTCGGTGTACCAAAATGTCCTGCCCCTGTCTGAATACAATAAACAGCTTTGTGCATGGACCTGCAAGCCCTGTGTGTAATCAGTGCTCGGTTAATTTATCCTATTAAAATATTTATTTTGGGGGGGGGAGAGAGGAAAATCCATGAGCATTTACTGCATCTGAAATTCACTTGCCTGAACAAAACCTCTAGTATTGCTTTACACATGATTTCACTTACCTCCGTTGTATACTATTGTAATCCCAGTTATTACAGCAGCCATTTTACACTGTAACATCTGAGGCCAGAGTGGGTCCTTTACAACAGACTTCAAGTGCTGTGATCTTGGAGGGGATATTTCATCTTGTGGCATAAAAATTTTTGCTGGGAATATTCAGACCATAGTTTTTGTATACATTTTAAATGTTGTGTGTAAGGGGCCACAAAAAGCCTCTGTGGAAATGAAAGTTTGAAATCATGAAATTGCTGAAAGTTTCATATGCTGAAAGTTTCATATATTTGCAAGATTCACCATTCAGAGATTTATTAGAAATACAATTCCACTAGCAAAAAGGATTGTTCTCTGCAGATTAGCTGGTTTTCCTATTTATGCATAACCCTCCTCACAAAGCATGCATTACATTTAGTCTTTTGTCTAAGGTGTAGGTCAGTAATTTATAGTTTTGAGATTTTCTCCTTTAATTTCTCAGTCCACAGTATATGACATTCGAGCAAAATTAGGTTTTGCATATTTCAGTGTGGGTGATGATGATTTTATCAGAATCTTAATTAAGGAACACCAAGATGAAATGTTAACCTTGGTCATGCTTAGCTTGTAGCATTCCTGGACAAACACAGTGCATACTGTGCATCTTTGTAAGGGAACTTCTTTTCCTTAAACTTTTTGCATTAGCCACATGGTCCCTGTTAAAACAAAAAGCCTTCTCAGGAAAAGTGGATTATGTAACTCCACTAGCATCATCCCTCCCTCAATCAGTACTGCATCCTGCTGCTCTTCATTCCACATCCTTAACTGTGTGCTGCAGGGTGGTGGTTATTCTTCTGATAAGAAATGTCCTCTGTATTGCTCAAATGTTGTTAAAATGTAGGGAACGTGTCTAAAGCCACTGCAGCCAGCTGTAATGAAGTGAAGTCCATTACAAACATTTCTCTTACACCACACTCCTCACTGTGGCACATACATTTATGAGACCCTCCCAGGCACTGCATGACATTGTGAGGACACAGAGACTAAAATAATGAGTAGCCACTGTGCAGTAACATGTCATTTTACAGCAGGGAACCTGTGTATGGTAGGCATGGTGCCACACAAAGATTGATTAGAACCAGATGGTAAAAAATACATTGCAACTGGTGCCCTGATGAGCTTGCTGGAATGATGATTAAAACGGTAGACAGTCTTCCTGAACCATACACACATTCCCTAAGGCACATTCTGGTGTGGTCCAAGTTCCAGATGTCGGTATTGGGGTGGAAATGCTTGTAGTTGGCTACACTGCTGTATAAATGTAATTGTATTGGTGGTGTACAGTAAAGTACAGAGGTCACATGCCTACCAAACTCTAATCAAGACGAGTGTTGCTGTGATCCATTCTCTGGTCTAGAATTCAGAAATCCTGCATTCCATTCCTGTCTCTGCTATATACTGCCTGTACCACTGCAGTATCACCCTTGTGGGTAAAGGCCTAATCCGGTTGCTGTCACAGGAAAATTCCCACTGACCTGCACAGGGAGAGATTTTAATTCTTAATCTTCCTGTTCCTCACCTAGTAAATAAAGAAGTTACTTCATTTCTCCTAGTACATCTGTCTCTTGTTTCTTTATTTAGACTGTAATCCCTTTGGACAAAGACTTGCTAATTTTGGCTCTGCTATAAAATTAAAGTCACTAGTAACCTGTGTCATCCCCAAGTCAAGTAACATCAGCATATGACAGCCCAAACATCAGTAGCATAAGTTTCTAAAAATCAAGCGTGCGTGCTTACCAAAGGGTAGGAAAATACAGCTAACAGTTTGTCAGAGGCTTACACGATCATGCTGTGGCATGCAAAGTGTCCTGTCCTATGGTTAGCCCTCCAGTGCTTTTCCTACACCTTCATGGTCAGCACTATACTGGGTGCCCAGAAAGAATAAAGATGTTTTCCTGCAGTTCACTGGGAAATTAGAGCAGCTCAGCTGCCCCAAGCACATAGAACAATTAGATCATTCTTTATAAACTCCTCTTGCAAAAGTCTGATCATTGAAGAACACCTGATACTTTGTGAAGTGGCCATTCTCAAGTGAGCTACATTAATGTGGTTAAGAATATTAAACTTACTCTTAGATAATATCTAGCACAAAGGCCCTCAGTCTCAGCTGAGATCTCTCTGGGTTACAGTGATATAAATAATGCTTAATTACTGGGGGAATTAACTGATATTTAGCAATTTCAGCTTTATTACAGCACTTGCTCTTTGAAAGCTGAAGATGAAGTGATAGATTCTATAGGAACATTCAAAGCTTGTGGAAACCCAACTGTAATTAATGATAACAGCAAGATCTACTGAGACAAAAATGTGATGAAATCCCATAGCAAGTTTACAATTAAAAAAAAAGATTTGCAACATTAGCACATTTAAAAAGCATTTGTTTTGTTTGTTCTACATGTTCAGCAGAAGTTTTATATATGTAAGTACTGAAAGCATTCTTTTTTTGTCCAGAAGTGCTGAATTTTAAATTATATTTGTAGTTCTCCCTTCAGTGATACAATCCATTCCACTGGTGAGACCATGTATTTCTACAGTCTAGTAATATCTTCTTCCAGTGTGATAGATTTTGTCTTACACTACAGTACAGAGTGAATAATTTTCCATTACAAGTAGGACTATTTTCTCACTTCAGCAGAAAAAAAAAAAAAGCCCAATTTTCATCCCACAAGCATTTAATTCACTTTGGGTCTATTTTTCATTCTAGCTAGTTGTGTAATTCATGCCCATCTGTTTCTCTGCAAGTCAAGTGCTCATTTTTATTTTTTAAATGTTTTCTTCTTTTCGTGTATTGCAATAAATCTTAGAATAATATTTTGCCGACTGATCAACTATTTCCACTTGTAACAGAAGACATTTGAAAAAGGAGCACTAAAGAGTTTCCTTAACACCCATGAGGTTCACAGTAAGTGTAAAAATTTTCTTTGGTCACAGCAAAAGTGAAAGCAATTATTGTCAGGAGTGCCAGGTTTATGTTATGCATTCACAGTCAAAGGCAAGCTCTAGTTTCTAAATGCAAATGATTTAATATAGTCTCTCAGCTCTAGAAGAACATATAAGAACAAGGAACAGAAAAATCATAGCTTAAATCCACACAGCAGCATTCTGCTCAGATCATGAATAGACAGCGGGAAGCAAAATACACAAAGAAGGAAAAGCAAGAGGAAAAAGGAGATGCAGTTATTCAGCAATAAAAATAGTGAAATGATTCTCGGGGGTCACGTATAAGGGAAAATTAGATTCTTTAGTTTCACATGAAAATATACATGTAACTTGAGACATTGTAGAACATCTTTATTGTCATATATTATACTGTTTTGACCCAACTTGTCCTAGCTCTTGTCCACACTGATGGGAAAAGACTTATTTCTGACCTTAGAAGAACTTCTCAGCTTGGGCTTCAGCTGCTGCGCAGGAGTAAGATCTTCTTAACTCATTCCCTTCCCACATGAGAGAGACCAGAGCAGCTACTAGATACAGATGTTCATGATAATTTTCTCTGTCCCATATTCGAGGGGAAGGAGAGCACGGTGCATCAGAGACGTACCACCTCCAAGGGCTGCTTTTGGAAGGAGTAGGTTACTTTGCCCAGAGCTACTACTGAAGTCAGCCTAGTCTTTGGCTTTTGGGCTCCTGTGGCAGTTAGGCTTTCTCTTTTCAAACTTACAGAAAAGAACAGTTGCTTTAATCAGGCACTTGAAATAATATCACACGCGGGTGAATAGCTCTCTTGGCAGCAGGCTACCACTTCACTGTCCTTCCATAAATATAAAAGATATAGAGGAGGTCTGCTCTCAGCCCTCTCTTTCATTTGGGAATAAGCTACTGGCTGCCTAGGTTTGTGGTTTTTACTGCAGGGCTCCTGGAGCAAAGCCAAAGGATCATTCCTAAGCAACTCTGAATGTACAGCAGACTTAATTTTGCCTGTTTTGAGGCATCTTCACTTGATTTTCCAGCTGTTCTTTCCAAGGACATTAAGTTTGCAAAATTACACCCTTTGTTTCTTTTAGATGGCTGGCAGACGTTTCCCCTTCTCTCCCTTCTCCTCATTATTTTTGGTACTCCTTGACCAATTTCAGCCCTGTATAGCAGATGGTTAGAGATGTCAAATACAAGAAATGTCTACACTGAAATTTAGATGCTGATTAAAGAAGAGAGACCCAACTGGTGCTTCTTCTGAAGTAAAGGCAGAGAGAATTCAGCGCAATCTCTTTAGCAGCATCTAGCTGGTCAATCAGCAGGCATGCCCTGACTGCCAAGTTAGCATGCACATTTTACCAGGCTGCACAGCTAAAAGCCAGAAAAGTAGCTTGGGCTTATGAGAAGTGTTGGTGAGGGGAGAGCTAAGTCAACACCAGCAGGCTGGAGGACGGCTGCGGTGTGAAGAGAGGGCACAGGGCTTTGGGAGGAGGCTGCACGCACTGCAGGGGAAGCTAGAGGACAATAGATATGGTGGCAGCGAGGCAAAGGAACGTAAGGGTGAGCTGAGTGTATTGTGGTGAGAGTATTTTAAAGGCTATACTACACAGACCCATAAGAAACCCAGCTTCACCAGTTCCACAGGCTGTGGATTAACTGCCTTGGCATAGTTACCTCACCAGGACTTCAGGAGTGAAAAAGAGTCCATGGTTTGGAGATCCTGACAGAATTCAGGCAACTGAGTTTGTGGCATGCGCCTTCCTGTTTGTTGTTAAGCAGGCAGGGCCAAGAAAGCCCACTAGCAACTTCAGGAGCAGCCCCAAACACTCTGATTCAAAGGGATCCCTGCAATCTCAAATAAAGCAATCACTTTTTATTTTCCCTGTTCAGACAAGTCAATCTGGGACTAGATTGTGTACCTTTTGTGTTGTGTGACTAAATTTTACCTGGCTCATTGCTTTTCCATTTCAATTTCATAGCTTGATTCTCTGCTATCTTAACTTGTGTAACTATGTTGCTTCTTAATTTCCATGGATCTGAATTGAGAACATGGAACAGCAGAACAGGAAATTATTTTCCAGCCTTGCAGGATCCTCAGCCTTCCCCCATACCTTATCTGACTGAAATTGGAGTTTTTCAAAACCATCAGAGGAAACAAGACAAAACCTACACCTTCATGCTGGAACAGGCCCATGATGTGGGCATTCACACAGGATCTGCATCACCACCTGAACATCCAGAGGAGTTAATTTAGGGGGATTCAGATCCAAGCTTATAGCAGTTTGTGAATGCTTGATGTTTAATATATAATGTGTGCATATAAACATACACAATGCACAAACACATATCTGTGGATCACTTATCTGTATGACATGTGATACAGAAAAATCTGCAAAAACTGTCTTCCCAGCCCTACCATAAAAAGCAAGCTTTATGAACTTCCAGATTTTTTTATGTATACATGTTTTATGTGCATGTTTGTGTGTGTGGGCCTGTACATAGATAAATACAGATATGTGCAAAAATATGAACATATTGTCATGTTTGCAAGTATGATTATGGAACAGCTAAGTCAAAATGAGTGCTTTGGCATGCAGCTCCCAGTGCAATGAGGCTGGACACCTGTTTGCCAGTGAAGCCACAGGACTGGGACAAGTCTAGCCCCATGCAGTTAAGGTGCTTTACTGCTTTACTGAACTATTTTATTTTGCTAGCAAAGGTAATCTGTCAGGGTAGCTGAATTACAGGATGAGATGGTGATTGCCTCTCTAAGCAGGTCTAGTGTCCTAGCAAGCTGTAAGAGCCTTTGGTTGGATTCATCAGCCAAAAGGGAAAGCAGCACAAAACAATTAAAGAGAGTTGTATTCCTGCTGAGTTGTACTGATGGGCCGATAAGCTGCTGCATTATGCACATGTCTTTTAATAGATTAAATAATTAAGCAATAGGTGGACATCTCTTCCTTAGAGTTTAAGATCATTAAGCAAATTTACTTGGAAGCATTCCTAGACTTGCAGTTATTCTTATTAGATTTAATAGTATCACAGAATGATGTGGGCAGCCAGCATCTTTCCTGATGCAGTTCAAGTGATGGGCTGCATGCTGTGTAATTTGAAGTCAAGTCGTATTACTACTTGTCATTTTTTCCACATTGAAATATTTTGCTCTCAGCACTGTGTATACATGCTATCTTAGTGCTCAGAAGCATTTGTGCTATCTGCCTTCCAACAAGCACAGCTTATTCACCAACAATTCACTTGAAAAGTAAATATATCAATAAAGTGACAAAGCAGTTGATCAGAAGAGTGGCCATTGCTGACTTCCTATTTCTTGGTAATGGTCATCAGACAAATATATAGTTATGACTTTTCTACACAAGGCATAAAAAGAAAGCTAATTGTACAGCCTACCTATATTAAAGATTATCCTGTCTCCCTGTTTTGGAAGAAAACTCAGGCTATAACAAGAGAAACACACTTCATCTTCAAAATGAGACAATATTCTATGCAGTGTCTTAGCTATTTTGGAATATTGTTGTTACATCAGATTAGATGACAAATTTTTTCTCTACCAGTACTCACTTCACATTTAGCCTGAACTTGGCAGAGATCCACCTTTATTGCATGGTGAAGGAAGAGCAGAGCAGTTGATTCTCCAATCATTTACTCAAACCTCTGCAAACATTTGTGAACCTCTGCTAACCACCTTGAAAGCTCCAGCCACATATGAATGCCACAGGCACATCAGTGTACTCTCCCTTTGAAAAGGCCTATTTCTTATTATGTTTGGAATCCAGATGAGCATAGGAGGGGAGGGAAGAATAAGATGAAAGCAGAAGTGTGGTTCTGTCTCATATACCAGTCTAGGTACTAACAAGGTTGTTTGCGTACTACATGATGATGGTCCCTTCACTGTCTCCAATGCATCTAACCAAGCAAGGGTCTTTGCTGAAGAAGGCTCTTGCTTTGTATTTGAATATGTAATTTTACCAGTTATTGAAAGTTATGATTAGAAGATTGTGAAGATTAGAGTCTCTCAACATATGGAAAGTTTTCATTTCAATGGCAATGAATGATGGTTTTCTATCATTAATTATTAATTTTCTAGTATTCCATTACTCAAGGTGCTTACATTGAAAATTTCAGTGGAAAATATCTAGGTCACCTCTGAGCAAGCATGGTCTTTCTTTGGCCTCTCTGAAACAATTCCTTTGTGTTTGCTAAACCTTCTTATGAAGTAATTTTGGTCCACTGCCCTAGGGTTCTAAGCCATTGGTGGCTATCACTGAGTATCCAGTTGCTTTCCCTTTCTAAAAGTTTCCTCTGATTGGGACCCTGGTTTACAATTAAACTTTACTTAGCACTTAAAATAAAGCAATAAAATATTAGGACATATTTTTGTTCCTCAGTTTCTTCCTCAGAGTAAGCACTGTCTAAGCTTAGATGAGATTCCTTTTCTGTTTCTAATATATGGCTTCACTTCTAGTCAGTCCATCCACTTCCCTCTATGCTGTCCTGATTAAGCTTCCTCTGAAGCAATCTTTTGAAAATCTACCTTGTATATTTGCTAAACCTCTATTTCAGCTGATTTTATGATCAGCTAGATGAAATGATCAAAGCTCTCGGGAAAAAATCCATTGCTCTGTTCAGATTTGAAATATCTGTCTTGAGTAGCAACCATTTCTTTCACTCAAGGGTATCCCATTGGAATGGATCATCATGGAAGTTCAGAGACCATGTCTTTTCAACTCCATACAGGATATAGGGTTTTTCCCATTACCTCATGTGACAGGGAAGCACAGGATGCTGAGAAGTTCCATGTTCAAAGTGGATCCTATGGTTTAACACAGCTGTACACAGAGGAACCACACAAACTTCTCCAGATGATCACATGAGGTTTATAATACCTGCTTTGTGGCAGTAGAGCTGGAACAGATATAGAAAGATGAGTCACTGTAATTCCAGCAGGAAAAGTTTTATCTCCTTTGGTTCCACCCATGTGGAGCACTGGGAACCACAAACATTGGTGTGGCAATTTAAGTGGCGGGATTCCTTACTGCCTTGTCAGTAGAGGCATTGGTAGCTGCTTTCCTTCTCCTCTGTTGCACTCACAGACTTTGTGCCTCTCTTCAGTTGATTAGCATTTTGAATTTTGCCACAAGATCATTCTGTTTCTATAGTGATCTTGGCACCGCTAGTGTAGGCTCATTTCCTATCACTCATGGTTTACTTACGTCAATGAGCGCATTATTTTCAACTGTGTTTCTTCCATTCCTGCATCATGTAGGTCATTATATTTATATGCAGCCAATGAGACCAACAAGTTTCTAAAATTGCCAGAATATTTAGAACAGTCTGACAAACTGTACTATGTTCCTGCCTATTAATGTGCCATTATGTTGGGAAAACAGAGCATAAGTAAATACTAATTAGGAAAATAGGTAGAAAAAATAGACAATTTCAGTACAGCACTCATAAACAAAAATCTAAAAGATATGCAAGTTAAAAAGTCAGCGCATGCTAGTTTTACAGGGACAGAAGTGTTGAACCCTAAAAGCTACACCAGGGGCAAGAACAAAAAAAAAGAAGGCTAAGAAGTCTACAGAAAATCCATTATTGTTGTCTCTGCTTAGTTGAGGTCGTGGCTATTATTTACTGTAACATGCGTATAGCACAAGGCAGATCTCATATTCTGATCTACCTTTTAAGAAGGGAGCTGTAAATCAGATAAACGAGCTTTTCTAATTCTATGTACTGAAAACACTTCACAATTGTCTACACCAATCTGTCTTTTCAGCCTTCAGTAGCCACTATAATGATTTTTTGTTCTCTTGGATTATGAGTGTGTATGATGAAGGAGCCCTCTGTTTCCAAACAAGGAGGGAATTCAAGAAGAATTTGTCACTGAATGGGAAAACTAGTAGGTAAAGACAAAACTTTCCCTCAAAATGATTTATTGTTCTAGCACAAGTAATGCAAAATGTACTGATGTAGCTTAGCTAAGACTGATTATGAAAACAAGGATGTTGTTCAGACAATTTAGCTAAGTATGTTTGACTTTCTCTGATTTTAGATCATGTTTTCAATAAAAATATTGGGATTCTAGAATATATTGAGGTTAACCTTTGCAAAAGAAATTAAAGCAAACAGCAAATGTTTCCATTTCAATGGAAGGCAACTAGAAAAATGTGAAGTTTTGTAGTGAGGATGGGTAGATAGGAATGCAAGGGTATTCCTTAATGATCCCTGTGCTCTACTTTTCAGTAACATGCATGAGGGATAAAAAACGGTAATCAGAATGAGTATGCAGGGATAGAAATTGAGGTACAGCTACTGAATGTCATGTCTATAACTCTTCAGTTAATAGGAACCTGTGATATCAACTTGAAACCCTAGAGAAGGTTATTGGACTTTGAACCCGCATCCATCTCTAGCCCTGACACAAATGTTGCTATCTTTTCTAGTGAAGGTACATGTGCTAGAAACAGACTTAAGAACTTCACAAAGTCTCTCCCCAAACCAACATCTCTGATGAGAGAAAAAATGTTTATTTCAGGATTTTCAAGGAAGGGACCAGTTATCATTTGCTTTTGAGTTTCTCTCAGCACTTAGAACAAGTGATTTCTTTCCTGTTGTAATCTCGCTGGCTAAACCATGCAAGAACTGTTCTTTTTGTTAAATATGAGTATAACCTTCAGCAAAGCTGTAAGAAAAAGTGAACTAGAGGGGACAAGTGGTTTAAGCTCTTATTTCCCAGCACTGTGGAACACTGAATTGAAATCTTTGATAGGCTGATTATTTTTCTTTAAATAGGTCACTGAAAAAACACTGTACCTGAAAAATACCATACCGAGCTTAAGCAAATTGCAGGTTAGGGTCAGGTCTGCAGCTGATGTGCATTGGCATTGTTTTGCTCTTTTGTCTGTTCATTTCATACAACAGCCAAGAATCTAGTCTCCAATAAATAGGAAATTTTATTATGTTAACTCTAACAAAGTTCAAGGATACAAAAGAAGGTGAAATCACTCTACACCTGGAACAGCTCATGTTCAGATTCTCTAAATTCCATATCCACAAAGTGGGACTGAGACTTCAGAATCTTAAAAAGCCTTGCTGCTGCTGCCTTTTTCCCAAAAAATCCCGTTTCATAAGTGTAAATTCCTAACCCAAGGTGATTTTGCTGTTGGATTCAGGCTTCTCCAAAGCTAGCTTCTAGCTTGCTGAGCAATGAAACCCAGGTCTCTTTGTGGATCCAGGCCTGAGAAAAAACACTGATGAAGACAACTGGATTAAGCATAGCAATGTCACAGATAGACACGGAAGTGGAAATGAGATGAAGTTTTTAGTTTGAGTCTGTAACTAAATACAGTAGCTGACTCAGGAGAACTTCTGATCAAAGAATCATAAAACAAATCTAACCTATTTCTAATGAGAAGAATGAAGAAAGTGAAGAAGATATACAATAGTAAATAAATAACAAGGCCCACGGTTCACTGTGCCAAATGACAAGAAATGCTGCAGCAATTCAAAGCAATATAGCTACACCCTCAAATGTAAGAAAAATAGAGAACATCAATACACAGTTAATTTCCATTTTTTTCTAATGCTTTCAAATCAGGCAGGTGAGGGAAAAGACAACCACATTGATCAAACAAATATCAGGAAAAAAGGAGAAGGTTTTTATGAAGATTCCTAAGATTGCAGCAGGTAGTCAAAAATCAGTATTACAAATAAGGCAGGACGTGAGTGACATGTATTTGTAGGTTGTTGTGTGAGTTGTCACGTAAATGAATTGTATTGATCAGGCTTTAGTAGAGACACACATCTTGAGCCAGCCTGAAATTTGTGGTTGCCATCATGCAGTACATCCTGGCTCCTCAGAACCAGGCAGTGACAGCAAATCCACCTGCTTTGGAAGCACTACCAAAGGAAAATCTAGCTGATAGAAAGATATTCCATATGACAAATGTTTGAGCAATATGATGTTATCAACATATGTATTCACATTCATTATAAGATTACAGTATGTTAGTTTTCTTTTTCCAGAAGACTAATTTAATTTCTACATTTCTCTGCCTGTAGCATGTCTTTGTGGGAAAATCTTTTCTTTTTTTTTTACAATAACTTATTTCCCTAACATACCATTTCATTTAAAAGTATACATACTATTGGTAAGATGCTATGCTTGAAAAAAATGCGTTCCAAATAATGTTCTTCTAGCTATCATGGATGAACATTTGTCACTATGAATGGCCAAAGGATTGTAATTTTGTCTCATTTGTGTGTCCATCAAAGTGGTGAATGAAATGACTGCTCCTCATGCCATTCCAATTGGAAGCTGTGAAAAGAAAAACAGCCCACGGCCTCAACAACTGGGCAGTCATGTTTTGGAGCTGAGAACTGCTCTGGGAGACAGCTGTGAAATTTTCATGCCTTCTGCCCCCATTTGATCGAAATTGAATGTCCGGACTCTTCACTGCCTACTGGAAAAAGACAGGTTCCGACTTTTTCTGACTTTATAATTTTTGTTCCCTATCTGATAATTTTGCTTGCTAGCATGCTCTAAGAGCATTTGAAGCAGCACAGTACCAGTCTGGCTAGTGTTGTGGAAGGTGGCAGAGCTGAGCTGCATGAGCATGCAGACAACACCCAAATGAGATGTAAAGAGCTCGTAGCAATAATGGGATAAGATCGTGAGGCTATAATAGCACAGGAATGCATAACAATTATAGAGGCTGTTCATATGTTTTGGAAGGCTTTAAGGACTTTGTTTAGCTGCTTAAAAGTAGTCATCCATGATAAAGCAGAACTCATAGCTTGTTTAATGCTTTTGTTTAATGTTCACTTATTCTCTGGTATAGAATAAGAAGATTCAGAAAGCCCCAGAACCAGTTTGAGCCAGAAAAAGGAGACATACTAATCACTAGCCTAAAAGGCAGGAAAGAGAAAGAATGGCTGAGAGACAAGAAAAAGGACTCAATTAGAGAGAAGAAGACCCCAGACCCAAATACTGCTATTGGACCAGACTATGGTGTGAGGGATGGGAACTTAGAGTGTAAGGGTATAATTGCCCAGGGATTTTCATATTTGGAGTCCCTCTCTGGAGGCACTCAGCTCAAGCTGTCTAAATTTGTGCACCACAGATAGAATAAATTGCCCTTGGTTTTTCTGAAGGCTTTGATTAGAGATTCTGCTTCTGGGAACCTAGAGCTGAGCCTGAGGGCAGAAGCAGCGCCCAAATGTGTGTGTGTGTGTGTGTGGAGTCAAAAGGGGCACCCATCGGCTCGCTGCAGTCGCCTGCTGCAAAGGGACTCCAGTCTCAGCAGTTCAAATTTCGGGTGGTGTGTGTGCGACTCCTTAATTGGTATGTGCCTGGTCGGGCAGCCGCTTCTCCCTGAACAGTAGTGTCTCAATTTCTGAAGCATCCCAAGGCAAATTAGCAGACATCAATATTTGTGACAGTTTTCTGCCACATAACCATCGAAAGACATTTGACTCAGGAAACAGAATGGGAGCTTTACCCTCTATCCTGTGCCTCACCTACAGGTGGGACAAACCAAAGTGCTTCCTATTCCCCTTTGCTGCATTTCACTCCTCCCTCTGCATGAATACAAACATACTCAAGACATGAGAGAAGGCACCCTTTTGTGTACAAAGATTTTCAGCCACACCACCTCTTATTAGTGTCTCCTTGAGCCATGCAGTCTCAACTTCTTTTTTTCAACCAGAAAACAAATAGCACTTTTTTTCTTGCAGTAATTGATAAAAGTCTAATCATTTCTTTCTCTAATTTTCTTATTACTCAGTTCATGTGCTGAGACAGTAATTTATTTGCTCTGGTGTTGGTTACATTTTGTCACTGTCACTTCACAGAAGTTTCCAATATGCTGCTGGTTATGTTTTTACCTTCAGTAATGATTTGCTTTAGCGTGAATTCCATTTTTCTTTGCACTAACTGGGGTCTCTTCTTGACTACCCCAATTAATTTCAGGGGATATAACCTGTCTCATATAATGGATAAACATCCCCTTAGAAGTGGAACGCACCATGTATATGACCTGTTATGCTAGGATGATTAACTAGGTAGGCAATGCTAGAAAAGGAAGAGCAGGTCTCCTTTCTCATAAATACAAGCCAGTGCCGTGAATGATATGAATAAACTTATCTCAAAGAAACACTACCAGACCAAACCTTTCCTCTTTCACAAGATTTGGTTTGTTGAGTTGTTTCTACTTCTGCGTTGCAACATGTAGCTGCTATTAAATATTTTATTTTATTGCTTTCATATTCATATTCTGAGGCTTCCTCTTTTTTTTTGCTCAACTACTGACCTGTAATACTTAAAATAAAGTGCTGGTAAAGATCAGTTTAGGGCTAGGCACCTTAATCAGGGAAATAAATGAAGCAATATTATATTCTAGTTCAGAACCTTTAAACAGCTTACTGTAACCATATTGTTGCTCAAATCCCTTGCTGCAGTTACAAAAAAACAGCACTGCAAAAAGAAAATATTAGGCTTGGCACAGTCAGACACCTTTGAACAATTTGTCAAATTCTGAATTTTCTGCAGATAATAATGCTTGTCCATCAGAATGCAAATTGACTTATCCTGTGACATGCCTAATTGCATATTCTCAGAATCTTCCATGGAAAAGGCCCATGACAATAATTAATACCTAATGCTATAAACACTATTGCTTTGGGTGTTGCCTAGCAACCAGCATCCCATAGGCTTCCCGAGGGGCCTCAAATAAAAAGGCAGGAGAGGGATCCTTTCCTACCACCATGGGTGAGAAGTGGCTTTGTTCTAGGCTGCTGCTCTGTTCTGGTCATTTCTAGAGTGATCTCTGCCAAACAAATCTCCCTTAAGTGGTTGCATGTCTGAAAAGCCTTTTCAAAGGCTAAACAGAAGCCAAATGCTGCACATGCTGATCTTTTTATACTTTGGGATACCTTTTACGATCAGAAATACAACCACTATCCTCTTTTTGTCCTCCAAAACCAGAGCCTTGTTTCCAAAGGAAGTGTTTCTGTGGGTTTATTTCTAATTCTAATTGGAATAGTT
This sequence comes from Elanus axillaris, assembly GCA_026212715.1. NCBI lineage: Eukaryota > Metazoa > Chordata > Aves > Accipitriformes > Accipitridae > Elanus > Elanus axillaris. The sequence goes on from JANZLQ010000005.1 coordinate 26,925,407, forward strand.
TCCCCTCCGTGACAGGGCTGACTTTTTTTTACAATCATCAACTGTTTTTTTGGACAAACCAGACATTAAATTTAAAAGAGGACTTGGTCTGTGAACTGTTTTTATACAAATACTGTTCTATCTCAGTAGTATATACAGTGCAGAGTAGAAAAAACTTCACTGAAATGCAGTTTTTCCTAGCTGTGAATGCATTCCTTTTTGATAATGCCATTTCTTTTTAAGTACCAGTTCATTTTCAGTGCAATCTCTTTATCTTGGCACAGAGACATCTAGATCTCATTTCATTAAATGTATATATTTACTCAGATGGTCACTTCAATAAGGCCGAGAGGCTGGAAAGCAGTATTCCAGGGTTTTCTTTCTCAGTTACAGTTTCTGAACTGTTCTGTTGTCCTTAGCAAGTCACTGAGCTTTCCTTTATGTTTCTTTTTACATTGAAGTTACTGCTTAGATATCTTCAGACACAGAAAGATATTGTGGTGCTTAATTAGTAGCTACTATTTTATTTGATAGCCCTTAAGGAAAAGTCACCAGTATCAGGACATTTAATTTTGTCATAAATAATGCAGAATTTTTATAGTTTTAAGCTAACACTCAGCACTATTTGAATAGAAAAGATACAACAAAAAAATCCGATTTAAAAGTAATCATTTTATTGATAGGACTGTGTAATATGTTTGCTAGGATCTGGAATAGGTTAGACTAACTGATTGGTAATCCAGTCCTGTGTTTCTATGAATCATATTTTGTAGTTGTTTTAAAATAACAAATAACAAAGATCAAATATTACATAAATATTCCTCATTCTAAATCCACTGACTTTCCATTTTTTCTGCCTTTGTCCTGCAGCAAGATTATTCAGTCTTTTGAGATATTTTGTATATTCATTATATTCATACAGATTTCTGGCTGCAGCAGATCTTCAGTAGAGCTTTGGTTCTATATTCATGCCTGGTCTTGAAATCTCAGAGGAAATTGTCAAGGCACAGAAGGCAGGAGAGTCCCCAGCATCCATTGAGAGTTGATGAAACTCGGGAGCCTAAATGCTGTTTTCATTTTTGCAACACAGCTAGTTCATACTAATTTTTTCAATTTCCTTCCCACTTAATTCCCAGTAAGGTAGGCAAATGACACATTGGGGACTAAAGTCCCATCCAATCTAAGTGACTATGTAAAACATCTCAATCTTGAGGGACATGCTGAGCAAAATTCTGATGAAAGGTAATCTTATGGATATCCAGAATTTAAATGATACAGCAAAAGCGGAATCTCTAATCCCTGACTTAAGTATTTCAGTGCAGTTGCACATTGAAAGATGCTTGTGCTTGACAGGAAAGACTAGACAGGGTTATCTCCCTCCTGTTCATTGCTTTTCCTCTGTCTGCCTCATTTACATGTAAATAAGTGAATTTTGCACACATACTGAATACCACATGAATTATAATTTCACCTTTTTTACTTGTGAATTCACAATCAAAGTCTGTCTTACTGATTTTTTTTTTTATTATTAAAACATTCATCAGCAGTTGTGTTACCATTAATTTGAACCACAGACTTACACATGTGTTGCCTATCTTTAGTTCAGGTCACTGTGAGTCTTGCCCATAGGATCACATTAGTTCAGTTTATGGAACACACACACTCTCAGATCTCTTGTCTTTTCACAGAATTATTTTTCAACTTTGAGAGCATAAATAAAGTTACACTGTGAAAATTGAATTGCATCAGTGAGTAAGTGCATCACTTTCCTACAGGCAAGGAAATTTGTTCCTTTATTCTAGCAAATGCTTGTTTTCCAGGAGGGAGTTAACTCCTCAGCACAATGATTTCTGTTCTGTCAGCAGCACAGGAGCTAATTCTCCTGGGCTGTGGTTCTACAGTGTCAGTGGTGGAGCTAACAACCTATTGAAGCAGCTTTGTTTCATTAGCAGGGGAATTTCTCCCTAGTGGAGCATTGCAATGCAAACAACATTTCATTACCAAGTCCCCGTATAGAAGTTCAATCCAAGTGCTAAGGTAGTTACCACCTTACCGAGACTGATCCTTCTTGGCAATGAATTGATTAATCTCCCTCGAGATTTTATTTCTACAATTACTGAGTAAAGGACCTCTTGAAGCTGTTTCATGTGCTGAATGCCCGCATACAGTGCTGCACTTGCACAGTGAGCTCTCAGAGCAATAGTTGAGCTTTGGCAGAGAGGACAGGCTCCGCTGTGTACGCTATCGTTTCAATTGCAGCTGAGTTTCTTCTGAGATACAGAGGTCCATTTTGGCAGTGGTACAGCTTCATCCCTACAGGGGGGCATTTAGCGATACAATTTTGTTCATAGGGTGTCAGTGGCATAAGAAAATTTCAAAATTAACCTTTTGCATAATGAAAAGGGAGAAATGCCAAAACAGTAGGTATAGTGATCGATGGATTTTTTTCTCAAAATGAAGGGGAAAAAAGGAAGAAAAAAAAAAGATTCTGCAATTAAGTGATTTGACAATGACTGAAAAAATTAATTTCATGGTGTAGTGATTTGTGGTCTAAGAGTTAAATTCCAAAATGAGGTAGTGTACTTCCCAGCACTGCAGATCACTGCATAACTCCTGCCAGTGAAGGAACAAACTCTTCCACGTCTGGCAGTTGCAGCATGAATTCCCCTGCCTTCTGCCACTACAGCCAATATGCTCACAGCAGCATGCATTTCTCCTGTGTCCAGAAAAACAAATGTGTTTTTTTGCTTGGAAGTGCTGATGCCTGTAAAAGTACATTAGTCATCATGCCTGCTCAGGGAGACTGGTTCTGAGAATTCTTGATTCCTTCACCTTTATTGCTTCAGTTAGCAGTCTCCTGTGGATCTACTTCATATTCCTTACTGGTACCCATAAGAAGATAAGTGAAAGACAGAAATAAGATAGGGCTTTCAGCTTTTCTGAGTGTTTTCATACATTTTCAGTCTGATAATTTTAACTGATCTATACCTTTCCAGTATTTAAAAAGCTGTAGGCTCTTTTTTGCCTTGACAGCAAATGAGTTATGATTTTCTTCCTCATAGGGAAACACATGCAAAACACAAATATCCAACTTTTTTAGACATTACAGCATAGATTTGAAATATATTGATACTCTAGTAGAAGCTTACAGATTTCAACTCCAGGGAGATCACTGTGTGATCTTTTCTTTTTGCATAACACAGACTGCAAGAGCTCTCTAAAATAAATGTTTCAAATTCATAGGCTGTACCCATTTTTAGTTTCTGGATTCTATTCTGGTCTTGGATTTCTAAAAGTTAGGCACAGCAAGCACTCAAATTTTAGATTCCCGTTGGAGCTAGCTTTCCCTCTTCATATGTTAAAATGGGGTCTCAGAATCCTCCTGCTCAAGGTTAACTTTTTGAATTGTCACCTGTAATTTTTAGACATTTTCAGGATGTTACAGTATTGGCAAAATGATGTCATTCAAGGTAAAGCCTCAGTGATAACAGTTTTCTCTTTCTGTGTAAAAGATACTTAAGGATCTTTTCAATTTGTTCTTTAGTATGATGTGAGGTTTGCAGTAGGCACTATCTAATATTTCATTTTATGTTTTAAACATTAAAACACAATTCATATACATTTAAATAACCTTTCCTGAGATGTCAGTAATGCTGACAAACAGAACACTCTATTTTGATAGTTTTCCCTTCTTTTTGTCTACTTGTGCCTTGCTAAGCAGATTATAGCCAGTTTTCAACATTCCAGTCGTGTGAATCACATCACTAGCTTATAGTAATATGCAGCATTGTTGAATTTATGCTCATAAATCAACAACTGCAACACTTTTTATTTATTAGCTATGCTCCTTGTGCATAGTCAATTAAAGCATCTCTTCTGTTGATGCCTACTGGAGATTCCATTTTGTTCTCAATGCTTTGATTTTTATCTCCTTTTCACCTTTCTTTTTGATGTTAATTTAACATCCTCAGAAACAGCCAACATGCCTTCTAGAATATTGATTCTTTTTCTATTGAATTTCACCCAGCAGTGGTGTGCCATCTTCCAGAGAAAGCAACCCCTTCTTCACAATACCCAAGCTAATGGTTCAGTTATCAGAGTGCTCTGTATTGCTTATAGGTTTCCAAGACCAAAGTTCCCTGAAGAGGTAATCAGTGCAGCATTTGAATTATGTTGTTTGGCTTGCCTTGATAAGTCCTCAGTGAGGGTGATGGCAGAAGTGCCTTAAGTTAGCACTGGGGTGACCTTTGAAAAGATTGTGATGATACAATGATTAATTACTCTTTCTTAGATATCCAATGTTCTGTAAAAGTTTATCTTGGGACTTAGCAACTCCTGCTCGCTTTAAATTCAGACACAGGCTTATTTTTCAGAAAAGCGTGAATAAAATACCATTTTGCATTTTTCTGTTTCACACAAATGGTTAGTAGCAAGGCGGAAAAGCCTCAATACACTGTATGTTTTAAATACGCAGCAGTTTTCTTCAATGACAATGTAAAGCCAAGGCATGCATTTTCTATCACAGCAGTTGTGTGCTAATGGAGGGAATGAGCACCATTCAGTCCAGCAGCTGCATCCTGTAAGGTGTGGACATTTCACTGCTGTGTGCCAGCTCTCTAATCATAGGAATGAAATACATTTAAAGCTCGGTTGTAAGGCCTGCTTCTAGGCTTGGCCTTTCCTTTATGTCACTCGAGCCAAATGAAACTGGAACAGCAGAAAAAGAGTTAATTGCATTCAGTTTGCCAGCAACGTGCTAGTAGTAAAACTGTGCACCTTCCTCTGAGAAAAGCAACTTCTTTGCCTTACTGTAGTGATAAAATTATCTGTAAAAGCACAGGAGATTTCTTCTCCTAGAAGGGCTCTGGCTTAGCCATGCATTAAAGAGGTGTTTCACTCTGTGTAATACAGGCAAAGCAATGACAGTGCACTATGGTAGCTGTCACAAAGTCATGCTGTCCTCTCTGAACTCATTTATTATGTGTGTAGATGCTATGTAACTGAGGATTTAAAGCCAGTTGTGGGACAGCATATCAGCAGCATAAACAGAGTAATCAGACCTTGTCCAGTGATGCAGTACTAAGAATCAAGGAAAAAACATTTCTTACTTTGAAGATGATCCCAAGTCCAAAGGTGTTCTTATGCAATAAAACCTCAAAGACATTTGAACCCTACCACCATCACTGATGATGCAGCAACAATTGCTATGCAGCATGAGAATCTACTCCCAGTAGCAACTGGTAATATCTAATATGGATTTTGGTGCTCTCATGCCAACAGTAAGCCTTGTTGCTGTCATTAGGGGAAAGAGTGAAGAAACACAAACGTGCAGTATAGGCTCATACAATTACAAAAATCAATAATATTTTCAAAATGTGACAATTCATTTCACAGCATAAAGAAGAAGTATAGATAATTCCTTCTTCAAAAGCATGCCTGTCATCTTTTTGACCACAACAGCAGGTCAAACTGCTTCCAATGCTGGGATGATGTGCTGGATATTAGTTTTCTGGGGGTGGGCTTTTAACTGAAGTGTTGCTGGTCCATCTATCCTATTATTTTTTTTTGCTGGCTGAGGTCTGAGCACCCCCATCTCTCTCAGAAATTATTCTAAATTCATGTTCAGATGAGGGAAGAGAGATCAGTTCTCAAGTCTGAGATGGAAAGCTATGACTAATCTAATATTCATTGTTATTTTGATAAATGTACACTTGGTAATTGATAAAATATCAGCTAAACTGGAGTTTATGATCTCAGCAGAGGAAGACATAAATGGTGCAGCCTTTGCTACATCATTGCTGGAGTGTGGATGGAGTTAAAAAAATAGTACTTACACAATATGTTGTGTGCATGCTTTGTACCAACTCAAAAAGACACATAAGTAACTGTGACAGTCAGCAGATAATTCTAACACATCAGGGAAATACTGGCAATGATAATGGTAGACAGAAATCAATAAGAGAAAAGATATTCTCAAACCACTTTAAGAACTCCAGCGTTTAAAACCATTTTGGAGGCAAGTAAGTATGACAAGGTCCATAGGAAACAAACAACTTTTCACTGTGTTTCTTGATGGCAAAGTACCACATACTCCTCAAAATTCCTATAAATAATAACTATGAGTAATGTATGGTACTTTGCTGTCAATAAAGTAAGCGAGAAACAATATATCCTAAAACCAATTAAATGGTATTAGAGTTCTGGGAAGTGAGAAACAAGTTGGCTTAGGTTCTGTGTCATCAATGGAGTTTCTCAGCTTTGTTGCTGGAAAGGATGCAAACACTCACTATACTTATAAAAAGTGTAAAACTTGAGTAGGAGGAGAGCTAGATGATTTTTAAGGAAAAACAATCCCTAAACCCAGAAAGCATCTGTTTGACTGGGTTTTACATGCCCTGCAATGGATCCTATACACTGCCTTCTACTCACTGTTCAGTGTACATTTACACTACGGTTGGAGTTCGTTCTACCAATGGCTTATCGGTTCCCCTTCGGGTAATGTAAAGGGGAAAAGGTTCCTGCGTGTTTTTACTTAGATCCTTAGCTACAGCATGCTGAGAAGAACATTTGCTGTCTTTGATCAAGGGAAGGCATTGGCCCATTTCTGTTTGGTGGTGGTGCCAAGGGAGTTCAGCATGAACATGGACCTGAAGCAGCCCTGTGAAAGGAGACCGGCACTGCTCAGAGGAGCCTGCTGCTGGTGGAAGTTGGATGTGGCTGCAAGAGTAAACAGTGTTGCAAATTCAGCTTCTAATGGATATAAGCTGGTTCCAGAGAAGGGTACATTTGGATCTGGTTTTGGTTTATAGCTCACCAGATAGGTTCCCATTGCTGGGGGGAAAGCAGTGGGGCAAGACCTCGAGGAACATCCCCTGGGGGCAGACAGCGCAGCACAAATGGAGGGGAACATTTAGCCTGTGTGGTAGTGGGTTCAGCTTAGCAGCCCAAACCTTCCTCTGGAGGAGTCAGAACAGGCTTCAGCTTCGGTACGGGTCTGGAACAGCAAAGAGCAGCCCCAGGCCAGGGAGGGCTTGTGGGCTGGGGCTGAGAGGTGCCGAGGCCTTGGGCCTGACACATTGGGCCTGGATGAAGGTCCACCCTTGCACGGGCTCCGAAGCCACTCTGCCTTGAAAATAAGCCGGTAAGCAAGGGCTGGCGGCAGAACCGTCCTCCCCCAGACCCTCCACGGGGGTCGGGGCAGGGAGAGGTGACTCCCTCTGTCAGCACCCCCAGAGGAAAGAGGCAAAGAGATGCCCTTCCTTCAAGGGCTTCAGCTGGTTTAAGTCTCTCACCCATCAGGTGAGCCAAGCCCACTGTAAAAACCCCTTTTTTTATTTTCCCCCGCTCCGTCCATAACCTTTCCTTTCATTCTCCTGCTCCCAAGCCACAGTGGAGGGAAGGGAGGAGAGCGGTGCCTGCGTGGGGCCCGGGCAGTGCGGTGGCGGGGGCACTCCCCTCAGCCACCATTGCGCGCCGGCAGACCGCGGCGGGGTCCCGCTCCCCCTCCTCCGCCTGGCTCCGGGCCGCCTCATGGCGGACGGGGAGGGGGTGGGTGGGGAAAACCGAGCGTCCGCCGGCGGGAGTCGCTCGCCTCGGCCGGCGAAGGGGGCGGCTCGGCTTCGGCAGCCCCGCCTGTGCGGCGCCGGAGGGGTTAAGCGGCCCCGCTCCCGGGGGGCTCGCTGCCGGCGGGGAGGGGGTTAAGCGCCTTGGCAGCGGCTGCCGCCACTCGGCTCCGCGCCGCTCTCCGCGCCGGAGCCGTTACAGCGGGAAGATGGCGACGGAGGGTGCGAGCGGCGAGCCGGGCTCTGGCGGACGGGAGGACTCAGCGGCCACGGCAGCGGTAACCGGCTTGGCGGGAGAGTGGGGGGCAGTTCGACCCAGCTGGGGCGAGGATGGGACGAAGCGCAGCTTGGAGACCTGCCTCCCCAGCTCCGTCCCTCCGCCCTCCTTCTCCCCCGGGGCGGGACGGGGCTCGGCTGCGGCGGGACCCGCCGCAGC
>JANZLQ010000005.1:26933483-26956328 GCA_026212715.1 Elanus axillaris
GAGCCCCGTCCCGCCCCGGGGGAGAAGAGAGAGGGGCGCGGGGTCTCCCTCCCCGCCGGCCTCCCTCTTCCCCTCAACGGTGGCGGCGGGTTCTCTCCCCCATTATTCCTTAGCGCTGCCCCGGCGCGGGGTGGGCGTGCGGCGCCCGTGAGGGGGCACGAAGGGGGCTCCGCTCCCCGGTCTCGCCTCTCTCCCCCGCCCCCCCGCCTTTTCCCGCCGCTTGCCGCGGCGAGGGCGGCTGCGCCCTGTCGCTGCGGGCGGGCTTAGGCGGTGACAGCGGCCGGGCGGTGGGACCTGTCAGACCAGGGCGGGGGGGAAATGTTGATCTTTAACGCTTTGCCGGGCCCGCCCGGAGCTTGCTTTCTCCTTCCTTCCTCCCGGGTGGCGTTTTCGACGCCGGTTAAACGGGTGCCAGCCGTTAAAACGGTGTGGGGTGGAGGCTGCGCGCCCCTTGGCGAGCGGTGGGCTCCCCTCTCCCGCTCACCGGCCCGAGCCCCTTGGCAGGGGAGCGGGGGGTTCATCCCCTCAGGCGGCCGGCTCCTTTGGCGGGCCCCCGGCTCCTCACCCCAGCGGTGGCAGACCCCTCTCAGCCCGGCAGCTCTCCCTCGCCCGGCGCATCCCAGACCTGACGTGGTGAAACCCGACCGGGGCTAATCAGCCCGTGTTAATCGCCTGGTTGACCGCCGTCGGGAGAGCGGGGTGGCCGGGTCCAAAACCAAGCCGGCTGCAAGTGCTCGGCCTTGTAGCGACACGCAAAGTCTAGGGCAGTAAAACCGCCGTGGTGCTCGTTTTGCTTGGGATCGGTTCTGAAGGTGGTGACCCCCCGAGGGAGGGGACACTAGTTTCTGTGAAATTGACGTTATTGCTGGCATTTTAGGCTTTTTTTTATTGCTACTTTGTTTTCTTTCAAGCAGGCACTAATTCTTATCTCAAACCCTGTTCCATCTGTGCACTTAATCTTCCTTGCATGTTTTTACTTCTGCAGTGTTGTGGAAATCGAGTTTGACTTAAAAAAAGTAAACCTTACACAGTGAATATTTATAACATCCCTGTCTTTTAAAACAGTGACATAACTGTGACGTAAATGAATATTAAGGTAGCAATTCACAAAAGCAGACTATTAAGTACTTTAAAGCCCTAGATTTGAGTAAAAAATATTTATTCAAGATTTTTCAGTATACTCATATTATTACTGCTTTAAGTTTCAGTCTTAAAAACCCCAAAGAGTAGCTTGTAATCAAGTAGCACTCCAATATTGATTTTTCTGTTAGGCAGTACAGTGCAAGCCACTCATGCAATTTGGTGTTCGCATTGTGGAAGGTAGGAGCGATAGCTCTACGCTCCACACTGCTTTAAAATATTTTTTTTAAAACTGAAGACATTCTAGGAAGTAACCTGTATGTTGCTCCCTAACAAAAGTAATAGCGAGACAAAATATTTTTTAAATCGCTACTTTTAATTTGCCTTCAGTCATTATATATTTAATATTTCTTTTCATCTTCTTTTCCTTGTCAATATGAAAGTTGTATTGTTGATTTCATTTTATCTCTTGTACAGGAAAGTAAAAAGAACTCCTTTGTGCAATGAAAAGATTTAAAAAAATAATTATACAATACTCCAATATTCCTTTTGAAGGGTTAGTATGAAAAGCTTCTTTTCTGTCTTTTAAACTCAAGATAACAGAATTATGAATTGGATCATCTTGCTTACTTTTAGGATGACAGTAAGCATCCAGGTGACTATCTAAGTCATGCTAAACTTCAATTTATAACAAAATACTATTTTCAGTACAGTTTTAGATTTTTTTCTTTTTTCAGTTCTCAGAATCTTATTTGCACAAATGGTGCATTAAAAAATTGTAAGCACAGTATTTGTAATAGTAGTATGTTAATGTGTAAATTTTATGATGTAAGCAGGAGATGTATAACACAGGATGTTACAGTAGGGTTTCTTGATACTGAATACTGTTATTGCAACTTGGTACACTATTGGTAACATCACTGGAAAAAAAGGCATTTTTTTGCTGCTTTTGGAAGCACTGTAGAAAAGGATTAAAAGTGCTTCCCCCCTCCTTTTTTTACATTCACCAGGGAATTTGACTGAAAAAGCCTAGACTCTTCTATAGTGTGTTACATTTAGGAGCAAAGCCGATAATCTTGTCATTCTGAGTTTCCTTGGATGGAGCACAGCATTTGGTAAGCCCACCACTTCTTTCCCACAAAATATTGATACATTTATCATGGTAAGGATGACAAGGGAAAAATGGCAGGGGAGTGGTTCTGGTCCTTTTTCATACCTGCACAGCTTGATTGCACTGAAGCCAGTGAAATTGTGTTGGTGCAATATGGACTAGAATTGAGAGAAAACATATGTGTGTATTTTAAAACATCTTTGAATGACTTCCATCTGCATAATGTCTACCAATAATGATTATATAATAGCAAGAAATAATCCAGTTTGACAGTCTTTTTTGTTGATACATTTAACATCAGCCTGCTGCACATAGAGGGCTGGCTTGTCACACATTACAGCTTTAGTATAGCTTTAATAAAGCCTATGAAAAGCTTGTTATATCAAACGCAAAGTTTGTTAAAATTATTCAGTAAAATTTCTGGGTTTGATTTTGCTTGACCAATGATCAAAAAGCATAAATGTTGCTTTTCTCTGAAAGACAGTACCTTCTGCAGTCTGTAAAGCTGTATATACAGAGGATATTGCTAGAGTGGAATCCTGACTCCTCTAAAGTGAGTAGGGATTTTGCTGCTGTCTTCATCAGTCAAAATTTCATTGAGAATGATGTGTGCATACCCAAAAGGATCAGTCTGGGTTGCTGTGGGTCACATAGCAGTAAAAAGAAGTTGCACTACAGAAAAATCTGTCAATATTTTAAAAAATTGATGAATGGAGAGAAATTCCATGACACTTTGTGGTGGCATTGTGCAGGATTTTATGCTTAGCTTGGAGTATTCACTATTGATCTGCAAGAATTCTTGTAGTAGAACTGCCATTCTGGTTAATATAGTGAAATGCTAAGTAATGGCTTGATCAGATCAATTATACAGGATGATTTAGATCAGTTGGAAAGATTCTTATCTGAAAAATATTGCAAGTAGCAGGAAATGAGACCATAACCCTATATCTCTTATTAGGGATTACATCCTGAAAAACGGTCACTTGCAAAAGGACTTTGATTAACTACCACTGTCCTCATCTGAATACAAGTTCTCAGTGTAGTGTTAGTATTCAGAGAAGTTATTTTCTTCTAGTCAGATGCATGGTGCTGTTGTGCAGAGTTCTGTCTGGTTTAGTCCTGCAGCTCCTCTGTGATGAGAGGTTTGACTTGATCTGTCTTACAGTGATACACTTCAAACCTCCTTTCTGCTTCTTCTCCCTCTAATCCAAACTACAGCATTGCGTTTTCTGTGCCTTCTACTCCACGACCTGCAGCACAGCCTCTTTTCCCTTGTTGTGAAGGTCCTGGGGGATGAGAAAAGAAAGTCACTGAATATAGTCCACTTTAAATGTTCCTTTCTCTTCCAAATGTGGACTTGTCACACTGTCATCAAAGGTGAAACGCAGAGGGGCAATGCTGTGAGCCCAATGTGTGAAAGTGGCATGGAGATGCAAATCCGTAGGATGCAGTATGTCCTGTTGTTTTCCCAAAGGCTTGACTTCATTTGTGTAAGCATTGCTTTGGCCTCAGAGGTGATATAGCAAGATGGGAATAGAGGTGGAATTTGGGATGGAAAGGAAAGAGCTCAGGAAGACAACAGTTTGAGGTCTGCCTCTGCACTCACTCCTACCCAAGAAAGGGATCAGTTGATTTAAAATAGCTGTGTAATTCTTGAATATGTAAAAGGGAAGGTGTCAAGTAGGCTTAGAGAAGAGGTACTGCCTCTACGTTAATGTGAATTAAAGCTTTCTTAGGCATTGACTTTTGGTTCTGTTGTAGCACAGGGTAAGGTATAAAATTCTGAAAGACTTAAAGATAGCTTCTGGAAAACTTCTAAAGATAGCTTCAACAATGTGCACCTGTATCTGGATCTAATTATATACTACTTGCCTTAGAAGTGACTTAACTGAAAGCAACTTTCTGAATAGAAGTTACCTGTTAAATTTAAGTAAGAGTTTAAACATGGCTATTGAAGGGTTGTGGGCCTAGATCCATACAAAAAGACTTACTTGGCTAACTTGCACTGAAATAAAAAATGACTAAGTACCTTTGTGGCTGTTAATAGATTGCAAACATGTTTTAACAGCTATGACAATACACGTGTATGTGTAAAGGTCAGTGTCTTACTAATTTTGGAGGGGTCGGGGGCTGGTTTTTTTTGTTTCCAAAATAAATTTCCCAGTTTTGAGGTACATTTGTGGTTAATGTTGAAGCTGTTAAAAGTTTTGCAGTTAGCTCAAGCCAAAAAAACCCACAGCTACTAAACAAAACCTCCCCCATACCTTTTAAAGAAAACCTTTGAAAAACCCAGAAAGCAAGGGAGATGTTCTTGGGGAAGAGGAGGGCAGAATAAGCAGGTAACTTCATGTGGTGAACAGTCCAGTGAAAGTAATTGAGTTAATGGATGAGCATAATTAAATGCATATACAGTCCCCTCATGATCCCTCAGATATGACTGTATGACATTTTATATAAGTCCTGGATGTTAACATCAGATGATATTCTCTTCACCAAGAAATTTGGTCTTAGTTAAGGAACAAGTTCCACAGCATTGCTTTTCCATGAAAGATATTTCTCTGCCTTCCTATTTCTGTTGCCAAGAACCATCCTATAGGTCACATCTTGCTTCTTAAGCCCATCTTGGATGGGGTCGGAAATGGACATTTAGTTTTGTGTCAGATAATTTCTGGAGAAGTATGGGGTTACAGACTCTCACCCTACTTTCAGACTGAAGAACAAGCCTTCCACAGCCAAAGCAATAAATTGTGGTTTTCCCTGAAGTATTCATGAATACTGTATGGATGTTATAACCACTTATTTTAATACTGTCTCTGTTTGCAGAGTTTTCTTTATTAGAAAAGGGTTAGGATTCATTTGACCACATACCCATGTTTATGTTGAGCTAGGTCTTGAAGCTTCCTTTTATAGTTGGTGGGGTGAAGCAAGTGGTTAGAAGGAAGAACATGTTTTAGAAACAGGTTTGTGAACTTCTCTGTTTTTGAGTGAAGTGACTTAGGCAGCTGACTCTTAAATTTAGGTGTCTATGTGTATGCACAGTGTTTAATATCTTGGTCAGTGGAAGTCCGACCAATACAGTCAGTGGAGCCGTGAACAAACAGTTCTGGTGGCTGGTTAGCTGAATAGCTTTTGTGGCTATTTTGACTAGGCTGATCAGTCCTCTGTTGAAAATAAAGGGACATTAGATACCTAGCTTACATACCTCACACTTACCTTTAGGTGTCTTAGCCCTATCTTGAGGGCTTCCTTTAGTGGTCCATATGTGATAATCTGGGGTATCCCAGCTGGCCTTCTGCTACCAGTCCAGATGGCATGGATGATTCTCCCAAGTCCTGTATCATATCTGTCTGTCCCAAAAAGATATCTTTGATGCCCCGGACATTTCAAATCACACTAGATACTTCTATCTAGGCAACTAAATAAATTAGTCAAAACAGATCTTTATACTTGGTCAGATGAGTTGTACCTGGGGGACATACTTGATGTTGTAAAATGTATGAATCAGGGTTGTGTTTCCCTGGTGCAGTTTTTTCATGGGTCTGACAGATGTGAGGCTATCATGATATTAAAAGTTTACTTTGTATAGCCTAATAAGTAACAGCAAATCTTTTTATTTTTAGAACCTCATCTTGGAAGTATGCTTTGTGAATCCTCAAGAGGATTCTTGTGTATTTAATGGAACTCAATATAAAATACGTAAAAAAAAAAAAAAAAAAAAAAAAAGAAAAGATATGTACCTTTCCTCTTCTGAGAGTACTTTTATTTTGGGGGGGGGCACACACGACACAACACATGACAGCTTTTGCCTATGTGTTTTCTTGTACACTGTTTTTATAATTCTCCCTTCTGGCCTTTCCATTTCAGCCCTCAGTTATGCTCCACAGGTTTCTTTCCCAAATCCTGGGTTATTACCCAGCTCCATCTTTAAAAAGTCTATGTAGCTGCTTTCTGAGCAGGAAGAAGCTTGTTTTTTTGTGGTCATTTGTGTTTAATCCACAGCTAACTTTTTACCTCTGTTCTTCTTAGGGAAAGTACAAGGCTGTGACTTTTATACTTTACCTTTTCAGACTTCTGCAGCAGAGTTTGTAACAGCTGCTGTGGTAGCACAATGAACAGCACTCTTGGCTCCTGAAGTTGCCAGTACTATCAACTGGACTAGGTCAGCAAAACCAAACTATTGGCACTGCCAACCCCTCACAAGAATGTTGTTTTTTTTCTTGGAGGGAGTCAGTTAGGATAAATTTTACCCTAAAGACCAGTACCATCTCTGCTCTAAATCGCTATGCCTGTTGGAAAGAGTCCTTTCTGTTCCTGTGCCTCTTGGTCACCTTCCAATTTCATCCTGTTTCCATCTTTTCCAAAGATGATGGAGGTGGGAAAATGCCTGTCCAGTTTGATCACTGCTGTCTGATGTCATCGTCCCGATCAGAAGACATGCTTTGGTCTTCTTTTTGGTTCACAGTAGAGCATCTTTTAATCTTTAGTAATACAGGTTATCATTTTGACTGTACTCTTTTTGTGATGCATACACAGGTAGTGGAATGACTTTTAGCTAATTAGCTGTTTGCTCTATTGTCAGTGCACTTGCTGCCAGGCAACACACACCTCTTACAAAACTGATCTGAAAAATAATGTGGAGTTTTAGAGACACAGAGGATTGGAGTTGTAGTCTTTTTCAGGTACTTTATTCTTATAAATCAAATAAACCAGACATTTTAAAGTCTGAAAGAGGTAGAGAAAAAAATTCTCTTGTGTTTTGGTTGTGTATGCCAAATGTCACCCTGGGGCAACATATTCATATATCTCTGTTATAAAACCAATATAATGGATGGCTTGGTTACATAGTTGTTAAATTGTTACAGCTTGGCACTCTACCAGACGTACTGTAGCTAAAGCCCAGATGACACACAAGCCATGAGCTACTAACGCACTCTTTATTTTCTGGAGATCTAAGACTTATTGCTCCACTGGAAGATGTTAGGAAGATTACTTTTCTAGATCTAAACAACATTTTTCTCTGATTTAGGTAAACAGTGCTCCATCTGATTAAGAACTTAAGGCAAGCCTGCCATGACTGGCATCTTGATCCCCAGAAGATGGCAGAGAGTGTTTAAGAGGAAGGATAGTGTTATTTTGTTGTATGCTTTATCTACTCAAATCTTAAAAATACTTTTACAACTATACTTGAAAATATATGAAATCTTTAAATTATGTATTTTGGTCCAGTTAGGTAAGCTACATTGTAGTTCCATAAGTGCTGATTCAGAGATGGGCGGGGGAGAAGACGTAGTAGCTTCTTCAGCTACTGCCATGCACACTCCTACCATGTGTGAGGGGGTTCAAGGTTGCTTATCTATAGTGAACAAATTGAAGATGTCCTTAAATTACTGAAAAATGTGGTCATTGCACTTTTGGACTTTATTGGATAAAGTTATGATAAGGGAGCCTCGGTGGATACAAAATTATTCATAAACAAGATTTGAAAAATGATGTCCTTCTCTTTCATCTTAAAAAGCTCCTAAATACTTTATTTCACTTTTTCTGTTTGTGTGTCTTTTCTGGTTGATTTTGGATATCAGTTTGGGGAAATATTGTTTGTTCTTTGTATGTATGTAAAGACTTGTCTGATATAGTGTGTAGCATGGACAGTGTGGGTAATAATAGATTATGTTTTCTGTGCTTAATAAATCAGAAAGCATCAAAAAAAAGTACTTAATGGCAGACTGACAGCAAAGATGGTGGTTCTTTATAAAATGTGTAGTTGTGCTATGGAATATTGTAGATGCTAAAATTACACAGAGATTCAAAAAACAATGGGGCAAATTCACAACAGGTATGTCACCCAAGGGCTACACCATGCAAGATCACAATTTCTGGCTCAGAAGGTGCATAAGCTGAAAATTGCTGGAGGCTGGGAGAGTATTTCTGGGAAGTATCATTATGTGTTTTTCTTGCTCCAGTACTGATTTCAAGGCATCCATTATTGGCTGCTTTTGGAGACAGGATGCTCGGCTAAGTGGGTTTTTAGTCTGATATGCTATAACTGTTCATATATGAAGTGGTTTTGCTGGTTTTTATTTCAAGTTTTTAAAATGAAAAATATAAAACCTAAGTTGTGTATCTTGTTAGTATGTCTTTCTATTAACACTTTTTTTGTGTTTATTTATATCTAATAATAAGTTACCAGAGAGCACTTCTAGTTGCTTGTTATTGCTATCTTTTCATATGTTCTAGTTCAGGGTGTGTACTTGAAAAAAATTTACTTTAATTACTTGATCAGATGCTTAGTTAAAAAAGCTCATCACTGCATCACGTACTGAAATACGCCTCTGGTTTGTTAAGAATGTAAGAGTGTTTTCATTTATGTCTTGTGGAAGACTGCAGAAATGAAAAGTTTCACCTGTGATGTACAATCAGACTTTTGAGGAAAAGCTACCCTGTGTTATACCTCCTGACAAGCTGAATTTACTGATTTGGAGAAAAGAGTAGGATTGCATTTCTTGCACTGTACTTTTGTGGATGCCCCTCTTAACTTTGTCCCTGTCTATCAGAAACCTTAGGTGCCTTTTTTGTCATAGGAGGCAAACATATTTTAGAAAGGGAAAATAATGTAGTGGTTAAACCACTGCATGAAGACTTAAAAGACTGTTACTGAATATTGTGTTTCCTACTACTTGTTTTCTATGTTGTTTGGAAAGTAATATCACTGCATCAGTTTCCCATCTGAAAAATGGAGACAGTTTTTCTCTATTATAAAGGAAGTTATATGAATAAATCAATTGCTGTCCTTGAGCTATTAGTTATTATGAAGTGGTTCATAGAAGGAGGAGGGTGGATAAGTGGGTCCTGCTATCTGACTGAATTAAATTTAGTAGCTAGAAATGCTGAGGATGAAATCTGCTACAGCCTATAAGGTAAAATCTAGTCTATTGATACTAGATTACTGTATATGGAAGGAACTGTGTATGTTTAGTAACTTTTCACTTTATACATGTCTATAGATTAGTGAGCACTGTATAGAATTGTGAGGAGCACTGTGAGAGGCTGATGCAGCATATGTTGGGAAAAAGCCTTAAGACAAATTGGTTGTTTTTCTTGATCCATTGGCATGGAGGGTAAGAGGCATCTTTTGGATTAGAGGAATAGCTGACCCAGGCAGCAAAAATAGAGGGTAATTATTGTTCAGTCTAGAAATACTGGTTAGAGTGGATGTCCCTGTCCCTGAAACAGTTACGCTGAATACAAATCATTGCTCCTCTTGTTGATCCATGTTGTTCAACATAAATGAAGAAGCTCAATCCAATGTACATCAAATAGCAAATAGCTAAAGTTCTGGCATACAGTTCTCACTAGCCATTTGTGCATCTCTGTGTTTTAACTACAAAGTAAAAATGGAACACAGAGTAAATCTAATACAGTTATAGCTTTTTGAGAAAGCAGAAATGGCCCTTGCTTTAATTTTTATTGGATTTTCCTGCGATGAAGTTAAGCTCCTGGGTAGCTGAACTCTTAGATTTTTATGTCCTTCAGGGAAAATAGACAGTATATCCATACACACAGCTAATTTGGCAACTGATTATGTCATGCTGAAGATAGCTGAGTGGCTGCATTTCAGGGCTTTGCTAGGAGACACATCTACATCACAGCGAGGACTCTTCGTTTCCCTTGCAGTGAATAGCATACTGGAAATCAAGCTGGTCAGCTGAATCTAGCACATGGAATAAATGTTGTTTTCTCTCCCTTAAAATGATCCCCTTCTAATTTTACTAAGCACCTACTTGTGTTAGTGTTGTGGATATTGGTAAATGAGATTTGTATTGATCTTATCTACTACCTTTGTGATTTTGTAAACATTTAATAACATTCCCCCTGCACCACCTCCAAAATCAAGACTTTCAGCCTTGTATTTTTCCTCATACAGTAGTTTCTCCTTCTCTCTTCATCCTTTTAGCTGGCCAATTCTGTACCTTTAGAAGAGGACTTTATGCAGTACTTGAGATGTGGGTTTACCACGGTTTTATATAGTGGCAAAATGAGGAAGTTAACTTTGTAAATGAGGAATTATGTGCAGGCTCCCACATGAGGTAGATGTCCCTGCCACTGTTACTGTCCCTGTCCAAGTTACTGATGAAGAAGTTGAATAAAGCTGGTCCCAGAGGTGCCCCACTGCTTACCTGTCTCCATCATGAAAGTGGTTGTTACCCATAGAGTTTGCTTTTTATCCATGAAATGTCTTTTTATCCAATACTGTTGGAGTTTCTGTTATAATACTTGATATACAAGCTTGTCCAAAACTTCTTGAAAATCCAAATATATTGGTGTCCAGCAGATCCCTTTTAGCCATGTGTCTGTTGACATTGTTACAGAACTGTAGCAGTTCATAAGGTAGATTTGATTTTACAGAAACCATACTGATATTCCCAGCATGTAATGTTTATGCATGGGCTCAGTGATCTTATTCATCAGTATAAACTCATTCTCCTGTCTTGCTAGGGGTGCAAGTCAGACTTACACTCATCTTGGTAACTGTGGAGCGAGAAGATACTGTCGCTATGAACTGTTGTTTGTCAGCAGCTCTTAAACCTGAACTGTACCCTCCAGCCAAACAAATGGGACTGCAAATAAAGCACAGAGATAAGATTTCATGTCTTTTCATAAGTTGTACTTCAAAAATTCACGTTCAGCCCAGTATACTGTGATGACTTGGTAGTTGTTTGCAAGTGAGGCACAGGTTATGCTGGATTAGGTGTGCTGTGTTTTAGGTTCTTTCACCTTCTCTTGCCTTCATCCCTGATGTACTATTTCAGGTCTGCCGAATTACTTTGGTCTCTGTGAGGCTGCATATGGGAACTGTTAGTCACAAGGTTAGTTTATTTACTATTTCACCCTTAATCACAAGACTTTGCAGGAACAATTCCTTGCAACAGGATAGGATTTGAAACTGTCATACTGCAGGGCTTTTAATTTCTTCACTTTAAATAAAAATAATCAGACTACTTTCTATTAATTTTGACTTTATATACTACAAATAAAGCCACCTCAACTTTTGACAGTTATAGATGTTTGAGGAACCCATAATTAGGATGCTGATATGTCTGGGTTTCAGATCTACAGTAATTATTGCAGTCAGTTAGTTAATGTGTTCATCAGTGGTTTGTTTCTTACAGAAAAGAGAGTTTGATGTGGATAACTTGAGCAAGCCAGAATTGCGAATGCTTTTGAGTATAATGGAAGGAGAACTAGAAGCACGAGACCTTGTAATTGAAGCCTTGCGGGTAAGTTACTGCGTTGTTGTGGTTTGCCTTTTTTTTTAATTCTCTTTTGCTACTTCCTTTATACTGTGCATAGAATATTATTAGTGGAAGAGTAAATTGTGATTTTTAAAGTTTTAGGTTGACTAAATCTCAGTAAATGCAAAATATATTCTTGTTTAATTGTTGCCATTCAGTAATTCTATGTAATTTTGGTATGAAATACCAATAAAATTTCAGAGAAGTAAGTGTGAAAACTGCAAAATTACTTCCTCTTTAAATTCTTTTACATTGTAGAGTCTGTTATTTATGAAAGGAAGGAGTAACTTCAAAGGAAAATTCAGTCCATTTGTCATTTGTTCTGATGGTCTATATATTTGTGCATCTAGTCTATTCAGTGGATTCATTTTCTGAGGGATGGAAGGAGGGACAAAATTGGATGGACATATCCACTTAGGGAAAAGTTTTTGTGGTGGTTTTTTTTTGCTTTGCATATATTTTTTTTTTAAATAAAAGGTGAAATAGATGACATATTTGTAACAGCACTCAAGTACTCGATTAGATTTTTGCTGTGCTAGGCACATGTGAAAGTTTTTGTTTTCTGCTTCAGAAGGTTGCAGTCTGAAAAGCAACTTAGAAAGTTGACTGGAAATGTGCAAACAAAACTGTATTTTAATCAAAAGATGATAATTTTTTATGACTGTAATGACCTTAAAATTGATATGGAACAAAATAAAATTTAACAGAGCTGCCAAACAGACTGCAGATTTAGGGGGGAAAACAGCCTTACATGGTTAGAAAATGTTTATATCCTCATAGTTGGAAAGAGGGAAATGATGCCCTTTCAGGTCTCTTAAAGCAAAACCTCAATGTAATAAAATGTGACTAATACTAGTTTTTAGTAGCATATGTAATGATAATCAAGTAGTGTGGGAACATTTTCCACTTGTAATGTCACAGTAACAATTGTAAATGCATTTTTATTCAATTTTAATTTGTTTTGTGATGGCTTCAGATCACTTGATGCGAATAGAGCATTAAGTAGCTGTCATTGATGTACCTGCATTAATAACTAAAGACTTTACCGGTATAAACCTCTCTTAGAAAATACAATTTTCATTTTTTAATGACAATAAGACACTGGAAGCAATATGTTTCTGGGGGATTACTGCACTTTGAAGTTATTTGGTGTTTGGCCTTCAGGTATATGCATATGCTGAAATGTGCTGCCTTTTTATCTAGCTGTTTTACAATTTCACATCTCATTTGCCCAGACTAGGACTTTTTATTTGCCCTGTCTGCCAGTTAAGGTTTTGTAAAACGGGAAAAAACATGCAAACCATATCCAGAATCTCTTTTTTTTTACTCTTCTAACTTTGAAGGAATGCAAATAGAATACTCAGATTATTTTCTCTAATACATATTCATGAACAAGCTACTACGGTACGTATCAAATAATGGATGTATTGAAATAGAATGAAATAAAAAAAATAATCAAAACCAAAGCAAAGCAACAACAAAAAAAAACAAAACAAGAATGCAGTACACATTTAATGTTAGTAAACATTAAGCATTCAGAATAGTGTAGTCCCAGAAGAGAAAAAGTCTACATTAGTTTCCCATGCACCTGCTGAAAGGGTAGTATGTACACAGTGGTTTTTGATGACTGATATGGATCAATATGAAAAATAGCTCAATTTAACATGAGGTATATAAATGTTGTAAATTGGTTTTGGTTTGGGGTTTGGTTTTTTCTTTTCCTGCATCTCAGTTTCCAGTTCCTGTATTTTGTAGTAAAATCCTCTAAACATATTCCATGTGGAACTCCAGCCTTCCAGGCAGCTTGCCTGGTTAGGTGTACTAGTACTGGAAAACTTGGAAATTATACCTGCTGAAGAACTGTAGCCTGATATCTTGGAATATGATCTTTTGGATCTTCTGGCTTCTTGGGAAGCCACAAGTATTAGCAGCTGGAGTCTCCAAGCAGTGCACAAAATAAGCTACTAGATAGCCAAATACAAGTCTTTTATAAAAGTGAATAACAAGAGAATTCCATTGGAATTGTGCCAGATTTGGTACCTTGATTTTTTTCAACAAGTTGGCACACGTACTTTGTGTATCCTTAAAGCAAGGAAATGGTTTTCATATAAGGGAAAAGATTTCTTACATTATTATTTCAAAAGCTGATCAAGGTCTGTTTCAAAATTAGGCAGGCGTGTGAGTGTGTGTTTGGGGAGTTTGTTGGCTTTTTCTTAATCCTGCTAGTACTGCAGGGCTGTTTCAAAGCCTAATTTCTCTCATAGGTCAAAGCCTAATAATTTCCAGCCCTACACAAGATGTGTGTTGGTTTTTCCTCTTAAGTGATCTTCCTGTCAGTTTTCAGTCACTGTGGTTTGTACATTTACTAAGCACTTTTATATGTTGTTGGTCTTTGTAAGACTATAGAATTGGATCTTTTAATCATCTCTTAGAAAGTAACTGTACATTCTTGTGGTTGTCTTCTCAGATTTTTCTCTCTAACAACTTAACTACATGATTTCTAAATATGTGTGCTTTTACCTGTACTCATTTTGCAGCATTTCACCGAGCACTTGTAAAATTTGTGCAATAAATAGTACTTATGTATCTATTGGAAATACCTTTCCTGGAAAGTTCTAGCAGTAAAGTGAATCAGTCTTGACTAATCACAAAAGAACTGATAATACAGAATATAATTAAGGACTGACTCACATATTACTACTCTTAATCTGCACCTGGCATGAAGTTTCTCATTTTAACAAGATGTGTTTGATGCATCTGTTAAGTCTGCCTTTTTCCAGTTGTATAAATTCTTACACTGACCTCTTATGTTTCCCACTTCACTAATTTTGTGTGAAGCCACTTCATGTGCTTTACTGAAGATCTGAGATAGATCTGATTTGTTTTTTCTCTTGTTTATAAAGCCAGTTATGTAAAAAATCCACACCTACCTTCAACATCCATAGGTAGGATATCTTTTCAAGCTCTTACAGGAGCATGATTCTTAAAATGCCAAATGTTTTTTCTCTTGGTATACATGTCATATCATCACAGTCTGCACCTTTCCACAGTATTCCCTGGTGGAATGGAACAGATATTTCTCATGGAGGGTTAAGGGGTGTGAACTAGGGAGAAGGAACAGTTAGTTTGGATAAGATATGAAGTTGAAACTTGTGTCTTACTGTTTTGTTTGGGGTTTTTTTCTATGCCATGTTTATGGTGTATATATATGTATTATGGAATTCTCAAATCACTTTTAAAATGTTGTTTTAAATTAATTCCTTTCACTTATTTTAGAAATTTGCTTTTCAGGATTACAGTTTAATGTTTCTTCATATATTGTGAAAGTGTAATTTGCCTTTGTGGGTTCTGATGGATTAAGCAGAAAATGCTTATGACATCTTTGGTTTTGTGAGTTGAGCCTCAGTCCTATACATGGAGCAATCTCTACTGCTTAATAGCTCATGGAAATCTAAAGTACTAATCTTCTGAAAGTGTTGTGTTTTTGTGACTTTTGGGTTTTTTTGTTCTCTTATTTGAAAAACAGCTGTAAAATTATGTGCAGTTTGAGGTGTGAGTGAAAGAACTTAAACTCCAAAATAATACCCTGTATCAGTACTGCTGTAATATTGCTGTTCTGACAGGAAGACAATGCCCTTGGGTTTCAGATTGTATTGTCTTCATATGCTTGTCTTCTGGCTGTTCATTTATGATCCATTCATTGAATTATAAAATTAATTTGTATTCTATGTCAGTATATTTCTCTTGATGCTAGTAGCCATCAGAGAAGATGGCTAACTCTTCATTTAGCTCTTTTAAGATGTTGCATAACTTTTTCTGCTCATTTAAAACTTAGTTTCAAAAAGGTGCAGTCCAATGAGAATAAAAGGCTTCAGAGTTTGTTACTCTGCTTTGAAAAGATTGAACTAGTAAATTTTAAGTCTGTCCGCTGGCTATTGTTCCAGTAAAGAGTGTCCATTTTGTCTATTCTGTGTAAATAAATAAATAAATAAAAATTAAAAGTGAGAAAGGCCAGTAGTTTGGGATTACAGGAAGAAATGTTGTTAAATTAACTAGTCATCCCAGAGGCCAGTGGTGGTGGGGGAAGATAAGTTTAGTTAGTAAAGCTAATAGCGTTGATGTAATAGATTTTTAAGGCACTTGAATTTGTGCCACATGATAAATTAGAGAGAACCGAACCCAAGGTGTCACATACAACAATTAACTCTTTTTATTGCATCTTTGTGCATAATATATTGTAGAGTTTCCATTGTATTTCGTATAAAGTGTTGATACCTTGAAGTCTGCTTTTGAAACAAAAACAAATCTTCATTTCCAAACTGCATTCATAAGAAATATGCAGATGTCATCTGTATAATTCCACATTTTCACAATACATTGTTGTTCTTTTATAATATGTACAACTGCAAATACATAAGGACACATAGCATTCCTGTTTCTAAAAAAGAGCTATTTCTGCTTCAGCTATTGAAACTTTATCTAACTGGGTCAATGTCTCTTGCTATTGCTATAAAAGTAGTTTGGTGCTTTGATATAAAAAGAGAAAGCTGAGGGGGTTTTTCCCCTTAGCAGGTATAAATTTGTTACAGTATACTCTGTTTTCTGCAATACGGAACAGCATTTTGCTGAATTAATCTCTGTCTGAACACTATTTCTTTTTTGGGGAACATTTGCTGTCTGCAATTTGGAAGTTGGAGAAATTCAGATTTGAAAAAGTTATGGTAATTACCAACCAAAGTAATCTAAGTTACTGGACAAGTTCAGCCCTGTGAAGACAAATAGCCTTGGAAGAGCAGACCTGTGTCATGCTTAGGGTCAAATCTTCAGATTTATTCTCCAAGTGAACAGTTAATTTGCTGTGGACAGCAGGATCAGGGTTCACCTCAAAGGATGTGATCTTTGTGTAAATCTTTCTCATTAGCACTCTGATTTTGTATAACTGCTATACCAAATGACTTAAGATGGTTCTTTGTGAATCTGTCATTTCTTTATTTTAGTAGCTCCATGATCAGGGTTGCACTGCAGTTAAAATTAAACTCAGATTAACATTTAAATCATTAAAGTTATTTAGTTAAAGAGAAATAACATGCTGTTTAATTGCTATTGGGAATGCATATAGTTAAAAAAGGAGAGAGACTTAACTATAGCTGTTGCCTCCATCTGTCTCAATTATCCAAATAAACTGTCTGCCTGTAATAAGGTGATAATATATTCTTAATGTGGAGGTAATATGGCCACATAATCAAAGCACAGGTCTGGCCTCCCACAACTGTGATCTCAAATACAGCATTCATTTGTTGTTTTCTTTTTCTCCAGCCGTAAAGTGGTTGCTGTATCTACCCGCTTTCTAGAGAATTTTTTAAAGTGCGTTGACCCTCACGTGATGAATTGAAGTGCGTGTTGGCTTTCAAGCATGGAATTACAAATACTAAATGCTGCTTTTAGTGGTGATTCTCTCATAAAGTTAAATCATTAGTAGGTTATTTTTCATCTAAAATTTTAAAGCCTACTTTAGTTGGGATTTTGGGTTTATGAAATTATTTTTGTTTGCCTATGTAAATTTCCTTAGGTGGTAAATGGTAAAATGAAAATGTATATTATACTACTTCTGTGGTATGCATTAATTAATATGAATTTTAAAAATGCAAATTCTTGTCATACTAGATCCTTTAATATACCACACTGCATAGATTTAGAAAAACTTCTTTGGATTGTTGGGAAATTGCCAATATCAACCATGGATATATTTTTGTATGATTAAAATTGACTACAGTATCAGTGAAGTTGCTGTGGAGCAATGTCTTTTCTCTGAGCTTGAGTGAGCTCCAAATCAACAGATTCTCTGTGTGATGGCTAGGTCAGGAGGACAGTATAAGAATGGCAAAATGAATTTGGTTGTAGGTGTTTCTTAAGTGTTTAAAGCTATACTGTATTTAATTTTTACCATAACTTCCTAAGGCAAGAAAGCTTATCTTCTATGTATGTGTTTGTACCGTGTCTGTTGAATCTTTTAGCTGGTTTCTGCAAAATCTGACAAAATGCTAAGCATTTCAGGAATAGGTAGTGTCATTAAACCAGGCAGCTGGGTAAGAAAAGTCATACTGTTGTTAGAGCCTTAGCTGAAGGAAGGGCAGAGATTTGTGGTGTCTGTTACTGAGCACTGTATGTGAAGTGTAGAATACAGAGTTAGGGAAAATCAGCCTTTGTTAATTTAGCTGCTCAGAGTACTGAAGTTAGACTATCCAAGTTTATAAAAAGATGAGAAGAAAAAAATCTCTGCTGTGGGAGTTAGTTCTGCCTGAATTGTAAGTACAGTCTGTCTCCCTGAATCTAAGCATTTTGATAGGCCTGCAGGATAATCAATAGAGCTGGAAATGAATCATACTTTCTATATTATGTCCAAGTACAAAATCTATATAGGATAATTTCTGACTTCCCCTAGCAAGGCATGTGGGTTTTTGAAGAGCAGTGGTTGAATTTTGTAATGAAGGTGTGGATATTAATGTAATGAAATAGGTAGGTCAAAAGACAGAAATTAACGCATCATGTAATAATACCTCATAGACACATTTAATAACCCATTCTATTAGCTTTACTTTAAAAAGATTCCAGTCTAAAAAGACAAGATTTTTAAAATAAGGATAAACGGCTTTTAGAAAGTATAGTGATTACTGTGTAGATTGCACAATGTTTCTTTAAAATACATAATCCATAGTATGTTGAATGCCAGTTTTCAGGTTCCAGCTCTCCTGTTAATCATTTTAGAACTACTAGGATACCAGCATTCAATTCCATGAGAAATTCAGTAGTTTAAAGGAAGTCTTTAAAAAGTTTTAATACTTTTTAGGAGGATAGTTTATTTTGAAATGATCAGATTGTTTCAGAAATTTCTTAAATAACTAGCTGCAATGAAAAGAAACTCCACTTCCAAGGCTGTAATGGTGTAATTCAAAATTACTTCAAAACTCTGCTCCATTTTTTCTAAAAGTACATATAATCAAATTGAATGTTGTTTTGCAAAAAGTACTGCATTATAGAAAAACAGCAAAGGTTTCTTTGTACTGACATTCTGTTAGAAAATTCTGTTCATATGGGTAGCTTATAAGATGTTTGGGTTCATTATGATAAAGGCCATTTTTTACATATCTATGTAATATGTGTGTGTGAATGCACTACTTGAATGAACATAGCTTAGCATTCAGACCAAGAGCACGCTTTTGAAGAAATTCTCCCCATTGTCCCCACCTAATTTTGCTTTGCCTCACAGACCCCTCAGACTGTGTGAACTGAACTGAGAGCAGAGCTAGACCTAAGTAACACCTCCTTCCAAATAGCAGGACCATAGGCCCATTCCCAGTACCGACTGTGTTGCTCTAACTTGTTCCTGTTGTGCTGCACTACCTGCTAATGCTGATATAGTCACTGTATACCTATAAATACCCTTTTCCAGGATTGCTTGTGTAAATATAGTAGGAAATATAAGTTGATTTGGTCTAGATTTAAAAAAAAATATATTAACTTACATCTCCATGTTCACTAAAACCAGAAGTTCCCCAATGTTTTCCACCATTATGATCATTCTTGAAATTAAGACAGATGGACTTTGCTTGTGAAATTGCCAGATGGGTCATTGCAAAATGGTCTTCTGGAGTCTTTTTCTCCCCAAAGGGCAGAATGCATTTTCTGCTCAAGCTAGTTTGATTTCAAGTCCTGAGCTGTGCATTGTGGAAGGCTATAATTAGTAAACTTGTCTTTCAATTTTGGCCGACAATGGTTAAGGACTGAACAATATAGTTTTATTTTAATCTCAATGAAAACATGAACTATTTTGATGATAACTGTCATGTGTACATATTTCTGTATCACTTTTGCAATTCTTTAAGTGTACGCAAAGATCAATATTTTTTTAAAAAACTGAGTGTATCACAGTTTATCATACCAGTATACTGTGTAACAATGTTAGCTTTTTGGTGGGTAACCAAGAATCATACTGGAATAACTATGCAAAATGTGGAGCTTTTCCTGCATGGGTCTGCATTTTCAGTAATGAATTAGCTTTTCCTTGAAAAACAATTCAGGTAAATATTAAGTAAAATATTTGGAAGGAGAGCTGTAGATACTTGCAGGCTATTCATGCCTAATTTGGCCTGTGTGCTTCCCAGTGAGTTCTGTCTAGCAAGAGAGCTTCCTTCACTTGGCCAAGGCAGACTTTTGCCTACTGCAGGTTGAGATTTTAGTTAAGAAAACTTTAATTAATCAGAGTTTTCATGTCTTGTTTATGTTATTTTATCTTCGGCATCTTCTGATGGGGTGATACTTGGTTATGCCTGTACTCTGTGAGTTACATGTTAAACCAGAATTATTACCAACACCATAATTGTCAACTGTGTATGGATAAAATTTTTATCCTGAGCTACTGTGCAAAGTCAACAATAATTGTACTGTAAGACAGTACTTCAGAATGAACTTCAGGGTTAGAGGGGAAGAAACCTGGGAGCCATCAGGACAAAGGGAATGAATCCATATAGTTTTGTTGTTCTCAAATTGACTAATAGGTAAAAAAATTACATGTATATTAAGTGTAATCTGTCAAACGAAGCTACACCACCCATAAATTATGAAGACCCTTACCTGCAGTAATTATGCTAAGCTGTTGTGAATTTAAAATGCAAATCTGAACTTCTCCTGTACGCATAAATCCCATGGTGCTCTCGTATCAAAGAATGGAGCTAAGAGCACGGAGAATGTGTCTTTAAAGATTTCTGGCAGCCAGTAAGACAGCCTGTTTTGTAGCAGGTGTCTCTGAAAAATGGTGATTAGGTAGAAGGAGGAGCAGAAGATGTTAAACTGTTTGTAACAGAAGGTTATTGTTGTAGACAGTATGATGGCAGTTGTTGGCCTTGGTAGCAGAAGTGAACCATGAAATAGAAATCAGATAATGCCTTGTTTGCATTGTCATTTTTTGCATGTTGCAATTTCTTTGCAAAAATTTAATTTTCACTAAATTTTTGGGAGGTAATGATCTGCAGTTTGTGTCCTTGCTCATCTGATCACTACTTTTGATTTACTGACTTTAATTATGGTTGCATATGCATTATCTCTGCTTTTAAATATAGTTTGTCTTTATCTGTCCAGTGATTCTGGTTATGATTAAAGCTTTTACTTTATTAATATTAATTTATTGTAATTTTCTGAACATGGATGTCAAAAAGTATTATTTGACTGTTGCAAGTTATTTAAAATTGATTGCAAGGAAACTATGAAATATGAATAAATCTCAGGTTAGTAGATGAAATGATTTTTCAGTGCTTAGTTTGGAATTATTTTTTTTTCTTCGTGGTTTATTTAAAGTTTTAAAGTAATGTAGCATGCTTTTTGTTCACACAGTTGAAAAAGTGTTGTTAGACACAATCTTAAAGAACATTCAAATTTTAATTTTTTTTCTTATCTTGAACATGTTTTATGTATTGTATTTTTTTTTTAGTTTATATTATTTCAGCTATTTTAAAAAACTTATTTCTTTTTTTATAAAATCACTTGACATGTTTGGATGCACAGCTTTATTGCCAAACAGTTCAAGAAACTCACACTATTCCAGTAAATATCTGCGTGGACTTCTGGTTTTTGAGAATTGCATGATTGGTTACAATGTAAGAAAATAGCTTTTGTTGAATGACAACAAAGTGACCAAGCCTGCTTAAGACAGCAAAACCTAACATGATACTTTAGGAAATGTGAAATTAAAGGACAGTCTTGTCCTTGATACTGCCAGAGTCCATGTTGTAATAATTTGGAAACACTGTTTATGGTATTGGTGTGTTAGCTTTATATATAGTATCTTATTTAGAAGATCATTTCAGATGCCTATGAAAGTATTTACTTCTATTCAGTGTTTTTTGTAGTAATAGTTCTGTAAGTGTGGATAACTAACAATGAGTATTTTTGTTTGCCTGATGAAAGGTATCAAGTGAACTGTATTTAGGGTTTCCCTCAAGCTTTATTTCTTGCACTTCATTATGAGTGGAACTAAGTCCCTTACCTTTTCCAATAGACGCTGGGGATGTAGCAGCAGCAGTCTCTGGAATGATTAACTTTGTTGATCTGAGGGATCCTGGTACTTTGACACATATAAAGACCTCTTCTAGAAGCTACTGAAAAGATAAGTTTTCAGTAGGGTTACATCACTTCTTGTGGTAGTTGCTATTTGTCAAAGGGAGATATTAAGCACTGAGCAAAGCAAAACTTCTGGTAAACCATGTTAAAACAGTCCTGTGTATGTGTTTCACTACTCGGGTAAATACCCTTATTCCAGGCTCTCCTAAAATTGGAGACTACAAGTATGAAACTATGAGACTAGTTTTCTAGTATGAAAACTCTAGGTCTTGCATTGCAAACATGCTTTTCACTCCGTCCTTTCTAGCAGTGACTGTTAAACTGGTAATAGTCTCTTCTTGTTTTTCACGTAAGATCTGAATATCTTTATTGTTGCCAGGCATGTAACTACTAATTTTGCTGAAAGTATTCTGCTGGTTTCTTATTTGGATAATTGCTTTGCCTTTCCCACTTGATTCCTCCTACCCTCGTTTGATCTTTCTGCATAATGCAACATAAACTAGTGAGCGCAGATACACAAACTATTTATAAAAATAATAATAAAAAATTCCAACATCATATTGATGTAACTCTTTCTTGGTTTCTGTGATCTTTATGAATAATACAGCTGTAACATCATTGTTCGAGTGACTTATTTAAAATGTTTTAACTGTTTGCCATCATTACTCACATTGCTGACAATGAGAAATGTAACTGTGTCATCCTATCTGTATTATTATGTTAACTGAAATTTTCCATTTTTAGTTAAGGGAACATACATAGGGTATTTCCTCTATGCCAATAAATGGTACAGTTAATTTTGCTGATGGTAACACTAAAGTGCAACTGATCATATAACACTTCTTACTTTTCTTTGTGTGTCCCTTCATGTTAGTGTT
The DNA here is from genome assembly GCA_026212715.1 of Elanus axillaris. Classification (NCBI taxonomy): domain Eukaryota; kingdom Metazoa; phylum Chordata; class Aves; order Accipitriformes; family Accipitridae; genus Elanus; species Elanus axillaris. Next base: position 26,955,956 of record JANZLQ010000005.1, read on the forward strand.
GCTGAAGAAAAAGTGTATAAGGTTTGTTCTTGGTTCTTCCAAATAAATTATGATAGTAATTTATAAAAATAATTATGAATTAAGATAAAAGATTTGATTTGGGTCCTTTTCAAATTCGACACTTCTGAAAACAGTCACATAGCAGCAATTACTTTTGTTATGCTTGGGTGTATGTGAAGAGATCAGCGCCTTCCTCTCCACTTGCGTTCCTCAGGAAATTGTAGAGAGCAAGGAAGTCGCTCCTCAGCCTCCTTTTCTCCAAGCTAGACAAGCCCAAACTCCTCAGCCGCTCCTCACAGGACATGCCTTCCGGCCCTTGCACCAGCTTCACTGCCCTCCCCTGGACGCATTCAAGGACCTTCACATCCTGCTG
>JANZLQ010000005.1:26956956-26991381 GCA_026212715.1 Elanus axillaris
CTGTGAGGGATAGTATCAAAAGCCTAAACTACATCCACCACCTTCCCTTCATCCACTAGGTGGGTGACCTTATCATCGAAGGATATCAAATTAGTTAACCAGCACTTTCCCTTTGTGAACCTGTGTTGACTGTGCCTGATGATTGCATTGTAAACTCATAATTTGCATACCATTTCATTAAAATAATTCAAGTTTGGTTATTGTGTAATTGCTGTGCAGTAATATGGGATGATATTTTAACTGAGATTTTGATAGTTTGAAAATATGAAAATCTAAATGCTGTAAATGAAAATGAAACACAGATTTATTTAGTAAAGCCCTTCTGTTATGTCTTTGTATGTTTGGTCTGTTACTGAACTGAAGAAACTTTAACTGCTAAGCATGGAGGTTAAAGTGCTCTTTTTTTGTTAGTGATGAAGTCAGATTTCCTTCACTACTTCAGAAAAATGGCTGACAGATTTCCATGCAAAGAATTATGGATTGATTTGCATGAATTTGAAGTAGAAATCTGAACATGCAAAAAAGTCTAGATGACAAATGGTTATTTAAAGTAACCAGAAAGCTCAAGTCTCTTCTATCGATTGAGACCCATTATCAGTATGAAAATCATTATTATTTTCAGAAATAAACGTCTGGGTGGTTGGAAAATCAGAGTACCAAACAGTGATACTTCCTTACAAAATATTGGACTATAATTTTCAAATGTTTGAGCATCAGACAACAAAGCTGTCATAAATAGGCCTAATGTCATCTTTGTATAGAACATCTGATGGCTCTTCTCAATGAAAAACACATGTTGTTTCATGACGAGCTTTTTCTCCTTCCTCATTTACAAATTGGTGCAAGGCCTCAGTTTCACCTTTTAGATCTGTAAGAAGTGAAGAATACTTTATATTGGCTATTGTATTGTTTTTTCTCATTGGTACTGATCTGTTAGTAACTGATCTTAGCTTTCTAATATGGCCTTTTCATTTTTAAATCCACAACTTCAAAGTAGTGGACTTTCATTGGAGAAAATTAGTAATGAAGAAGTGGAAGCATATGTCTGTTCTGTCTGTTTCTCTTTCTTTCATGGAGGTTTTTATCGGGTAACAGGGAGAAAGAGAAGGAGGTTGTGCTACCTAGCAATATTGGGGTAGTAGTAAACTGGTGCTATTGGGTGATATTCTCTCTTTATGGAGTCAAACCCCTAAGGAAATTCAGGCTTGATCATTACCTCGGTTGTATAATTCTTCTTCGGTGCTTTCTGTTATTATGTAAGTCAGGATTGTTTAAGTGTTAATTAAATGTTTGTCCTCCTATACACAGAGATTTGAATTAATTGTTAGGCATGTTGTACGTCTGTCAAGTCTTTTTTTAGTGCAGAGAAGAGTACAGCTTTTTGCAAACCACTTTAATATTTGGATGCTTGGCATGAAATAGAGAAAATCTGGTTTGCTCTTGTTTTCATCAACTGCTAGGTAAGATCTGACCTTTTATGCCTTAAAATGATGGGTTTGTATATCTTCTTAAGTGAAGGTTACCGAGGATAGCCTTGTAAAAACAACATGCAGTCTTATATTCAGAGCTTTCTTTCTACCTTGAAAAATGCTTTTTAAAAGCTTGGATTTAAAGCTATGTGATTTTGAGAGAAAGGGACACTGCAAATTACAAATTTTTGGAAAAGTTCTATGGATTATTGTGAATGAGAGCATAATGCAACTTTTTCATGTTAACCTGATTTTAATGGTTCATGCTTGGGATAGCTTTTCTGGAACTACTGACTACATCTCCATTTTCATGCAGCCTACTTCACTGTAATGACTTTCATTGATATATCTGCATGGCTTATGACTGTCTTGGAGCAGTGTCTCTTAACAGTTTTGAATGCTTTATATGAGAATGTGTGCCTTACATTTAAAATTACTAAACAGGTATATTTCCCTTTCCTTTTTATACCTCTACAAAAAGACTTGAATTCTTTCATGATCCTGATCAGTCCTCTGTAAAGAACATTTTTTATAGTATGAAACAATTATATAGGTCTGTCAAGCTTAATCAATCTGTATGTTGGTTTTGTTTAACTTGCTGATTGCATCCTCCTATTTCTCAATTCTTTCTACTGTTTTCACTCTTTTTATCCAGCAGCCTATTACGATCATCAGTCTTCTTGAGAGAATTTCCATTTTTTTATCCTTAAACTGTTCACATAAGTTTTTGTCTTATGATACTTGACACTTAACATGGAAACAGACAGTTTGAATATATTTGTCAAATAGTTTTTCATATAACAGTGAGTTCATTAAAGTCTAACTCACTTGTAGACTTTGCATAGGTGTATGTACTGTCACAGTACTGAAGAAAGGAATTTAGACTCTAGTTAAGATTGTAAGGAGAAATTGAACATCTCATGTTCATTGACAGAAATCATGCTGTAGGATACCATTTCTTCAGCAGTCATTAATGTTTATATTTCCATTATTAGTTTGTTTTGTAAAACTTTATATGGAAGTAACATCTCATATGATACTTTGAAAACATTAATTTGCATCTGTATTAAAAAAACCCCCACCAACCAAAAAAAGCCAGCAAAGCCCCCAAACCCTATTGTGTAAAAAAATTGCTATCATTCTTTACAGAGTCATTCTTAATTAATCATAGTAAGACATTGTATCCCCCACCCTGGTATTTTGCAGGTATCTGTGAAAGTACTGGTTTTATTATGAGTATATATTAATTGATAATTCTCTTTTGCTTAAATTAATAGCTCCAGCGAATCATTTCAAGACTCTGTATAATACCACTGAATAAGATTTATGAATATGTTCTCTTCCAGCCACCTTCCTCTTTTAAAAAACCCTATTATCCTTTCAATTTTATTTAGAATGAAGGGCTCACCCTTGTTTTTAACACATAAAATAATCTTTTACTGCCTCCCCTTCTGTGCTGGTTAGTTTTAGAAAACTTTTTACCACTCCTTAATGCATATGTCAAGAGAAAATATTAATATGAACCTACCAACATCTGTTGAAACAATTTTAGTATATGTGGAAAAGGAAATTAATCAGAGGAACAAATGCTTTTGAAAGGAAGGAAATTTTGTTTAAGGGTTCTGGGGCAGCTTTAATTCAGTTCCATTGTTCCATAGCAGTGTAGGACATGCAGTCCTATTTTTGATGTTTATCATTGATTGCTGCATGGAAGACTTGGACTTGCTAAACTCTTAACTTGGCAGGTAAACAAAGAGGAAACTCTGAGATACATTATGGGGAAAATGCAGTATTAACCTTAAAAATACTGTTGCTTAAATATTCTACTACTGATTATGTAAACTGTTATAAAAACTCATTTCAGCAAATGTGTGCGACTAATACCAACGTAGATTATAACCAAAAGAAAACTAATAATGTAACTTATGTGATTATTTTTTTGTTGTTGGGTTTATTCCTTACTTGTATATTAATTGGTTGTATTTGTTTTTCCTTGCTTTTTTTTATGCTTTTAGCTTTAAGTCCACAGTAAGATGGATACTATTTGAAGGCCTCCCTACCCCCTTACATTCTTGTTTCAATAACAGAGGGAAAACATCTAATTAGACTTCATAATTCTCAGTTTGGTTTGGTCACAGAAAATAGATAGGGTTTTTTTTTTTTTTTTTTTTTTTTTTTTTTTACTTCTGTAGTGGAACATAAGAAACAGGTGACTGCAGGCCAGTTCTTATACGGGATTTGCAGATTTTTCCACAGCCCATCACCCAGATACCTCCACCCCTTTTGTTCCTCTTCTTGCCCACTCTGCTTCCAGTCTTCATCTGCCAGTAGATAAATGGGGTCAGTGACTGCAAAAGGTCAGCTTGAGAGATGGTAGTTTCCAGGAGGGAGCTGGCAGATAGATGCATAGAGGTGACCTGAATAGAGTGAAAAAAGTTGGTGTAGGTGTGAATGAAGTGTCTTGCTGTATTTGGTAGGAGACAGGCTCCCTGACAGCATAATAAAAGCAGCAGTTTATCTTACAGCCTGATTCTCCAGATTTCTGTTGGCTGCAGACCTAGAAGAGAAAACTTGAGAGTAAACCTTCCCCTTGTGTCAGACAGCTGCATAATCCCTAGGATTGTTCAGTACTGATTTTTTAGTTTTGAAAATATCACAGACTAAAAGTTCTGTTTTCTAAGTCTTAAAAAGTATTTTCATGATCCGAAGTAAGACATAAGACTTGTTCCACCAATAAATATTTGGTGTGTTTTCCTTCCTCTGGAGCTCATTTTGGTCATTTGTTACTTGAGAAGATTACTAGCACCCACAAGATAAAAAATAACAGTCCTACAAGAAATCACTAATCATAGAGTAATTTAGGTTGGAAGGTACCTGGAGAGATCATTCAATCCAATCTTCTGCTTAAAGCAGGACTAACATCAAACATGGATCAGGTTACTGATGGCCTTATCCAATCTAATTTTGGACATTTCCGAATGACGGAGGTTGTATGTTTTCACTGGGCAACACATTTCAGTGCTTATCCACTCTCAGCAAGAAGAATTTGTGTCCAGCTCAAATTTCCCTCATTAGATGGTGCTACTTGTGCCGTCAGTGTGCAGATCCCTAGCATGTTTAACCCTGGTTGTCTCTGTTTCACACTGAAAAGTCCTATTTCTGCTTAGCTTTTCCTTGAAGAGAAGCCATGTACCTTTTGATCATCTTTCGCTCCTCACTGAAGATGTTTTCCAATTCTACTGTATTTTTTTTACTATAAACTTGCAGTCCACCATTGATCTAACATAATGCTATCGACCAGCCTGTCCATAAAGAAACTTTGGACTTCCATCCTTTTTAAGCAGTAGTTGCACTCGTATTTTAGTCTCCTTGTTTAATGTTTCAGATCCTATGTAAGGATTTAAAAGCTGTGTATAAATGTGATGTTCTTATTGGACTGAATTCAAAAGCTGTTATAAGTAAGTTTCAGCTTTTATTTTACTGCAGTAGGGAATTTCATGACTTAACTATTTAAAGGGTTTTTTTCCTTTGTTTTTAGATATTTTCTCTTGATTTGTGTGTGCTTACTGTCAGTTTTCATTAGCAGTTACCTGTTAGAGGATTTAGCTTAAGTCCTAAGTCATAATTTTGTGTACCACTAGCATAGGCTGCAGAAGGTATCATTTCCCATGGACATCTCTTTATACCTTTAAATACTTTCAGTCTCACTCCTTCCATTAAAAGGCTAATCATTGTGCAAATGGGTCTGTACAGAAAAATAAAGCTGACTATAAATTCATCTAGCATCTTTCACAATACAGCAGTCCTGATTACCTCCTATAGTGGAAGCATATTCTGTATGTTTTTGAAAATTTTCTGTTTGAAAATGCGTTCAGTTAATTATTCACAAATTAACATTTAAAATGTTATTTTCTATATATATTGTTATGCAATTGAGGTTAATATACAAGACACTGCTAATGCTGTTTTATCATACCTGCCAAATTAGGCAGAGACTATTTTAAGGATTAGTTACTTGTATGACATTAGACTGTACAATCCCCAGATAATAAGTGCCATAAAAACAGATACCTTGATATTGCTACTAGCTCTAATGACTTGAAATTCAGTGCTGAAAGACGATGTAAGAGAGAAAATTTTCTGATTCTAGTATTTCTATTTCTCCCATCTGATGTACTTTGAAGTGCAAAGGGACAGAGGTATTATTTAGGGGCTGGAGGAATCATTAAAAAAACCAAACAAGCCTAGCTTGTCCTTCTGCTCCTTTGTGTCTAAGTTTTAGGGGACTACTCACTGTTTCCTTTCTACCAAGCTTCTGCTTTATCTTTTATTCTGGTATCTTGATTTGCAATCATGCATCCTCATCCCATCATTTTATTTTATATTTCTAGTCCTTGTATAGAAACATGGAAAAATTTGTTTTCATATTTTGCATTTAGCTCTAGTTTGAGTTGGAAGCATCTTGAGATGACTTTGCTGTTTATGGTTTGAGAGTCAGCAGCGTGTTTTACTGTGTGCTTCAGGATATATAGTTATGGCTTCAGCCCTACAGGGTCTGTCATCCCAAACCATGGGGCTGTTTGAGACCTATTGTTTTTTCCAGTCTTTAGCTTTCAGATTTTCCTGTAGCCACTTCAATTTTTAATGAGAGCAGATTGTTTTGATTTTCATTCAGATGGAGGTCATCCCTTCTATATAGTTTAATCTTTTCTTTAGTTAATGAATCTGAACTCCCAGTCCCATTACTATTTTGGCAGGTGCACACTGAGACTTTTTGCCTTGATTGCTTGGTTAATCACTATGCATTTTAGAGAACATTTCAAAGAATACATCCATATTGCATACATACAATATGTGCCAAGAGGCCACATACATAGAAAAAACTGGAAAATACACATTATTTTATTTCACCTGTTGTCTACCTGTGTTTCCTTAAAGGCATAAGTGGTTGTCTTTGTCTCTGAGATCAGTTAATCTACTTGGTTTCTCTTTTTGTTGTTGGTCTCTAGATTTAAGGATGGAGACTCTGCTGGTCTTTTTTTAAATTTATTATTATTTATTGACAGCTGAGCTGCTATACCAGTGTTTTTTCCTTTACTTTGATGGCTCACTTTCTTTATAAGTTTATATAAACTGTGGCTTTTATGCTGCTGGTAATTTGCATATGGATTTTGCCTCCACCTCCATTTAAATTCTTAACCTGCTTGGGTTTGTCATCTTGCTTGGCTGCTTAGCTCTTCAGTCCATTTAGGGTCTGGGTTTTGGTTTTGATTATTTCCTTTCCATGCAGGTTGAATTCCTAAGCTGCATACTGTCCTGTAACTTCATTATACAGAACCAGGACCTACAAATATAGCCCCTCCCCACCTGGCTTTGTACTATTAACTTTGGAACTAGCTCTTTTGTTTTGTTTTAATTTATTTTATTTTATTCTATTTTTAAAAATAAAAATATTAAAATATTAGACTACTTAGGGGTTATTTGCAAGGTAATTTATAAAAAATAACTAGGTTCTATCATTTATTTTTGTCTCTTAACCAATCACTACCTGACTTTGTAAGCTTAGCTAGACTTTGTCTGAACTCTGTAAGCTTTTTCTGAAGTTATGCCCCAAAGGCCTGTTCTTATTGTAAATGTTTTCAAGTTCTCTCTATACTATCAAACTGAAAAATAGACTAAAAGTATTTCAAGCACCAGAATATGTAGGCACACTTATTTCTGTTGCAGTCAGATTCTCTTTTACCTTTTAAATTCCCACGTTCCAATTTTGTAGACAATATATAGGAAAAAGTTGGGCATTCACTAAGGTACGTTATTTGTAGTTAGTCTCTGGAGTTTTTTTCCAACATAGTTCTTATGTCCTTCTTTGGTTTCTCATGCCCTGAAATATATGTTACCTTTTATGACTTTTTCATATGTTACAATTTTAACTTCAAGCTTTCCAAATGATCTACTAACCCATTTGGTAACCATTAAGCCTGTTCCTCCTCTATTGTATCTCAGTATTGACTTATTCTTCCTCTTTTTTGCTTATTCTTCAATACTCAATTTGAACCAAATCACAGATAAATGTTTTATCCATTTTTGGAGGGATTCTTTTTTCTGATGGTGTTTCTCAGCACTGGTTTTTTTTTTTCTGATTTTTTTGAGACAAAGTTCTTTAAAGAGCTGCTCTGGTGAGTGTTTTAATTTTTAAGGTAATAAGCCTTCATTTTCTTCCAAAATTTGTGCTATAATGGTCTGGCTTTCTTGCTTCTGTGTCTGTTATATGTGCAAGCACAAAAACACCACAACAAAATTTTAGAAATTATTGGGTCTTTCTGGTGGAGTTTTTTGGTGGTTTGGTTTGGTTTGGTTTGGTTTCCTTTCCGCCCACACAAATTAGATGGGTCTTAAGCCTGAGATTTTGGAACAATATTTTCTGTGAAGGGTGTTAGAAGTCAGTACTTATCTGCAGCCTTCCTGTGTACTATGTATTAAATATATAAAAATACCTTCTTTGAAATGGGTCTTGTTTTCCTGTTGGGCTGCAGAACAAAAATTTGTCGAGCAAAACTACCTCTGATCTTTATTGTGGAATGCTTTTTTTGTTATGACAATAAAGTGTTGTACTGTAGTTTGGAAATATAATTCTGTTTTAAAATAATGGTATGGAGAAACATATGATCATGAAGTTCTTCCTGAACAGGAATATGAGAAGTGTCTTAATTTCAGAAAAGATTTGGTGGCATTTTTACTCTCTGCTTGTCTGTTGTTACTTACGAAAATCTCTATGTGTAAACATACCATCGTTTTTTTTTTTTTTTTTAATTTGAAAAATACTTATTTTGGGACTGCAGTAAACACACAAAGCATGTTTTTGTATCTTTTACTATCATCATTTTAACACACAGAAATAGAAAACTTTATTTTAGAATGTTTTTCTTCCCTTTCCTCTCTGTGTATCAGCCAATTTACAAGATGTTATTTTTGTGATACTTCTGAAACTGCTCCAGATTGATATTTCTGTATTGAATTGAGAATGGCAAGGGGTTTTTTTATGTAATGAATTCTATTGACTATAATGAAATCTGTGTGCAACATATCTGACTTTTCCTTTTAGACTTTTTAAATGAATACCTAAAGAAAATATTTAAAACCATAAATAAGTAACATAACTTTCCCTGTGGTTTAGGTCTCTTCCATAATGTGGATGTACTCCAAAGAATGCATTTAGTTTATTTCTTTGCCTGTTTGATTTTTTTGTTAGGCCCGGCGCAAAGAGGTTTTTATCCAGGAGCGATATGGAAGATTTAATTTAAGTGACCCATTTCTGGCTCTTCAGAGAGACTTTGAGGCAGGTGCTGGTGATAAAGAAAAGAAGCCAATATGCATGAACCCTCTGTCCATTTTAGAAGCTGTTATGGCTCACTGCAGGAAAATGCAAGAAAGAATGTCAGCTCAGTTGGCTGCTGCCGAAAACAGACAAAAGAAGGTATCCTGCTATCGATCTTATTTTTTTTCCCTTTTCCCTCTCCTGATTTGTTCTTTTGTACCACTTTTTAAATTTGCATCTTTGTCTAACTTGGTTATCATTATGAGTGTTAAAATGTTATCACTTAATTGTCATATATAGTGACGTGCTGATTTTCTGGTGATATTTTGTGTGCACAACTCATTCGTTCAGTCATTTTAGCTCTACTTACGGAATAAATGAAATATAACTGGTACAAGCTGATGCAGTGTATAAGTGGATAGCTCCGCATGACCTGAGAAAGCATCATCACAATATACTTTTACATCAACATCATTGAAGCCTAGAGGAGCTACTCTTTTTTTTTTCTAACATAAATAGCATAAAATAAATAATTTATTTGCATTTTATATTAAGTGGCTCTGTTTAATAAATCAGTAAGAATAAATTATAACTTTAAAAATACTTTTTTGCACATTTAGAACATTTGCTGTAGAGAGAAAATTATTTTGGAACAAGTATGTTGCAGAAAAATGTCTCATACTGAGGATAAAACAAGGTAATTTTGAAAGTGAATGGTTAGTTGGTTGCACATATTTCACTAATATGTAAGCCGTACATTCCTAAAGTGTAGCTAAATATGAATATATTGGGGAGGAGTTTCTCAGAGGAAAGAGTGGAACAGTAATATAATAGACTTATAATCAGGTATTTTTGATTAATTAGAAAAGAAATGCTTGCTAGGCATTGAATGATCCTCACTGGGTATAAGATGGATAGAATGTCTTCAGCAGCTGTAAAATAGCTTTTTGGTGACAGTTTTATATTGATATTTAAAAAACCCAAACAGATAATGCTAAGACAATTGACATAAAATTGATTTTATCCGTAATTGCTCTTTGGGAAATAATATGCACACAAAAGTACTGGAAGTATGCTAGAAATACATGCTTAAATTAAATCAGCAACGCTTTCCTTTGGTTGTTATCTTAGCTCTGTTGTGTAGTTTAAGCATCCCTGCTCTGTTAAGACTTCAGAAAAACAGATACCACATTCAAACAAATGAATACTAGACTGTATGTGTGATATGCAAGTCTTAAAACAGTGTAATAGCCTATGTAGAGAACTGTACTTACCTAGCACTTCTTTTTGAGGACTCTTAAATGTTAATTTTCTGTTTCATATGCTTTGTATACAAGTTGAGATTCTGGGGAAGGGATTGTCTCGGCATAGAAGAGCAAGTAAGCTTGCTTATTCTGACTGAAGAATGATATTGGGAGAGAACCTGACACATTTGCCTAGACCATTGGATTAGTTTCTTGTTTCAGTGCATGGCCACAAGTCTCTTGTACCTAAATTCTTCATCTATCTCTGCCTTTTAGTATATAGACAGATACATAAATGTAAGATGGGCTTACTTATTAAGAATATGTCTCAAAGTCAGGGTATTGATACGTATATCCCATTTTTTGTCCTTTTTTTTGGCCCAGGTTTATTGCCAAAGTCTATAAGTCCGCATGTACAGGAAAGGATGCTCTTATCTTTTGTTTCCTAGAAGAATACATGAGGGTTTTCTTTAAATCTTAATTTTAAGTAGTTTGATCTTAATTTATTTTGCAGTTTGATTCTTACCTTGAGAAGTACATAAACCTCTAGTACACTCAATTCTGAAATCAGTAACTTTCAAACTAAACTTTAAAGCACTACACTTGAAAAACCATGTGTTGCTTTGAAAGTGTGTTGTTATGATTTTACCATTTTTACTCCTTGTAACAAATAGGAAATTTAAATAACACAGGATTAGAAAACAAACTGCATGGTGTTGAGCAGCTGTGTGTGTGACTCTCTACAGAACTTATATCTTCCTCTTTTAAAGCCAATAAGAAATGCTATTTGGACAGGGCACCCTCCTAAACTTCTTGAATTTGTGGCAACAGATGACATATCTCTCAAACATCTCCATTCATTCAGTGTTTTACTTTCTCTTAGTTACACATTTTTCTGTCCTCTGTCACTCAAATACCTCCGTGGAAGAGGATAATGAAGGTATTTTGAGGCATTTCTAGAAATGTTTGACAAAGTAGGGTGACCCAATGTAAGGAAAAGTTAAGCCTAGACACATATGACAAATAGAGCCAGCTGCACCTCCTCCCTCCCGGAGTGGTTCCTCCTCCTCTAAATTTGTGATGCCTCTATCTTTGTGTTTGGAATTCCCTCACTGTCTCACTCCTACATTAAGTAATAAAGTCTGTGTACAGCTGTGTTTATTTTCTCTGGATATTACTGGACTTTAAACAGGCTCAGACTGAACTCTTATTCCTGGGGACTTATTATATGTGAATATAGTGATCTTAAAAGTATTCTTTAAATAAATTTTTTATTTTATTATAAAAAGCAAGTCATAGCAATGTGCCAGACTGTAGAAAAGTGAAAGAGGTGCACAAATGACTGTCAGTCATAGGCTTACCATATACCAAACACGTAATCCCCAGATGTCATCTACTTTGTGTTAAGTCTCCATCCTCTTCCATCTCTTAGAACACTTTTCCTGGAGCTGCTATCAAAATTAATTTTGAGGTTTCCTGGGAACTCAAAACCAGATAATCAGTGACAAGTGTTTGCAAAGAAGTTAGTATTGGGATGCATGCTCAAAGACAGACAGGCACATTGGTTGGAAGAGGCCTGTTGACGTGATTTAGTCTAACCTTGTGCTTAAAGCAGATTATCACTAGCAGTACATCTGGTCATCTGTGAATTTGTCTAGTTAAGTCCTGAACCCACCCCCCCCCCTACCCCCCGCCAGGAATGGCAATACTGCAGCCTTTCTGCACTACTATCCTTATGAAAAAGTTTTTTCCAAGACTGAGCCTCTTAAAGGGCAATTTTTCATGTCACCTTTTTATTATGGGGCCCCACCTGCCACTACAAAGATTAATTTGACTCTGTCGTCATTGTAAGGGCCCTTCAAAAGGAGCTGTATGTTGCAATTAGATCATCCTTCAGTCTTTTCTTTTTTTTTTTTCACTAGACTAAGCAAGCCAAGCTCCCTCAACTTTTTTTCATAAGGCATGCACTCTGTCTCTCACCTTTGAGACATTTGGGCCTTTGCTGGTTAGTTCTCTGTGGGACACTATCATTTTTCTCAGTATCCTTTTTTAGTCCTGTTCAAATCCTTCTTGGGCACATTTCCAGATGTTTACATTACTGATATGATTTAGTGTATGCACATAGTACACTTCACAAAAATCAGGTTGTAGTTAGTTCATAAACTCATAAATAATTACAGCTAGTTCCAAATCTGTCATCTAAAGCAGAAAATGCAGTGCAAATATTCAGAGCATTTTTCTATTCAAGATGATGCAGCCAAAACAAGGGCGGGGGGGAGAGAGAGACATAGGAGACAACATAAAATGGGAAACTAGTGCTGCTCTTGTCAATTTGAAATAAAATAGAGGACTTTATGCATGTGTGTGTGTGTGTATATATATATATAGATGATTCTTTATGCAATGCTTACAAAGAAAATACTATAATAGTATGGTAAGCTGATTTCATTCCAGTTATATGTTAAAATCTTGTAATTATTTGAAAGTAATATAATTTCACAACAGTTAATTTAGAGAACCAGTCCCTCATCTGAAAGCAAAGTGGAGGAATAATAAAGTATAGAAAATCTTGATAAAAACATTTTCACTATAATCTTATTGTATTTCCAAACTGTAAAGATTGTATACATTTCTCATTATTTTTGTATCTGTTCTAACAAAAAAGAAACTGTTGGATGCGCCATTTGCTTTGAAATGCTTGTGAGGCATCCAAATGCTGTTGGATACTTTGAAAAAAGCCAATGAAATGCTTGAGAAATGATTTTTCTGTATGTGAAGAACTGCGAATGAGAACATTCCTAAATACAGTGTCATCATAATAGCTTGTTAATTTAATTTGCAACTGTACTGTCATTAACATAACTGAAGAGGTGTTGCTGATATTGTTTGTATAGCAATGACTGATAATGCCATACCTTATTTTTTATATAGTTAACACTGCTTTTAAGAAAGGGTGGACATGGTTTTATGAAATGCATTGTGCAGAGTATATTGGTTAACCTGTTATGAAGCTTTAAAATCCCAGTGGAGCCCCTCCACTGCTGAACAGGTTTTGAGGTATTTGAAGCCAAGATGACGTTTATAATGTTGGTATAATTTCCCATAGTGATTTCTTCCTCTTGGTTCACTGTTTCTTATGATAATGGTATGATTTCAGGAAGAAATTTTACTATTACTATAGTATACATTGCATCAATATTGCCATCACCTCTTTATGCTTTTTCCCATTCTTCTGAAGAAAATGGAAGAGAAATTTACAGTCAGGTAACATGATTAGAAAAGCTGGGAGACTGAGACGTACATCTATAAGTGTAAATTCATGCAGGATTTATTGTTTGTTCTCTTTGTCATTTTACTTACCTTCCTCTTCAAGTGCTTTCTTGTGTTTGAATTCTACTTACCAAGTGGGAAAAAATTATCCTGGGGACAATGAGCTATAGCAGGTGGGATTTATATCTATTACAACTGCAGACTCCCTCTTGTACTCATGTGATGATGGCATTAGTTTCAAGTCTACTCTGTGGTATAACTGGAGAGTAGCAAACTTGTTATTTAAAAATTGTATTTAAATTAGCTTTTGTTTAAATACAGTTTAGTTAAAAATTAATTGTAGACATATTTACAATGATGTGGAAAATCTTCCAGAGCTGAGAAATTTCATCTCCTGTTGGAGAGGTCAGGGAATAGCATGTTGTAGCAACAGGCTTCTGAAAAGCTGTTATATTGTAATGCCTGGGTTTTTTTTTGCCTGTGTGTCTGTTTATTTTCATCTAGCAACCAAGACAATATTTTAAGCATTGACTGAGAGAGGAGATATTCCATAGCTATTACTAATCCCCTAGGCCATCTTGTTTCCCACATTGCAGTTTACAGTAAATATATTCATGACACTGTATTGTCTTAAACTCTGAAATTAGTATCATATTACCATGACACTATAATCTGAATCTATAAGCTATGGTTCTTCCTTCATCTGTTGAAGTGAAACATTTATTCCAAGTAAGATCTTAAATGTAATGCTATTTGCCACAACTTTTCTTAGATTATTTTTTTTGAGCATTGTGAAATGTTCTCATAGTGTAGAAGCATGAAACAGTTTCTCGTTGCAGTCAAAATTAACCATTCATGTTTGTGATTACTTGATTATTTTTTTTCATAGGTACCTGAAAGTATTTTTCTAGGAAAAATGCCCACTTAGAAAATGAACTTTAGTGGTACAGTTCTGAATTGTTATTTCTGCATCGATCTGTATATAAATATGAAGCAGAACTGACAAAGCTAAACCAATAAAAAGAGTACAAGAGAAGGAATGCTCAGCAGTTTCTTGGGGTTTTGTTTTTCATTCAGATAAGCCATATAGGAAGCTACTGTGTCAGTATGTGAAGAGAGGAAGAAAGAAATAATTTTTTCTTTTGTTGCTGTTTGACCTGTGTAAGTTTGCTTGGGAAAATATGAAGCAACGTGGTTTGCATTACTAGTAGGTATTTTATAAAATGGTGCATTAACATATTTTTCCACTGCTTTTCTAGAACAGGGTATTTGAGTAAAAGCATAATAAGCAGGCAAGATGAATTACAGTCAATAACTACATGAATGAAGGGAAAAATTATTCTTATCCATTATCTGCACATAGTAGGTAGTTTTTTGATTCTAGCTTGTAACATAGTTTATACATCACTGACGTCACTGAGACCTTCCACTGTTAGTAAGTACAGGAAGATATTTGTGCCTGGGTCAAAAAAAATTTGGTCTCAGAAGTGAATGTCTTATTTATAAATGTTAAAACAATATGTAAGACACCTATTATGTTGTGTAAAGGACTGTGTGTTTCAACCCTAATCTCCTTTAGTCTAAGGAAGACCTAAAATCTAAACCTTTCATTTCTGGGCTCAAAGTTTTTTTTGTGAAGTTCATCTCTTGCTTGTGCCTGGTTTCTTTACTGAGAAGAGGACTTCCTGTGATGTCATATGTCTGCTTCTGGAGAACGAGTACCTCCTCACTCAGGAATTGCAAGCACTTAATCACTTTGGGGAGTCTCTGTGTTGTCAATGGAAGAAAGTAGATGGGCTTACTTAGTTTCTGAATTGCTCTTCAGAGATGCCTGTCTCTTTCTTTTACTTGTATAAGATTATAGGCACTTGTGTTAGATATTGCAAATCACTTTCCTAGGGTGGACAGGTTCATTTTAGGCATACTCTCAAAGGTTAAAATATCAATGTCAGGTTAATACTAGGTTTTGTTGAAAGTCTCCATCTTGTTAATAAGAATTTTTCTCTGTGCTTGCTTACAGTTGGAAATGGAAAAATCTCAGTTACAGAATCTCGAGCTGGAGCACAAAAAGCTATCTGCTCGTCTTGAAGAAGAGCGCGGAAAGAATAAACATGTAGTATTGATGCTAGTGAAAGAGTGTAAGCAGTTGTCTGGCCGAATTGTAGAGGAAGCCCAGAAACTGGAAGAAGTGATGTCAAAATTTGAAGAGGAAAAGAAAAAGGCTAGTGAATTGGAGGAGTCTCTTGCAGCTGAGAAACAAAGGAGTACACAAATGGAAGCTCAAATGGAAAAGCAGCTGTCTGAGTTTGACACAGAGAGAGAGCAGCTGCGTGCCAAACTTCACAGAGAGGAAGTGCACACCAGTGACCTCAGAGAAGAGAGAGATAAAATGATCAAAATGATTGAGCAATTAAAAAAGGAGAATGAAAGTAAAGCTAATCTTTCTCTTAAAAATAAAGATAAAAATAAAGATAGGAGTCTTGTTTCCATTTCTGTTGAAACAGAGGAGCCAAGTTCAAGAACTGTTGCCTGCCAAACAGATACTGTAGTGATGGACAGTACCACAGAAAATGTTAAGAAGTTGCCTTTGACTGTATCTGTAAAGCCTTCTACAGTGAACCCACTAGTGTCTGGCAATACAAAAATGAATGTGTGCACCAATGCAGCATTTGTGAAGCCTGTCATTGATAGGCAACCTTCATCTAGTGAACTTGTCCCTCTTGTGACTCCTGTTCTTACACAGAATCAAAACAGAATTGAGGAAAATGGACCAAGTACAGGCTCATCACCTGATTTACCAAGTAGCGCTTCCCCTTTTACCAGTAGTACTTCCCTTTGCACCCCTGCAGCACCAACTGCCACAGCTCAGAATTCCTCTCTCCCTTCATCTATGCACAGTTTACATTCACCATCTGCCAGCACTACTGGGCATCCAGGCCTAAATCCACGAATCCAAGCAGCTAGATTTAGATTTCAAGCAAATGCGAATGATCAAGACCAAAATGGAAACACAACCCAAAGCCCTCCCTCAAGGGACGTATCCCCTACTAGTCGTGACAACCTAGTTGCCAAACAGGTAGCTCGGAATACCGTCACCCAAGTCCTTTCAAGATTTACAAGCCCTCAGAGTGGTGCTCCATCACGGCCGGGGACATCACATTCAATGGAAGTTGGCACTTACCCCCCTGTTGGTAGAATGAATTTAAAGACTCCCAGTGTATCAAGAATTGACAGAGGAAATCCTCCACCTATTCCTCCTAAAAAACCAGGGCTTTCTCAAACTCCTTCACCACCACACCCACAGCTTAAAGTTTTAATGGATAGTAGCCGATCCCCAAATACAAGTGCAAAAACTGACAGCAAAACCGTGACCTCACCTCTTTCAAGTTCACCACAAGGAATCAGGGTAATAAATGAGGAAATTATTTCTAAGTCCTCACCTCAGCTGCCACCAAAACCTGCTATAGATTTATCTGTGGCACCTGCAGGCTGTGCCATACCAGCCATAGCCTCATCTCAGGTGGGTGCCTGGCCTTCCCACTTCCCTGGACTGAACCAACCTGCATGTTCAGAAAATTCCTTTGTCATTCCCACCACCATTGCCTGTAGCTCCTCCATAAACCCTGTTAGTGCTTCATCCTGTAGACCATGTGATTCAGACAGCCTCCTGGTAACAGCATCAGGTAAAGGGATTGATATGCTACAAACTGTCACCCTCTAAAATAATGTTTTGGTTTTCCTATATGTGTCTCATTTGCTTTATGTATCTTTTTATACCTTTCTCTTTTTTACTTTCTAAAAGCTGAAATCTTAATTTATAATTTTTCCACATTCCAGGGGTATGGGAATTCTTTTGCTGATTTAGTAAAGTCACAAATTAGTTTCCTTCCTCAAGGAGGTCTCCAAATTGAAGGCTTTTTTTAAAGGTAAAGAGTAATAATGTTTAAAGTAAATGAGCTGCAGATTTGACAGGTATATTAAACTCTCTTTGTTGTTGTTGTTTTGGGGTTTTCTTTTGGGGGGGTGAATGCATTATTTTGGGCTTCAGAATGCTTTCTCAGTCTGAAATAATGTTTTGAAAATTACCTCTGCTGGTGACCTTCCATGGAATATGTATTTGAATGCTTTGTGAATCTTTTAGAAAACAGGGCATAGCTGGGGCTACTGTATTCTCCTATGGCATTAGATGGTATATAGTTGCCTAGATAAAAGTGCAGTTTCAAATATATGACTTCATACCTATAGAATGGGTTTTTTTATTTCCATTTTTCTGTAGTTCTTGTTTTAGTTGTAGGCTTTGTTAATACTTGTGTGTGGCATCTCACAGGTTTACTTCAACAGATACCAGCAAAGGTTTGCTGTTGGAGAGTTAAAATCTAAATGTTATGTTGATAGTCTAAGTCTGGAGTCAGTGTGTGTATCTGGTATTCATTTTGCATTGAGGGGAGGACTTATTTGTGTGCCTAATGTGCTACCAACTTCAGGGTATCTTCCTGAAGGCAGTTAAATGAACAAAGGTGGCCCTCCCTCATCTACCTTCCAGTTAATTGTAGATCTCCTATAAATCTTTTTGTCAACATAGTTCCCTGCTGGGGTCAACAGCACAAAGAATATTAGGTAGAAGCCCCTCTTTAGCCTGACTTGCACTGCAGTGAGAAAGACAGACACACAGTTATGGAACACTTTAGACCTTCATCAGCATTGAAGAATGTTTGAATGGTCCTAAACGTTCAACAGTTACTCCCAGTTCAGTTATGATTCTTCAGTCCCTCATAACTCTAGTCCGTGTATCATTATCTATAGGGTATAAAACCCCTGCACAGCTGGTCTGCTTCTATCGCACAACCAACCACTTTCTGTTGGTAGCTACACCACGAATTCACTCGTCAGTCTTGGGGAAACTGTTCCAAAACCAGCATGTGGCAAATTTTTATTGTGTATATACAGGAGATTCCAGGGTTTACATGTTTAAGCCATTTTTATTCCCATTCTCCTTCATTAAGACTTAATGCATGTTTCTGGGCTAACCTAGTCATGTTTTTAGCATTTGGCTGTGGCACCATACTGTCAGAATCCTCTCTCCTTTCTGAACTGAGCCATAAAAATATGAGCTCAGAAATCTTATCTTCCATTTGTTTACTACTTCTTAGAGTTAACTGTGGGATTTGATGGCTGCCTCTTAGTTTGCTGGTTATCATATGTATGTCCTGAATTTTCATCTTAAATTCTTATTCCTATCTGAGTCTGATTTGCCATGTCAGATAGATCATTAGTGTCCCAGTATTCCAGATATTCTCCAAATCTCATTTGCCTTCAGGTGCTGTTAGGCTCTATAATGGAATTAAAATTTCATTAAAAAAAAAAGAACTAAGATTATAAACATACTACAAATTATTGGCAAAATCAGCATCAAAGTGAATAGTTTTTGTAGGCAAGAGGTTGTCTTCCACAAATCCTATCAGCATGAATTAGGCTCTATATTTCAGTTAGTCTTATATTAACTAGAGGATGTTTGGTATATTGGAAGGGATAGAAACATTAGGGTTCATTTAATCCCCTTATAATTCTTGCTCTGAACATCTGACGCTGCTAGTATTTTGTAAGTGGCGCTGCTTTTTGTGAATTTTTGCATTTGCAAATGGGAAACATATCCCATAATCTGAAGTCTGCAAAGAAAGATTGCTTAAACTCTAGTTAGTGGTCTGCTGTTTTATTTTATTAATATAGAGATGTTATTTTAATATCCCTCCTTTACTGACTACAGACAGGTTCAAAGAACTTTAATAACTTTATCTGTAATATTCAGGTAAATATTCAGGAGCTCCTGGGTCTTTCATGCAGATTTATGCATATATGTTATTGCACTTATTCTCCAATCCCGTTTTATTTATGTTTTTTAAGGGAACTTAAATATATTGGCCAAGAGTTCTGGCAAGCTGCAGAACTAAATAAACTTAGAGCAACAGATGTTATGCAAGTATGAAAAGACATTTTTTTCAAAGTTTTATGCCAAGAAAAGAAAAAAATAGATTTTATAAATATATATGGAAAGGCAATAGACTCTATCTTAGAAAAGACTAGATAAACCAAATTTATTAACAGTTTTCATTAAGATAATGTGGTCAGTAATGCCTGAATTCATGTCACCTATTCACTTTCTTTTTTCAGTTTTCCTTTTTAAGTATGACTTTAAGTATTAGGTGAACAACATCTAACAAACTACAAATATTACTGAAAGCTTCTTCCCATATCTGCATTTTCATGCCCTCTAGGCACAGATTCAGTTAGTTTTATTAATGTTCTGGTTGATTTTAATCTGGTTTATTTAGTTTTTTCAGAAAATGGTTAGAATTACAATTTTACTTTCAGTTAAAGCAGAGCATGGTGAACTCTTATTCATATTTTATTGTATAGTAAATGTTGAACTTCAATCAGAATTTGTTAATACTTTTAAAGAGTGCGAAACAATTGTAACATTAAAAAAGACATTGGAAGAATCCATTTTTATATTTTTTTGTCAATAAATTCATGTTTCTTTCTTTCTTTACTGTGGAGTCAGAAGAATTGATAATAGCCTAATTACTTAAGTATTCTATTTATTAATTTTAAAACAGTTTCCTAGTTAGGTCTGATTGCTTTAAGAACATATAAACAGTGTGATTTTCAGTAAGGGAGTATGTTGGCTCTGGAAAGAGCAACTATTAAGAGCAAACTTAAAATCAGAGCACTGATTGTTTCAGTTACATGTTCTGCTAAATTAATGTGACGATACTTTCTTTTAGAGACAGGGCATTGTCCTGCATATTGCTCTTTTTGTCCCTGGTAGGAAAAGACACCATGTCTTGCCATTAATGTTGAACAAACTGCACGTAGAGAAATTACAATGAACATTTATGGCCTGGTTCAAAATGTGCGACAGTGTTTTCATTAACTTCAGCAGCCTTTGAACTGGTGCCAAAATGCTTCAGCTCTGTTTGGATTTCTACATTTCAGTGGCTGTAAGACTTCAAAATAGAAACGAATGCAGGCAGTTGGATTTTCATACCCCTGGGATTTCTGCTTTCACTTTCTTCTTGGTTTTGCGCTTTCTATGTCACTCCTCAATGAAGTATCATTTTCATTTTTCTCATTTCTATGATGATTGATTTATTCTCTCTATACAATTGGCTTCGAAGATAAAAGGGGGGCTAGGGGGTGGTGGGAGGGTGAGGGACTGATCTGGGCTCTGAAATTAACCATCTCTCATTCTGAAGCTGATGCCAGAAGCTGTTTTTGTCTGTCCCTCTGCCCTTCATCACTGCATGCCCTACAAGCTTTCACAGATGCTTCACATTTCCTGACTTTTTGCATCTGTAATGTTGTACCTGATTTATTGGTATTTTCTAACGTTGGTGTATTTTGCTGGATGAATTCAGCTTTATTATATTTCTTTACATTGATAATAGAAGCTAAAGTTATGTTCATGCTTTTAGCAGTTTTTTGTATCTTTTTCAGTAGAAGGTTTTCATCTAATGATAACCTAGTATAATGAATTTCATCACTGAATTACAACAATTGTGAATTGCAACAAGGAGTTGAAATGAAAGTTAAGATACGACATATAGGACAAAAAAAATTCCTTTTATTTTAGGATTTCTGTTAATGATGCTTTAAAAAAAAAAAGGCAACAAAAAACTGGCACTATTTTCAATGAGGAAGAGAACCCAGAAATACTATTCATATTACAAAACTGTTTGGCAAAGTGAACTTCATGCTTAAAGCTTAGTGTCAGGCTCCACAAATTCCCCCAAATAATTCCAATATAACTTGGACAAAGAATATTAGCATCTGGAGTGCCACCCAAGCAGTGTCCACTATCTGTTAACTGCCATGGCAAGACAATAAAAAATACACAAGTACCATTTTAAAAACATTAATATATGTATAGCAACAGCTGCAGCACAGTTAGTTTCGAGGACCAACAAAGGGTTGGAATAATAAAAACACTCTTATAATGGAAAGGAAGAATTAAAATTATTCTTCAGACCTTTAAGGATTTTGTAAGAGTTATTGGAAGTAGAAATAAATATTTATTTTTTTTTTTACTGTGTGAAGATTGCCGTTTACTTTGTATATTGCTTGGGTGTTTTGTTTTTTTGTTGGTTTTTTTTGTTGTTTTTTTTTTGTTTTAAAAAACTTCAGAAAACCCTCAAAATCCTCTGATTAAAAATATTGGAGAAACAAATATTAGTAAGAGTATGAATAGTAAGAAGGTAGCTTCAGAACTGAAGTTATATTAAGATGGATGGAGTTAACTTTACAGTTTATTGTCAATTTAAAGTTGGATTTCTAAGGTAACTTCATAGCTGTAGTGATGACTTCTTACAGGCAACATCAAATAAATAAGTTGAATAATAAGTTTACATTGTGAGAATACTGCAAATAAGTTTCCTTTACATACTAAACTAGTAAACTTAATTTGAAATGATAAATTTATCTTACTTTAGAAACAAATATGAAAATACTCCAAAAATTTATTTTTTTGTTGTTTTGAACTGGGATCAAACTGTGTGTTCTTCATTGAAGCTGCTCAGATGATGGATCCTTGTGTAAGTCTGGACCTTAATTAAAATTTGCCCAGATATTGCAAGGTTCCCAGATCTATTGCTTCTATAGAATTCTATTGGGAACTTCCACTTTTAATTTTGTTTTTCCAAAATGCAGAGCAGATCATCCCAGCATGGTAGAGCTACTGCCACATGCTGTTTCTAGTTCTAGGTGTTGGAGGTTGGATAGCACTTGATCAGCTTGATGGAGCTGGGGGTAATGCCTTGCAGCTGCTCTTTCATCTTGGGTGTTGCAGAACCACAGTAAAAGCTGCATGAACTTGCTTTGTATTGTCAGTTTTCTGTCTTGTATAATAGCTTATGTGTGGCTAGTTATTTATTCAAGAGAGAATATAATGTGGATTTTCTACAGGTAATAATAAAAATAAACCAAAAAATCTTTCTCCTATTTTCTCTTGCAGTCCTTGATCAAGGAAGAATGCACAAAATTTTCTATGTCTTATGCAGCAAACTTCATATTCTTAACAAACTCTCTACTAAAGCTGATAAGTAATGAACAGAACATTTAACCAAAATAACTTAAGCTTTCAAAGCTTTGAATTGAATATTATTTTTTAACAGGGTGACTTGAAAGCTTTCACTCGTAAATTTTAAATAACCCTTTATTCATTCTCACTGGAGCATTTCATAATATATTGTTAAGTATTGCTGAGTAAAAGGAACATTACCTTAAAGTACAGCTCAATAATAAATATATTTATGTATTATTTGTGTAAATGATTTCTACTTTTTTGTTTTTTCAAACTTATTGAAAGGTGCTTAAAGTTATTAAGGGCCCTGTGTGATTTATCTGTTTAACTGCAGGTGAGATAGTGAAAACTTTAGTATTTATAAGAGTGTAAAGGAGGATGAAATTTCATATGAAAATAAGTATTTTGTTTTGGAAGCCTTTCTCTAGATACTTTAAAAAAACCTTCCCAGCATATCAGCAATTAAATTAAAACTTGTATAAAACTGCCAGTAGTTTCTGAATTTTAAAAATATAAATTTTTTTGAGACATCCAGCTGCTACTACAGTTCATTACAAGTTTCACATTAACCTTTTGTAATGAAATCCTGTTCATTTACATTAACAACTGTCACCCCTGTACCCAGTTTCTATTCTTCAGAATACCTTCTGATGTACAGATAAAGAATCATCAAAAAGCTTGTGCTAAACTAACATATCCTGTCATTTTGAAGATCCTTTTTAATTTTTAAAAGAACATAGTAATTGCAGAGCTTTATTTATGTGTCCCATCTAACTTCTGTTGCTTTAACTCACAGGCTGGTCTTCCTCCCTAACCCCTTTGTTAACAAGTGGTGGTCCTGTCCCCCTGGGTGGCAGGCCCACCCTTCTTCACCAAGCTGCTGCCCAGGGAAATGTCACTTTATTATCAATGCTGCTTAATGAAGAAGGACTGGACATTAATTACTCTTGTGAAGATGGCTATTCTGCCTTGTATTCTGCTGCTACGAATGGACATACAGGTAAGTGATACTAAGTTTTGTTACGGCATTCATGTGAAATAGTGAAAGCTTATTTCATAAATTTTTAATATTAAATTAGGTCAAATGGATGATTTTAAAAATGTGAAATTGAGACTAAGATATGTAGATTATATGACAAAATTCATAGTGTAGTGTATATATAAGCAATGCTTCTGGAGGCAGAATTCTGTAATACAGAAAGCATTCTTGCTTGTGGTAATTCTGCAGGAACATCCGTTCTAATTCTCTACTCCCTTCCTATAAAAAGCCACCAGATAGCATCACCCCATGCTCTGTGACAAACTAAAGATCTTTTGTAGCAAAGGCAACTTGAAAGGAAGAACTTTTCTCTACAGGGAGTAAGCAGGAAAGAATAGGTCATCACCAGTGTTTTGATCTTCAGCAGCAGTGAAAATGATGGAAGATGTTTTCAGATTAGTGTGTTACTTGGGAAATAAAATGAACTGTCTTTATTTTTGAATTAGATGAAATAGTTTTTTCTCTAGGCTCTACTGAGATAGTTAACGTTTTTCTTTTTCTTTTCCCTACAACCCCAACCCTCAGTCTCGAGGAGGTAGCATCTTTGAACCTTTCAACAGTCAGTCTTCATATTTCATGAATATATTTATGAAATGAGGCAAATATGGTAGTAGCAGATAAGAATTTAATGGATATAAACTCTTAAGTGATAATTTTCAGACTGTTAACATAAGGCTCTCAAACAGCAGCTTTCTTTAAAATTCTAGTATGTGTCACTGTAGTTTTTTCTACTTATGTAAAAATCTCCTAGATTCTTATATTGCAAATAATATAATTATGCCATTTTGGACACTAAGGATGAAATCCACCAATACCAATGAGAAAAATTCCATTTATTTTTAGTAAAGTCAAGATTTTGTTGTACAGTAGAAGGTGGAACATAGTGCCTTTAAAGCCACTACTTTCACAAGTACTTTGTGAGTTTATTTACCAACATATTTGTTTCTGACACAATTACAAAACCCTGATCCAAATACTCAAAATAGTATTTAGAGAGACTATTCCATGGTTTTCTTAAGTACTGTTAAAAATCAAAGTAAAGTTAGGGTCCAAAATCCATAGCTAGACAGACAGTGTACATTTTTCTAGCATGTTCAGGGTTAATTTTGCTACCAGGCATAGGGATAGGAGGAATTTTCCCTTTATTCAGAATGGTATATTTTGTCTGTACTTGCTAGGTGCTGTGGTTTACTTTGTAGGAACATCTGGGTCTTTTCATCTGACAGATTCTTTGCTGTTGCCAAGACCCTTAAAATATTGGAAAAGTCCTTTATTTTATTTTCTTCCTTTGGCACTTCTTTTTTCCCCCAACTTTTTATCTTCAGTTTTAAGAGTCCAAGTTTATTATATTGTGTGGATTTATTCCCCCCTGCCCCCCCTCACTAAATGGGTGTTCTGTGGATTCT
The DNA here is from genome assembly GCA_026212715.1 of Elanus axillaris. Taxonomy (NCBI): domain Eukaryota; kingdom Metazoa; phylum Chordata; class Aves; order Accipitriformes; family Accipitridae; genus Elanus; species Elanus axillaris. Next base: position 26,981,776 of record JANZLQ010000005.1, read on the forward strand.
TCTAGGCTTACATACATTTATCATTGCTGGTGTTTGTGGGTGTTTGTGGGAGACTGTAATTGACCCAATTTTTCTTTAGTCATCTTGTATTCCTAAAATGTTTTGAAGCAAATGCCCTGATTTTCAGTTACAATTACTGAGCAGCTTTTACTGACATCAAAGGCGATTCGGTTTCTCATTTTATTGTCAAAATTTCAAATTAGAGGCACTTGACAGAAGTATGAAAATACAATAATAAAAACACATGCATATGCATCGTGTAATTGTTTAGCATCTTTTACTTTTTAACATAAAAAATATTGCATAGGTTTTAGTGTTGCTCTTCTATTTATAGTTGACAGGATGTGAAAAACACTTTGTTGTACAATCATTGCATTTTAGTGACTAAATGGATTTTACGAATTCTGAATGAGAGAATCACACAGCAGGAGTATTGATGTCTCCTTTAATATATTATATGAAAATTGAGAGTAGTAGATTTATAATATTTTTAGAGAAAGGTTGTTGTGCTTAACTTTAATATATAGTCCGTCCTTTGTTACTTGCAGTTTGTTCCCAAGAACGTGGATAGATGCAGCTCTTCAAAGTGGAGACTTAAAAAAAAAAAAAAGATGTAAAAATATATAGGCTTAAGAAAGGAAGTATAGGATATAATATCTTATGGTATATAATGTCTTATTTTAAAAAGTCCTTTTTAATACCTTTAACGAGGTGGAAAGAAATGACACTGATGTAATTTGAAGAAAGTTAATTTATTATACAAATTTTTTCATTGCATTGAGTAGGTTTGTCGATAGTAAGTTACTGTCTTTTGGCTGTTGTTTTTTCCTTAGAATCATAGAATCATTTAGGTTGGAAAAGACCTTTAATATCAAGTCCAGCTGTAAGACTTAATGCATAAGCTTAGCCTGGTGGGCGATCACACCATGATTTAATTTATTGAGAATATTTCCAGCCTAGAGTTGGTGACTAAATAGATTCAGAGATTTTCAGGACCCCTTGTTTCTTCGAAGTCAACTAACCAGATTTTCTGATTTCTCCTGGGAGACAGTCGGCCAGAAGAGTAGCTCAAGACTTGTTAAGAGCCAGCATAATGAGTACCTCCCTTCAGAAACAAACACCATGTTGCAGAGAGTGTGGGAAGAGTGGAAAGTGAATGATCTCCACACATTTTTGGTGAAGAAATACAGTATTTAATATGTGTAGAGAACTTTAGAGCACAGTGTAACCAGCATGGTGGCAGCAGCTGTTATGTGCTCTCAGCCCAGTCTGTAGGCAAATTGAGTACACAAGACAAGAGAGCACTCAAATATTCTTTCCTAATCTGTCCTATTTGCAAAACGTGTAGCCTTCCTGTTCGTAAACAGTTGCCTTTTGAGAGCTGCAGCTGAGGGTTTTTCCAGCACATGAAGCCCATAGCAGCTGCTTTGTTTCCTACACACACTGTCTCCAATTCTGTAGGTCTGAGAGAGAGAAGTTCACCCTAAAAATAGACACTAAATAATTTCTTTGTGTTTCAGTGGACACAAGGAAACTGTTAATTTTATGACTTAATCACTAGATTGGGATATCTGAACAGATTATTTTGTCAGGCTGTCTTGGTTTGATCCATGAACAAAGCAGGACCTACTTCAGTTTATTATGCGCTTGATAACATGTACAGTAGTTCACTTAGCTAATATATCAGCATATCTGTATTGTGTTGCTAATCCTGACCATTCTCTGCCACACACAAGGTGGTCGAGAAAGAGAGAATGAAATAATAAGAGAGTTCCTGAAATGAGATGTGAAGAGAATAATAATAATATATCATTTGGACTTGGCTATGTGCTAATCATATGCATTTACGGTATAATCAATTCTCTTCTATCCTGAGTATTTGGAGGCTGTGGCACCCTGATTGATAGGAAAAACAGGAATGATGTGAGAAGTAGAAAGGACTGAGGTGCAGAGACATACAGCTACATGAAGTCAGCTCTGCCGAGTCACTGGATGTATCTGCATGGTGTTTGCCAGCACTCTGGAAGAACTAACTACCCAGCTGTGGTGGAGAGCAGTAAAGTCTCCAGGTGTTTGTGCTGATACGCTTCCATGTTTTGCTTTTGCTTTGACCAAAACTTTTAACTGAGTGACAACATGGATGTCTGTCTTGTGCCTGCCCTTCTGCCCAGTCCTCTCCACTGCTGATCACTTCTGTGGCAGACAGCAGTGAACAGGAGTTAATGAGCCTGGAGTGACCTAAATTACCTTTCTCCAAATCCCATTCAGAAGTCCATCCAGAGGACCCAGGCTTCTTGGAGAATATTGCTCTTTTACTTGATATGCCACCAAAACAGGTCATGTAGAGCTTACCGTAAGATGCCTTATGAAAGTAGCTGTGTTTCCTCATGCTTGCACCTATCCCTGAGAATAAACAGCTCTTTTCAGTGATCTTCATCAGAAACAGTATCTTCACATAGATAAGCTACCACCTGAATGATCTACCAATCAATAATTGTGAGTTAATTGTACCTTTCTAGAAAGGTGGTCTTGTTCTGTGCGTTCTTCATGGCTTTTGCATGGCTAACATATTCTTTATGAAGAAACCAAAGAGCATTCTAGCCAAATACTTGAAACTGCTAGAAGAAATTTTTTTCAACATCCTTCATAAACTTTGGAAGTATTTTGGGATGTCAAGCAGGAATCTGTATTTTCAAGTTAATTGTTTAATATAAGACTGGGATTGACAATGGAAAGAGGAAAAAAAATGTCACTCTTAGCAGAATGTATTTTTGTGTTATGAAGTGACTGAAAATATAATTTGATTTTAATTGGTACTATCTTACAAGTGGAAATACTAGTTAAGTCAGTTAACTGAGAGTTTCTTTATGACTTAAAAAAATTATTACAGATGAAGTCCTGGTAGTTTATCCTCACAACCAAATTTAAAAAAAAAATCAGATCAGATTACTTATTTTAAAAAGTAAAAATCTTAATTTACAATATAATAATTCACCATGTTTTAAAATCTTATTTCTTAATGTTAAATTATTTATTCAATCAACTCCACAATAACTGTATTAATATTTGAAAGAATTGTAACAGGAGTAAATATGTTCAGGAATGGTTTAGATTAGTCAGATTTCTAAGTAATTCTAAATATATGTTTCTGATATCTAGAGATAAGCTTAACTAGCAAAGCTTGGCTCCAGGATCTTACCCAGTGCTGGAACAGAGTGCATTAAGCCTGCTCAGAAATCAGATCAGGAGTTTATAACTGGTGTTCTAGCTGAGTTTATTTTCAAAGTAGTAGCTTCAACTACAAAAGACTTGTTTTATTTTGGTCTAGAACCAATTTCAAGAATATAGAGCAGATTAACTATTTTCTTCAAGCTTAATTTCATCAAATGATATTCAAATTTGTGGATGAAAAGCAGTTTAATTATGTAGTAATTAATGATCTTAATTAGCTGTAGGATGGTGGAATCGGGCCGGTACTATTTTTAGGAAATCATTTTGGAAATATATGAATGGGAGTGGTTTGTCATCTTTTCTTATTTGTCATTGCAATCCCAAGTCAAAGTATCCTAAACCAAGACTTGCCAGCGTGTTGCTTGAGTTACGTGCAGTTTGTGAGCATCTCCCCGGTGGCTGTCATATTTGGGATGTGTCATGTGACCGCCAGTGGGACTGTGCTGCCTTTAGGGGCTACTGGATGATTTGAACTCTCCACTTTGGAGGTAAATTAGCTAATACTGTGGGAGTTGCCAGCAATGGGCACATATTTGTATCCCAGTAGAACCCAACCCAAGCCATTTTTTCAAAAGAGTGGTGGTGCCCCCAGGGTGTCAATTCTAACCTCTCTCCTGCAAACTACTTCCTGAGCTTCTACTTTGGTTCACTAAGGTGTATGATGTATAGTCAAAAAGACTGGCTGCTGTTGCCCCCTGTGCAGGTTTTAACTTGTGGTAGTTTTAACCACGTGTTTTTGTTGCATCAGTCTATGTTTTTGCTCAATTTATAGATTGTGTAAGATTGCTGCTGACTGCAGAAGCAGAAGTTGATGCTGCTGATAAAAATGGCTTTACACCCTTGTGTTCAGCAGTTGCTCAGGGACATGTCAAGTAAGTGAAATCTTAAGATTTTGCCTGTCAGCTCTTACTCAATTTTATATTCTCTTTCCATTATGTTACATACTTTTTTCATTACATTACTGTTGCATTCTTAGGTATAAATGCATTTAGCTATCATTTATTGAAAGTATCTACAGAAACCCATATTCATATGCCATTCTAGTTTTAATATTTGCCATATGTTTTGTTTCCAGTTGCAGCTCTTAAGGTTGCTGAACGTGTATTATTTGTAACCAAAATATGATACTGGTCTACAAGGGCATCAAACCTTTGAATTTCTTAATATTCTTCAAGTTATCAGCCATTTCAGGATTAATGGAGGAAGGAGGAAAAAGATTATTTTTGCGCTGATTTTTTGAAGCACAGGGAACTATTAATATCATATTCAGAGATAAAAGAACATTTATGTGATTATTCTCCTGAGTGATATAGAATCAAATACTTTAAACAACAAAACGGGGGTTTAAGGTTTAATTTTTTTTGTATCAGTAACTTTGAAAAACAGAAAAATATGTGTAAGTCAAAGAATATTTCAAAGAACATTCTTCAAAAAGTAGTTACAATAGTTTCCTTTTATTTTTTTGAAGGTCCTAATTTTATAAAGATTGGTGTTTTATGACAGTATGATTGGAAAATTCTGTCTTTTTTTCTTTTTATATTGAGAACCAGTAATTAATCTAGATGATTGGGTTTTTTCCTCCCTTCTTCATAGGAGCTGAAGGCTGATGTTGCATTTCTGCTCTGCATCTTTACTGTGTATCATAGTATCATAGGAAATAGACATGCAAGTTGGAAGCAACCATTAGATAACCTCTTCCAGAGGATCCTTATACATATAAAACTATTTTACAACTGCAAAAAGTCTTACACAGCGTGACTAGGAATCTTTATTACAGCTTTACCTTTGGTTTATGTATCTTTGGTTTTGCTTATCTTTTAGTCTTTCATTCTTTTAATGTTGCATTTTACTATTTTTAAGGATTTTACTCTGATATAGTAACGTATAGGGGTCAGAGTCTTTGAGTGTTGTAATAGGCCCTGACCCAATAATGAGGAAAAGTGGGATCCCTCTCCTTCTCATGGTCTTCCATGAGTATATAAGTATCATCAGATTCTTGCCACTTCTTAGAGGACTTCATGCTTATCAACTAATGGGCATTTTTTATGGAAGTCTTAATCCAGAGGTAGTGGATTCCCACTAGGTGTTTTGAGCACAGAAGTACATATCTACTTAAACGTTTCAGTGTTTTACATAAAATCTATAAAAATTACATGTGACTTGACAAGACAAGCCAAAAATACACTCTTCATATTGTCACACTAAAATTATTTTAGACTTTGTTTAAATAGGAAGCTCTTTATTTCCCTGACTCACCCTCATAACACTTTGCTATATATTGTCTGCTGTCTTATGATATTGCAGACTTTATATTCTTTTTCCTCAGAGTTAGTTATGTAGTATGATATCCTTAAACACTTTTCTTGCTTTCACTTTTTTTAGATACTAAACATGAACTGAATTGTAAAAGTGAGCATGGAATAATGATGGGGCCAGCCAAAAATTTCAGAGTGACTATGAATGCTTCAGGCTGTTTGATTTGTTGATCACTTCAAAGTTCTGGCTCAGAAAAATTCCGTAATAGGCAGAATTTGGGGCAATAGTATATAGTCTGTCTCCTTTCAAGTGTTGTGTTGTGTAGTCCATGTTACTTCTATTGCAGCACTAAGAATCTGGGGTTAATGACAGCACTATCAACTACACAGTACTTGTCTGTGATAGATTTGCTAGCCAGTCCCCTGTGTGTGTTGTTAACATTATTCCTGAACTGAGACAATACTGTTGTTCCAGCCCTAGTTACACAGTCAGAAAAAAAACGGTAGTTTTTTGAGGTTGTTCAGTAGTATCACCAATTCAGAAAACGCTTGTAGGAGAAGCTTTCAAAACCGTTTCCCATGTGGTCCAGGCCAGGCTGACCTTGAGGTGGAATGTCAATGTAGCATTTCCAGAATCACTAAAGACAGTGCAAAATAACAAAAAAGGTATTTTTAACATAGCAGACATAGCAGACTTAAAACTCCATCTGAGTTTCTCTATGGAGGTGTCTTGTTATGAGCCTATCTTAAGATGACTTTTGTGACTGTATGGTTAGGATACATGTTCAACATTTGATAAGGTAGGGCATTACTTTCCTTTGTATCTTTTTCTGTTCCTTTGAGCGTTTTCAGAAAGCGCAACTAAGTAATTCATATTAATGTTATCTGTTTTACTCTTTTCTAAAAATTGTGCATTTTATCTTGAACTTGATTGATTTTCTGACTAAAAACAAAAAGAAAATTTTTCTTAAATGTGATTTTTTTAATATGTAATTTCTTATATACTTTTATATAAAACTTACATTGTTTTAAATATTTTGTCATTGTGTTTGTTTTAGTATGGTCTCCTAATCAGTAGTTATTTGGCATTGTATTAATTGCTTTGAGGTTTCATTGTTGATATCCTTCTGTTTTTATGGACTGATAAAAATTGAGCCAGAGATGGGGAATTATCTTTGTTTAAAGCCCTTGTTTGAACTGCAGAGGGAGTAGACTGGCCTTAAGATTTTCCTAAAGTCTTAAGAGTTGTTGAAAAGCTGGGTTTGGGAAGGGAAAGGGAGCCAGCCCTGGCACAAGAACCAGGAAGAAAACTGGACCTACTGCTACAGGGTTGTGAAGGAAGTACAGGATCTTGGATCCGAACATCAGTCCCCAGTGAGTTGCTCTTCAGCACTCCACTTAATCTTTCAGCCTCCCTAATCCAGTAGCTGCTAGCAACATACCCCAAGCCACCCTTCTGGAGTAGCCTCTGTTCAGGGATCTGAATGGTAGGTAGTGCCATAGCTGTTCTTCTGTCCCTGCCAGGTTATTTCCCTAGGTGAGTGTCACTTTTGCTGGTATCTAAAGCTAGTCCTAGTCCTTCTTTTTTTTCCTTTCCTTTTTAAAACTATTTTAAATATCAGTAGTCAGAAAAGAAATGTTACTTTTTTGTTCAGCTGTAGGTTTTCTTAAGTAGCTGTTGTCAAATTTTTATTAGCCTTGTGAAATTAAATATTTGACATTCACAGTCTTTAAATGCAGCTGCAGTAGTTTAAGATTTACATGTTTAAAGTAACCTGTTTTTCCATCTTTATACCTGTGTATAAAATTATACCTTATACTTGTGTAGATGTGATGGATAAAATCACAGGTAGACCTGTATCTATAAAATCAGTACTTTATAGAAAATATTTAATTATTATAAGTTATAAAGAAGTTTTGGATGTCAAATATAAGATAATTTTACTACATTATTGTTTGCTGCAGGTGTGCAGAATTATTAATTATGTATCAGGCTGATATTAACCATGCTGCTGAAAGAGGACAGACACCTTTGTACATGGCCTGTAAAAATGGAAATAACGATTGTATTAAGCTATTGTTGGAAGGTGGAGCAGATCGAACAGTAAAAACCAGTGTAAGTTAAAACAGTTTCTAAAGTTAAAATACCTTGTATAGTACCGAATAACTGCGAACAGCTAAGAAATATTTATGTTAATATACTCATTTAATGGGTTTTTTAAGCTGGAATAAACAATGTAATTTACAATTAATATTTTGTTCTTTTCATCTTAGTTTCTGGGGTTTTTTTTAAGCTGTGTGTTGTCTAAAATCTCCTAAATTATGTGACTTCCATATCATTTTACATATTTCAGATTATGCCTGCGGTTTGCTGCAGACTTTTCTTCAGCACTGGATTTTCCTTCCACATTTTATGTTAGGGTGCTTTATAGTTGTCCTTGAGGGGACGCCCACCCCCAAATTTGTCAACCAGTATTGTAAAGTCCCATATATCACAAATGGGATAATATGGCAAAAAAAATTGTATCTACAGGCGAAAGGGAGGAGGACTGTCTCAGAATTAACGTCTAGATATTGCCCTTTTCAGGTGCTTTCCTGAAGTTTTTCTTAAGACTTCAATATAAACATGGCAATAAATGTGTGATGTAGGCTGCCCAGAAACACAGCACAAGCAGTATTAACTTCACAGTAAATTCTTCTGCTCTAATACACTGAATTTTTTTGATTCATTTATTTTTGGATTTGAAAAGTAAATACATTTGTCTTGAAAGGAGAGAAAGTTATGAAAATATCTGATTGATAAATTGATTAATGCAACATGAAACAAATTATTGATCGTTAGAATCATGTTAGTTTGATACATGATAAGGAAACAGTTTATTAACAGCATGTAAGCCCTGTATTACTTAGACTCTTCTAAAAATTTTGAACTGTCTGTCTGTTGGACTGTCCTTGGAGAAAGCTGTAAAATTTTCTTTCTGCTACATTTTCTTCCCCCTCTTTCCTCCACCCCAAAACGTACAAGCAACTCTGTTTTCCCAAAGGATTATTATGTCACTCATGCTTATCTTTTTAATTTCCAAACAGAGCCTTCCATTCAGATTCATTGCTGACTGAAGTTCTGCAAACATTTTTCTATGTGTTTGGTGGGAGTGAGCTTTTTTGCTTTTGTTTTTTTAGGATGGCTGGTCACCAATTCATGCAGCAGTGGATTCTGGTAATGTAGACAGTCTCAAGCTCCTTATGTACTATGGAGAGCCAAACAATAGGAACTCTATGACTGATGAAGAGCCTAATTCAGACTACTTTGATTTGGAGAGGAGAGAAGACAACTATAGCAGTAGAGTGAAGCCTGTTATTTCTGCAGAGCTCATCAACCATGCTGACAAAGAGGGTTGGACTGCTGCCCACATAGCAGCATCAAAAGGCTTTAAGGTCAGTCAACATGAACAAGTTGAAGTAACCTGATAGAATTTAGGCAAGATAAATCCTTTTTTGTATCTTTGAAGAGCTAAAACTTCATTGTCAAATTTAAGTTTGCTATCTAGTTTATTGTCACACTTGATTAAACAGAGACAGAGAGATGCTTCCAGTGGACAGTTTACCCTAGAAGCTAGGTGTCAAATGGAGTGAATTCTTATATTTAAATGCCTATTCCTTTTGGAACAACAATAAAAAGAGAAAACATGATTACCTGAGATTCAGATTTTCAAAGTTAAGATGAGGTGAATTCCACCCTAAATGCCAATTCAGGGGTGTCATGTACTTATAGGTATTAGATGGACATAGTTTCCAGCTACAGTTAGGAATAATTTAACTATGAACAGTTTTTCCTGTGGGAAGAAAAGAAATTTGAGAATCAGATTTGTGCAGTAATACATTGTTTAATTTGTTATTTTTGGGCAGGCTTTTTAGCAGGCAATGAATAAGTTTTTGGCAGGTTGAGATAACTGATGACAGGGAGAATGACCTGACAGGTTTTACTGATGATAGATAGGAATATTTCTGGAAATTGAGTATCACTTGAAGGATTTGACAGCACAAGCTTTACAATTCTAACACTGATTGTTTAAAGGTTTGGGTTTGGGGGGGGGGGGTGTTTTGTTTTGTTTTGACATGT
>JANZLQ010000005.1:26991481-27005998 GCA_026212715.1 Elanus axillaris
GGGGGTGTTTTGTTTTGTTTTGACATGTCAGTCAGATCTTACCGTGAAACTTTTACCCAGGGAGAAAACAGAGGATAATAAACATAGAAGAGAGTGAATTTTAGGAAAATATAACCCAAGACTTTGAAAACCAGCTTGTGATTACATGCCTAATTCAATATCTCTTACTATGTTCACTTTTTTCCTGATAAATTTACTATGATAAATTCAAAATCAGCACAGATTTAAGATTCAGTTTATTAAATTACGTGTTTTTAGGCACCAGACACTGCTTACTCAGCATTTTGCATGACAGAGTCAAAGTTCCATTACCAGTGTCTGTTAGGCAGGTACAGACTCATTTCAGTTTCCACTCATCTGAATTTAGATGGAGTTTAAGGTATTTGTTATAGTCTGCAAATACCCAAGTAGTGTGCAATATGTTGCTTCTTTCTGCGATAATATAATCCTGAGGAACTTGGACACTATGTTTTATTTACTGCCTAAAAGAGGCTTTTTCTAGGTGTTATCTCTGAAGGTTCTGATGCTGGAAGTCTTCACATATACCTTTCATGAATAACTCATGGGTTTGAGTTTCTGAGCACATTGTAAGTCAACTGTTTAATAAGATCTCCATTGAGGGTTGAGAGTATTCTCTTAGCTGATGAAGGCAATATATAGCTGGCAGTCAGATTCCTGGTTTTGATGTTGCAGAGACTTTATATAATTGTATTTGATTAAATGCATTTATTGACTTGAGAGATGTTTCACATACTAAGAAGCTAAAGAAAGCTTAATAGCCATCTTCAAGTACTGTTAACACTTCAACTTCATTCTCTAATCCTTTATCTGCACTGCATGTCATTCATGACACTACCTGATAGTTATTTTAAACTATCTTGGCACTTCTACCTTTTTCTTTCGAGACTGGTGGGTCCCATTCTTTACAGATCACTTAAGCCAGGGTGTCTTAGCTGCCATTTCATAGGCAACAGAGCCAACAAAACTTCTCATTTTACTAAGGAAATAAGCCTCATTTCTTTGTTCTCTCCCACTTCTTTCTTCCTTACTTACTTCCCACTTCCAGCATCACGGTTAAGTCCTTTGCTTTCTGCCATCTTTGGCATTCATTGCACCCATTTGAGAGACAGAGTTAACTTACTAACCTGGCAATAAAATATGCTCTTTCTTTCTTTTTTTCTTTTTTTTCCTGTTTAATTTTCTTCTGGCAAAGTTATTGAGCTAATTGATTTTTTTAAAAGTTCTTGCAAGTGCTGGAACCACAATCTGGTAAAACTTCATCTCACAAGGATATACAGCTTGAATGACTGTGATGTTTGTGAAAGATGTCAGAGTATCAGATACAATGACAAAAGTCTTCCTGTTAGAACAGCTACAAAATGGGTAACAGTAGACGAACCTGGAACAAGCCACTGTTCTGAATTGAAATACTTAATAGCTGCTTCTCTGTGTTTTCAAGGTTTGGTTTCTCTGCTATGATTAACCCTGGAGGTTATCAATACAGTATTAACTAGTATCATTTCTGATGGTGTCTTTTTATAGTATGGATATCTGTCCTTGAAAGGCATGTCTAAGGAGGACAAAGTTTCATGAAGGCCACCTGTACTGTTGCTGAATTGATAATCATTAGAAATCAGGATTTAATCAGTCTTCTGATCGCTGATCAATCAACATTTGAATGTAGTTTTGTGAGAGCTTCCCCCCCCGCCCCCCCAGCCCCCACTAGTTTGGGAGGATCTATATAATTAATTCTTTTTCATGTTACATTATGATTTTACCAACCCAAATTTATCTGCTAGTAGCTTGTTTCTAATGAATTGTAATGAATTTTTGCTTTTGTTGAGCATATGAGGTTTTTTTTTAAGTCTTTGAATTTTAAAAGGGCATCCTGTTGTTGGCATCCACAAAATGTTTGTGCTCTGAGCTTAAAAGAAATGCATTTTTGTTTCACAGCACTGTTACTGTGCTTGCAGAAATTCAGGTTTACCTGCCAAAGAAGAGGCTTGCAAGGTGATTTTAAAATGATAGTTTTTCTTTTGCTGTGTCCCACTTAGATGTCAGGCATGATGGAAACTCCTACTTGGTGAATTGCAAAGTGAAAACTGTTTTTATGGATTACCATCTGAACAGATTCATTAATTAGTCTGTATTAAGCTTTAGAATTGCTTTTTTAGTGTTGCTTGAACATTGAGACCAAGATCTTCAGAACAGGATGCATAGCTGGGCTTCTATTTCCTTATGTGAATGAATACTTAAACTAGTGATCAGATGTTAAGAATTTCTCAATTCAACTGAGCAGCATTTGATGCTTGGAGACTGTACAAGCTTGGCTATGTATGTTCTGCTTTTTCAAAATCTTGATTTAAGAATTTCAAGTCTGCTATAAAATATTTTTACTCCTGGTTTTCAACTCTGTGAGAAACATCATTTGGACACTTGTATATAGAAGCTCTGTAGCTGACCATCTTTGGAAACGCATGTGTAAGAATTTCAGTTAGGAGTCTAACTGCATATTGGTAGAACTCTTTAATGCAGCAAATGGACAAGTAAATAATACAGTTCTTACCTTTGCAGAACTGTCTAGAAATCCTTTGTAGCCATGGTGGACTAGAGGCTGAGAGAAAAGATAAGTGTAATCGAACATTGCATGATGTTGCTACTGATGATTGCAAACATCTTCTAGAAAACTTAAGTAAGTAAATGCTACCAGCACTATATAAAAATGTTTTTAGTAAAGAACTTGTGGGACAAAAATGAGAAATATTAAAAGGGTAATTGTCACTTTTTTGGCAGCACAAAATTAAGTTTTCTTAACCTAGCAAATTTCTATTCTCCAAATTTTGCAAAAACATATGATAAAATTTCATTGGAGGTTAAATGACTTATGTCCTTGTTTTTAAAGCATTTGAAATGATGGTATATATTGTACATGTGCAAACTTCCATATTCTCTTTAAAATTTCTGATTTTAATATTAGTAATTACTTTTCCCAGAGCTATTATCCTCGTCTTATATTTTTTTCAAGTTCTTGCAGAAAAATCATTTAGTGGTGGATAGCTTTTATATTTTCTCAAGCTAAGACAATCATCCAGTTATATCTGAGTCTCTTTTTTGAGCATAGTTTTATTTGTCACTTGTTTATTGTTGAGGGGATTGCTTGTTTTATTCTTCAAAAAAAGTCTTAGTCTTAGAGACAACATTAAACAGCTTCTTTTTTCCAACATCAGTAACGTCTGTCAGAAGATAATTCTGTTGGAATCTGTCGTCTTCCTTCTCTGTAAGTTTTATCAAAATTCATTAGAGCAGGCCAACCTGTGTATTTCTTGAGTTAGAAGTTAGTCCATCCACTCACAAGTTCTGTTTTCTATTTCTCTGTATAGTCAGAAGTATTGTCTTTGTAGATGTGTAGGCTTTGTATTTATTCACTTTTTTTTGTGTGGGGGACATAAGGCTGTGGGTAGTTGATTAACAAATTGGGGAAGCTTTCTGTGTGTTGCTTCTGTTTTTCTTCGTCAGCTATTATAATATCTAGGTTCTTACCATTTTACTGTAGGTGCAGAGGGGAACATGGCTCACTTTCTATTAGAAACTCCTCTGTGGTCTACTTCTTTGAGACCAAAGCAAATTTCTAATGGCTGAATCTGTAGACTGTTAAACTGATGCTTGTAATTTCATCAGTCCTAGTACCTCATTTCTCTGGACAGGCTTATCATGAATCCAGCTGCTTTTATCAGGTCAGAACCTGATGGCATCCAAACTCCATTTCTCTTCTCTTTCATTTGTTAAACCTGTTGTTAACATCAGTGTAATCATAATTAGCTTTTTTGCCCCCATAATATCTGATCTGTGGAAGCTTGGAAACACCATTCTCATCTGGGTATCTGCTTCAACAAGCCAAGACTGCATTTTGGGTAAGCTGTGTATGTACAGTCCTCTGCCTTCCTCACGTTCCAGTAAGGTTTCCACTGTAAGGAATTACATGCATGTTAGACAGGAGGATGTGCTTCAACAGATCTGAAAGGCTGGGGGCCAGGATTGCCAGCTATGCCATAGAGGTCACATGCACTGAAATTTAGGCATACACTGTACCTCTGTCCTAGAGGCCTGTTTCCCTGTAGAGAACCCTCTGTATTTCTTACAGTCATTGCTCATTTCCCTGAGGTCCAGTCGTCAGAAGGGCAAGCCTTTGATACATTTCTCACAATCCCACATCTGAAGGATGCCTTCAAGTAATCTTTCCCTATGGCAGGCTAGTGGGTTTAAATCAGAGCTTTTCTGACATCAGAAAAACTTCATTGGTTTGTATCAGCTGAAGATTTGGCTTCTGAACACAAGAGCAAAACTAAGATCATGTTGCCAGATTTCATAATAAGCTGATATCTTTTTTTGTGGTGCACTTATTATTAATTTCAGGGATAATTTCTGAAAGGTATTGTTTTGGCATTTAACTTAGAAGGTAGTTTTATTTTCACTTTTAGTCATCTAAATGATCCATATAGACTGCTGTTCTGTTGAGTTGTATTCCATTTTTCAAAGAGCAAGATTTAAAATAACTTTGTTAAATTAATTTTGTTTCTAGAATGTGCATGTAAATTTCCTACTTTCCTTTCAAAAAATTTTGTCAGTTTATTCTACAGCAAATCAAATATACACAAGTGAATTTTCTGTCTTAGCTCTTAGCCTTTTATTTAAAGACCTTTGGCTCAGCTGTGTTTTCCACTTGTACACTAGTGCCAGAAAATTCCTTTCTGCATTGATGATAAAAATGTGCACAACCACAATAAACTGAAATGTTAAGACGCTACCTACCATCTGTCTTAATTTATAAGAAATTAATCTGTAAAGAGGAAATGAAAGATCAAGTAAGTTTTATCCTGCTTCATTTTATTTAAGCATAATATTTTTTGTAATGTAAAAAAAGATAAGATACCTTGATAATTGTTTTTCATCACTACTCTGATTTTGTGGTGCTCTTTAATATTTGCTTTTCTGTAGCAGGATTCATTTGCAGCTTTCCTTTACAATATCAAATGTTATTGGACTTTAAAAAGATTTTTTTAATTGAATTTTACAGGTTTTCTTATTCTTGGTTTTCTGTTTTTCAACAGATGCTCTTAATGTACCTGTAAGGATTTCAGTCCGTGGCATTGAACCAGCTCATTGTGGTACAGAGGAATTTGATACAGAAAACACAATATGTGCTTTAAATATCCGCAAACAGACATCATGGGATGATTTTTCAAAAGCAGTGAGTCAAGCAGTGACAAACCATTTCCAGGCAATCACTTCTGATGGATGGAGGAGCCTAGAAGACCTGTCATTTAATAGTGCTACAGAATCCAACATTGGCCTCAGCGCAAGCAGTATATTATCTGTCAAACTAGGTATCGATATTGGTGTAATAAGAAAAGCAAAAATTGGGGGTTTTCTTGAATTTGTGAAATCTTGTAAGATTAAAAATATCTTTAGATTTCTGGATCTTTTAAAGCTTAGACTAAGAAAGACCAATTCTAGCTATGAAATTTGAACAGTGCTGGCATGAAAGCATTCTTTACTTTTAGCTACGTGTATGGTACAATTCATTAAGCACTTTAGTATCATCTCGGGGACCATGAGGCCCTATGTTAATTAGTCCTTTACTCAATTTAGTACTTCAGAGGAATTTAGTACTTCAGAGGAGAGATCTGTATTACAGGTGAAACAAAACAATTCAAAGCAAAGCCCACAATATGTCTTTACAGTACATCCAGAATGTACAGTAAATCCAGACTGTAAATCATCAGCATAAGTAGAACAGAACTACTCCTGCTTTATGTAACTTCAGTTACCAAGGTAAATCAGAAAAATCTTTAAAATTATGAGAAATTGGCCAAAACATGGTGGTAGTAGTAACAGTTGCATCGGATTCTGAAAATTCATGTCCTTCATCTTAGATCTCTTAACCCCCTCCAACTGCCCATCAGCCCCCAAAAAACCTATTCACGTTAGACTGGGCAAATTATCTTATTTTACTTTATTTTACATGTAAAGATGTAAAGACAGGCTAGCTAATAAACTTGTTTCTTAATTGGCAGAAAACATTATTATCCTGTGTTGTATCAAATAATAGTATCATTTAGCACCTGGGACTGGTTTGTTTGTCAAATTTGCCAGTGTGTGCACACAATCTTTGTAGGCAAGTGAATATGCTTGAGCATAGGACACTTTATATAGATACAGGGAATATATCTCCTTTATTTTTTCTTTTTAACAGGAAACATTTCATGGTCAACAGGTCAGATTTTTTCCCAACCACCATGGGACTTCTTGAAGAACAACAGAGCTGAGCATATCACAGTGTTTTTGTTTGGTAATTTTCAATTAGTAATTTTCAGGTTTGAATGTTAAGACACTTCATATGAAATACATAATTTGAGAACCATTTGCTACTGGTTTTGTTCTTTAGGTTGTTTGCTCCTCAGAAATATCATATCCAATTAATTGTTTAACTAGATTTGAAAGGGTCTACAAAATTTAGAAAATATGGTGGCATATAAAAGCCCTGCTACTTTTTTCAGTTATATAATAGTATCAGTTTTACTTGTCATGGATACCCATGAATCTATGCTGCTAGACAAATGCCTTTCATTTCTTCACCATTTTAATTTGCATAGCCTATAATTTTAGGAGATCGCTGTAGAATACTGCATGAAAAGCATATGTATCCATCATACATGCTTGTAAACATGAGAGATTTAGAAAAGTTACTTGTGTATCTTTTCCTAAAGGACCTCAAGAAGGCTGCCTAAATAGTGTGACTTACGCATCTATGATCCATCTTCAGACACTTCAGAATTACCTCCGCCTGGTAAGTACTAAACTAGCTTCTCTCTGCATGCTATTTATACATGAAAATACTTCTGTAATAGTGTTTACTAAAAAAATTCAACTTCTACTCTGTGAAAGAATGTAAAGACTTCCAAAAAATGAAATGGGACAAAAGCTGTTATTTTAAAATAGTTCCCCCTAAATCTTACTTACCCCAATAACTTTAGTCATGTGAGGGTATTAACTGTCTTCTTTAAACAGCTGCCACCTGATTAACTGAACAGCTTAAGACAATATATAAAAGCTCAGTGATATCTTATTTCTTTTGAAAGTTATTTCATTCCACTTTTTGAGGGGAAAGTAAATTAGACTAACATTCATGTAAGCAATTATTTGAGGCTTGAATTTTATTATTAGTATATCTCCTGTAACACAATTTATTTAATACCTCAAAATGTAAGGATAATTGGATAATATGAGTTAATTTTCATAGATCATATGTTTTAACATTGCTAATCAAATCAGAATTAGCTTAAAATCTGCACAATTGCTGCTGTGTCCTTGGATAGTATTTTACGTTGCTAGAAGAACAGTTACATGCCATAGGTTTCTACTGTGTTCAACAATATTGCACAATGATATGAGTGTATGCCCTTACTGACTTTTTACAGATAAAGTAATTTTACAGTTAAGATAGATGAAATAATTTTTATTATATTGTATGGATAACATGATTCCATTTCAACTGGAAATAAAGTCCTTAGACTAAGTCCTTAGGTTAGCAGTGACTTAAACTACTCTTTGATGATCTGATTGAACATCATTCTGGTTTATCTATTTTAATTCAAAACCAATAAAATATTTGTGACTTCTAAATTCATCCTTCCTATGTGAATTTTTCAAGCTTTAATGATTGGTATAATGACACAATACCTTTTCGTGTAGTTTTACAAATTAAAATATAAATTTATCAATATACTTCCAAGATATTGTATGCAAATACTGCCTATTTTGAAACCAATATAGCAAGGATTATCAGCTCCGGTAGTGCAGAACAAAAGAATTTTGTCTGTTTGGTGCTGGTTGTCTCATCTAGGTAACAAAAAAAATCCAAGTCTGAACTTTCAAGAATAATTTATTGTCTGTCTGTAGGTTGAACAGTACCGTAATGTCATTTTCCATGGTCCAGAAGGAAGTTTGCAAGACTATATAGCATATCAGATAGCAGCCTGCATGAAGGTATTAACACTAACATATAAAGTAAATTAGTTCGTAGTTAAGAGTTTGCACTATTTCACCAAATCTATAAATTTTCAACACAGCAAAAGCAAGTGGCTGCAGGATCTACATGTGAAATCGTTAAAGTTGAAGTGGATGCTGATTTCTCCAAGGAGCGGCTTGCAGAACTGTTCATCAGTAGCGGTAAGGTTATTTGAGCAGGACTGATTTTGGTAATTTGTAGGAAAATTTGTAATGGTACAAAGCAAAGAATTACATTAAAACATTTTGCATAGTGGGTGGCATGTTTTAAAAGAACCCATAGCTTTCCAGATGCTTGTGGAATAATGTTAAGAGTGTAAAATGAGGTAGAACTAAGTGTGACAGTCCAGTAGGAACTTCTGTCAAAAGTCTGTGCCATTTAAGTAAAATTAACAGTTCTTAATATTTTCTTTCTGTTGCATTCCTTTTTCCCTTTGTTTGTGGGCCTTTAAAAGTTGATTTCTGATTCAGTAGGTCTGAAATATAGCAATGAAGGTCTATTGTTGCCTTATTGTAGCGGTTCTAATGTGTTGTTTTTTAAAAGAAAAAAAAGATGTGAGAAGGGAAGCCATAACTATTACCTTTCTGGGAATAAAAGGAGCAGTGAAAGAGTTCTTAAAAGGTCAGACCACTTGCTTTTGCTATATGCCTGTTGACTAGATACTTTTGTGTGGCTCTGTGGTGGGTTGACCCTGGCTGGACGCCAGGTGCCCACCAAAGCCATTCTATCACTCCCTCTTCCTCAGCTGGACAGGGGAGAGAAAATATAATAAAGGGCTCATGGGTCAAGATAAGGACAGGAGAGATCACTCACCAGTTACCATCACAGGCAAAACAGACTCAGCTTGGGGAAAATTAACGCAATTTATTACAAATCAACCAGAGTAGGTTAATAAGAAATAAAACCAAATCTCACAACACCTTCCCTCCACCCCTCCATTCTTCCCAGGCACAACTTCACTCCCAGTTTTTCTACCTACCCCCCCCAGCAGCGCAGGGGGACAGGGAATGGGGTTTATGGTCAGTTCATCACACATTATTTCTGCCGCTTCATGCTCCTCAGGGGCAGGACTCATCACACTCTTCCCCTGCTCCATCGCGGGGTCCGTCCCATGGGAGACAGTCCTCCACGAACTTCTCCGACGTGGGTCCTTCCCATGAGCTACAGTTCTTCACGAACTGCTCCAGCATGAGTCCCTTCCATGGTGTGCAGCCCTTCATGAGCACACTGCTCCAGCGTGGGTCCCCCATGGGGTCACAAGTCCTGCTAGAAAACCTGCTCCGTGGGCTCCTCTCTCCACAGATCCGCAGGTCCTGCCAGGAGCCTGCTCCAGCGCGGGCTTCCCATGGGGTGACAGCCTTCTTCAGGGACCCACCTGCTCCGGCGTGGGGTCCTCCACGTGCTGCAGGTGGAAATCTGCTCCACCATGGACCTTCCTGGGCTGCAGGGGGACAACCTTGCATCACCATGGTCTTCCCCATGGACTGCAGGGGAATCTCTGCTCCGGTGCCTGGAGCATCTCCTCCCCCTCCTTCTGCACTGACCTGGGGGTCTGCGGGGTTGCTTCTCTTACATGTTCTCATTCCTGTCTCCAGCTGCTGTTTCTCTCTGTCCCACAACTTTTTTCCTTCTTAAAAATGTTATCACAGAGGTGCTGCCACTATCTCTGATTGGCTCGGCCTTGGCTGGCAGTGGGTCCATCTTAGAGCCGGCTGGTATTGGCTCTGTTGGACACAGGGGAAGCTTCCAGCAGCTTCTCACAGAAGCCACCCCCCTGTAACCCCCCCCTGCTACCAAAACCTTGCCACAGAAACACAATACAGGCTCTGAGCCAAATTTTGTCACCCAGGCAGGCAAATGTTAGTGTGTGTGTGTGTGTATTCTGACCCATTACCACAGGACAAAGTTGAATTTCTGTTAAAATGAACAGTTTTCTCTTAATGAATGTGAATAGCTACATGTAGATTAAAGTCCTGTTATGTGAGTGTTCCATAATGAAGTATTCTCAGAGCGGTCAGTAGGCTGTACCTGTGTAAATTCAGGATGAATACTTGGTAAGAGTGAAAAAAAGGATAAGTTAGCCAAAGATGAATGACAGTGCAAATTAGGTATGGAAGCAGAAGAATGGGGGCACGTGGGTCAGAGAATGTAAAACAAAGAAATAGAATAGTGCTAAAAGTGAAGGGAAAAGCAGTGTTTTCTGTGGAGGGCTTTTCAAGGGCAGGTTGTGCTGTGTTTTGCTTATACTCATGCATTCAAACTCCAATTTCTTTTACTTCACTATAGTATTAACCATGCAGAGCCTGAAGGGTGATATGGTGCTTCCTTTTCTTTAGTACTGTTCACATTAATTTTGGCCCAAATACAGTTTTAGTGTTTGCAAGCAGTTCTTAGATATGTAGTTGCTTTTAACTCCTAGCTGCTTTTTTCTGTTTTTCTTCCATTTCTGTTTTATGAGTGCTTAGGCTTGGGGTTT
The DNA here is from genome assembly GCA_026212715.1 of Elanus axillaris. Lineage (NCBI taxonomy): Eukaryota > Metazoa > Chordata > Aves > Accipitriformes > Accipitridae > Elanus > Elanus axillaris. The sequence goes on from JANZLQ010000005.1 coordinate 27,002,026, forward strand.
TTTGTTGATGCAAACTAGCAATATAGTTTGAATCTAACCTTGGTAGCAAGACCTCATTTTCACCTAAAAATGTCAGGCTTTTCTCTTTTATTATTATGGCCCCTTCTGCAGCTCTAGGATCTTAACTTTACCTCTCACTCAATATGGTCATTCACATTAAAAATAAATGTGGTGAGTGTTTCAGGAGCTGTGATTTTGACATTTCACTTTCTATATTGAAAGAGGCTGGGCTTCAGGCATTTGAAGTTTAAACAATTTCAGTTGTGCCAATGCAGTGCCTCTGGATGCATTCTCATGTGCTACCATGATGAAACTTTGAGACAGCCAGAGATGTGAGAGGAGGATCAGCCACTACATTTCTCCTTCTGAGTATGGGCAGACCAGAAACACCAAAAGGAATCTGAATCTCACAAGCAAATGTTTTATTCAAACAAACTAGAATTGCTAACTTTTTAAATAGAAAAACTACAATTCAGAGAGTGAGACTGAATGCTGTCTTCTACCTGCTTTGCGTGTGCAGTGTGGGACCTATTCTTCAAGTATGCTTTCATCCTGTAGCTTTCATTGGCTTTCTTGGTTTCAACAAACTCTGCACAGTCCCCTCTGACAACATCTGTGCTCACGAACAAAAGCAGAGCCATATCATGGGTTCGTACAATGGTGTGCAGTGCTCCATTCTGTTTGTTAGTGTACTTCCTGGTGTAACTTCAGTATATGTCATGTTTATTTCCAGGAAATTCTGGTCACAGTTTGGAGGATAGTTTGTGCCAGTGATTATTCCCACATGTCATTTTCATGTGTGTGCCATCGCATTCCTGGGAGAGAAGAGACCATTTATCAGAAGCTAGCTAGGCTTTGGTGTTTGGCTTGCAGGCGAGAAAATCATTCATAGTCTGGTTTGTTTATTAGCCACTGTCTTGTAGGAAAGCTTTTTCTTTTGGATGCTTTACTGTGTCAGCCACACACTGTTCTTCACAGCCTGTGTTTGCATTTCAGCATCGTGCTGCTTGTCGAGCCTCTCATTTTTCTGCCTGTGCCTTGCCCCATTGTTCTGCCACACCTCCTCTCCTAGGAGAGCACTCTCCCCTTCTCTCTAAATGCTTCCATCAGGCACAGAGGAGGTACCTATCCTCCCTGCTATCCAGCTACATCCTCTTAGTAAAACAGGGGAGTAATACTCAGGAAACTGCAAATAAATAGCATCAGCTAGTCAGTTGCTGTAAGTTTTGCCATATTACTCATCATTTTCCTCAATGACCATCTTTAGTACCACCTTCAGAAAGTTCTGAAACAATGCAAGATACAATATACTCAAGACAAGTGTTTTGCTTAATGTTTGTATTATAGAAGCATTCACCTGGGATATAGTGTTACAGGAACACTTGCAAAAGCTGTATCTTTTTTAGGCGATAAAATCAGGAAAAATAAAGGAAAAGATCTGAAATGTGAAATAAGGTTCAGGTGCTACTGTTTATGCCTCAAACTAGCTCTGGTTATTTGGGTGATTTTTAAAGATATTGGTGGAAGTTTTGAAGAGAGGATAGTAGCAAACAAATAGGCAATCTCATAAAACAATTAAATCTTATAAACATGGAATATTCTGAATCCTTTTATTGCTACATGGTATAAAGAGTACATGTTAAAAGTTTAAGATGTATTACAGCAAATGGAAGAAATGTTTTCAGAGGTCCTTGCTATCTTTTCTGTTTTACTTATTTCAGTGTGCTGAAGTTGTTCCTATCTATGAAGATCCCATTATAGCCATTTCAGGAATTTATTTTAATAATAGCTTTCAATTTTTTTCTTACTGTACATTATGATATTCTTTCCATTGTTTGATTTTATGCTTCCAGTTTTGAACATATTACAGTCTGTCCACTTCTGTGAACAAGTTAAAAGGCAAAACCCAATAATAATAATAATAATTTAAAAATCCTTTGTTGCATTAGTAGTAGTAAAAGCTGTATACATAAATAAAAGACAGTTTTCATAAGTAGACATTGATGGATTTTTATATTTCAGCTTGTCTGGTCCCAGTTAAACAGCCTCCCGTAAGCAAGACAACTATTGTGATTTTAGAAAATCTGGAGAGAACTTCTTTATCTGAGTTACTAGGTGATTTTCTGGCACCTCTTGAGAATCGGAGTTCGGAAAATCCTTGCACTATTCAAAGAGGTATTTAAAGAATTTGGGATGCAGAAATGGTTTTACTACAGTATGGCTGTATTATAATACATGACAAACAGGGAACAGGAGAAAAATGTAATTTTTTCAGGTTTTATATTTTATTGCAGTTGTTCTTAACCAAATATAGCATGTTTTAAGTCCAATTTATGGTGGGATCTTTTTCTTTCTAATTATGTCATGGCTTCTTGCTTTTATATGAAATCATGTCACAGCTTTGAGTATTTCAGTAAAGTGTTTTATGGTTTATTTTCAGCAAATGGAGTTTCTGGTGCCTTTTACTTTCATGAGAACTGCTTTTTACTGGGGACAATTGCTAAGTGTCATCTTCATGGCTCTGACCTGCTGGTTCAGCAGCATTTCCGTTGGGTTCAACTTAGGTGGGATGGGGAACCAATGCATGGCTTGCTTCAAAGGTTTTTAAGAAGAAAAGTTATAAACAAGGTAAGAACTTGAATTGGCTTCAGCAATTTTGTTCATCACCAGGTCTGTGAAATATGTACGACAAATGTCAAAAGCTGAGCACATATCTAAGTTGTTTTGAGAAAAAAGCATTCACTTCTGGGAATATACAGGCTGTGTATCTGTAGATGTTGTGCTTGGCCTCATATAGGAAGGTGTGTGGCCATGGCTGATTAGCATAAACACACAGGCTGGCTGCAAATAATGATACTGTGGTTACTTGCTTATCCACTGTATGAAAACATCCTTCAGTAATTTTTTTCATCTTCTGAGTGAGCATGATAGTAAGAATCTGTTCAGCAAATATAAAATCCCTTTATCAAGGCATTTATTCTATATATCTAAAATAAGATAATTATATGTCCTGCATGTATTGTCTAAGTTTTAAGCAGCAAAAAGTGTTTTCATGCTTTTCAAATCAAAGAGGAAAGAGGGGTGAAAATACATCAGTAGGGAAGTTGTTTTGAGCCAATAGGCCTGCTGAAGCTGGACAAAAGTCAGAAAGAGAATAAAGATGGGAAGTCTGTTTTAACATGAATAAATAAATGGAGGATGGGAAGTAAAAAAGAAAGATGTGGGCAAAAGCAGAGTTGTGGAATTTTGAAAGTTTATTTGGAAGAAAACAGTTCCAGTGTGATAGCAGCTATTGCAGACAGATCAGGCAGTGTTAGTTGTTGGGAGGGGGAGTTTAATCAAAACAGCTGCAAAGGAAAATAATCTTGGCAGCAGAGTTTTGAACAGGCTTAGAAAGGGAGATTGTTCTAGGAATTAAAAAAACTGTCAGTAGTAAAGAGTCCTGGTCTGGGACAACAGACCTACTGTCGGTTCTGAGTGTTCAGCTGTGCATATCTTGGTTATCCTTGGGGATGTCATCTCCTGTACCCTGTGCCACAGTTCTCATCTATAAAAGCTTACTGATTGAAAGACATCCTAAAGAGGAAATGTGTGGTAACTGAACGCTTCAGTTATTATAATGAGGAAATTTATAAACATTCCTAGGTAGTCTTTAATAGCAAGAACAGGAATATAAAAAAAGAATCATGTGAAATGCATCAGTGAAACAATAGATTATTTTTCTTAGACTACTTTTTTTAGGACCATAGCTACTTTTAAGTACTTTTTTCTGTGTGAAACAATGTTTCCTTTTTTCCCCACTGTGGTGGGTTGACCATGGCTGGATGCCAGGTGCCCACCAAAGCTGTTCTATCACTCCCCCCTCCTCAGCTAGACAGGGGAGAGAAAAAAAAAAAAAAAAACAAAGGGCTTGTGGGTCAAGATAAGGACAGGAGAGATCATTCACTAATCACCGTCACGGGCAAAACAGACT
>JANZLQ010000005.1:27006098-27024475 GCA_026212715.1 Elanus axillaris
TCCAGCAGCTTCTCACAGAAGCCACCCCTGTAACCCCCCCCCGCTACCAAAACCTTGCCACAGAAACCCAATACACCCACCTGCTTTAAACCTTTGAGTTCCTACACGGCTAGTAAGTAACCTGGAACCATTAAGAGTGGTTGTCCGGTTGAGGGTATGAATGGTTTCCAGAATCCTTGCAAAGGATGGGGAGGCTGGGGGGGTGGCAGGTAGCAATTGCCTGGAGGCAAGCAGGTGGGTTGGCTGAAGCTGGTATCTTGCAGATACACTATAGTGCTGGAATGTGGTACAGGGCAGAGGACAATGCAATAAAAGTATGTAGCAGAATTCTCCTCCATCCTCTTGAGAAGAAAGATTGTATTCTCAAACCTACACTGGAGAACATCTAGTGATCTAAGCCCCTTTATGAAAGGACAGAAACACTTTGATCTTAACTCATTCAAGAAAAAGAGAAGGACTGTCTTCAGTTGAGCACAAGACCAAGAAATACAGCAAAGCAGGCAATTGCAGAAGCAGTGGTTTTCTGACTTGTTCGCAGGCAAAGGCTGGATCAAACTTATTCTGCCAAACTGCTTTGGCTACCAGAACTTGCAACATCATGTGACAGATGCCATTTTCAGGCAATTTTGTTTAGGCTTAAAAGCAATCCTTAGTCTTATAGGTTAGAGTTTAACAATGTAATAGGTTCCTACCTCTGACTGAAGTTGAACAGAATTTGTATAGTAATCTCATTTAAGTTTATTTTCTCTAAAGCATACATGCAGATGGTGTCTATTTAGACAAAAAAAAAGTGTCTTCCTGTATCTTCCCTAATTAAATAGTGAATAAAAATGCCCAGTGTGCTAGTACAGGTTTTTTTTTCTTATACGTACATGTGCCATATGCAAGCTCAAATGCCAGTTGGTGTGGGGATTAAAATAGTGGATTCCAAAATTAAAAATAGAATAAAGATTAATCTGTTATAAAAAACTAAGGGAAAGTAAAAATACTTTTATTCTTTGAGCAATAGAGTATTTCAAAGATCCTTGCTCTGTATTCTGATACCTTGTTTGTGCCTTAATGTTCATGTTTTCAGATGAAAAGCTCTTTTCCCCTTATTTTGGACTATTAGGATATAAGGGAACAGTTTAAATGTTTTTCTATATTAACTTTATATTGTTCACCTGTACACTCTGTCAAGAAGCTCTGGCTTCAGTGATGGCAAATACTATCCCTAGTGCATCTTTTAATTCTTCCTTTAATTCAAAATGTTCCAGAGGATAATCCTAGGATTAGGATGATGAAGACTGTAATTTGGAGACAGATGAAATAGAAGATTTTTCTGGCATCAAATAATTTGCCTTTAACGAGGCATACTAAGAAATGTAATTCTTAGATGAAGGCATCTTTCCTTCATTGCTACTAAATCTAAAATCAGTATGGAAATCCACTGAGAACATGCCTGGATCGGACATTCCTGTTCAGCGTGATTTTATGTTCTTTTATGTGCCTTACTTATATCATATACATTGCATAGGTTATGGTAGGTATCTCTTGTAATCCTAATCTTAAACACCATAGAAAAAGCACTGCTGCCAAATTTATGTCTCGGTTTCCTACAAGAAAATAGAGGCATGTCAATTTACTGATAAGGAGATCTCTTTTAAAGTGTAGTTGGGGTAATAAGTTTTAATACCACAAGACTTCAATATACCCCATAAAAATGTTTGACCAGTTTTCGACGGTTCCTGATTTTTGTAATAGCAATATACCAAGAAAAAAAAAAAAAAAACAAGCCTTCTTGGGGTTCCAAGGAAAGTGTTTGCGGCATAGGTCTTATGTCAAACATCTTTTCTCCCTGCAGTTCAGAGGCAAAGTACCTCCTCCATGTGATCCTGTGTGCAAGATCATAGACTGGATTCTTGCTGTTTGGCACCAGCTGAACTCTTGTTTATCACGTCTAGGAGCGCCTGAAGCACTTATGGGGCCAAAACATTTCTTCTCCTGTCCTGTGGTGCCAGGGCATAGCCAAGCAACAGTGAAGTAAGATTTCTGTTTCTTCTTTGATGCTGTTTGGTGCCAACTAGATACTTACTACAAATGTAGTAATTATGTTTCTCCTAAACCCCATCTGACTCAGCAACTTTGAAAGTATTTTAGCAGAAGTTTTTGAAAGTTTTAAACTTTTGACTGATATTTAATTACTAGAAGGGCAATTCTGAAGGACACAAGTGGGAACTGGGTGTCTAACGCTGGTTGAAATTCAGTCTTGTTGTGATCTTTCAGTTTTCTGACACAGAGGTTGCAAAATATTACTTGTACTGGAATGGCTAATATTGCTCAACCTTTTAAAGGTTTTGCTCTTCATTTCAAAGCAGCACTGTAAAGAAAGCTGTTCATTAGTGAACAAACCAAAATAAGATTCAAGAATTCTGAGCTTGAAATGTTGGTAAAGTTTCTTTTTGAAGTTGTATATGAGGGAAATTTGGAGAATGATTTCTTACTCTTTTTAATATTTGGTATAATTTTTAAACATAAATAGAATTTCACAGATGTATTAGCTTAGTAAATAAGGCAGATATATGCATTTAGCTATACATATGGTTAGATATCCAGTAACGTGAAAGAAGAATGATGAAAATTTTGTCTTTTCTTGCCTACAATTGCATGAACATCTACTCACATTCCAACTTCTCTACAAATGCTAGCAAGTGATACAAGAAATAGATAGAAAATTTTAAAATTTATTCATTTCATGCTAAGATGTTGCTTGGCTATATTAGAAGGGTAATGAGCCCCTAATTAAGATTCAAATTTTTACAGAATAATAACGTTGGTTTCTGGAGATGCAACATTCTTTTTCTTACCCTGCTTCATATCATTCTCCTGAATTGCCACTTCTGTTCACGTCTGACTTTTTTATCTTGTACTAGTTTCTGCTGACCCTTCTTCCAGGGTCCTTGCTTAGCATGTGTACTGGCTTTCTCATCTTTTGCTCTGTCTGCAGATTTTGATACATTTTTCTTATTAATTTTCCTTTTTTTTTCTAAAGGGACAGATTATCTAATATCCAGGGTATTTATCAAAGTCTAAATGTGGATGTAGCATTGACTTGAAAATTTACGGGTGCTGTGAAACAAAAAAAGAATAAAGAATACCATGCTTCTATCTCCTGTCTCCCTCTTGAATCATGTCCTCCAAAATGTCTTAATCATTCATTTATTGCAATGGCATTAGTAGAGGACAGACAAACTGTGCTTTAGATACCTTAGTTATGCATTTCTGAGTTTGGATTTCTCCTAAGTTTAACTTTGACTGGATTCACAGCTCTTTATTCTGAGCACAACCCCAAAATGTCTTTTACAGTAGTGATATGCCATCTGACTCTTCATTTTAATGTATTTTTTGGCCACTAATAAACAATTAAAACGCACAGCTCCAGTGAGTACTTATGGACACTTTTGGTTTAGCAGGATGATGGCTAACAGTGTAGTCATATAACTAGCAATAAATAGCTTTATTTAGCACCTCACAGGTTGCTGTTATTCCAGTCCAATTAACCACTCCTGTCCTCTTGCCCCTCTTCTCCAAGGTGCTATTCTGCTGCTTTTTGCATTTATTAAAGCTTCACTGAGTCAGTTCAATTCATTAAGACAGTAGACAGCTATCTACAGACTGGGTTAGTTCTGGGCTATGTGTTAGCATGTGGCACATAGTAGTAGTAGGCAGCTGGGAAGGGAGAGAGAAGGCATGACAAGAAATTGTTTCCTGCTGTGTGCTGTTTCAAGTACCTTCACATGTTTTGGAGAGTAGAGTGAATAGATAAAGAAAATTTTAGCTACGTTTTTTCTTGGTTTTCATCTGGGGAATTAAAGACAATGTTCCAACAAGAAAGAGTTTCACGTTACAGGTCTTTTTCAGGGGCAGGGGGGTGCTATACCTTTCCTAAGTATCACCTCTGTCAAAGAACTGGGGACTTGATCAAGATGAGCACAAACATAAGACTAAACACCAGGTTGGAATTTTATTTAGAGAGGATGGCATTGTATAGGCCATCAATTGTTAACTGTTGGATTAGAATGATTAATTTTATCTTTGCAGCCTTCATTTCTGACCATTTATACTAACAATATTGAAAAATGTCAAAAGCTTACATAGGCAGAAATGGAGAGATGGAGTTCTTTATTGCTAAAATGAAAGCAGCTGTTTATTTTGGTATCTTAACTTAGCTAGCAGAAACAGATTTTATCTATATGGAATGGTATCTATAACATTATGCTAAGGAAGATTCAAAGAACATGTCCAACATGTGTTTTACATCTTATTTTAACAACTATATTAATTATTTTTCTATGTAACTTCTATCAAGCTTATACCAGCACTTTGTAGAATGGTTATATATCACAAAAACTCAACCTTATGCTTCATAACTAAACAAAAATATATCTGCCAAATGATTCATGCATTCTAACTTTAAAAACAAACAAAAAAACCCCAAAGAAACAAAAAAACCCACTCCCTCAAAAAAAAAAAAAAAAAAGTCATCATAATCTTTTGGGTAATAAGATGGCTTCTGTGTATCAATGTGTCCAACAAAATGGTTCATTTAAGTCAAATAGACATTTTAGCCTTCACTTTTTCTGAATGGATTTCTGCAAAGATGAAACACAGCATTATAGCCTATAATTTCTTACAGATCTTCAATATAAACCCTCTGACTCTCAATCTTACCACCTCCTGTAAGAGGGTATAAGGAAAAAAAGAAAGAGTTGGATTTGATCTGAAAAAGATTGTCTTAGTGTCTGTTACAGATGTAAGCTGAGCCTTAAACCTGAAATTCCTAGCCTTTATCCCTTGAGAACTATAAGCTAGCATTTATTTATTTCCTAATACAAATTTTTCACTTATGTGCTAAAACAGTATAGTATTTCTCTCTTAGAAAAGCAAAAGTCCCAGAAGAACCATGTCCCTTTGAATGAAATTTTTATAATCAGACCCAGTCTCTAAACCAGACAATCTGGAAAATCCATGGCATCCTGGAAACACAGTTCACCATAGAGCAAATAAACAAAAAGAGAGTGATAGCAAGGCAGCTGTATGAATAGAAAAGAAGGTCTTGTAAACTGGACAAGTTTGGAAATGGAAGAAAACTGGAAAGCATGCAATCATAACTGAATACCTCCTTTTTCCCACCCTGGCAGCAGATAGGCTATGAATGAACACCTGCAAGCATGGAAACTTCTCCATGCACTTGCAAAGGTGAAAGGGGCATTTTTTGTATATACATGAACACACATCTTTCTAGGACATTCTTCCTTTTTATTTTAAGGCTAAAAGAATGTTTTGTAGTCCTTATCTGAAGCAGGAAAAACATCAGATGATAAATAGTTTGCTAAAGCAACCTGAAGAAAGTTAGGTCAAATAATTAATATAAAACAAACAAATAAACCTTACCTTAAATAAAATCAGTTCCTTTCTGAAATGAGGTACAATAGGAAGTCCAAAATATATGTGCTTCCTGAAAATGAAAAATTTGATATGTTACCCAAAGTATAAAGTCTTGGTGTTTGACAATTGTCTCTGAAGTTAAGAGATTATTTGTGTGCCTACAGGTGGATGTCCAAGTTATGGAATGCTGTGATAGCTCCCAGAGTTCAAGAGGCAATACTCTCCAGAGCCTCTGTGAAAAGACCATCTGTACCAGGACAAGCAATAGCAAAAAAAAATCCTAGCCAAGGTCAACAGGCTGTTGTTAAAGCCGCTCTCAGTATCTTGCTAAATAAAGCTGTTTTGCATGGCTGTCCTCTATCCAGAGCAGGTAACAGTGAACAATCTGAAAGGCAAGTAGTTGTACATTGCCAAAGTGGGGCTTTTAACTGTTTGATTCTTTTTTTTAAAACTTTGACAAAATATAACTGTAGTTATGATGGGAGTTGTGTAGTTAAAAGCATTTACAGTCACTAAACTAAGTTGTATAAGGTAGTCAAAGAACTACCATTTGCAACAGTCAATTTTCTTAACATTGTTCTACTTCTGTTTCAGAGCTAGATAATTATATAGCAGATTTTAAGGGAGGAAATTTTCCTTTATCCGTGGTTTCAAGCTACAAAAATTGTAGTAAGAAAAGAGGTGAGAATGCTTCTTGGAGAAAAGTGAGCACAAGTCCTCGCAAAAAGTCAGGCCATTTATCCTCCCAGTCATGGAATAAGCAGGAGACAAATACTGAAGGTAAAGCTTTCTATTTTCAGTTCTGAAAGAAGGTGTGGGTATTTAAGCTGGATAGATATGAATCTAACTTTTCTTCTACATCATGAATTAAAAATTCTCAATTAAATGACACTCATGTTTATGTTTACCAGTAAAAAATTGTTTACTTTTTTCCCCAAAATTATTTCTTTGTGACTGTGAGGTATCCTAATTTATTTTTTTTCCTCTGGTCATCTCTGCCCTTCCTGTTGTTTGATAATGAGGTAGGCTTTGGCTTAGATGGTGAAAGACTGAGCAGTGGTTCCACCTCATATTGCATGGAATGATGCTTTATCATTCTCTTTCTCAATACTGGCTTAAAGAAAGCTTTGTTACTTGATTGGTACTCCTTAGTTCTGCACCTAATTTACAGCATACCTACTTTTAGGGGTTTTTTTACAGATACTTTATAGGTTCACTACAATAATTTCTAGTGTTTGAATCAGATCATGCATCCCTTGTTCAGTCTTACTATATAAATTGAGTAGAATAATTTAGAAGCCCTGTAGTGGAAGGAAGAGATCTTTGGTTTTAAATTGAAGATTTTTGTTTGATTTTTCACTTTAATTGCAAAAAATAAATGTAAAAAAATCTGTGTAGTCACAGATACTGTAAAATTTTCAAGAAGTTTCCACATAAGTTTCGGTATGATGCTTGATGAAGGCTTTATATGACTGGGTCTATGTGTGTGTAGAAATGTGAAAGTAGCAGACACTTTTGAAATGTCTTTTCACCTCAAGATCCCAAGCTACCTAACAAGCAGTTTACTGCACAAGGATAACATCTGGATATGTGCAGAAGCAACATATCATTCTTCTAAAAGTACACATCTGTCTAGAAGGAAAACTTAGGAATACTGTAACTTAATACAATATCAAACAGGAAAACTTGGAGAGGAAAAAAATCAACTTATTTTGCTTTCAGAAAATGAAGGTAATTCCTTCAGAGAGAAGAGTTAGGAAGGGATTTAGAGAGAAGGAGCTTACACACAGACACACTCTAGAAACAGTAAGGTTCTATCCTCAATTACCTCATACATAAAAGACTGAAATACTTGATGCCTGGTACTTTGTAATGATAAATTGAGCTATTCATTTCTTCAGCTCTTGTTCAGAAAGAAGTCTGTTTCTTCTGAACTGCAACTCTAATGTCCTAATTTTGCTTAATAGTTCTGTATTTGAATTTTGAATTTATCTAATCACACTAAGAGGATTTTAGAAATCAAATTAACATAACCTGAAGTAGGATGGTCGATACTGTATCTCATACCCGAGAATGTTCTTGGAGTCCAGTTAACATCTGTGAATATAAATAAAAAATGGAATAGTGAATTTAGAGTAGTACTCCATTTCTGACTATCAGAATCATATGTTGTTCCTGATTCCAAGTAAGGGTAAGTTGTCTGATTTCACTTAAATGAAGCAAACTTAAATCTTTTCCTGTTGACAAGTGATTTCTCTTTGAGAGAACCAGTAAGTGTGGTTCAAGTGCCTCGCACAGTGTCGTGGTTTCACCCCAGCCAGCAACTAAACACCACACAGCCGCTCACTCTCCCCCCCCGCCCCCCACCCCCAGTGGGATGGGGGAGAAAATCGGGAAAAGAAGTAAAACTCATGGGTTGAGATAAGAATGGTTTAATAGAGCAGAAAAGAAGAAAGTAATAATGATAATAACAACACTAATTAAAATGACAACAGTAATAGTAAAAGGATTGGAATGTACAAATGGTGCACAGAGTAATTGCTCACCACCCACCGATCGACACCCAGTTAGTACCCAAGCCGTGATCTTCACCCCCACTGCCCCCAGTTATTTCCTGAACGTGATGTCCCATGGTATGGAATAGCTCGTTGGCCAGTGTGGGTCAGCTGCCCTGGCTGTGTCCCCTCCCAGCTTGTTGTGCCCCTCCAGCCTTCTCGCCGGCTGGGCATGAGAAGCTGAAAAATCCTTCACTTAGTCTAAACAGTACTGAGCAACAACTGAAAACATCAGGGTGTTATCAATATTCTTCTCAAACTGAACTCAAAACATAACACTGTACTAGCTACTAGGAAGACACTTAACTCTATCCCAGCTGAAACCAGGACACACAGAAACCTCATGTTCTGACTTTCACAAAAGCTTGGGCAACTCATGCCCCATTTGCCGTTTTAGCAGTTCCTAATGCTACTCTGAACTGTTTCAAGGGATGTATTCTGACCTTTGACAGATATTGATATAATTAGCTAGTAAATGGGAACACGTTTTCCCTGTTTATTACGGATTTTAGAATAAAGAAATCAACACATATGATAACACACTACTAAGTCAATCTCTCTTTTGTGCAGGTATAAAATCTAAAACTATGCTGCAACCAAACTGTAAGAAAAGAGCTTCTCTCAGCACAAAGTAAGTTTTAATTTCTGGTATTTTTAACACTTGGCAAACAATAAAGATGATAAAATTGTGTTGTAAACCAGCACATGATAATGAATAGATGAAGAGTTTGTATTTGGTAATGTTTTGGTTCTACATCTGAAGAAAGGAATACTTTCTAATTTTCATTTTCAAGAGAAAATAAAATGTATGTACTTCGATATAATTTTAGAATCCATTTCTGTAATTCAAGCCTTGCATCACTACATGTCTTTTTACATAACAGAATAGTCTATGACTTAAGAATATTATGTAACACTTACTCTGCCATGGAAAGCCAACTGTATGCTTTTCTCAACTGGCATTATATTTTAAAAACTCCTCTGGCTCTTTTAGCTTACTGAATGGCAATTCAAAATGGTATAGTATGTGTACTTTGGTCTAAATGATAGAGAGTTTCTCTAAGAAAGTGTACGAATTAGTCAGAGGGAACTGCATTTGAGACTTTACTTCAGTCTGAAACCTTGGTTCTACCATATTCACAAGCACAGAGCGCATAGAATATTTATGCTTCCAGTACGCCAGGGTTTTTTAAGTGTTTGGAATTAAGTCCAAAAAGGAGAGTACTACAAAACTGATTGCTCCATCTTAAAAAGAGGAGAACCTTTGAAGATAGTAGGCAGAAGAATCCTTTGTTAGAACTTCAGAATGGGGAGAATAATTTGAATAGAAAGAAGATCTATTATGATATAACAAGTATTGACAGCTATTGTTGCCACTTAGTTAGATGTTATTTTCTTTCTGTTTGTGGCAGTAAAGATCATTTGGAAAGAAACTGCTATTTTTCAGGTGTGTATAATACTTATTTTTAAATTCTGTATCATAGCTTAATTTTAATTTTCTCTCTGTTTTGGTGGGGTTTTTTTGTTGGTTTGGGGTTTTTTTGTTAACCAGATCTTCAGAGAAGGATCAGTTGAGAACATTAAATCTGGAGCAAAGGCTGTCCCTTGGTTCTGATGATGAAGTAGATCTTGTGCAGGAACTTCAAAGTATGTGTTCCAGCAAATCTGAGCCTGATATAAGCAAGGTAAACACAAAGATTTTAAATAATTTACTTCACTACTATATGCAGTGTTTTGCTACGTGTTTAAAATAAATTTTTAATTTACAAGCGCTGCTTGAACTGAAGAAAATTATTAAATTATTTGGGAATAAGCCAAAGTCAACTAATAAATTATACATTTGAGGGCAAGTGTTCTGGTTTAATACACATTATTTTAAGTTACACCTTCACTATTTTTTCTTGCAGACATTTTTGCAGTGGAGGCTGAAATTCGTAAGTTCATAAATGCTAGCAACAATAGCCTTCTCTGCATTATTGTTCCCCATGTTATCTTTCATGCTATCATTGCTTCCACTGGGAAACTGTTCTGCAGTCTTAAAGACATAGAAAGCTTTTCCTAATACGCATTGCACGTGTAATCCCATTAGCCATCACAGAACTGGCTCAAAGCTCCTCTGCTGTGTATGCAAAATGCAGTTTTGCTGCCCAAACAAGAAAGAATGGATTGGCCTAATTTTTTTTCTTTAAACGTGGCAGAAGAGGGTGAAGAATGCTTGCAAGTCTCATACGTTTGGGGCTAAGTTCTATGCTGGAATGGGTTGTGGGTGGTTATGGGAGGCCTGTTGGAGCAGAGCGTGGAGCCATAGATCTCTCATTTTTTCCATCTAGACCAAAAGCATCCAGCTCTCCCTGTAGCTCTAGCTATTTATTCTTTTCCTTCTTTCATCCTAGCACAGCTGAAGTCGATGGCTGTCACAGCAGGCTGTGTTCACACCGGAGCAGCTGTTCTGTATCTTTTGAAACGTGTAGAGAGTCAGTCTTAGGCTATTGTCCAGTTAGGCTGTGCATTACATCCTCTAGGATCTCTGAACAGCAGTTCCATTAGGACTGCTTTATTAAGTATTCTCTTTATTCTTAGAAGTCATCCAAGTTTTTATTAAAAAAAGAAATAGTGTTTGGGAAGATTTTTCCAACCTATTTAATGAAATCCTTTATTATGGTGTTTTGGGTTGGTTTTTTTTTTTTAAAAGTATTTACAGTACTCGCCTGGCAAGCTAATCACGAGTCAGTTAGCAGGGTTTTACCATATCTACCCTTGAAAGAATAAGATGTGCTTAAAGAAATGGTAACCAACTTAAAAGTGTGTTTAATAACATGTTAAATGTAATAGCTTGTTGTCAACAATTCAAGGAAATATGGGTTAGATAAGGAAGGAGATAGATGTCACTGTCTTTTGTTCAGTTTCCTCACCATGGGTGGAACCATCCATGGCTGGAGTTTCTGTTGTTATTTCCCTAGCTGCCTAGTAGAGCCTTACAGAAGTAAGGGTGCTGTTGCATGTTTTCTTTGTGTGATGCAATTTCAGGCTGCCATCAAAATAATTACTTCTGCTCTCTAATTTGCCCTTTCACTCAAATATGTTCCTGCTGCCTGTTATGTTGGGATTGATTACTTTTGCATTTGCAGAGTTGAATTGGATCAGCTTGCCCCAGGATTAAATACCTAGTTTTCCATGAGCATGGAAGGCTGATCAGACTCCATCTCCTATTACATGGTCACAAGGTTTGGTGGAAAGTAGTAGGGAAGAAATATGGCAGGAGGAAAAGAAAAGGATCATCCCTTTCTGTGAGGTTTCTGGGGCTGGATAAAATTTAATGTGAAGCTGCCCTTAAACTCTGCTGAATAGAGTATTGCTCTGGAAATGTATGTTTAATCTTCCTCTGATAATAGTCAATGTGAAATCTCTCTCTTTATCTCCCATCTCCCACAAACACACTCAAGAGTAAAGGAAAGCTATTTTAATAATTCTTTGGATATTTATGCATTGCATTGCACAGAAACTACATGAAAATAAAATCAAGTCTCCAAAATCTGGCAAACTGAAACACAATCTCTGCTGTGAATGGCTAAAAATATCACTATTTTCTTACTTTTTTTAGATTGCACAGTCTAAGGATGAGCTATTGATGTTCAATAATTCTCAGAACAATCCTGTATTTTCAGCAAGTGGTACTAACCCAAGTGAAACAACAGCACAAAAGGTAGGTGAAACGAGTTTTGTAGTGGGATTTGGAAGGTGCCTTGAGTTTCTCCAAAATTTGAATTCCTGATTGGATCCAAAGAATTAGTGTTCCAGTGCCCTGTTTACTACAAGAATAAACTATCATGATTCTTGGGAAACTTGCCAGACATACCATGCCAAGTTTCTTCCATGTGTCTTAACAGAAACTAAAGATCTATTAAACAATGGATGTATTTGCTTCAGTTTTCATTTTTACATTAAGCCATCTCCCTAGGCCAAGTATTTTTGACATTACTTTGACATTATAAGTTATTTGCATTGGATTTTGAGGGAAATAAAAGCCCTGGCTTCATTGTTTTCCCCAGTTAATGTTCAGTAAGTTTGCAAAAGTGCAAAACTTTTTTAAATTCTTGATGTAAAATTGCTGGCTCATGGTTTATTTTTCTATCATTTTTTTTTGTAGTGATTACCCAAATATATATGATTTCAAACCACTGTTTTCCTATGTGTTGTTATCTAAGTAGAATTGAGCTGCTCTGGTGTCAAAGCTCTCAGCAGCAGAATTTTTGAGATGTGATATTACCAGAGTTTGTGAAGAACAGCACTTAAAAAAAAAGCGGGATTCACTTGCTTTTTTTCTACCTAGCTATTTGTTGTAATATACAGTAGTCTTACCATATTATGTATGAGAAATCAAAAGAAACCCTATGTTATAAGTTTGGTGATTCTGGGAATAGTCTAAATGTAAACAAGCTTTACTAACTTCAGAGCAGTTTCAGAGTGGGAAGATAAGCTGAACATTGCTGGAAGATACAACAGATCTGCTACCATCTTCTTTTCAGAAATTGAAATCATTGTTTGTGGCATCCCTACTAAATATGAAGATGAAAGTATACCCTGCTTAGTTTTCATTCTTTGGATAATGAAGTAAAAATTATGCTTTCTCTGTTGTTACACTCTTTTCCATTTTCTTTCTTGCTCCTTGTATTTTTGAACATCAAGAGAGCTTCCGAGCACAGGGCTCAATTAACCTTAGCCACAGCAGAATCTGTTGTCTGTGTTACTTTGCTAGGCCCTCTGTGTTGCCTCGATAGATGTCCTCTAGAGTCCAATCCAGATGCTTTTATCTGACTGCAATAAATGGTTTTCTGGAGACACTCTGACTGTTTTCTGCAGGTACAATGAAGTAGCCCTGAAAATAGCTGCCTTGCACGCCTAAGCATTAAAAAAAGCTAAAGTTGCATGAGATGACTTCTTACCATCATATTTTTTTCATATCCAAATATTCAAAATATTAGAATATTTTCTGTAATTTTACTTAAAACCCAGAGAACATCTCCACTAATGGAAACAATTTTAACATTGCAGATCCACATTTAGATATATTGCTTCTGAATACATCTATAAACACATTAATTTCAGACATTCCAAATCAGAGCTTCACATAGTAGTGATGCCTGGACAATTTGCTAAGTCAGCTGACCTACCCATTCCTACTGTAAATTTTTCCTAGTGAATTTTTTTCCTTTTAAAATTCCTTCTAACAATGCAAGGCATAATGATACTGACTTTGGAGGTAGTTAAGCTTAGCTACCTTTGATTTCATACAGAATAAAAAAAATTGATTTACCATATATTTGTGGGGAAATGTTGGCCAAAATGAAGGAAACGCAACCCAATCTTTTGCGAGAGGGGAAAGAGAGCTAATAGAAAGGCAAATTTTGTTTCTAGACTTAGTCATTACTACAACAAATTTATCGAAAAACTTAGAAGAGCAGAGTCTCAGTTTGGAAGCAGAAATCAAAATTTTAGAGGCAGTTGTAACGACAGTAAACCTGTGCAGCTGCAGGAACTGGTGTCTGAAGAAGAGTTTGAGATTAGAAAAGCTTCCTTTTCTGAAAGTAAATAGAATTCTGTAGGTAACAAAGGCAATACTGCATGAGCAGAGGAGATCTTATCAACAGTAATGAGACAAATTACTTCAAAGGGCAACATACCCACAATGAATTTTTTTTTTTTAATTCGCTGGAAGAAAAAATGCTTTCAGGTATGTGAAGGAGAAAGCAAGCTGGTAGGAGATGCAAAACCTTTGGTCCAGGATACAAACAAATTGATGGAATCAAGGATTAATAAGGAATAGACAGTGATGAATAGTCTGTTTTTATGCCACCAACCTTTATGTGAAGAGCAGTAGCTGATGGTGAAAATGAACTTTTAATATTGCTGCCCAGAGGGTGATCAGGATTCAACTGATGCTAACGGTTAAGGTCCTAATTCTCCTTTCCTGTCAGTGGAAAGGTAGGCATCTCTCACGAAAGATATATATGTTAGCGACTATCAAACAATGGCTTAACTAACCTCTTTCTCCTTGACTATAAAGGAACAAAAAGTCACAACATACCTGACTTTGGCACTTCAGGTATCTAAATATGGGCTGGGTGAATATGGTCCAGTTTTTAAGAATGTAGCTTCTTAGCATAAATCACTTGAGATGCTAAATCCTAATTTACAGGAAAGAAATCTGTAAGATTATGGATTAAAATGTAACTAGCATTTCAACTTCCATTTTTGAAGTATTATTTTTGTCATGATTATTTTGTTGTTATTTATAGCCTTGATGGTACAAAAAAAAGTGAATAACTTTATTCAAGCTATAAAGCTGATTATTATTTTTTGCTCATAACTACCTAAATTTCCATTTTTTTCCCTTTTAGCTGTGGCTGCAGCAGTCATTTTTCCACAGTAATGAAAGAAAGAACATGTATTTTTTTGGGGGGTACTCCTGAAATTGAGACATCTGAGAATCAAGTTTAAATTTTATTTCAATGGCAATACAAAAACCCCATTGACTTATTTTGGTATTCAAAGCTGTTGATAATATTTCCTTTCAAAGAAGCAGAAAAGAGCTGTAGTTTGTTTACCAAATAGTACAAAGCTGTCATATTAAACTGCAAAAGACTGTAAATAGCAAGGGTTCCACGGGGCTGGTAGGGTTGGTTGGTTGTTCTTCAGGTCAAACGGCAATAATAATTTATATATAAATGCTTTTTTTTTTTTTATTCATAGGATGGAATGCGTCCTCTCAGCAGCAGTCGAACTGTGGAAAGCAGCAACTGTAAATCAAAGACAGAGTTGGGTGTTTCAAGAGTTAAATCTTTTCTTCCTGTTCCTAGAAGTAAAGTCACCCAGCCTTCTCAGAATACTAAAAAAAGCAGCAGCAGTAATACAAGGCAAATAGAGGCAGATAATAACAAAAAAAGAGAGATTTGGAATTTGCACAAAAAAGAACAAATAGAAAAATCTAATAAATAAGCCTGCCTACCATACAATTTTCTGTGTTCATATAATCTCTATTGCAAAGAACCAAGTACTCAAATATGTAAATATTTTTTAAAAATAGACTGTTTCCCTGTAATGTAAAGTTTGTACAGGACCACAGTTTTGTTTCTATGTAAATCAGCTGGAAATTATATTGATTTAAGTTTCAGAAATGGGCAGTTTTGCCATCTTCATAGCTGTTTGGTTGTTGGGGTTTTTTTCTTATTTTATTATGAAAATTACTCAATTAAATGATAATATTCAGGGGTATTACCACAGGATTCTGTTTGTGTATATACTGTACATAAATATTATTCTATTAATTTCACGTGTTAAACTGCATTCAGATGAGTTGCACAATATGTACAGCAATGGCTTAAAGCTATTGTACATGCATTTTAAAGATGTGTTTTTATCTTCACTTAATGAAAAATTAATGGAATGTGGCAATAACTAAAATGATTGGAAATGCAGATCAATTACTTTCAGCTACAAGCCATATTAAATACTTTGATTTCCCCATCATCTGCCTGCTGAATTGTGATATTTTTTTCTCCCAAGCTTCTCTTCATC
Source organism: Elanus axillaris (assembly GCA_026212715.1). Taxonomy (NCBI): domain Eukaryota; kingdom Metazoa; phylum Chordata; class Aves; order Accipitriformes; family Accipitridae; genus Elanus; species Elanus axillaris. Next base: position 27,021,656 of record JANZLQ010000005.1, read on the forward strand.
CAAAATGTCATAATTTTCCATTGTAACTTTTATCTTTTAAAAAAGGAAAGAGATTGAGAAATTAAAATGCAATAAAAGTTATTTTTCTCAGACTCTTATTCTTTGATAGAATTGAAGAAAATGTGATCATTTATTAACTTAGTTTTTCTTGTATACTGTAAAAAACTTTTATATACTTCATTAGTGTTTTAAAAGTATCGGAGAAATAATAGTGTTTTACAGAAAGATTTTACTGAAAAGGAATTTGAGCACAAGCTTAACTACAGTATTATCAGAGATAATGTAGTAGCGATAACATGAGTTACTATGTAATTATCAATTTCTGTTGTGGATTAAAAATGTAATTGCTGTGAAATGATACTTCAGTTGCAGTTAAAATTAAATCTTTTTCATTTTTTGCCCCACTACAGAGGTAGATTATGTTCCCATGAGGGAGGTTTTCTACAAAGGGAGTATTTCCCCAGTCTCTCCTTACGGTAGCTACAGTTATATACTTGTGAACTGTAATAATATGGAAACGCTTGCTGTCTCAATACCTCATCTGGTAGGCAGAGGAAAGCGTGGAGTTTGCTTGAGATCAAACTTAGATGCCTTTCAATGGGCTATCTGGAGGTGGTTTGAGAGCTATGGACAGTGACGTGGTCATGCCTGTAATTTCCAAAGTAGCATTTTTCTCAAATTAAGCCTGGAAGTGGAAAGGATTACCTGTTTCCTAACACTTCACCTTTATTTGTAAAACAGTCATCCCAAACTCATGTCAATAAAATTTTTGTACTGCATATTGTCTTTCTGTCTCTTATTTGGGGAGGTGGGGTGGGTGGTGCTGTTATCTCCATTGAAACAAAATGTTATTTCTGTAATCATTTCCCACACAATATATTTAAGAAAGTACCATGTCTTTTGGTAATCACTGTTTTATTAAAACTTGAATTTCTTGTGCAATAGTAACATATAACTAGATACAGTTGATTTCTCTAAAAGGTTGGGGGTATTTTTATTTTTTTATTTTTTGCAGTAATTTTGATGAGGAAGAATGGGATGCTACTTTTGCAGTTGGTTCTTAGCAGAATGAATCAGCTGCAAACCACTGTAGGTCTCAGCAATTAGGATTCCTCATGCTGAAGTGGTGTGAACAGCGGAGTGGTAGCTTGTGTGAGAAGCTCAGGCATGGATTTCATGGTGAGGAGGAACACAAAAGGGAAAATGGTTTTTGTAGTGATCACATGGGTTGCAGCATCAGAATTTGTAATAATAAATCTTTTTCTTTTTTAAAAAGCTATAAGAAAAGAAGAAAAATGCTGACATGCTTCTGAACGAAGTTCGTTCTACATCGGCAATACACCTTGGAAATGTCAGACCTCATTTAGATCAAGAGTTAGCAGTTAGTTAGATCTGTGTGGGAAGATCTTAGGCACTGTGTCCCAAAGCATGTTTTGAGATGTATTTTAAGACTCTCTATATTGTCTGTGAGAATCAAAAGTCTTCTGTGCTGTACTTTGAGTGAAAGTCTGCAGAAGACAGAGTAACTTTGATCATCTGTTCATGGTTTGAAAGTTAGGTCTCGCTAAATTTAGCAGTGCCTTTCAATGCCCTCATTATCCTTTCTTTTCAGCCTGCTGTCCTAATCTCTCTCCATCTGCATCTTTTAGCCAGCTGACTTCTACCTGCTAGCATTCTGTCTGTCTTTCAGTTCAACACAGTCTGTGATCTTCATAGGTCTTTAATACATGGCATTTTGCAGATCTCCTAATTGAATCTTATCTTCTGTAGTAACTGTTAAGTATTCTTGTTGGGCCGTTATCAGTTCCTGTCCTCAAATGGTGAACACCACATAACTATAAAATAGTTTGCATGTGAACATACTGGCTTCTCCGTTGGCTTATCCTTTATATTGTGATAGATTGTGGAGAAGCAAGGCAAGGCTCTCTGTTCATGAGTTCAGGGCATCACTGTATCTTCAGCTTCTTCCTGCGATGCTGCAAACAGCACTCCTCATACGTGATTTGTAGTATCAACTCCTCTCATTTTGGGTTAGTAATGGGCAAAAACCTTTTTATTCATTCCTTCTTGTGTCTTAAGGAGAGAGGATTTAAGTGTGCTATCTAAGGTGGACCACACTGCTGCATGCTGCACTCCACTCCCATATATTACCCCTTTCCATATCTTTAAAAGACGTGAGGTAAGTGGAGAGAGAGATACCCTGTCTACGTGGAAGAGTTTCTCAGGAAGTACATGAAAGCTTCTAAGATTGCATCCATTCCACAGACCGCTTTTATTAGAAGGAAAGGACTTTTTTTAATTCCAAGGATTTAGAGGAAGAGAAGAAAGGCTGGAAGAGGGGAAATACTTCCTCAGCACAGTAGTAGTCCAGCTGTAGTTTGGCTAATATTAGCTCAAAAAGGTGCTGGGATGCTTTTCCCTGTGTCACGTGGTGCAGTCCAGGCTCAGGAGAAAGCAGAGCACAAGTAACTGGCAGGTTCAGTCAGTGCCGTGTTCCTTTTCCATCTGCAAAAGGTTGCACCAAACTTACAGGCTCATCACAGACACAGCAGCAGTAAGTGCAGGCCCCTGAACTTACTAGAGTGACCAAAATTAATTTTTATATAGTATGTTTAAAATGTTTGGGGAGAGGAAACTTTAAGAAAAACTGTTCACATGTTAAAGCTTTGATCACCATGAGAAGGAACCTGTTAAGAAAGAAGAGAAAACAGGTGTTGTCGTTTAATCCCAGCCAGCAGCTAAGCATCATGCAGCTGCTTGCTCACTGCCCCCGCACCCAGCAAGATGGGGAGAGAATTGGGGTGGGGGGGGGGTGGTGGT
>JANZLQ010000005.1:27034330-27106245 GCA_026212715.1 Elanus axillaris
TTGGTGCGGCCTCACCTTGAACACTGTGTGCAGTTCTGGGCCCCACAATTTCAGCAGGATGTGAAGGTCCTTGAATGTGTCCAGAATAGGGCAACAAAGCTGGTGCAAGGGCTGGAAGGCATGTCCTGTGAGGAGCAGCTAAGGAGTTTGGGCTTGTCTAGTTTGGAGAAAAGGAGTCTGAAGAGTGACCTCCTTGCTCTCTACAGCTTCTGAAGAAGGGATGTGGAGAGGGAGGCGCTGATCTCTTCTCCCTGATGTCCAGTGACAGGGCATGTGTGAATGTTTCAAAGCTGCACCAGGGGAGGTTTAGACTGGACATTAGAAAGCATTTCTTTGCTGAGAGGGTGGTCAAACACTGGAACAGGCTTCCTAGAGAGGTGGCAGATGCCACAAGTCTGTCAGTGTTTAAGAGCCATTTGGACAATGCCTTCAATAACATGCTTTAACTTGGTCTGCCCTGAATTTGTCAAGCAGTTGGCCTAGATGATTGTTATAGGTCCCTTCCTGCCTGTTTTACATGTGCTTCCTTGTGGGGCAGAGACAAATCCTCTCCAGTTTAAGGACCATGCTCCAATTCTGGAAATACTACCTTTGAGTCCAGGGTTCATCACCAAAATTCGATCATGGTCCTAAATCATAGCCATTGAAAAGAGGATCTTTATTTTAAATGCTTTGCCCCCTCTCTGTACAGTACAAAAGTATCTTTCATTTTCCATACTCCATTGCTTTGAGGGATTTTCCAGGAAGTAAATCCACCAGACTACAGCAGCACCCACATCTCCACACTCCAGGAATCACAGGTCCCTCTCTTCCAAAGGCAGAGCATCTTCAGGATGGTGCTACAGGAAGTCTGACCACTGATTTCAAAATGTGGTGCCCTCAAAATCAGTAGATGAAACATTCAGTTCATGTAAACCAAGACAGACCTACCAAACATGGCAGACACTGGTGCTATACAAACTAGGACCTTCAGCTGAGAAATTCATGCAAGCCTTTCTTCCCACCACACCGAGGACAGACCTTCAGCATGAACTTAAAGCAAAGTGTTAAACCTCTGTCTAATTGCTCTCCTGAAACTAAAGCTCTTTCTTGAATACAACCCCAAACACACATGTAGATTAGTTAGAGGTTTGTCAATCTTCTAAAGAATAGAGCTGTTTATAGTTTGTTATATCATAATTCGGGGTGGCATAGAACCCTCATCAAATGGGTGAGATAGCACCTCTATCCTCCAGCCGCCGGAGCCAGTGGTGCGTTACTCTTGGCACAGCGGCCGGTATTCTTTCATGCCCTGCTCCACCTGGGTCAGGCTGCCCCCAGCACCTGCACTCACCAGCAAGCTTCCTTCTCCCCGGGAGCAGAAGGCAGATGACTTCAGGCACAGGAATACAACTTGAGGAAGTGCTGCATATGTATTTTACCAGTATATTCTGCTCCTTATGCCCAGTAAACATCCCCACAGTGCTTCACTGAGGTGTAAATTAGCCTCAAGGTTTCTAGGATAACTGAAGCAGATTTTCCTTGCCTTTTCTTTGTTTGTAGCCAGTAATCCTACAGATGAGCTCTTTTTAAGAAGAGACACAAGACATTTCTGTTCCTCAGGTGCTTTAGATTATTACTTTGTTTTGCAACAATTTAACTTATAAAACCTTACTGAACTCACCCTACTCTTTAGTCAATTAATAGGTTTATAATGACACTTCTATAGTTAGGCTTAACAGAAGTCAGATAAAATACAACAAAACAGTGTCTCACCCTCTGCCCTGAACTTATTGAAAAGGAAATGTTTTCTAACACAGCAGCTCCTCCTTCACCATATTTGGCCGTAAGGTCCTTCACAGTCATTTGGCCCCCGGATGGCCAGTTCTTCTCTTCCTTCACATGCCTGTTTTCAATTACAAGGGCATCTGAAAGCTGATTATTCTTCTGTGGCTTAACGTTTTTCGTTTCTTCCGTTGGCATGTCAATGAATTTAAATATTCGTCCGACAGACCGCATCTATGAATCAAAACAAATAGTATTCTAACTGTAATCAATCCTTAGCTATCAAAACAAATTAAATCAAATTATTCCTAATTCCTAGCTAGAAAAGCAAATTTCTTTTCTGTGTAAGATATGCGATGATACAATTTTCAAAAGCAGGACACTTCTTGTATAGAGCGCTAGATTCTATTGCTCTTGTACTACTGACATTGGTCTAATATGTGATTCTACTTGCTTCCTCTTTAAATGGACAAAATAGCTCTTTCTACCTTTAAACAAGTATTTTGTAAACTGTAGGTGACCTGTATTTATGAAAACAAAGTATGATCATGAAGGCAATCTTGGAGTCTTCAAGTCCTTCCTCCTCTAAGGGGTTGCCCAACTCAAAACCTGAAGTTCCTTGAATAATCGTTTATCTCCAAAGATCAGCAGACTGTGTAGAATTTGAAAGATGTAAAGCAGCAGCACCAAGTAAGGAGGAACAATCATCAGACATTAACATCTGAGTATTTATGAGAAGTTACCTATAGTTTTTACCACCAAGAATAGTAGGAAGTTCCATGAGAATTAATTTTATATCTGTAATTATATATACATAAAGAGAAATAATCAAGTCCTGTAGTTCATGAACTTCAGATAGAAGTTCCTAGTAGCAGTCTTGATGAATTTTCAAAGGAATATGGGACTAGAAGGGATCCTCTTGATTTTTTTTTAAATGGGTCAAGGGTCAATTAATACATAATTAATTCATCTCCTGCACTGCTCAGGTGGTCAGAAAACATATTTTTAAGTCTATGGATCAGTTTGTTCTTGTAAATTTATTACTTTTAAATTCTCAATACTTCTTTTTCCTAGCTGCTTTCCCCATTAATTTAGGGAAGGCTGCCTTAGATCCAGCCACCCTTTGTTCTTCAGGACTAAAGAAAATCCAGGTTTAAGCCTCTTTCTTTACATATGTTCTCCTTCACCAAACCTCCCAGTCAAATTAATCTTTCCTGTCTGATCAGAATGTACACAGCATTTTGGATGATGTTTCGCAAGGACATTGTACAAAGGCAGTAATACTTTCCTATCTGTAATAGGAATATCTCAACACATCCTGGGATCATATGCTCTTTTCTTCACAGTTACATCTTATAGTCACCCTCTGATTGAGCAGTGGTCAGCCAAGCTTTCCTCCATCTTAGCTATTTCTAAATGAGGAGATCCTTACAACACAGGTTATTCTTAGCCGTCCCTCAATTCAAGCCTTTGAGCTTCAGTTACTAAAATCTATTTCATGTCTGCCATTCGAGGTCACCCAATACCTTTCAACTCACAGCATCCTTCATGCTAAGATTGCCTTTCAGCTTTGTGCCTTTGGCAGATTTCAACACAATTCTTTTTTTTCTTTGTTGAGAGCATTAAAAAAAGATTAAACCAAGCTCAGTCACAAATCTAATCTTTGTTGAGTAGCCTCCCTACAGCTTAATACTTACAGCTTAATGCCATTTCCTTTCTGTCCAACTCATTAACTAGTTTACAGTTCTTGTAATAATCCTGATCTCCTTCATTTATATAATTTCTGAAACAGAGCCACAGCCAGTGCTTTCCTGAAGATAAATGAGATCTACTACATTACTTTTGTCTGGAAAATAAATCATTGAACACAGTTACCAGGTTAGTTTAATGCAACCCTAATGTCAGCAAACCTGAGTGAATTCACTCTGTAAGCACTGCATCTTTAATTACTTCTTCAAAATAGTTTCTAAAGACTGCTGCCATCAGACTAACAAACTGATGGTGGCATCAATGACTTCCTATTTCTCTTTCTTAACCGAAAGTGACAATCATTATTCTATCACGCGCCACCACATGCCACGGCCAGCTTGGTGGATTCATTGGAAGTGGCCATTATCAGATCTCTAGCTCCTCAGCTGGCTCTTCCTGAACCGTAGGATGGGACGTCTGGTCCCACCTGGTCTGCATGCACGGGGCAGCATTGTTCCAGCCCAGTTTCACATGTTTAACTGAAACGTCCAACTGCAGAACCCAATCACACTTAGTTGAAGACTCTGATTTTAGATAGACTGACTCATGGGTGGTGTATGTGTCCTTCCACAAAATTTAGGGAGACCATGATTCTAACTCAGGCTCTTCAGTTACATGCCCATAGCTAGGTTGTTTTTTTGCATATAGTTTCCACCTCAGATACTGTAAATCCCATTTCTACCTTCTGCTCCACTTTCAACTTCCCAGATTAAACACTGCCCTTTTACTGAAAACTGAGATCAAGTATTTATCCAGAATTTGGGCCATTTGCAAGTCTCTCTTCTCCATCTGCTTCTTGACCTCCAACACATAGCTCATTTTGGTTAACTAGTCCATTCTGTAGAGGCTATCTTTTCTAATATACTTTCAGAGAATGTTGTTCATGCTGGTAGTCCTAGAGTCTCCAATATTTCCTACTGTTTTTCTCTTGCTATTCTGGATAGAAACTTCACTCCCTTACTTGAAGAAGATATGACTTTACATTCAGGTTCCTAAGTGCCTTAGTCCAACTAACTTGATTAACTTGATTCCTCATTTTACCAAAATTTCTCCTTGTAAACAAGAGTAAACTGTAAGACACTGTCAATTCTATGGGTCAGAAATTCTTTAGCAAAATAAATTAATAAACAGATAGATACCTGCATAGCTACTGCACCCAGGAATATCTGGGCCTTATTATTAGCATTCCTCATCTACTCTGTACTCAGACCTTACAAGTCAGCATCATGAAACACAATTGTGACAAGTTTTGAAAAGCATGCTAACATCCAAGCCTATTGATTACAATTTCCATCCCAACTACTGTGCAAGATGGAAAGGCATGGTCATCATCATGTTGATATATGAATGTCGTCTCATTTTGGTGATACAAACAGGAAAACCTGGATCAGACAGACAATTTTCTTCCTGTCTGATTGTCTATAGTAAATCCCACAATGAGCACCATGCATTTATTTTAACTGGTGTTTGATGGTACATTTGTTTTCAGAAATCTTATTGTATAGAAGTATTGCCACTTCAGAAATTAAGATCTTCCTTGGCTTCATCAAAAGCTGTGGATGTTTGTACAGGCAGGGATTCCCTATAATTGCCCAAGAGATCCTACTACTACACAGTAGCTTAAATCAGCTATCAACCCAGCCGGACAAAGAGCCTTCCCTTACAACAGAAAATTTCATCACTGTGTCCCAGCTCCCTCTGACAGATTCATCAGTCACATCACATATGCAGATATTTTAGACAGCTTAATACTTTAAGTCTATTCAAAAGGATGCTTTCCTGGTTCTGTAATTTGAATTATGATTTAGATCAGGGCAGAATGCAGCTTAAATGTCAGTAACATTTTACAAAGATATCTATTCTTCCTTTCACATGTAGAAATCTTCTGTCATTCATAATGACAGGTATAGTGTAGGTGACAGCAAGTTTCTTATCCATTATTCCCATCAGCAATGTGCCTGCTATATTCATATTCTTTAACTAATGCTTTAGAATAAAGGAGTATATTTACTACTTCCATCTAAAAATGTCTAGAGCATTATACACTATTTTTAGCCTTGCCTAATTGTATTTTACTGAGATTTTAATAACATGACAAATTCTTTAATTTATTGTCTCATTAATATCACTTAAACTCTTCTTAATGTTAAAGGAGGATTCTTAATATAATTATGTAATATATATTTCCAGAAAGTGGAAGAAGTAATTCTTTTACAAGTAATCTAATACAATTAATTTCATCAAGCCTTATGTTCTCTTTGGCTAGAAAGAGAGCAGTTACCCTCTCCAGACCAGAGGCGCATAGTATTCAATGACCATACTGCAAGACACCATGTCCTAAAAAACACGCTGTCTGGAAAGTGCAGCATGCAACTGAGAGACCCTGTGAGAGGCTGGTCCAATGGCTCATGCTGTAAAAAAATCCCTGTGCATTAAGTCACTGCAAAAACTGCATCAATGCAGGCGGACCATATGGTTTTACTGAGGTTTCATATCTTCTGCTGTTACATTTTGTGTGCATTTATAGGACATATAGTCCTCTTCCAAACTGCAAAAATGAAATATTTAGTTCATGTCAAACTTGACCTGAATTTTTTGCTCTTTCTCACACTGCTTTGCAGGCAGAAAAGGGAATATTCTAAAAGATTTTTCTTGATTCTGTTCCCTTCCAGATGACCAAAACCTCACTTTGAGAATTGTCGTTCTGATGCAGATTTTACAGTCTACTTAAATCTACTTAAACTTTGGAAATAAACAATGTTCTCAAGTTTTCTGCTGACAGTAGAAAAAAGCTTATTAAGACCATGTCTGACTTAAAAAAAAAAAAGAAATACCAATTGAACAGGTTAAAGGAGAAATAGCATGGGAAAATAAAAGGATGAAAACCAGCTGTAAAAGCACCATTATTTTTCAGAGACCTATTTTTTTCTTTGGTCCTCTTCTCTACCATGTACTACTTTAATTCTTCAGCATCCCTGACATACAGGGTGGGGCACTGTGAGGTTTAGCAAGTGTGTTTTTAATATCTCTTTGGGGGATTCTTTTTATATCTCCTTACATAAGTCAACTTGGCAACAGTAAAAGCATGGCATTTTCTCTTTCCCTGATAAAAGGAATTGTCCTTCCCAGTCATAGCACTGCTACTGCAGGATACACGTCAGTGAAGGAGGACGTTATAAAGCATTGAAACAGTTCACTGGGACTAGCCAATGCTTATCTGTGAAAGCGGCACTTAATGGAGAACTTATTTTCTATTACCTTATGAAGGAAAAAACTTAAAAATTCTACAAGACTGCCTGGAGGGGTAAGAAAAAGACTGAAAACCAGCTAAAGGGATATTAGCAGAAATGATCAAGGTGAAAAGATAAATCTAGCCAAACTGGTAGCTTTAAATGAAACAATGGATAGCTGTCAGAGTGACCACATGTGTTTTTTTTTTAAAAAAAAAAAAAAAAGCAGAGCCAATAAAGTATCAGGGCTGTAGAGAACAAAATGCCAAAACCATTATGGGGTATTAAAAGACAATGGGGATTTTCCAGTTTAAGTCAAACCAGTTCAACAGAAATTGCTTCAAAAAGAATATCTGTGTATGTAAAAACAAAGTCCAACCTAGAAAGTCAGATTTCTTCAATATGTATGCCAGTGTCATGGAAAGATCAAGGAGATTGTGTGGAATAGAGTCAAATTTGCCACCTACCCATCTCTCTGGCCAGTATTTCTTGTGGTACATTTTTTCCTTCTTCACATGATCCTGCTTTCCTATTCTCCTGCCTTCCTGTCCTTTTGCTTCCATTTATTTCACTGAAATAAATACCTCGCATATCTTGTAAAACAACTCAGTATAAGCTTAATGTTACGTATTAATTACAGCAACTATGTCTTTGGACATGGATTTCAACCACTTGCAGAAAACTCCAGCTTATCTGACAACCAAAGACCACTACCTACAAATGTGCTATACACTCAGACATGCTTGTGTGCAGGCTTGTAAGCGTGGATGTCACAGCTGCTCAAGGAAGAGCAAGAGTGATGTCATCTAGAGCAGTGCGTGTGTATCTGTAACTGCAGACACGTGGAGATGTGTCAATTCTAGTCAATCTGGTCCTGTGGGGAGCTTCAAAGTACCCCTTGAGAGAAAAACAGAGTATAACCAAATAGACTACTAAGTCAGGCATGCAGGCAAGCCTTTGCAGAACATCTGTAACCAAATAATGGTAAAGACTTTAAAGAAGGAAGTGTTAAAATGTAGAGAATACAAGGAGTGGGAAATAATACATCTGCATCGCCCAATGAAGCAGTTTTATTATCTTGAAACCATGAAGCTATTCTTAACTGCTTGTGCACAGCAGCAGCTTTTGAATGTCAGGAGAACCAACCTGCCAGTAATATCTATTAATTTGTCATTTGGGATACCTAAAAATCCATGGGATGGGGGTGGGAAGCTATCCAATGCTGAAAGAAGTCCAGAGGATCCACTTATAAACTGGTGCACCTTAGAAGGCTATCATTAATATAACTGGTGCTCCAATGCAGTAGTTTGTCTTAATATAGAGAAGGGTACTCAAAAACATATAAAGCAACTTGAGACTTTCTTTTCAGGGGAAAGGGAGTTACTTCCTTATTGCTACTAATAGATGACATTTTAGCATCACTGTATTTTAAAAAAGGGGAAGTTCTTTATTGAAACATTAGTGTGTCCAGCACTCTCTGAATCCCACAGTAAGACTTTCTGTTGCTCTTGTGAAACACCTTCAGTTTGTATTAAGCTGTATAATATGTGCACATGATTCTTATACAGATTGTGGTACTTAAAGTGATCACATGCCTTATGGGGCTAAGACAAATGAGAGCTGACTGAAGGTTGTTGTCACTGTTGTGCCTTACCAATGGCACATTTTACTTCATTATCAGTCACACAACTGCTGTTTGGCATGTCTTGCAGTTACAGCAAAGAAGCCCTTTCACAAAGTGCTTCTTGCCCTTCAAGACAGGCTGTTCTAACAAGCAAAGAAAGAGTCAGCATAAAACAATTGGTGGATAGGGAAAAAATGTGTCCCTGAATGGCAGTCAGCTTTCTGGACTATCACCAGTCACACATGTAAACAAGAGACTAAATGTTGTAAGTGGTTAATTCCTAGTTTGGGGACTCTTAAGGATATCCTTCAGGATGACGGTAGTTGAATCAATTATTTTAAAAAAATATGTTGAACTGGCAAATATTCCTTCACTGTCACTGTCTGCCCCAATTATGTATTTTTTAAATGACAATTCTAAATCACTATTGATTTTGCATGGAAGGAGCTCAGAAACATCCATCGTGATGTGCTGTGCAAAGCCCTTAAGCAGACTAAGTAAGGTATATTATATGTCTTGGTAAGGTATATAATCATAACAAAACAATTCCAAGCCTTTTTGAAGTTTTCCCACCACTGCTACACCTGCAATCTAAATCCTCAAATGCAACTATTTGCTGTTGCCTATTCTAGTCCAGGAAAATTTTTAATCATAGAAAAATTCAGTTTGTGCTGTGCCAAAGCCAGTAGGTTGCTATGAAAGGTATGAGGGGAACTTTCTGACACATCTACCTGATAACAAACTCTGAAAATAACTCACTGAACACCCATAATCAACAAAATAAGCCAGTTCCTCAAAAGAAAGCACAGCACAGTGCATTTTATGCTTACCAAACTATCCACATCTATGCTTGAGTTTACTGCCCACTGCAAGGTTCCCATGATGTTCATAGCTAAAGTAAGAATAATGCCAACTCTACCTGGTCCATCACCTGCAGAGAGAAAAGCACATTCAATTTATATGCAAATAAAAAGCCAATAGAAATCAGAAAATTAGCATGTATATCTTAAAATACATATTCACATTCTCTCCTCTTTTATTTCATGGGGAAAAAACATGGATTTCTTAATTATACAAAGGACTGAGAGCTTAATCATCAGTTAAACACCTGGCTTTGGCACTGAATTCACTAGAAACCCTGATCTTGCTTTGGCAGAAGAAAAAATTGTATCTTGGTACTTAAGCTGTAAACAGAACCAGGCCTCTGCAATCTTGATTTCAATTTCCTTTTTCCAACACATATGAATCTGTGAAATGACTCTTCTCTAACTAAAACACCACAGCTAGTAACTTTAAAATTCAAAATAGTTGCACTGGTTTACATTTTCATTTCTTGGACAAAGAGAGGACATGTTCTCCTTACTGTTCCACAAAGATGTAGATATAAATTCTTTTGCTTTAATTGTCTGCTCTAACAAACATGGGAATTTTCAGGGGTTTTCCTTTATGAATTCATACAATACAACATAAGCATTTAAACTACCCCACTGGTGATTTTTAATCCCACTATGTGTTAAAGAGAATTGAGATTTTAAGTCAAATGCCTTTCTCTGATTCTCAATTTCTTCTATTTTTTTTTCAACAAACTTCCTCCTGTTTTGCTTATAGACATCTTGTTAACAGAGTAATTATAGAAGTAAACTGAAAAGCTGACAGATTAAGAAAAGGAATTTAGTCTGTAACAGTGAAGTTTACAATGGTGGCAAGATGACAAATTTTCACATTTTTAAAAAGTGCTTCTAATCCCTTTTCTCAAATTAAATATCCAGAAAAACAGTAACACAAGAAACAGTTTGCCTAAGAAACCCCAAACTATTCAGCACACAAAGTAAAAAAAATGAGAAGGGCAGCAGGGGTTTCACTATGAATTTTAGGGGAACTAAATTCTCCTTTGTAAAAAAAAAAGTACTGTAGGTGCATATTTTCATACAGAAGTATTTGTGTGGTTGGATTTTTTTTTTTTTTCTAAGATGAGGAGGATCCTTATACAAGGAACAGAGGATAGCATTTCACACACAATACAATATTTGACAAAATGTACACTTTTCAACCCTGAAGAATGATCAAAAGAAATTTGGATATTGTTAGAACCAAAAACCTCCTTCACAAAATCAGCAAATTTTTGTTCATCAGCAACTATAGTACCGAAACTGCATCCAGATCCTGCACACAAAGCTCAGTGTAAGACTTAGAAGAGGGAGAATAACGCCTGAGAATCAAAATCAAGAAATATACATAACAAAAGCACAGTGCATTAAAAACTGTATTTGAAGTAATATGTAGCTAAATCTGCTGAGTTTTTCCACAGAACTGAATTATTCCAACACTTTGGGGACATTATTCTCCTATTCTCTGCTTGTTGGAGACTGGCTGCGCCTGGCCAGCCACTGGCAGCATTTCAAATAGAAGTAAGATAGTAAGGTATAGAGTGATTCTCATTCATGTACTGGGTTTACCAAGACTGGTGAGTCATTTTTAAGGGGGTTTTGAATGCAATTTGCAAAACACCACGTTGGAAAATGGGTCAGTGAGTTGGGAATTGGAGAACTGGATGACTATTGACTATTTCTGCTATTGGTGTGGCTTTAAAAGATCAGTATAACTTCGCATGTCTTAGCCATTTGCAAATGAGAGTAAAATTAACTTATATTTACTAAAAAACTTTGAGCTAGACAGATGATAATCAACATCCAAGTCTTTCAGTACACTAACATGGTTACATTAATGTGGTTTAAAACACATAAAAAATTACTTTTACAGCAATTACAGTCAAGAAAAGGAAAGTTCCATCCCTTCAGATATTATTTTCAGATTAATCCCTTTAGTGAGTCCTCTACAACATTAAATTGCAGACATAATTATGTAATTTCTGTTTTAATTAAATTGTGTTTACTATCATGACAAACTTAAATCAGTGACTCCAATGTGTGCTAAATTTTGCAACAGTTTATTTTCCTCAGAAGTTTCTAAAGCTGAGCTGTTAAACACAAGCAGAAGACTTCCATTTCAGTACTCCAGTAATGTTACTGTACCTGTAGTTATAATAGAGATGAATGCCACAGCAACAAAAAAGACAACAAAAATAATTTCTATCCTCATCTGGAACCAGCGCAGCGTTGACAGGTAGAGGAACCAATTTGCCGTATGCAGGTTCAGGGCTTTGTGAAATAAGGTCTCAAAATATGGCTGCCGCCCAAAAGCTCTCAGTGTCCACAGCCCTTTTAAGCTTGTAACAAGATGGGTGAATATTGGACTCCGAGCTGTAAAGTGTTTAAATTAGAAACATCATAAGCACTCATAAGCAAATAACCTTTGATATAATGCAAATACACAGCCCTGCGCTCTAACTCACAGCAGTATAACTATTGTCAGTGCTTAATTTACATATGTTGTTGGAATACATGGCTGAAGTAATCCTAGCACAGGATATACAACAGTCTTGCATGAATGGGTTGAAATTCCATTCAGTGTATTGCCAGGAAGGGATGACATTAATTCTTCATAGTTAGCATACTACTTGGGGAAGCTCCTGGCCTGCTGTAAGATGCCACAAAATAAAGGTGACTCCTCTTCAGCCAAAATGAATTCTTGCAATTCTGATAACTCCATCAAGTGAAGGTTTTTTAGCACAGACAGAGAACTTTAATGCTCTGGATTCAACTGTACTGACATGGTAATTTAAAACAGATCTTGCATTACATAAAAAGTGGTGAGCCAATGCTGTATCCCTGTGAACATCAAAGAAATTTAGATTTAGTTCTGAGGAACTTCAGAATTACACTTAAGTAAAAGGGATGATGATCATCAGGGTTTAAGATTCAGGACTGATTTGCTGAGGATCTGCCAGTTTGTTGTAAGGCCAGGCCACAGTGCCTGATCTGCAAACCCACAATTCAAAATGAGGTTTTTCATTTTATTGGGAATATGTTAGTCTCCTAATGGGGGGAGAAGAAGGAAATTTAGTCAAATAATTTACTCAGAAACAAGAATTCTTTGCAATCAAGATATATCCATTCTAAATTTTTCTTATAAACAAACTCATAGGGCACATACCAATTCTGACCACAATTCTTCAAGTTACATTTACTCTCAAGAAAACTCTATGTCAGGACTTTTATTTGTTTTCAGCTGCAGTGGTGATAAAGCCCAGCTTTACAAAGATCTTCTCCACTGCTCTTTGGCAGCAGAGCACTCGGTATTGGCTGGATCAGTAACAGCACTGGCTTTAAGGAGATATGTGTTCTGCTCCCAGAGTCAATGGCATCTTGCAAGAGAAAAGGCAAAGAAGAGGCGAAAGGGTGAATCACTTCTCAATTGATTTGTTGTGGATTTAGAAGTCTACCAATTTTGCTGCTCCTACCTTCAGATTCCAGTTGTTTCAGCTGCTGAGAAGTGTGGAGGAAGTATGCCCTTAACACAATAAAGGCTGCTATCACAGGCACTGATGCCAGGAAGATGTAGGGTTGTAATATTGAGACTACTGTTATAGCGCCAATCACAATCAGTATTAACTGTAGAATGAAAGAAAAATACTATTGATACAGTAAACTTGTCATTTTATAGACTAGAGATTGGTGATGAATCTCCTTTCTATGGCAACTATGTATTGTTTCAACAAACAAAGTGCTAAGTAGGATTTGCAGCTGAGAACAAACCTCCGTTAAAAGATCATGAATAACTGAGACCAGATCCATAACCTGTTGGAAAAAGCTGCCATCTCTTCTAATAGATGGAAGAAGTGTTTTCTGCAGTACAACCAGTATTGCAGGCTTCTAAATTATGAAGCCACACAAAACCAACGGCAGCTAGGCACTCACTCTCCAGCTAAAACTGTAAGAACAACACTTGCAATATCTGCAGCCACCTGATCTGGACTAGCTGTGCCAGACTGTCAGGAGCTGAGTGCCAGTCTCCTGCAGGTTCTGGACCAAGCAGTTTTTCTGAGGGTCAGAAAAAGTGGGAAGTCGCACATCATCGCTTGCTCAAGGGACTGATTGCCCCTTTACTACTCGTCCTGATCAGAAGACAGGAAATAATTTGTAAGAGGACTTGTAGTATGAAAAATTAGTAGTTTCAGGAGAAAAAAAAGATGTTTTAAGGTGGCAGATGAATTAGAAGGAAAAAAATCATTCCAGAGTTAATCTATTTAACCCACCAGAGACTACTACCATTCTCGTAAGACCTCATCCTCAGCAGCTCTAGACAGATTTAGCCAAATCAGGCCTCAGCCTTTACTCTGGAAGCACCTTAAGCACATAAGACTGTTTTTGTCTCATAGCTAAATCTAATGAAAATCAAGTATATCAGTGTACACAGAATAGCAAAGCTCTGCTTTGTATCAGTGTTACCTTTCACAGTGAACAACTACTTCAAACTGCAAACTTATCAGCCTAAAGCAACTGCAAATGAACAATTTGGGCAAAGTGATGAACATTTGCATTGAAACATAACTGCAAATGACGAGTCAGCAAAGAAATAGATGGAAAGCAAAACTAATTTCACATTAGGAAGAAACCTGCATTTGGTGCTTTTGCTACTACATCCACATGAATTCAAGGAAGGATTTAAATTTCCTGTACTCCAATCAGAAGTCTTTCATGAACAGGTAAGCCTGTTCCAGGTTTGCTACCCCTTTTTTTCATCGGAAATCTGAGCAAGGCAATAGCAACATCAAAGTTTATGAAAATAAAATTACTGTAACACCTGAACTAGTTAAAGATTTCTTTCACTATTTTCCTCATTTCTCTTAAAAGAATGGTGACACACATGGGTCATGTTTGTGCAGGCTGTATAGCACTGGTCTGCAGCAATGCAAGAATGGATTTGTGTTTACTCATGATTTCAAACTGCAGAATTTAGTACCTCTTCTATCTCTAATGGTTAAGAAGCAAATGAATTGTTCAACTGATACTGAGCCAAGTTATATAGTGCTCTCATTACTTGCAATTACAGAGTCACACAGTGACTGTTTTAATTCCTGTTTCCATCTTTTACCCAAATTTTGCAAAGCCCACCATGATGCTGGTCCATCAGTTATTTCACTAAAAAGATGAATATGAAAACTTGTGTTACTCCACATAAACTCCAAACACAAAATAAGTGTAAAGTCAAACCGAAGATGACACCTTCTCTAAAAAAGACAGTAGCAAAAACCATCACACAAGCTAGCTACATTGGCATATGGTCAGGGAATGGCAGCAGAGGGCTCATGCAGCCCAGTTAAGAGCCATAGTGCTGTGATGCAGTGACCCCAGGTGCTGAGCTTTCAGACCTGGGACAGAGGCCAGATGGGAAGACATGTTCTAGTGCTTCCTCTGTCACCACTCTGGAAAATGAAACTGGTGGTAGAAACAGCATTTCACCAAGGGTTCAGGGGGACGATGGCTGTAGCAGCCAATCTGGTTAACCAATGGGTTATGATTTATGATTTAGGGAAAACCAGTCATGACCGATACAAATGTCCATTGAGTTCACTATGACCTTTAGAGTGTGACTACATTAAACCTTACGGACAAGCAATATATGCTAGCAGCATCTCACGTGAAGATCTCCAAGAAATGATGACCCCACTGCAAGCACCAGTAGAAGACTAAGATGGATGTTAAAACTAGTGGTAATACTACTGCAGTCATTAGCTGGCTACAATTCATACCCAAGATGTACGGACACAGATCAGATGGCTGTCAGTGAAAACATCACAGATGCTATCTCTTGTCATTAATGTAAAGGTTGATACCGCTGCTTCTTTTATGGGCAACCGGGTATATCCCAGTGACTGGAGAGTAACCCTGGCCTCTTCCATCCTGAAGCCTCATTCATCCTGGACAAAAAGCCCTGCTCCCTGAAAGGGAAGGCCTCCTGATATGTCTAATCCCCATAAAACTCCTAAGAAAAACTATGTCATGACATCCACAGCTGCAACAGAGAAGAAGGCAATGTCCCTAAAAAAGGAGTTAGCCAGATTCATCTACCAGTTCATTCTCATAGAAGAGGGAGTAAGAACATGCGCTAAAATTTTGTGTCAAATTCTTGAGAAAAGCTCAGAAGTCAGAAGGATGAACTTATACAACCATAAAACTGAAGGTTAGCAGAGATCAAGCCTTCATCTTCACCAGACTCAGAATTAGGCATCCCAGTACCTTTAGAAGCTAACCTTTCCTGTACATCTCTGCACTTGGGAAGGAATAACCACACGCACCAGCACAGGCTGGAGGCTGAACGACTGGAAAGCAGCTTTGCAGAGGTGCCCTTGGGGGTGCTGGTGGACCATGAGGCAGCAACACCCCCCTGCAGCAAGGGAGGCCAACAGCAGCAGCATTATCAGAAGATCAAGGAAGGCGATCCTTCCCCATTCTTCAGCACCAGTGAGACTATCTGGAGTGGGTTCTCCAGTACAAGAGAGATACAGACATACTGGAGTGAGTCCAGTGAAAGGTCTTGAAGATGATAAAGGGACTGGAGCATCTCACATACAAGGACAGGCTGTTAGAGCTGGGACTGTTTAGTCTTAAAAGAAGGCTTAGGGGGATCTTATCACTTTGTATAAGTATCTGATGGTATTTATTATCTTTATAGAGATTAAAAATATGTGTATATATGCAAATACTTTTTATAAATATTTAAAATTATATTCTATTTATATAAATACCACTAGGTACTTGGTGTGAAGCAAATGAGCCAGATTCTTCTCAATGGCATCCAGCGGGAAGGTAAGAGGCAACGGGCACAAGCTGAAATGCACAAAATTCCATTTAAACGTAAGAAAAAGTACTTTTGTTGTGGGGATGGTCAAACACTGGAACAGGTTTCTCAGAGAACTTGTGGAGTCTCCACCTTTGGAGATAACCAAAATCCAACATGGCCCTGAGCAACCTGCTCTAGCTGAACCTGCTCTGAGCTGAGAGGTTGGAGACGTCCCAGGTCCAAGGTCCAGAGGTCCCTGTCCCTTCCATATTCCGTGACTCTGTGATAATAAGCACAGAAGGTGAAAGTCATACGTATAATTTTTCTGTATCTTTCAGGGGAATCTGACTATGTTCATTAGCAAAGTCCATGGAAGTCTGAAGCTGCCAAACAAGTCTGAATCTACGGAGGATCAGAAGGAATTTTTTATGAAGGAATGACTGGTGAAAAGCATTCAAGACAGTAGGTAGATTCAATGACCTTCACCAGAAGAACCTGAACAGACAGGGTAGCTTATCATGCATGTTCAGGAGCCTCTGCAGTTGAGACTGAGGAGATAGAGGTGAACCTATGGGACATTAGAGCATATGTTAACCTCAGAAAGGCATCAGAACAGAAAAGCCAAATCTAGGGATTTTCCTTATCCTTGAAAACATGAAAAACTAGTCAGTTTCTTGTAGAGAGTTTGAACTAAAATAATTTTGGAATAACATCCCCATGGCAGATCCAAAATATCAGAAACAAAATGGCCACACCAGAAAAGACAGCAGCAAATCCTGATCACACCAAAGATGATATTAATAATTCAGAGAAGGTCTCAATGTCCACGTTCACGCACTCAGCAAATTTTCATGACATCAGCAGGACATGAAGTAGAGCTGTAATATCCTTGAACTTCTTCATGTGGAGCTGCACTGGTATCTCTGAAGTCATGAGCCAAAGTTATTAATTACTAACAAAGATAAAGGGAAAGGGATTTGGTTTTGATTGGACCATCATGTTGGTAGGGACTGTAAAGCAGAGCAAACTCACAGATGGAGACAGGCAATCTGTGCAGCAGAGTGTTTGGGTTGATTAAGTCAGGCCTGCATATCTCCTAAATAAAAGTAGAGAGGAACAGGAGGCCCAGGAAAGATTTGCTTTTATTTTTTAAATGTTATCGGAACCAGCTCTATATGATGAAAAGCTGGCATTGCAGCATTAGTGGTGGGACACTAATGAGGGGTGCTGGGATCCACACAGAGGCACAAAGTCAGAATAGGCAGGATGGGGAGCAAACAAAGGCATCCTCCTTGAGAAACACTGGAATTGCCTCTATCTCTGTCTTTCTTCAATGTTCTCTCTAGTGTGGATGAATTGGAAGGTCATTCAAAACTCAAGATTTTGCAATGTATGGAGCTTCCCAGGAGGTATGCTGGAAACAAGCCTTTCCATCCAAAAAATAAAAAGTTTGCAATTCTACAATTCTTAGGGATGTAAAATTCCTCCAAGGAGTAGAGTCATCTAAAGCTTTCCTCCATCACAAATAGTTATCCAGTGCCTGACAGACTCAGCTTAAATCCCAGAGACTCAGGGGAAGCCACAAAGATGTGAAGGATAAAAGACAAAATTAGGCTGTCAAACTTGTGAAGGGGGGGGTGGTCAGAAGCAGAATTGCCCGGCTGAGAGGTGAAACTACATCATCATGGGTCAAACCGCCCAATATGGCAAGCCTGGAAAAGTTTCCACAGAAGATAAAAGCACAGAAAAAACAATAATATATTCAACAAAAGAGAAGAATTAAAGGTGATACTAGTAAACTGGGAACAGAAGAGGCTAATGGGGTAAAGTCTTGAAAATGGCTGAATGCCATCAAAGGATAGCATAAAAAAATATTGAACTTGAGCCAAGATAACTAAGAGAAACTGAGGAATGCCTTTTACACCTTTGAAGTTGAATGTGGACAGCAGCAGGGATACTTGTACTGTAGGGGTCTGCAGCGCAAAAATGTTTCCCGAGTACTAAAAGTGGTTTGCATGAACAGTGGAGGTACACATATAGGCAAGTACTCAAAAAAGAAGCAATGAAGTTGACTTACAAGATAAGCAGCTATGTAAATAGATATACGGACTGAAAAAAAGGAAAAGAGATTAATTCAATTTGTTATTTCTTCTTATTAACATGATTTCTTTTGCATGATGTACAACTGAAACTTTACAGTGCTATAAGACAGCAAAATTTAGAACTTTTATTTTACAAACCTGAATGAAGTCAAACACTGTAAGTGGAAGTAAGTCATCCAGTACTGCAGTATCTTTTGAGAATCTGTTAAGCATACCACCTATGGATTAAGAAAAAAAACATAAAAGAAAAAGTTAAACATTTTAACAACCCCAAAATCCTACATTTATTACTTTAACAAAAAGTCCAGCTTTTTCTGAATACAAAACATTAAGGATAAGTACAAGATTTTTCCTAGTACAAGCAATTCCATTACAGTTTAGTGGAGCTAAAGCTTCTTTCCCTATGGAAGAATTTGGTTCCACAACTTCTGTTTCAGCTTTTGGAATCTCAGAAAAAATCCCAGGAAGATGTAATAAACCCAAAGAAACATAATTAAACAGGATTGAAGCAGAGGCACAAAACATAAGGTCTGTGTACCCCTCACGCAGCAGGCTCTGCTGATACACAGATAATTTGCACATCAGCATTTGTATGAGTTTGCACATCAGTTTCTTACCTTGTGAGCAGAATTACTGTATTAATCACCAGGTAACAAAAGAACTAAGAATATAATGGGAAAATGAAGGAGAAACCCTATGTTGTGTTATCATTTACCAGTGTCTCCTGTAATCTAGTATGCACTGGAAAGAAGGGTATGGGATAGGAATTTCAGGTACAGCAGGAGATGGAACTTGTTGCACCAGTTATATAATAAATTCTCTATCAACTCCAGAGCCAAATTTGAATATGCATACCATTATTCACACTGATGTTTTATGCCATTTTAGTAGGACTAGTCATGAAATAAAGCACTATTTATCATCCACACCTGACTCCTTGTCACTCACCACATAGCTGACTATCTCTTTTCTATTGCAGCTTTAGGCAAAGTCTATTCATTAGAAGTTATTCTAGTTTTATTGCCTCAAACAGTTAATTTTCTCCACCTTACAGGGTGATATTTCAGAAGCAGAATTGACAACTGAAATATATCACACTTAAAGTGCAATCAAGGTTCATTAAAAGATTCACAAATTACTTTACATGGCAAACTTTTAACACTCAGCTTGACTGAAAATGTAAATGGAAAGCAACAGTATCCTTTAACAGAATGAAAACTGTTTAACTGAAATGAAACCCATACATGAGTCAATTGGTTCCCATCTCAGTTACCTGCTTTCCATGAATTGAATGTTGACATAGGTGCATGAAGAACTGCGTGCACCATCTTCTGATGAAGAGTTTTAGACACGGTTATAAGCGTATGCACAAGGGGCAAACCTCTGAAGATTCCCATGGCAAGCAGAGTATCTGCCACTCCCACGTAGATATAAATGATGTAATAGGTGCTAGTGTCAGTGACAATCACAGGAGGTTTGTCAGAGGTACTGTTTTCTGACTGTGTTGCATTTGCTTTCAAAGCAGTCCTGTGTGATGGAAATGAAAAATAAATGCATTACTGGAAATTGTGTTTTTCTCTACTAAATAGTACTCCAATATTCATTTGTTTTAAAACTATGTTAATGGTTAGTTATATATATTTCAAGTAATTTTTAAAATATTGTCCTGTATGTATGAAACACAAAATATGAACTACTCCATGTTCCACTGAGGCAAAGTTACTCTGTGTGTGTTCAGGGGTCAAGGCAATAAATGGCTTACTCATCTCCTCAGATACCTTTGGTGATTCAGACACCTATTAGCATTTGTAGTAATTTCTGCAATTAGTTGCAATTGTGCAATGAAGGGGTTTTACAAAGATGGAAACTAAGCCATTGGTATAGAACTACGACTCCTCCAACAATTTTCTCCAAACTACTGTGAAAATGTACTGCTTTGGTAGTTTCTTACAAATCTACTGCTTGTTTAATCACTGACAAAACTAGCCTAATCAAGGAAAACACATCCACTTCTTTTAACCAGAAAAAATAGTTAAGTGTTGAAAAAAGTTAATTATTATGGAAGAAAAATGCTTTAGGTGTACTATAAAAATCATAGGCCTTAGTGACCTATTGTAAGGGGACATCAGCAAAAATCCCTCCTCCTCCAGATCAGATCTAAGTCACCATATGCTTTCTATACTCAGACATACAGACTTAGTGCTGCAGGACAAACACAGGGATCAAAAGCATTAACCCAGGAAAAGCCATACCACTGCTCAGTATGTTTTAAGTTTCACCTGCCTGACCCTGTAACTTGTCAGAATTTTTCATAGGTGAGCAGAGAAAATTGTACAAATGAAGTGTTACGGGAACTGCTCCCTTAAAATGTTCCTGAGCAAATGTCTCACCTGGCACCTCTGAAGGACAGCGGCGAACAACAGTGTATTCAGGACAATCAAGTCCATGCATCTCTAGAGTGAGATGACCCAGGAAAAGTCTTGTGTGCATTGTTATGTGCTCAATAACAAGGCACAAACCATTTCACTGTTAGCACTTAAAGAAGTACCAGCTTAAAATACCACCTACATGAAGTATCTAGGTCATCCATCTATGAACCATTTTATTGAATATAAGCCAGTGCCTATCCGTATAGAATTCTGGCAGAATTTATTATTTATAGCAAAAATCAATATAAAGGACACCTCAATTTCTCAACAAATGATCACCACTACTTACTTTTTAAGAAACCATAACCCAGCAAGAGAAGCAGCTACCTGTGACCAAAGAAAACAGAGTAAATTTTTTGTATTTTCACTGTATGTACTTTTTCTTACTTGTCTTCTTTCACTGACTTTATAATTGTTTTTAGAGAAAGCATTATAAATGGATGGAAGTAAAACTACCCTGAAGCAAAAACCTTGTCATATCTGCTCCCTCTTTCCACAGAAACCATTTAGACCATCCCACCAGGAAAGCTACATTTAGACTTGTATTACAATCAGGCTCTCAAGTGCCTAAATATTCTTTTATTGTTTTTTACCGTACTATTAACAAAGGCTTCCTAATGCATTCCTAATGACAAGGAACATTCATTGTATGCTTTTAACATATTTTAATTTTTTAAGATTAATATTTTTTGATTGCCCTATAAGAGTAAGTCTCTCAATATCTTCAAAGGCAGGTATTCAAGTAAGAATGTCAAAACTTTAACACTGTTATTTTTGCATTGTGGTTCTTGCTAGCTTGTATCTACATTTGATATATCTACTTATCTGATATTGCTTGGTGCTAGTTTTACATAACTCCACATAACCTATTTTAATATTTTTTAAATGTGGAATTAAACCCTTTTTATTGTGATGCTTCAGTGCTCAACAGAAGCATCTCTGTACACGTTTTCTTACCTGTCCACTGAGACACTGGAGATCTTCAAATAGTCCACCACATTTCAGTGTGCTCTATCTGCCTATGATCTTTTTCCTAAGGGTTGAAACATACTTTCTATGATCCTCTTCCCATATATTTTTATGGAACTGGCATAGGAATGTGTTGTGACAATATCTCAGCACATAATTGAAGTCTTCGTCTTGGGAACCACTAACTTTTGCAGATCTTACAGTAAATAACTCAAGATTGACCTTGATGCCCTGAATTTAAGCATTTGTAAGGATCATGCTTCTTTCACAATAATTTTTCTACATCTTCCAACAGAATTCTTGACTCCTCATAACACAGGAGTTTTTTCAGCTGTGAAGTTGAAGGAAGACCATATTGTGACAGAATAACTTCACAAAGCCTTTCTATGTGTCTCCATTCATAATTGGTCTTCTTCCAGTTCAGCAACCCTAGTCTCTAGGTATTACATCTTGGAAACACAGTTTTGAGCCACTTAAGTGAGCTACACACACACACATACACACACAAATCTAGGAAGAATTTACAACTGATGCCCTATTTATGGTGATCTCTGTGGACTCACCTTGGAACCTACAATATAAACCAATCTATTCTAAATCTAAAATAGTATCTCTATCATTTCAACAACAGTCCCACCCAGCTCTAAAGGGTGTCAAATCTTCACTTTCAATTTACTTGTCACTACTCTCTCAGTTCAGCACTCGGATGTTGTTCATCGCTAGCTTCTCTTCATTGTCTAAGGTTAAAAGGGTACAGACTGTTAGCACAGGCCACGTAACTACTTGGTATTTCATCTCAGGGACAGAGGTTTGCTAAAGGTTATATAGTCTGTGCTGACTGAATATCTTTCAGCCCATTAATTTATCAATAGGCTTATTACTTAAGTAATAATCACACTAGGATGTTTAACATAGATGGATATATTCTTTGTCATAAGATTTGTTCTTCAATTAGAAGATGAGGCTTTTGAATTATTTAAAAAGATTTTAGTCTAATTTTAAAGCAAAAATTTGTAATCAAGATTAGAAATGGACGCTGAATATACCGGGATAAATCTGACATAGTTCTAAGTTAAAATTTCCTTTTCCCCTACAACTCTCATTCAGCTTTGCTGCTGTAGGTTTATGCAACCATTTTCCACTACCATGAAAATAAGACTTACATGGTAAGAACAGCTACACATCTAAATACTGTATTGCTTCTGGAAGTGGTTTAAAAATTTGGGATCTCAAACTAGATCTAAGCTCCAGGCTTTATTCCTGGTCTAAGGTCTAGGCTTTATTCCTGGTCCAGAAGGACTACTTTAAATCACCTGCAACATAACAGTAGTGTTAATTCAGGATACTATCAATCATATCCTTCTCCAAATTTGATGATACTAGAAGTTTGAGTGCCACCACAAAACTGCTAAAAATCTCTCACTGACATAATCAGCCAGAAAATAGTCCTATATTCTTAATGGATTCTTCTTTTCTTTCAGTTCATGGTGAAAAATGCCAAGAAAAATTGGTACTATATTTTATAAGCTGACATATGAATACAGTCTCATTAATCTCCCAGTCTTCTCTCCAAAACATGTTCCTTCCCTCAGAAAACACTTGATTTAGGATATTAATTGTAAAAGAGAACACTATGAGATACTGTATATATGCTAAAAGTCTCTCCTAAATTGGGAGACAAGACAAAAAGCAGGTAATTTCTGTTTTAAGAAAAATAGTCAGACTCACATGATCAGGCAAATGTTCTTCAGCACTTTTTCTGACAGTGTTTGCCACTGTACTTGGAAAAAGTCTCTGCATGCTGCAAGAATACCCTATCCATCTTTAAATGCCATCCCAGGCATTCAGCTCTCTGCCTTACCACTCTTCCTTCACTAGGAGCAGAGCTACTAACAAATTTTTGAAAGCAATTCTCCAGAATTTATGTATGTGCTCATCAAAAAAACTCTAGTAATTATTGTTGCTAACCCCCCAAAACTCTGCAAAGATATCTTTTAATGGAAAATGGAAGATTCACTGTGAACAAGAGACCTGCATATGCAGCAGAAAATAACTGAGATAATTTGAGAAGGTGGGTCTTCTGCTGCCACACACTAATCACTATCTTCAGCGAGAAATGCTCATCTAAAGAGTAGAAAAGTCATTGCAATACCATTTAACAGCAGCTGCCAATAAGCAATACATACATGAGCTAAAGTCTTGATGCTGTATCTATTTATCCTTTTCGCATCACAGAGAACAGTTTGAACAAACATCATTTGTAGTAACATGATATCAAGCGTAGATTTTCTTACCTCAATTAAGAAGACAGTCACACACAAAATTAGAACAAAAATCAAGTTTTTGTGGATGGTAACGTATCTGAAATAGGTATTCCATGTGGTAACAGTACCCATACTTTCAGCATCATCAGTGAAGCATTCCTGTCAAAGAATTGGTAAGGTCATAGCAAGAATGATAACAGTATCTATATATGAGAATTTCTGACATGTGAATGCTGACATTCTTTCTGCTAACTCACTCCAAATAATTGAACTGCAGCATTCAAATTAGCAGATAGCAGCTGGAGAGGAAGGTACTGACTGATTGAGTCATCTCTGATACAACACCGCTTTAGAGATTATTTGAAATTTTCAAACACTGAAAGAAACAACCAAGATTTGTCCAGCACTACTAAAAGCCCAGAAATGGTTAATCAATAGCTATTTTCTTTCAGTGGAGATTATTATCGTGCTGTTAGAGTAAATTTGTAAATACTTCAAGGGTGTTTTTTTCTGCTGAGATCAATAAAGCAAAAGAAAAAATGGGCAGTGCTTCAGGAAATTATGAGTTTAAATATTTCTTGTAGATTTTTTTCCACCTAGGAAACTTCAGAAAATGTTCCTATTGTGTGAAAATCAGCTGTCAGTTTTGAAAATGAAAGTAGTTCAACATGACCAGTTGATAGTTATTTTTTGATTTTAGTTGATAGTGCATAATTTCCAGCACATCTATAAAAAAAAAGAGTAAAATCCAACTTACTCCTCTGTTCATTATCTGTATCAGAACATAAAAGCTAAGCAGTCTGACAAAGTTGTCAAATATGATCCAATTCCTATTCTAAAAATGGTGCTACTGCTTCAAATGTACTTTGCTTTTTCCATAAGCCTTAACTTTTCAAATGTCAATTTTACATAAGTGTATTAAAAAAATGCTTTTCCATGTTATGGTTTCAAATTTCATTTTAGCATAGATCTTAAAGGTAGATTAAAGTGCATGAGATTAAAATTCTGTATCAAAATTCTCTACAGATAGCATTCAAAAAATATAAAAAATCAGGCAAAATAGATTTTTGAGGATTTCAATGATTTCAAGGTGATATTTGAGTTAAAAAATATTCACAGACATTCCAAAAAGTTATTCCACAGAGAAGTACTGTATTAGGAATGAGATAGTCAAGTAGAAAATATACAAGGAGTATATTGCACTAAACTATCACTATATCAAGAAACAAGATGAATGTAAATCAACACATACCTTCAAATCCTCTTCATTGATTTCATCAGTTATGTCTAAGACACTGTCTCGAGACAAGCGCCTGGTGTAGATATCTATCTCAGAAGACAGGTTTGTCTGAGGCACCATAGACATTTTCCGAAATGTTGTACTTCCCTTTTTGGAAAAGTTTGGTCCATAGTTCACAGAGGTGCCTGTCATCAGGTTTAACA
The DNA here is from genome assembly GCA_026212715.1 of Elanus axillaris. Taxonomy (NCBI): domain Eukaryota; kingdom Metazoa; phylum Chordata; class Aves; order Accipitriformes; family Accipitridae; genus Elanus; species Elanus axillaris. The sequence goes on from JANZLQ010000005.1 coordinate 27,059,588, forward strand.
CAGATTGCCTCCTCCGACCTTGTAGGATATGGTCAGTGTTTAGCATGTTACTCCGAAGCAGACCTACATCTCCCTGTTCCAAGTCAGGTACTAGTGAGAGCCTCCTTTCTGGTGGGTCGTTGTGGCCATCTTCTATCCCATTGACCTGCAACCCGTTCTTCTGCACTACTGAGAACTTCCTACTTGCATTAAGGGGGTTAATAATTATGGAGTTCTTCCTTTTGTCATTAAAATCCGATGTTTGTTTAAAAGATTGCTTCTTTATTTCATTTCGTGATCCCGTGCCTTCTCCTTCAATGGAAAATCGTCGGAGAGTCTCGGTTAGAATTGAGTTTCTTCTCTCTGCACTGAACTGATCAAAAGAATCAAATCCCATCAGCTCTGAGCTGAAGTCTGGCCGTTGACCCTGAAGTTCAGAAAATGTTCCATAGAAATAGCAGCTCCCCTCGTGTAAAATTAATATTTTGTCAGCAATCTTTAAATGTTCCAGTTTTGAAGTAACCAAGATCCTAGTTTTATTTGCCATCAACTTGCACACACAGCTATAAAAGATGAAAGTGTTAAAAATTAGATTTTTTTCTTCATGATTCAATTTGCTTTTATCCCTTTCACTTTTAATCCATTTGCTTTTAACTGACCCCTCCCAGTATGAGCAGTCTTAGGTGCTCCCTCAAACTGCAAATGAGGTGGTTAAGGCTGAGATATGTAAAGGGCAAGTACTTTATTGCAGGAACCAAAAAAGGGGGAAATTTAATCATTTTCATATCAATCCAAAAAGCACAGTTCAACATGAAAATGAAATATTTCTTTTCATCTTAGGGTTACATAGATCTTTTGCTACCAAACTTAGAAGTATTACCTCAATTTCAAAACTTCAAACTTATGGTGACTGAAAAGCTTATGGATGGCAGTGTGTGTCCTTAGTGTTTTGAGCTACACCACCAGGACAAAAGTCTCTGTCTTTGGCCAACCTGCTGCCAATATCTTGGTCAGTGGGCACTTTCAGGTGACCAGTCTTCCAGTGATTAGAAAAAGACAAATATGGCTTTTTAAAAGAAATTATACTTACAAAGCAGGTAGTGTTTTAAAATGAAACCCTTTCTGGTACACAGATACACCAGATATAAAACAATGCACTCTGGGAGTAGTAGATTATAGCAGGCCCAATATGTTGACATGGAAGAGGGAGCAGTAATGCTCACACCTGGCCCAGGCTTGTTCCCAGCACAGTACGCTGTCCTACTGCTAACACAAAATACTCAGTCATGAGAATCCCTAAAAATAAACATCCCCAAAAGGTATAATTTTGATCACTGCAGTATTTTTGTACTGTTATTAAATTTCTGTTCTTGGTTTTACTTTGTGCTGCTTGGTGGGATTCTTAAATACATTCCATCAAAACAGACGGTACCTTTCAAATATCTCTTTTTCTGTAAAAATGTCTAAATGTCCAAAAGGAGAATCCAGGAGATATAAATCAGCATCTTTGTACACTGCTCTGAACAGAGAAAATGGAAATTACATAACTTTCACAAGTCTTATACATGTACATAAATATAATTCAAAAAGAATGCCTTTACAGTTTTGTCTCAAAACCTTGTAATTGATAGACTTTTCTACATCATCAATATGAAGCTGGAGTTCAACTTCAGATGTGCTCACAAGACATCTTTCAATAAAGCCTTTCCTTGCTGCAGACCACATTACAAACTAACTCAGTTTTCTATTAATTTCTGTGTAAAGGAAGCTATACAGCAGCCTTTTACACAGGTTACTCTAAAGATCTGTTTATGGCCTGAATCTGACAGCCCCCATTGGTGTACAATGACCATTTAAATGGGAATTTAGTACCTACTGTAACATCTACTGGTGCCTAAGGGAATATTACATATATGGAAATAAGTGCGTGAAAAGACTTAAGTCTCAGCACTTAGTTTTAAATATACTTCAAAAAAACTGGTGAGCAAAGAGAAGTGTATTTGTGAGCCACAAGCTTGCAAACATTACCTGCAATGGGAGTGTACAATATTTTGAGTCCAGGACATGAAAAACTATTTGTAGCTTTAGGGCCTTAAGCTGTATGTGCCTGGATGTGGCTCACTGAGACTTAAACCTGTGGTTAAGAAGTGAGGTTTTTAACCAATTTCAACAGAAGTTCAAAAAGGCCCTTTGCCTTCCTCTGTATGAAAACTGTGATGTGATATGAATCAGCGTATAATTAGTAAAGAAAATTTGGACAGCTGCATTTTGGTACTTTTTAAAGTACTCTAAAAATGAGGTTTAAAACCATTATGTTACACAATATGAAAATATTTCACCACCAGGAGAAAAAGACCTCAGTAATAGTATATTATGTTAATAAACCAAGCAACTTTATTGAAAAATCCTCTGTCATGATGGATTTCACTGACCATACATTATGATGTAGTGGCTGCACAACAACAAAAAGTTCATACTTGGGACTTTCATCAGCAAGAAGTTTGCAGGTTTTTTCCTGGAATAATGGTAGCACTCAAATTATTGCTCTAATTTGTTTGCTGGACTCAGTAACTATACATGACTGGCTTTAGTGTATCAGGGCAGTGAGCTAGCTCAAACCCAGCACATGCACTGTTTTTTCCCCTTGGTCCTTTCTTTCCCCTGGTTGTAGCTGCAGGCACTGACAGCGCTCTGAACGAAAGACAAACTCAGGCAAACTCCATCTGCTTCTCATGATGGCTGGTAGATGGCACTTCCAGGAGGGATTCTCATTTCACATGACTTTGCACAGAGTACACCAGACACATGTATGCAGCCAGTCCAAGCAAATAACATCCAGCTTATCGCCAGTGCAGATGGGTACAACCCGGGGCTATAGTCCTAAATTTTCTCCTCTAGCTTTCTTAGAGCTTCATCTGCAACCCACACCTCAACACCTGCACACCTTGCAGTATGCTGAGCTTAGGCTGGAGCCCAAATAAAATTAAAGGAGATACAGCCTCTGTCTTTGGGACATTTATTTATTTTAAAAATAGTAATTATATAGCTGACAATAAATATATCAGTTCTGCAACCCTCCAGTAAATGAGCTGTGACCATCTGTAAAGTGACAGACATGATTATTCATAGAATCTGGGAAATACTTCATATAAATCTTGCATTTTAAATGAAAACATAAGTGGGTTTTGCTGGTTGGAGTTTTTTTGCTCTGAAAGCTTTGCCTGCTCCTCCTCTCCTCCCTTACCTTACCGCATAAAACAGAACCATCCATATGCCTCTTCCCTCTCACAAATCCACTAGAAAGATGCACACTGAAAGCCCCTCTATTCTTATGAACTCATCTTTTAGCCTCACAGACATGTACATATTTCACGGCATGCCAGTGTGGATCACCATAATCTGATTTTACTTCTACCCAGTGTTCTGAGCATGGGAACCAGACAATTTGCACTTGGCACAGAAATAAATGGGGCCATTTATACATCGGAGCTGTCATTACTGGATTTCTGATGATAGCTAAGTGATTTCGCTGAAACACATAGCTAATTTATAAGACAAACACCTATGTTATTGTTCTGTAGACCTTCAGAATTACTAACGTTGGAATGTCAAACAGACAAGGCCAGACCATTATTCACAGGTACTGACTAGCCATTGCTTTCCACTTTTTCTTTTTAGAACAGAAAAAGACCAAAACTATTAGCAACATTTTTTGAAACATGGCTTTTTTTTCATTTTTGTTACCTGCAGAGAGGGACTTTGTCATAAATCAATATATATACTACTTTGTAGAAGTGTCATAGCAGGGAAAGATCCTGGAATATTTCTTATTTGTATGGGTTTCTTTGGTACTTAGAAAGCTACACTTAAAGGTCTGAATCTCCAAATGGCATCTTGCATCAGGGAGGGAACGATTCATCTTCAGCAAAGACATAGCAAGCATCTGACATCAAATTTTTCAAATTCAAGAAATAAATATGCAGGTGTACCACAAACACAACTGCATAGCAAAACTCAGATTTCTGATAGTAAAATGATGTTCCTGATATACCTAGAGGATATTTATTTAGCAGGACTTGGTCCACATGTATTTAAGTGCTTAGTCATAATACTTTCCTTATACATGAAACACTACACTACTTGGCAAAATACTTACCTTGCTAGTGAGAGTCGTGCTCGCTGGCCTCCGCTCAGAATGATTCCACCTTCACCCAGCACTGTATAATCTTTGTCTGGGAACTTGGAAATATCCTGTTAATGAATTTTTTTTAAGAATCAGACATGTATTTTCTATACCCAAGGAACTCAAGCTATAGACTGGATGGAAGCATAGTGTACAACTGTGTACAGATAGGTTAGACAGAAGTTGTAAAAAAAAAAAATGCCCCACAGAGGTTTATTTCTTTCATTTGTTTATGGAATCAGAAATGGTGATAAAAGAAAACATATCATTCTATCAGAGAGCTGTCAAAACCTGCAAGATCTCAAGAACAAATTGTCTTAATTGCTAGATTGCCATAAAAGCAAGGAATGTACCTTCATACAATATCAATCCAAGACATCAACCATTCAAGTTTTCTGTCAAATAACAATGATAAACTCATTCACCAGTGAAGTTAGGGAGAGAAAGAAGCAAGCTCTGGATCTGAGCTCTTCAAAACCCAGAGAAATTTAATTTCAGGCAGGTTCATTAAAAAAGGTTTGCAAAAATTCCTAGCCAGGAATGCTCAAGGTTTGCAAAAGGTTTGGGAGTGAAGTTCCACTGTTGGGCTGTAAGTTACTTACAACTCATGACTACACTAAAAATGAACCTTCATCCAATGATAAAAAAAGAAAATATCATTTCACTTTCATGTGAGACAGAGAAAGGAGAAAAGGACATCCTCATGCCCTATTGGCAGAGATGGCCAGAAATTTTCTTGAGAAGATCCATGCAAACCACAGTAATTCATGGAATTGGAGACATGGAGAATGGCTTGTGTGCCTGAAGGCTGTCTAGTTTTTCTACTTTTACAGTTGCTCTAACAAAAAAACATTAATTCTGTCTTCAAGCCTTACCTGTCCTACATCCTTAAGCCAATACAGTGACACCACCATCACTGTGGTGGTGGTAGTAGTTCCAGGGGACTTTTCCCAGAAACATGGCCTGGATGACCTCCCTGTGCCCCACGGAGCCTAGGTCTCCAGTGGGTACAACTCCAGGGCAGTTTGCCATGTGCCCAGCTAGAAGCCCCAAGCATCCCAGGAGCTCCCAGTGCCTCACTGCCTCTGCATGGCCTCCCACTCCCAAGGCAGGGATCCCCTGCAGCCAAGGGAGCTGACCGAGGCATCTGATACCACACAAAATCTTGTGCTTTACAAAGATTTTCCTTTTAGTGCAACTTCTGGGGGAGAGGGAAGGGGCATGCAAAATCCCTCAGAAAGTGAGCTTCTGGGAGCAGGCTTTAGGCAGTGCTCTGGAAGAGGTAGTTTCTTTTGGGGTCTCTCTTCCCACAGGCAGCCAAGGGGCACACAGGAACTCAGCTGCCTGCTTGCACTCTGCAGCACCCACAGAAATCCTGTGGCTTCTGAGAAAAAGACTGGAAGACATGTGAAGCACTTCCAGGGCAATACAACCTGGGATTTTAAGTTGAGCTGCTCTCCAGAAGTTCACATTTCATACAAAGTCAGATACAATCCAGTTTTTATCACCCCTGCTGTGATGTTGACAGTTAATTGCTCTTTGTTGGGCAGCCTTTTGGCATTCCAAGCTTCTGAGGTTTTGCAGAATAAATAAATAAATAAAAATCCCTCCAGAGTAATGTTTCCTTCTTCCTCCCCTGTAAATTGCCCTGACCTCAGGAACAGAGTGAACAATGCTGTTCAGCCCTGGATCAGTGACAGATGAAAGGTTCAGCCACACAAGGACTAGAAATTGACTGCCTGGTCTGTCAGGAAATGGGAGAATCTCCCAACTCTTTAATTTGGTAATAGCTTTTACTTCCTGACTTAGAGGATTCTGAACTTAAAATCAAGATGCTCTTATGTATGGAAAATCTATTGCAGGTGATTTTTAAATTCTTCTCATGTTAACCAATTATTTTCCTCTTGTAAAAGGAGAACCACACAAGCCAATCCCTGGTACTAAGATAACAGCTCAGGTATCTGCAGAAAAAGAGATGTGAAAAACAGTGCCAGCAACATTTTTAAAGGAAGATTTTCTGAACAAAATTGTCTTCCTATAGGTCATGAAGTATTTAGGGAGAACATGTGAAATTCTGGCATAAAAGCTTTTCTGGCATTTATTTGAGACGACCTGCTCAGATCACTTGTGGTTTCACTATGCATGCAGGGGTCATGTTATTCATCTGTAACTTTGACATTTACCCAGTATTTTCACCTGAACATGGGGTTTGAATGGTTAAGTATCTAGATATCTAAGCTGATTTCAACTGGTTCCCATGTCTACCAGTAGTGCTGCCTGTAATGGTGCTGGTGCCATTGCTGTTTCCTGATTCTACTTCTAAAAAAGCCCAGGTGAAGAACTGGGACCAGTGTGTGTTCCCCTGCAAGCAGGGTAAAATCCTAGACCTACTGAAATTATTTCCAGGGTTCTCATTGTTTTAAATGGTGGTGGGATTTCATCAGACATGTTTCTTTGCAGGTGTGTCAACATGGAATTTTAATCAGACCTTTAATGAGTTCCCCTTCTGCTCTCTTCTACCCTTCACCTCAGGATAATATATGGCATGGAACACACAAAGAACTTTTCAGTCTGTAATTATAATAATTAAGAAATGTCTAGTAATTTCTTTCAAAGGCGTAAACAGAATGATCAAGTCCAATAGACACACAATGCTATTTGTTGGAACATGCATTACCTATTGTAAAAAAGTACATAGGGCTGGTCCAAATACATCCTTGCTGTCATTTTACGCAGGAAGTGAAATCAAGCCAGGGACAAACCTAATGTAATGCTGCTGAACGGCACAAACCCCTGCATATTAATGAAGTTGCCACTGGATTTTCTTTAACATATCTGTTTCTAAATGCTTAAATTAAGAAACCTATTGGTAGCTATTCAGAGAAGAAACCCCCCCAGTTCCCAAAGACATTAATTACTTTCTTGGGTGCTTCTAATATCAGCAGCTAACAAAACTCAAGTTGCACACCCAAGGAGAAGGCACTCCTTCTAATATCTGTTTGCATGTCATAGTCATCTACCTCAGCAACAAAGGGATGACCCTCATCATAATTTGGGCTTGGTATGGAAGAATATAGCCAAGATAGGTTAAGGTAGTATCTCTTTTCAGGGTGAATAGGAAACACGGTCTCGTTATAAAAAAGGAAACCTGAGAATATTCTTCACACTCCAAGTCTTTTCTGTAGAGATTGTTACCAAAATAATTTGATAAATCATTAGCAACAATTCAGATAATAAAGCATGACAGAAAACAGTTTCTAAGAACAATGTCTTTCAGTATATAGTTGCTTTCTATATCCAAGCCTACTCAAACTACTCTAACAACAGAATATATGTATTTTACTTATGGGGCCCCACTTTCTTCCTTAAATATGCCCTTAATGATGAGGCTTTTGATCTTCCCTCTTCTGCCTTCCTTCCAAAAAGATAAAACAGTTGTGAAACCGATGGAACACAGGAGCAGTCTTGACTCTCGATTTTACCTTCGCTAACCCTTTCCTCTATCTCACTTCTGTTTTTTCTACAGTCCCAGTTTCTTTACCATCTCTATCCCCTTCCTTTTCTTCACTACCATTAACATTCCCCATGCTTATTTTCACAGTTCCTAGAAAATCCCCCCATTCACATTGCCACCTCCTTGTCACCTACCAAAGTACTCCCTTATTCATCATCTTCTTCCTCCTTTTAGAGAAGCTGCCTCCGAATACACTTTGCAACTCCCTTTCTGTAGTATGGACTATTTGCAATAAATTAGAAGACAAATACTGAAGCCTTTATCATATAAAATGCCAATTAAAGCAGCATAAAAGTTAAGCAGAAGCAGCAGCAAGGGTTTCAAGCAGGAGCTGCAATACTGTTCCACCCTATTTGATAATTTTTCTCTTCAGTTATAAGAGGGAAATTTACTGCTATCTGCTTTCTCACTAACATGAATATTTCTGTATTTCCAAGCAATCATAGTCAATTCTAATATACCAATGAGGTAGAAATGGAACTGAAACAAGCCTCCAGATTTTAATTCATTGATTACTAAAAAACTTTAGATAATTTGAAATGTCATTTTGCAGAAAGCGTAACTTTCAATTTGTCCTGATTTTCAGAAAAGTAATTATCTTGAAAGTAAGACAGATATGAACTAAACTGCAGAATTTGAATTTTGAAAGTTTGAAATCAAGTCTTGTGTTTCAGAATCATACCTACTAGTGAATATTTCTGTTAATTTTTAAAAGATGAAGAATTTTCAGTAATTTTTTATATCTTGGCTTGTGGGTAACCAGCTTGAACATACTCAAGTCCTCATTTTCCTCTGTGAGAAGTCAGAATACCATATCTCTTTAAACTATTTCAAATCAGAAATTACTTCTTAAAATTTTATTTAGGTAACTCTCCTCTCTCTGCCTATGATTCTTGAAGCCAAGGCTTGTGTTAGATTTCAGCTTAACCATTTATGAAGGATTCATGATCCAAAAGCACAAACTCTGTTTTCACAAGAGTTTGTGACCTTAAGCAGAGTGTCAGACTCACCCCAAACTCACACAAATGCTGGCAAAACTTGCTTTCCCTATGGTGAAACACAGATTTTTGAAACATGAAGTAGTCGGTATGTTGCGTGTGGGTAGGTTAAATGCAGGGTAAGGGAATTAAATACGATTCCAGAAGTGACACATAAGATAGGACAACATCCAAGGTAATCAGTCCAGAGCCCTGTACCTAAGAGAGGGAAAGGGGTGGGGAGAGTTGTCTTGACTGAAACAGTTTTTAACTAAATGATATCAACACAGAACAGTGTAGGGGGGTCCGTTAAACATATTTACTTGATTGTTGATAAACTTCTTGAAGTCAGGGCATTTGGGAGTTTGAGTCTATTTTTTTCTGTAATTGAGATGCTCCCCTGCCATAAAGAAACTGTGCTAGCCTATTTACTTCTAGTTCCCCCAGGGTACTCACTGTGTCAGCACACTGACCTGCCCATGATTTTGGGACACAGACAACAATTGCAGTTAGAGGAGCCTGCTCATGCCAGTGCATCATACCAGTGCAAGGTGGAAAAAGTATAAAGGTAGCCAGCTTTTGAGCCCACGTGTCTGAGATGCAATGGTTGCAGTGGGAGATTCGACATATTATATGGACTTTCTGCCTGAGAGAGGCATTTATGCTATTTTAGCTGTTTACATTAGGATGAGATGAACTTCACCTTGACATGCCTGTTGCTCTCCCCAGCTACAAAGACAGGCTAAGTAACTTGCTCTCACGTAGTTTACACTGTAGACATCTACCTGATTAGGTAACCAAGCTACCTCTTAATATCCTCTTGTAGAGAATTACCTACTACAAAGCACTCAGTTCCAGACTTGAACCCTTACTGTTCCTCTCTTCCACACACTTTATTATCTGCCTATATCCCTTATGAAAAACGGGCACAAAATCAGGGCACAAAGTATTTCACTCACTGACATAATAACCTCTCAACTACTACTGACTCAATTATCTGCCAAAAAAAAACCCCAAACCAACCAACCAACCAACCAAACCCAAGGAAAGCCAAAACCAGCACAGATAATAGGGACTGGAGCAGTACAGGATGCAAGAACATGTGATTCTGTTTCAGGGCATCCTTGACATTGCAGTGAACTCGTCACCCAGGGATAGATGCCATCCTTTGCAAGGAGATGTCAAACACGCAGGAACACAAACCAGGGCTTGGCATATTGACTTTTACCTCTTTCTCTAGTTATTCTCTCTATGATCTAAGTTCTTAGATGAATATGATCTCCTGCTCTCCCTGTAAAACCAGCTCAAAACCCCACAGAATCTGGCCACAGATTTCTTTACTACTATTATATGATTTGATTTTGCATGGAAATACTTCCTCTATTTGCATGTCATGTTAAACATTACATACATGAGCAGCTGGTGGCTCTCAAATCAGAACATGTGTTTACTTTAAGAGTGGTAATCTCTTAAAGGTAGTTTGCCATTTTGTGTTTATGGGCTCTTAGGTAACTACTGAAGGATCAAATGAACTAACTAGGTGGAAAAATATCTATCCTACCTTGCAAAAAGGTAAAACCAGAAGCAATGGAAGTATGGTTTCAAAACTAATGCATTACTGCACCCTTCAAATGGAATATGATAGTTGTTAATTTTTTAACAAGAATAACTATAACGGGCCTACTTCTGCAGTCTTGACTGGAGGAACATATTCTCTTTGGATGATTTTGTTCAATGTTAACAGCATTTTGACACAAAGATTCCTGTTTCAGCTGTCCAAAGGTTTTACCTTTTTAATTTAGCAAGTGCTAAAACCAAACAAAAATCTCACACCCTGTGTATAGTAGGCTATTAATACTGATTTTTCAACCTAAAAATCCGAAAATCAAGCCACATTCCTTCCCTGTTTTTCATTACAACAGTCATAAGGATTTTGCACACCCAATTGGCTACTCCTACAAATTCCCATTTATACTCATGTTATCCCTGCCGTGACATTAACACGACCTTTCAATCTCTGGGGAAGTCACACTTGTGGAATTACATCAAATTTAGTAGCAAGTTTCCACAGACATATAAACTCATCCAGTTCACATCTCCCAGAGGCTTTTGCTATTGAGCAATGAGAATAAAAATCAATGAATTATGCAGGATGGTTTCTCAGTGTTAGATTTGTTCATAATTGGTCCTTAATTTGAAGTGCTAGGCAAATGTTCACCTTCTCTTGCTAACTGATTTTTATTATGAATGTGATGAAAAGTACTTGATAAAAAGGGTAAAACACCTTGTCAAAAAAAAAAAAGGTAGCATAAGCTGAAGTAGCACCAATTCATCTTATCTTACTTTTCAAGTACCTTTAGGCTTGCCTGTGGGGACTGTCTTTAGGAAATGAGTTCAGAATCCGTACCAAATACATCTTGGCTTCTCTCTATCATAGCATGCCAATATAGGATTTTAAAGGTAATAGATTTGTGATAATACCTGCACACTCAAAATTAAACCCATTCAAACAATTCATTTCAAAAAAGCTTCTGAATAAAAGACAAATGGTAAGGGCCACTGATCTGTGCTGACCATCATTTTAGAAGACATGTTAAATTAGGTGCTCACCATGCTTGCTTGCTCTTTCTCAAGGAAAGGAAAAAAAGAGGAAGTAAGCAGCAGAGAAGGAACAAGCAGCTCTTCTCCTATGCCTTTTTTAAAAACTTTTTTTTAAACTGTGATGTCCCACAGAATGTATCATGTAATTTAAATGCATTCCCTTGAGTTCAGCATCAGACAAGAATAAAGGCAATGTCTACGCACCACTTACATCTCACTGCAGCCACATTTAGTTTGTGCTGGGCTTTCAGAAATAATTCTTGCCAGTAAGGCTGCTTCTAGAGGATATCAAGAACACTAAGGTAGATCTGAATTATAGTCCCTTTATCTCAACTCCAAAGCAGTCTTTCTTTTGTTCTGTCACCTTCCACTGCTCTTTTCTTTACCTCTGCCCATTTCCAAACTGCAGTAATTAGAATGACAATGTAAAACATGATTTTACCTCCCTTGATGCCCTACTTACCCTCAAAGGAAAAATATAATCAAGAAATGTAATTATAATCAAGTTCTGAATCATTTTATACATATAAAGCAGGCTACACTACCATAAAAACACACATATAAGCTGTACAAACAGAAGTTCAAAAAGTACCTTAGGCATGCTTTTACTGATGGACAGAGAGATGCATTTGAGAACCTTTCTCATGCTTCTTCAGTATTATATATATATATATACAGCAACATCCTGAAATTATGACAAGCAGTAGCACTTAGAGCTGATAAACTTTGCTCACTGAGCCTTTGACACACAACTATCTTTCACTGCAGATCGTTTCAACAACTCAGATCTCATACATTCGTACAGGGTTTCACTGAGATATCCCTTGCTCTTGGCATCCCCAAGTGCCAGAGAAGGCTACAGGGCAGAGCTGTGAGAACCAAGGACCATGAAACCTATGACACTATCCTGTTGCCACATGTGTCATCAAGTGGAACTACACTCAAATGAGCACCATTAAACCACAATCTTCCCATAAGTAGACTCACAAAACAGTGACATGATTCACTGCATCTAACCATTCATCAGTCATGCACCTATGTTGATGGGTGTTGGGTGAGACAACAGTTCTGCTATGCATGAGAAAAAAGGATACTTGAGAGATGTGTAAACACTAACTGAGCCTGTAAATCCACGAACAGACTGAAATCCCAATGTATTGTGCACTACACAAACACTTTATCAAACTATACTGGCAGAGTATTTACAAAGGATGCAGTTCTCCAATATATCATAATAATTTTCTTTTTAATCTTCATCTTCTATTTCACAGTACAACATCATTAACAGGTGTACTGACACAACTGGAGGGTAGGTGAATTGTAGCAAAGCAACAAGAATAAAGCTGAAGGCAGAAATCTCTTAAGCTGACTATACAGGTCAAGGAAGTACAACATGTAGCTACACTCTTTGGACTAAAAAGCGTCCCATTTTAGTGTTCTAAACTGCTATAAACTTATGTGACCTCATAAAAGAAATTAAAAAAAAATCCTTTTGTTGCTCATAGTTTCATTGCTTTCCAGTAATGTTAATTGTGAATATTCAAAATTCATTAAAGAAACCATCTTTTTAACCTTCCTTTTGATGCTTCCGTTAACAAATGGAACAAAACATCAAGCTGCAAGAATATCTTTCAGAAAAACATCAACAATCCTTCTTCCATTCAAGAAAAAACTACCAAAGCCCACCTATTTTTTAGGTAATGGTTAATATAAGCAGATTTACCATTCTTTAGGACTTTACAGAATAAAAATCTAACACATAACACTTTTAACCTCTAAATAAAGATCCGATTTTCTATACAGTGACAATGTTATTCTTGGACACCTAAAAATATGGAAAGCTCTGTGAAATATTTATTTGCACTTTCCATCTTTCATAATTACTTTGAGATATATTTACCTCAAGTACTTAGCAACTCTAAAGAGGCTGTAAACGACAAACAAAACAAAGTGCAGAGTGCTTGTATGAAGTCACCCAGCTTCAGTGTCCCATTCTGCTGACAGACGAGAACAGGCCCAAACCTATGTAGATGGTATGACGTGACCCACATAGAGTAACCTGTAGTACTTTATTGTCACTAATGAAGACAAAGGGAAAAAGACATCAAATTTAGGAATTGCACTAAATCCTCACTATGCTTTCTCTATAGGGTGATGGTGGAGATGGAAAAGCAAAGGGGTCGTTTTGCAAGTATGTTACTTTTTGCAGTAGTAATACATCTATTTGCCCACTGGGTCAAAGAAGATGGCTTTGTATTCCCAAAAAAGTTTTTGTGAGCATGGAGCTTGGAAGTAAACCTCACTTAGCCCCTGTTAAGAGCAGTATGTTAACTAAGTTCCAGCATATGTGCAATAAAGAAATAAAACTCTCTTTTATCACCAATACTTGGTTTACCTTGAAGAGCCCATAGAAGAACTAGACTCAGCAACAGGCCTACATTCAGGTGGACACTATAACTACATAGGAGGGTTGCAGAGAAGGGGGCAAAGCGAACTCCCTAAGGCAAAAACCCTCTGGTACCTCTCCTTTCTGAAGAATGAGAACACACACAAACCCAATCCAACAAAGCACTAACCCTTGTAATAAACCCCTAAAAGGTCACACTGGGGAATAAACAGGGAATTAATATTTTAAATCCATCCTTCAATCTGCCATACTAAGTCCTGTTTAGCAACTAAGATGTGAAAGCTAAGGAGACTAGAAAGCATAATAGCAATAAGGTAATGCATTTGGCTTCTTTGCAGACCATCCTGCCTTCTCTTCAGGCCAGGCCAATTTATTCAGCTTCAGTCCAGAAGAAAATATGCTTATAATTATCAAACTTGATCTCAAATAATGAGCCCTGCTAGGAGGTGAAGCATATCATTCTGCACAGAGTTGTACCAACACAGATCAAAGCTGGCTCAAATAAGCCTGTTTGCAGAACAAAGGAGCTGCAGCCTACCGACACACCAAGCTGTCCCACCAACACCAAAACACTGAGACGTCCCACCAACACCGAGACGGTAAGCCATCCCACCAGCACCAAGACAGTAAGCCATCATTAACCACCTTCTGCTCTAGGAAGGGCCTGGGCTGGGAAGCCTCTTTCGGCAAGGACACTTTCGAACTGCTGAAACCAGTTGTTTCTTGGACCTTTGGCATTAACTACAACTTTTATGACTGGGGTTAAGGACTACTCTCTTCAGAAAGCCTGACACAGAAGTTGTTAATTCTGCCTTCAGAAGCTTTCAAAGATTTCCAGCAAACCACAATCCAAACAGAAGCCTGAAATGGCCATAAACATATAAGAAAAGATTACTTTATCGCTTAACTATACCCTGCTCCGAGATAAAGCACCATAACCTCATCTTATTTTTAAACAGACTGGCTATTGTTTTCTTGCTTGACTGGCACTAAAGGAAAGTATGTTTCACTGTGTGGCCTAAAGACAGATCCTATTCAGCACAGTTAAATATTTCTTGTTTTCACCTATATGTTACAGACAAAATGCCTGATCTTAAGGCATAGCAATAAGGGTGGAAAGGTCTAAAATGTTGGCTCCTTTTGTATTTTGCAATGTGAAAAGGTATCTTTTCCTACACTACCCTCTGGCAACATGAAACACACACAAGGACACTTCCACATCATTGTACTAATTGTGGGCTACATGTCACATAAGGATTGATCCTGCAATAATTCCCAGTGTGAGAATTTTCAACGTGCACACAGAAAAACCCAACTTCAGTCAAGATTTTCCTCTAAATAATTCAGCTTTCTGGCACAGAGTTTTAATTATCCCTAGAGCCATTTTTGAAGTGCAAAAGAAAGGAGGAAAACAGGTTCATTTCCAAGATTGTAAGGAAAAGCTTCTTTATGGGGGAGAAACATGAAAAAAAATTTTGTAGGAACAATAATTTCTACATCATTTCTTTAACATTAACCAATGTTTACCCAGGTTTTTAACTAGCAAAGACTGAGAAGGCAGACACCTTATAATATCTGAGCCAGCTTATGTAGCTCCTGTTGTGTAAACTACCAGAACCAGCACGCTCAGTGTATCTCCCAAGGAACTGGCAACAGGCCGACTTGCAATTCCACAAAACTGTGATGCCAGACCGAGTTCCTTAAATCTCAGAAATGTCTTGTTTACTTAGAGCTCCACTCCCTGACTTTTTCTTTGGGGTTTTTCACTTGAGTTGGGTTACAGGTCTTAAGAGTCCTAGATGACTGACCTCTTCCAGTTGGCAGGCTTTGATGACACTCTTGTATCTGTATTCATCATAGGATACACCAAAAATTATGTTTTCTTTTATTGTTCCAGGCATGATCCAGGAGACTTGAGGTGAAAAGGATATCCTTCCACTGTGTTTAATTTTACCCTGTGAAGGCTCCAATTCTCCCATTATCAACATCAGAAGAGAAGTCTGAAAAATTATTAACACTTGGTTAATATATCAGAGATCTGTACAACCATAAGAAATGCTAAACAAAGTGAGAGTCACCCTGCTAAGTCACTTAAATGGTACATTTGTCTTTTAAAGAGTGTCCCTATAAGTACTGATCTAGTGCAAGCTGCAATTAGTGGAGATTTTCATGATACGTATGGTTCTGAAAGACCTCTGAAATGAGAGAAACTTCATTCAATGAATGACAAAAATTGTGTAAGATAACTTGTAAAAAAGGCATGCTGCTGCAAACGTATGGGGTTTTAATTAAACTTCCAGTAATTTTACAAGGTAAAAATGTGAGCATCTGTGAGACACATACAGACTTAAGGTATTAGTATTTATGGAGAATGTTTTAACATTATCAGTGACTATTTTGTTTCTTCTTTGTACAACACAAATAATGTTTACAATTTTGCTAGTATACATAAGCCTTTTATCTGTATTGCCTTGAAAAATGCAATTTCTTTGTGTATGTATATACAATTGCTCACAAGCTACTCAGTGTGATCTGAATTTTCCTCTGTAACTGTTAACTCATTTACGTGAATACATGACCTAAGTATATTTACTACTTTCCCTTCATAAAAGAATTGATTGCAATTTCAGTACTGACATGTTATAATTTCAAAGTTAATCAGTAGCTTGCAGTAACCTTGTCACACATCACTGGCTACTAGATCAAAGAATAGAATTGAGAAATACAAGGAAAAATAAGTTACAAAGCCATTCCAGTGGTGTAATAAACAGTCAACAAAGCTGGGACGTAACAGTCAAAGATCTAAAAATCTGTCTAAGTCACAGTTTCATGCTGTCAAGCCCAAAGATCCTTTGACAAGTTTTACAATATGCAGGGGGAGTCTCACGAGATTCTTTCCATTATACCAGAATCTGACTTTCCCAAAATGCTGAGTAAGACGTTTCTGATCTTGCAAAGGACAGCCACTTAGTATGTTTTGCACACTGGATGTTAAACTGCTGTATCTTGTGCCATACAACACAAATGGGGGGAAAAAAAAACCCCTTGAACCCAACCCCATCTAAGATTCAACCAGTATTAAAAGTGTTTATGTCTGGCTTCATACCTGTTATAGATTAAAAAAGTGTGCAGTCTGTTTCACAGTTCTGGAATATATAGCAACTGTCTCAAACAACATGAAGGGAACCCTAAATTACGAGGGTGTAAGGGAAGGAGAAATTCTTTGGGGGGGGGCAGGGATGTAAACCTTATTTTGTGTAAATCTTTCAGATAATATTATAAGCCTTTTATCTTTATTGCTTTGAAAAGTGCAAAATTTTTTGTGTGTATATACTCACATAAACTGCTTAGTGTAATGTGAATTTTCCTCAGTTTCCTAAGTAGCTGAATAAAGGATATACATATGTCCTTCAGCACTTCCTAGGTGACATTTTTTTATTACAAGTATGAAAAATAATATAGAAGCCTGGATCATACTGAAATTGATGGGTCCTTTGCCACTAACTCCACAAAAGACCAAAGATTTTACCCCATGCAAGTAAAAGGAATCAGAATATGTTCACCAATAATTTAAGCAGGAAAAGTTGCCAAACGCATAATGGATACTTGTTTTGACTTTCACATCTCCTCAGCAAAGCCAGTGAAGGTGAAAGACTCATCTAATTACTTGCTGTTCAAAGTGAGTAAGAGTATCACAGTTTGACTCATTTTGTATTAGTAAGATGAATCGGATGTGTTATCTGCAAACTATATGTATTGATAATATTTTGGGGTTCTAAAATGATGATTAATCTAAACCACAACTTTTCTCAGAAAACCACCAGTTTCAGCAGCACCTCTCCAGGCTTTCACATGGGACTCAGGCAGCGTGTCTGAGTGAGGCACTGTAGGAACTGGAGCACAAGTGACCAGGTACACCACATGTCCAGGGTACGCATCTCAGTTACCTGGCTAATCTGTGTCAGGCTTGGCAGGATATTGAGCATCTTGTGTTCAAACTTGCCCTTAAAATGTTAGCAAGGCAGGGAAAAAAAAAAAAGTCTGCTTTCTAGCACACTAAGCCATCTTGATATCTATGCTATGTTTTCCAGTTTATTCTTTCAAAGGCAGGAAGATTCTCACTTCAAAATAGTTTTGTTCTTTAAATTGCTATTTCCTTATATGTGCAAAAAATATCCAGCAAACTCATTCTCATATTGGTCACAGAGTAACACTTCAAATAACTATTGGCCATTTTGTTGAAACTTACAGTTTATTCATGCTTTTTCCTGCAGCTGTCATTTTTACAGTGAGCACAGGATAGCAATAATACAGTACTACAGGTAACAATATAGATAACAACACAATGTAATTCCTTAAAATTATTAGGACTTTTGTTGAAACAACAGAAGCAGAAATACCTTGCCAGCTCCAGTTGATCCAGAAACAGCTAATAACTGTCCCTTCTCAATCTTGAAATTTATATCCTGAAGAACAGGAGAGGCATGAAGGGGAAAATTACTGAAGAAGAGACTGTTGTCAGTGCTAGGAGCTTTGCTGTTGTTGTTTTCCTGGTTTGCTTTTACAAACAGCTCTCCAATTCCCTGCAACATAACAAAGATGTGTATTTCTATGTATGTAAAAAATAAAATATGCATATGCAGGCATGTATATCATACTATGTATTTATGAAAAATTATGAGCTTACTTCTCTGATGTTACTTTTCCTACCTATAACATATTTATTATATTCATAAATACATATATCTTTTAATGTATGTATTGGACTTGGTCCTCAATTTGTGAACACAAAATTTGCTTACTATAGAACTGCTTTCCAATGTTTATATATGCCACAGCCTGATTCTGTTTTCAGGCTGGCTTAAATCAGAAATAACTACTTATTACAGGCCTTAACACTTATTAAAAGGTCTCTTCCAAAGTTTCTCAAGGGCAGATAATTTGTTATCATGCATTAATTACTTGCCATATATTCCTTGCCTGATGATAGCTGAAGCCAGTCACAATGAAGGGGCGTAGGCTGATCTTTTTAAAAGCACCAAAGCATATATTGGTAAAAAAGATACACTCTGTGTTTTAATTTAGTTTGGGTAAAAGTACTAACCTCATCCCAAAAAGCTGTTACGTTGTCCAGCTCAACCCCAGTGGTTGTTAGATTGTACTCCAGGGCTTTATATTCTTTTTTCAGCAAGAAATCCTAAAAACATGGTGAAAGCAGGTAAGAGGAAACAGTAAGGCATGGCTGTACAAAGCATTACATGCCTGCCAACACTGAACACTAACTAGTATTTCTATGTTGGTGCTATTGCATTGTAGTGTCTTAGAGATAGGCATAAATATAGCTTATACAATGTATTTTGGATGCAGAAGGAAAAGTTTTTGAAACTACCAATTCTTTCATTTCTAGTGAAACATAACCATAAATGTATTTGGTTCTGGTTAGAAAGAATATAAAAAACTTGGCATCTCCTTTGCTTTCAGGACTTGTATCGGGCAGCATCACCCCTTCAACCATAATCCTTTTCAAATAAAGCTTTGGTTTTGGAGTAGGACATGGAAGGTTGCACTCTGGTAAACAGTGAAACAAAGCAGCTACATGCTGCTGTCTCCCTATTCCAAAACAGCAAGAATTTAAAAGAGTTAGAATGATGTCTCTACCAACAAAAAAAAAAAAAAAAAGGCAGATAACGATCCTGACCAGTACAGCACTGAAGCAGTGTAATTTCAAATGACACAAATCAGCAAATTGAAGCTTATGTTACCTTCTGGGATAGTATTAGGAAAAAAGAGTAAGCCTATGCTAATGTAGGAAAGATAACTTATCTATTCCATTATTTTGTTAAGGTTATACAATCTGTAGGTTATATCTCCTCTAAACTGTCTTTCTAAATTATGTGGAACCAAGTAGGTCTATGTGGACAATACAGTGCACAAACTAAGCAGATATAGGGGAAAATCAGTTCTCTACAATAAACTTGCAAATTTCTCAAATAGAACAAGCAGAAGGGAAAAAGCAGGTGATTAAAAGGGCAGGAACCGAAAAATGGGAAGGCAAAACACACACAGTTTATGCAAAAAAAGGAAATGATGGCTAGGCTTTCATAACAAAGGCGGTGGGGTCATCCAGTGGAGTTGCTGGAGCAGTAATAGTCAGAGAAAGTACACTGGTCCTGAAACATGGTCTTCATGGTCTACAAAACATGGGTCTATCTAAAGGGAAAATACAATAGGCCAGGGGACATATCTGGCCCAGTGAACTCTTTAAACTGATGAGAAATTAAATCAGAGAAATGTACGAGTGGCATATTATTTTTGTTTATGCTTCTTGTGACAAGCAAAGGGCACCAGCGTTCTGGGATTCTGTGCAGTCTGTCTATGGGTCTATACCAAACATGCCATAAAAAGATAATTATTTATGGATTCCAGAGCACCCACAGAGCTAATATCCCCAAAGACAAGCATTCAGCAAAGTGAGGGCAATGGTACGGCAACCAGGCTTGCCAGTTCTGTGACAGCTCATTGGATGCACTCTTCCAGGAAACAGGAGAGACAGGATACCTCCACTAACACCTAGGGAATCTGAGAGCACAAGAACTGCCTAAATTGTGACCCAGCAAGGCAGCCTTCTGAATGTCGAATAGAAAGGTTTATGGCTAGATTTCTCAAATTTTCTGTCCAGCTCAAAATCATAAAAACCCAATACCTGCTTCTTATTTTACACTAAGATTCAGATTTCTGATTAAGATCTGTAAGTTCCATAATATGTATTTTTATCACACTAAAAATAATAAAATCTATGTTTTACCAAAAACCGCTTTAAATTTGTAAAAAAAAAAGCCTAAGATTTCACCCCAAAATAGAATAGAATTCTTTTCCTGAGGTATGGTCTCAAAACAGCAGATAAAACAAGTAAGAGTTAATGAGAATTCACCCTGATTTAACTCTGCAGATAAGCCTCTCATGCTGGTATATGAGCAATTGATCTCAGTAGGTAAGGTAGGTAGTAATTATTTGACCAGTACCTTAATTATATTTACTAGTCATAATGAATGAGATGCACATTTGCATAAGATGCACAATCTCCTGCTGTTCTTGCCGCTAATAGCTAGGAAAACAGAAGAGCTGTGACTGCAACTACTGGAAGCCATGCTATATAAAACATGTACTAATTTTGTACTTCCTTTTCTGAAGGAAAAACATCTCTTAAGCACTACAACTCATGATATATTTTTATTGAGTTCCTTATTCTGCAATGAGAAGAAATAACTAAAAGCCACTGTTTCAAAAAAAGCAGCATGCAGATAGCATTAGACTCCCGTTGTTATGCAGCCTGGGGAACCATATAACAATATCAAGATTTATAATGACATTTCATGGTGTGTAGTCAAAGCAACATATAGTATACTTGGAAAGTCTGCATAAATGCTGTGTGCGTTTGTTGATCAACTGACAAGATAACATGCTATAAAGAATTAGCTTACGTACTTGGGAAGATTTTAGTGTATGTACCCTACCTGTATTTTGTTTATTGCTCCAACAGAGTCATACCAGGTCTGTACAGACCCAGGAAACTGCCTGGTCACTGTCATTCGAAGAACAATGCAGAAGGAAATGGTGGTAAATATTTTTCGGAGAATAATTCCTTTAATCACAGCATATGGAAGCACAGCTAAAAACACCACAAAAAAGCCTGAAAAGAAGAAGGCCGAGCTGTTGAAATATCTCACATAAGCAGCTTTTCGGGTAAGCTTCAGTTCAGTTCTGTTAAAAAAACAAATACAAATAATTAGTATAGGATTCCACAGTTTATATCTTACAAATATTTTGGATGGAACTGTTGGTGAAACAATTAACTCAGAGACTTATTCATCCTTCTTATTTTCTGGCATTGCAGTTAAAAAGCAAGATTCAAAACAATTTTGGGACCTAAAAAATAACTGGAACCAAATTTGGGACCAGAGTTCAGAGATGTCAGACAAAATAACAATGATCTATATCATGATTTAGGTATCTCATAAACCACAAGCCACTACTATTCCTGGCAAAACCATCCTTAAGCATCTAATGCTGTGGTATATGATACACTCCCAGAAGCATCATCCCATGCTTATCTGGTCATCTAGATATGTAACTCCCCTCGAAATAAGATACTTTGAAATGCCAAGTTTGCTATACATGACCATAAAAAAACCTAAGAACAATCCACAATCTGATTATAGTGTCATCTCCTTTTGCAGATCACCCTACTAACAGCTTCACCTGTGAAGTAAGGTATCAGTTAACCTCAGCTTGAAGAGGTGGGAGGCAGGGAGTCTGCTCTCCACTTTCCTTTCTCCATAGAAGCTCAGTTTACGGAGTAGCTTACTGACTGCTATGCAGTCAGGAATGCAACTGGTGATTACTCTTAGCTGCTTCCACAATGTCTACATACCTTACAACAAGCTATTAAATAAAAAGACAAATAATCCGGGGACCGTAATTCATTTTCTGAGTTGATAGCATTAACTCACAGTGCTGAACCTTTCTATTGACTGCTCTCATTTTGACCCTGTTCACTTCACATTCTCCAGGTGCCCTGCAGCTCAGCTTTGCCTGAACAGAGGAACCTCTGCTACAGTGAAAGTGCAATTACTCTACTGCAAGAGCAATTAACTGAGGCTAGAGCTGCAGCTAGACCCCAAGATACACATTCACTGGGGGACTGCTCTAATACAGACACTTCCAACCTTGGACTTCTCCAGTGCTATGCTATGGTTCAGGGGAACAGTTTGGTGGTGTGGTTTTCTACTTCTCTGAATACATTGCATAGCCCATAAGAGTGCAGGTATGTTTATTCAGACACCTGTTACAAACAGTTATCAGTACCGACTTAAGAGGGCACACAGGAGACAGCCCATATTGGTCCCTCTGAAGTGTCACAATTCCCCAGGAGGGTTTGCCTGCAGCAGTGTTACACCTACCGGATGGCAAGCCCTGGCAACTCAAGTCTACCAGAGCAAGGGCACAGGTCTATCTAGTTCATTAGAGTTGATTAAACTGGGCTGCATCAGAAAATGCCAGCATGCAGAAGCAGCCTGGTAATGACTTGAGTTATAAAGCACTGTTGCTAAAATACAGGCATGGCTTCACGCACAAGGTCTCGTTTCCTACCAGCTTAACAAGCTAACTAACTGGGAAGCCCTGCAGAGCTGGCTCAGCAAGCAAAATTCTACTGAAACTCTGACATTCCTGGGTTAACCTGCTCTGGTAATGTCATCACCAAGTGACCTGTTGGATCACTCAAAAAAATACAGTATTTTGGTGCAGAGAAGTAGAACAGAGATATTTTGATCTTGTAATATTGCTAAGCTCTTGTCTTTCAAAAATCCATGCATAATATAATAAAAATTGAATTCCAGTATTACAGAATTCACTATAAATTATTGTAGAAAATACATTTCACAAAATGACAGTTCTTTTTCCAGGTTTCTGGACCATTTTGTGGACTAAAATTTATGTAGTTCATTTCTACAGGATTTGCTCAAAAGACGTGGTCTCAAATTTCCTAAAAGCAATGCATATAACTAGTGACACCAGGGGAATCTTAACCTGGTTCCATCCTTGAGCTGGAACTCCCAGCCTGGATTCAGACTGAGCCTTCTCTGATCGTTTATAGTAGATCATTACAAATTTTAAGATCTTCCTTATTCTAAAGGTAAAGAACACTTCACTTTCTCTGGATTGTCTTTCAGAAAGCAGCTGAACAAGAAGGTGTTTGTGTAATAATATGGTTTCATCTCTTTTATTTACCTAATAATATAACACTTATATTTCTTTTATTTTCTTTTATTTTCCCAATCACACACCTGGCACAGAATTTTAATTCTCTGTAAAGGACTAAACAAACACATGGGATAGCTTTAGTGCAGTCAATCAATATGTCACTTCTCCTCCCTTTCCTGAGGACTCCTTGTCAGTAACGAAGACCTCCTTTTCATAGCTCTCAGCTAACTAGGTTAGCTCTCTTACCTCCTTTCTGCTTCAGGTCTGGTAGTTCCAGTCCAATCTTACTATTAAGTGAAGAGATAAGCATTATGCAAGGCTATCTACAGACAATAAATGTTAATGCAATTCTGAAGGATGTGTAGCTGTGCTACTTTAATCCTATCACAGATTGCATGTAACATTTAAAACCAGCTTTATTACATTTCTCAGAAAATGGCTGCAGAGGACTCATACTGCTTCCTTCACCACAGAATAGGAAAGTCTGTAAAGCCTTAAGTAACCATCACAAAAGGGCTTTTTATTGTAAGATGAGGATAGGGTTGGCCAGAAACAAACACAGATGCCACAATTGTTTTACCTGCGCAAACTCACCACTGAATTATCATTAGAACAAATGAGGAAGCAAATAAAAAAAATAAAAAAATCTCACCTCCATAGTGAACTTGACAAATTGGGAAAAAAACTAAGCTGCTGTGTGGGAATGCACGGTTAGTTTAAGGAGGATTAATGTTTGTGTGCTTTACTTATTTCTTAACTAACAAGACCACAGATGGTATTCATAGCCACCTGATTTTTTTTTTTCTGAGCACATAAAAAATTTGACTAACAAATGAGAACACTTACTCACGGATGCTTTCAATCATTTTTTCCATTGCATCTTCCCAACAATAGGCTTTAACTGACTGTATATTTTCAATTATTTCTGAGGTGATGACAAGTCTCTCATTGATCTTTCCTGCCCTCTTATTCCTACAAAGTAAAAAGGCAGTAGGTCAATCTTCATCCTTTTCATCCTGTATAGTTAGTTTGTACCCCATTATATCTTATGAAAACACCCTCCCTATATGCCTACCTTAAAATGTTTATTTTAACAGAATTATTATGAAGAATATGAAAGGAATTACTAGAAATCTAGTAATTGTTTTACTAAGGAGAAAAAACAAGCTCTAAAAATTATATATCAAGTCACTAACAAGGAGTTTTAATTCTACAGAGCATTATCAACATTTACTCCATGTTAGGCCTTTCATTTTGTTACATTTAAACAGCTGCTGCTAAATAAGTAAAGGCTTGTCTGTGACTTTCCCAACTCAGCCAACATCTTTGGACTCCTCTTTTGTAACAATGTCATAACTAGAGACCCTTAATCAAGTGGTATAAACTTCTTAAACCAATGTGTTTCAGGAAAATATATTGAAATATTTTAAAAGAGTCTCATCACCTGTATTTCATCATCATTTGTCCCAGCCAGGCTTGGAAAAAGGCCAGGACTATTAGAAAAGCAAGTCCAGAAAATGCAGAAGCTTCTAACATATCCCAGAGCAGTCCCATCAGCAGTGCCACTTGTAAAGGTGCAATCCATACAAAATGAGCCAGAGCAAGACCCTGTGGAAGCCCACAGCAGAAAATAATAATAACACAAGTTACAGATATGATCTGAAAACTATGTGAAAAGGAAGAAGTCATTAGAGTGACACTTTGAAAAATGTAATGAAGAACAGTACAAATATTTCCAGTGGTAAAACAAGTTTATAAAGGAGGATTTGTGATCCTAAGCACATAACATTCTGGATGTTAATTCTGATGACAGTGCAGCAACACACACATTCCACACCTAAACTTTGATTTTTGTAAGGCAAAGTTCAGTCTGCAATTGTCTCTTCACTAGGTATATGCATGAGGAAAAATCCCAGCTTTGTAAAAGTAAACAGAATTTGCCATCAATTCTGACTTTTTCAACCACTGCAAGATGAGAAAAATACACAGAGGAATCTTCTGACAGTGATTTAATCTGATATAGGAGGCAAATATTACTTTGTTGAAGAGATGACTGTTGTGTGAACACAACTAATTCGAAACAGATTACTGCCTACTTCAGTTGTGTTCCTTCACATTGGGGAGATTTTGGACTGAATCGTGTGATCAGGCTGCACAGGGGTCTGTGTTACTGCAGCTACACTGCTGCAATGATAGGACACTTGTCCTAGCTTGTTCAACTCTAGCTGACACTGCTCTATATAGTAATATGGTGCTTAAAATAAATATACCCCACAGTTCCAGCCATGTGTCTACAGTCTCTATGATCTTGCTTCTTTCATACCTGCTGAACAAAAGTTCATAGATATTCCAGCCCCCAAAGCCATTAGCAGGGATTTACCTCTGTGTCTTTAATGAAAGAGAAGTTTTACAGGAGACTCTGAAAGTATTGTCTAAGATGGATATGTTAGGAGTGACTCCTAATGAGGTCTTACATCAATACTTATTCACTTTTAGGAGAGTGGGTAATAGCAGGAACAGGATGCTGAGTATCTTTGCTTGTTCAAAGGCAGGAATGAACTGGATCACCTTAGTAAAAAGGTATGGTGATCAGGAAAAGAGGACAGGATTGAAGCAGCAAGTTCTGACCTCTGTATAACCCAGAGGTTTCCTGGCAAGTTCTCACTGGACTAGAGAACAAGCATATTTTTATGGTATACCTGTTTTTTAGGTTTCTTCCACTAATCATCATAGGAAATAAAGGATGTCATAAGTATCAGAATAAGCATTTCCATGACCACGTGCCAACACATTTTCTTGAGGCAGTAATTCATTTTATATCTACAATGAGCACTCAGTGCAGTTCATCATTTATGCTCTTTCCTTCCTTAACATTTGTCATGAACAGCTTGAATTATTGCATTTGTATTTGATAGATCACCAAGTGGATTAAACAACCAATGACATACCTCATCAAATTTGTTCAGATTGTTGGAAAGAAGACTGACCAATTGTCCAGTACTTATTTTATCTAGAACTCTGCTTGACAGCTTTAAGATCTGTAAAAGAAAACAAAACCATAGAAAAATGGCCATGTAACTCATCCCCATGAAACAGAATAAATACAGATAAAAATAATAATCAGTGGTACTGTAGTATAAATAACAATTCACTTAGCTGCTTATGCTATAAAGAAAGTCTCATTAAACTTGTTATTTATGTCACTTGAATTTAATATAGCCAGTAAATTGCTTTACAAATATTGATTTATCTACTTAGTCCTTGCTTTCTGTTGAATATGTTATGTATATAGATATATATGCAAATGCAAGTTTTAATTAAGCATGCATGCTGTATGCTGCCTTGCATCCTCAAAAACCTCCTACTGTGTCTATCTTGACAAGTATTTTTGAAAGATGTTTTCACAGTGAGCTTTATACTAGAGTAACTAATATGTTTGTTTAAATTAGCTGCTTTTGGTATTGGTAAAACCAAATACCTTTTTTAATCTTTGGATTTGCGAACATGTGATGCATCAGTATCTGTTGATTCTTCATGCTACAGAGATCTCACACAGTATCATTCCAACTCAATCCCTTCCATGTTATATTTATTGTTTAAATCTTCACCTCTAATCCTCTTTTGAAAATATTCTTTGGCCACCAGCATACGTTATTCATCCTTTGCAATACACGTGCATCACAGGAGCACAGTGGTAGAACAATTAAGGCATCTCACTACATATCCAGCAAGTCTGAACTCACACAGAGGCTGACTTCAGTCAAACCAGCTGTAGACAAGTATTTAATTCTTTGGACTTAAGAAATGGGAGAGCTGTCAGAAACTGATCTTAGCCACATTATTCTTTTGTGTACTTTGTGTACCTTGACTAACAAAACTATCAATCTTTCAACAAACTGGCCTAAAAGTTACGTAGGCTCCAGAGGTTTGGCTTTGAGTGTAAATGAAACAATTACCTTCTTATAAATCAAACTAAACATAGCTATCCTCATTTGCATTCCTATATGATGAAGGCCAAATATAGCAGGGTGTATGAGTAGTGTTCTCACAAGGAAAAGAAGGCACAAGCCAATGGCCAGGTAGTAGGCTATAGATCTTTCATCAGAGTTGTCCGGATCATAGGAAGCTATTATTCTTCCCAGCAGAAGGGGCTGCACAGATTTGGTGACTTCCTGCAGACAGAAATGAAAAAATCATTTTGGTCAGTAGTTTGTTCATTTTTTCTAAATGGTTAACATTTTAACTTCAAGTCACATCAACTGAGATTTACAGCCTTATATCTTAAATGAGGAAGCCAGGTCTGTTTGCTATGCAAACCACAGAAGGTTACAGTAATTGCACAGGAGAACAGACAACTCACTAATGTCTCAGTCTATGATGCTCCTGCAACTCCACTAAAGTGAATCTAGTTTGTAAATTTTGTTTGACCATTTTCTGCAAAAGTGACAACTGAGATTAGCTTCCATACTTTATTTTCAGAGCTGTAATGGGTTAGCCACATCATATGACTGAATCCAGTTTAGCAGGCTGGACCTCTGTTTTAGCCCCTAGGGAACAGTTCTCACTGCACTTTACTGGACTTACAGGACACAGGAAGACTCAGAGCTCTTGAAACAAACACCACCAAAACAACAGAGTGAGGATATAGCTAAAACATAAAGTAA
This sequence comes from Elanus axillaris, assembly GCA_026212715.1. NCBI lineage: Eukaryota > Metazoa > Chordata > Aves > Accipitriformes > Accipitridae > Elanus > Elanus axillaris. Next base: position 27,087,675 of record JANZLQ010000005.1, read on the forward strand.
GTGGAAATACCAACAGAATAAAAGTATAAACAATTTGGATTATCCTACTCAACAGTTCTAGACATTGTACCCAAGGTTGTAACAAAAGGAGGATAAGAGGGCATAAATTGTAGGGGAGGCAAGCTTAACAGAAGTCCCAGAGGGAAACCAGTCCCTCTTGCATTGGCAGCCCCAGCACTTCCCATCCCAGGATAAGCAACATGGTAGAGAACCAGAGAGGAAAAAGAGGTGGTATCAAACTGCTGAACTGCAAGGCATCCAAGTGATCTGCTATAGCCCTGACTTTACCTTAGCCTGCTATTAGATTTGTCCTCAGCCTCCTTTTCTGTTGTTATTAAACCCCCTAGTGTTATCTCACCTTTGTCTTCCATTTCCCTTCATGCCCCCATCATTCTCATACTTTCACTCCTATAATGTCATCCTTTTCCATCTCTGGCTCTTGCCCCCCTCCTTCCTTCCCCAATCCTTCCCCAAGAACTGCTAAAATCATCGCTGTGCTGCAGTCTAACGATTAGCTTCATCTTCTGCATGAGCTTCTGAAGGTATGAAGTATGTATGTGTTCCTTTGCTTCATTGTTATATTCAGTGTAAAAATACTTAGTGCTAAGAACTTTTATGCATGTCTCCTTATCCTTCTTTCTGTTGTGTCTCAGCAGAAAGCATCTGACACTTCAAAAATAGCAAGAAACTACTGAATTTGGTTTTGTACAGATGTGTTAAAATTCTGCAAAAAGTTATTAGCACTGCCTTTCAGCTGAAAACCACACAGACCACCATACAGAGAATCAGAGGGAAGCAAACTAGTGAAATTCAGCTGTAATTAATGTTTTGCAGTGACAAAGAGATTGGGGAAATCCCCTTTAATTTTTTTGCTTCTCCTTTGGGTTCCTTTTGGTCTCTTATACAAGAGCAATCCCAAGTAATTCTACTACCTGCACTGTAACCCCTTTTGAATGTCACTGTTGGTGGAGCTGATATTCATCACTCACTTTCTCCACAGAAGAGGTTAAATTTTACATCTCAAATAGCTTACCTGTACTACACACTACATTTCCCAAATTAAACACCACTCTGCCCCAACACAAATGCTGTAAACCTGGAGCCAGCTTTGACAAAGACTTCAGTGTTATTAGTAGGCAAAGGGAGGAGTGTTTATTAAAACACACATGACCCAAGGCAGCTGTGCTTAGACCATATGCATCCCGAAGCAGCAAACCAAAACTCCCCAAAACTCACAAAATACAAAACAGTCACCTCTCAAGGACAATGCAGTGCTTTCATGCTCTTAGAGATTCTGAGATAAGCTTTTATATATAGGCTTAGAATACCAAGTTGTTGTTTTTTTTAATGTACTCTTATTCCAGGGAAAATGCCACACTCTGCTGCTGTGTTTGTTGTGACTATAAAGGTATTGCATACATGCCTAGCTTGCTGGGAAAAAAGGTGATTTACCGACTAAAGGTAGAATAATGGCTGGCAATAATCCAAACCATTTGCTATCTCATGGGGTGTAAAAATCCACTGGTTTACTGTGGAGATTTATCAGCTTGCTTACTGAAGATACTGTTATCTAGTCTATATACAAGTGAAACTGCCTGTTTTTCATTTTTCCTTGTGTAACCTCAAAATTACCCATTGATACACATATGGATAAATAAACTGATTAGAATGACCTGCCTAAAAGGAAGAATGGGATTTGTGCACCAAACAGAAAATCCATTTTCAAGAGTCATGTTTTTTCCTTCTGCCCTTGCATCATCATAGGCCATTGAGAAGCTCAGAAATGGCCACCTCACAGAAATCTTAATTAAAAGAGCAATAATCTGAAAAGAAATGAGACTATGACACAGGATACTGTGCTAATCTGACCTGGTATGGCTATTCTTATGCAATGAGAACTTTTACATTACGTGTATCCCCCATATGCTCAATCACTCTGCATTTGAAGACAATAATGCACATCTCTGTTCTGGCATATGTCCAAGAAGTGCTTCAGGACTTTAATATCCCTCCCTGTCTCCTCACTCACACCCGTGACCTATATGCGTGAACTTCAGGAAATCCTCATTAGGGTCCTTTGGGATATGATACTAAAACCATTTCTAAGTTAATGTTAGCAGCTGCTGTGCCTGAGTGGAAATACACATTTCATGGGGATGAGTATAAAAGAAAAATGTAAGTAGAATCAAACTGATGTTCACAGCAAAGCAACCAATTTCTTAGCTGGTATCGTGCTAAAAAGCAAGATTTTCGTTTCACCACCACACCACCTTTTCTTTAAACTGCAAGACATGTCTGCTGATGAAGCATGGAAGCTGTTTCAAACAGTGGGGGTGCAGATATGATAAGTGCAGTAACTCAACATGGCTAACACAACACTATTTATGAGGGACAGTCGTAGTACTCTAGGGGGCCAGAGCGCAAGTGTCCACCCTGCAATAACATCATTACCTATGGTGCATGAGGGGAAAGGGAGAGATGGGAAAACTAGACCTAATTAGAGCAAAGCTGTGATGCCAGTTACAACAACAACTACAAAAACAGCAGGGATGCCAGCAGAGTTTAAACCACACTCCAAGAAAGGTGCTATGAAAATGGCTCAGGGATTAGACAAGAGAAGAGCTGAAAGGAAAGTGAAGTTCAAAAGAACGCACAACTTGGTTGCACCTATGCCAATACAGCACAACATCCTGTCCCCATTCAAATTAGTGGCAAAGCTCCCATTAATTTCCGTGAGCAAGGCCTGAAAAGAACACCAGCAGCTTTAGCAGCGAGTTTTTCGTCTTACAGCTTTTAATAAAATGAAGACCAATGATAACGAAATCAAGAATTTAAACTAAGATTTAATCTTTCTATATTAATTCTGAAAGGTGCAGATTTTGTTTCCAATGTCCTGATTTGCACGTCTGTGATTTCTTAAAGAAATTTAAAGAAAAACCAAGCAAAGAATATGACTCAAATATCCTGCAGTCCTGTTCTGTCCTCACATGGTCTAAAATTGTACTCCATTAAAAAAGTCCACACAGAGAAATCAACCCTGCAGTCCCACACATGCATGCCCACACACTCATTTCACTTGCCTGTAACTCTGGGAAAGGAAGTTATCCTCAAAATTGCCTGCAAAAGCCCTCAGACGCTGCTTAGCTTTTAACAGGAATGCATTACTGCAAAACTTTCAGCTGGCAGACTCTGCAGGAACACCTATTATAGTGTATGGTAGGCTAACTTTGTAGAAATGCTGGTTGTTTGTTTTTTTTTTAAATACAAACCTGACATGCATAAGGAGTTGCTGGCTTGGCAAGGAAAAAAGTTAAAAAATTAAAGGGAGTAATGAGATGGCAGGAGCAAATAAAAGACAGAATTGGGTAGGAGTCCACAAAGAAAGGGTCTTGTCCCAGAAAGAGTTGTCAAACAAGGTGAAGGAGTATAGAGAGAAGGGTTGTTAGGCAGCCCCTTAAGACAGCAAGAGGCCCTGTCCTAGAGGGTTAACTGCCCTACCTGGACAAAGACAAACAATTAATTGACTTATCAACTTCCATTCTAGCCACATTGCCTCCTGCCAGTCCTGCACAACACTCAAATAGCCAGAGGGTAGCCCAGGGTTTGATGCAGAAAAGCCCTCTAGAGTGAGCACAGACAGCACCAAAACCGTCATCTCCTCTCCTTTCTCCTTGTGCAGCCCGTGTGTAGGGAGAAGGCAAATATGGCACGTCTCTCCAAACCAGATCTACAGCAGCGGTGACTTTAAACTGAGGCGAGTGGCAGTGAGAGAAGACCTTAAGCTTTTCACTAGTGACAAGAGTCCAGCAAGCTGTGGAGACTTAAACTGGGAGAGAGCCAAGTTGGCCTGGGAGCTAATTTCATGATTTCCCCTATCTTTAATCAGAATTTGTGTACACACATGTGTGAGTGTATCTATCCGTGAAAAAGAATCAAAAAGATAAAATGTAAAGAACTTTTTCACTCTAGGTTTTATTTTTAAAATCAAGCCTTAGTGCTGAGAAATGTCAGAGTTGTTCTTTAGGAGTTACATCTAGGGGACAGTCTAAATGTGACTGCAAAACATTAAGGCCTATAGGGTTTTTTTTATTTTGAATCCATGAAGCAGCATGACAGACTGAGGTATATCCTAAGTTTTTTATAAACTAAAAAGAATGTGAATGCTGCACTTTAAGGGAGCAATTTCCATTTTCTTTAGAGAATGTCTTCCTTTTTCTTTAGACCGTTTTACTTATGTGACTTTCTAATTCTGTTACTGATACTCATTTCCCCATGATATGGTGTTACAAGAGAAAGCAGCAGTCAGTTTTTTCCATCATTCTTAGGGGAAAATCCAATCTGAAGTGAAATTGTAATCCATTATTAATTATCCAAATCAAATCAACAATGATCTAAACCAGAACATTTGCACTGTTAGCAGTCCAAATTAATACACTTAGGAATATTTTGCAGTACTTTCATCCCACGACCCTAAAGAAATTTACTTATTTTGTAATATGCAAGATCAGCCTGTCTTTCACACTACCACATAAACAGGAGGGACTCCTGTTTATTGGGGTGGAACCATTCCAGCATAAAACTAGTAGAAGTCAGGCTCCAAATTTGATGCTTAACCTGAAAAATTATCTTGGACCTGAAACACTGCCTGATGTATTAAAACTTTTCACCCTTAAAATCTTTCCTTTTAATACTGAAAAGTCTGCATGTAGTTAAGGACTTGTGTTTTAGTTTTCAGGATATTCTTATTTATGATTCAAGTGTTTTATACAAAATTATTAAAACTTGAGGGTATAGATGTTGGTGTGGCTTCACATAGCATGGCTGCCATAGAGCAGATGATATTCTTTCTTCATCTACCTACTAGAAGATCTGCCTAGCTTGAAACTTCCCTTCTACAGAGGAGTCAGCAGCAAGCTCATGGGTATGATGACAACTCTCCACATTACTTTCCCCTTCCTGCCTGGGAGATGGGTCATTCTAATGGGCATGAAGGTTTGCATTTCTATAACTCTGCTATTCTCTTAGAATACTTCCTTGGGATACTTGATAGAAAGCTATAAGAAAAGAGAAGTTTGGTTTTATAGCAAGCAACGTGAGCTTCAGAGACATTTGTAGGCTATTTTCCATAAATTCCCCTTACATTCTTCTTCTACCCAATCCATGATCTTGAAAGTACAGCTAAACTAGATCACATTCAACACTAATGCCAGTGGAATTAGTTCCTTTCTGTATCAGCCTTCAGAAAAATAAAAATCTGGCTTAGAGATCTGTCTCACATCTGAAAACACTGACTATCTGACCACTTCGGGCCACTTGGTCTATTATAGCTGCAGTTTCTGATACAACAGCATTTTGAACAGAGGAGCATGGAGTGTATTATCTCACTTTTACTACTAAACTGCAGAAACTTGAAAATAACATGGATATTTAATGTGCATAGCGGTTAACAGTAATTTTCAGATTTACAGTTTGGCTATCCAACACACCTAATGAGACACTATTAATAATAAACTATTTTCACAGCTCCTAACCCCCAGTGATGGGACTTTCAAACAGGTGACATTTGGTAAGTCAGAGTAATCCTAACATGTTGGAAATGGGATAGTCAGTTCAGACTTTCACATCAAGCTCCTGATCATACACTTTGGAGCACTAACAGCACCAAGATCCAAGCATATGTCACACGGTTATTTATGCAGAATTGTTACCACTAACAAAGGCAATTTGCTTATGGCATATATAAACCCGAATAAAACATTAAACAATGAAGCTGGCTGATTGGCACTTTGACAAAGTTGACCAAATCATGCAAAATTGCACTGTCATTTGGTTTAAAGTAGAAAAAACTTCTTAAAAAACATAGCATGAGAAGATAATTACTTCAGTTCAGCAGTGATACAAAAATTCAGGTGCTCTACCTGTACTTGAAAAAGCATATGCCAGCACCTAGCACTATTTACATTTTGAAATTATTAATATGTATGTTTTAGAGTTATTAAGACATTATCAGAAAATACCTTTTTTTTTTTTTAATGAAGGTCCCTGACTAACTCTCTGTATTTATCATCTTTATAAGCAATACACAGAGCAAAATCTATCGCTATTCACAGGATTCTGTATTAATTTAGCAATCCCTAAGACTTGGATCTATTTGTGGAACATTAAAAGTTTACTCAAGAGAAAAATACATCTTACCCCTAAATATAACATTATTCCATAGAACATAAATTTCCAGAAAAAGCATCGTCGAAGAGCATTGATAAGTCTGGGTTTTTTCTTTGAAGTTGCCAGCTCTCTGTCCCACTCTCTGAAAAGGAACCGAAAACCAAGACCGTTAAGTTGCATGAGCAAATACATGGGTCTATGGCTCTGACATACTTCAATTCACCCAAGTATATCCAAGGAGATTTAGCCAAGGTGACTAATGAAAGAAAGCTTTGCAGAGACCCTGAAGACTTGACTTGACAGATCAATAAAAGTTCAAACCTAGTTCAGCCACATATTTGGCAGTTTTAAATACTCAGCCATACATCACCCTGCAGGGAATTAATTCATGAAAAGGTCACATTGTATGTTTTAAAGAAACCTGCTGTACTTAAGACCAAAGCACAAATAATAGGCAAATAAATACTTTGGAGCTCTTCCAGCCTGAAAAAAAGAAAACACCAACTAAGTATCAAAAATGTGACTTCTCTACTGCACCGCATTATTTTTAACCTGTGTTGATGGGACAATAATTTTCTATTCCATAATAAATTGCTGATCACAAGCAATACTATATACAGAAAGCACGTTTAGTGAAAATTTAAGTCACAGATTAAAAGCACTCCTAAGAATTTCCTCAGCTAATTCTTTTCACCATTTTTAACAGAATATTAAATAACCAGAATATTCCATTTATAAACTATCAAAATACATTAAAAGCATACCAATGTTATCAATACTTTCCACCAGTTTTGAGTACGTATGTCACACTGCAATTAAGTTTAATTGGACTGGCACAACAGTGCAGACATGAGCTGCCCCGGCACACCAGGGAAAGCTACACTGGAGGCTGGGGAAGAGGGACCAGATTTAGGCACTTGTATCTCTAAGAGTTAGTCCCAAGTGTAATAGTTTCCAAATTAGGACCCACTGAAAAAGGGTAGAGAAGAGAGAGGAAGCCTAAATGAGGAAAGTCAGGGTATGATTTCTGCAGAAGCAACAAGTCTTTCAACAGTGGCATCAAAGGAAATTAAGAATGTTATTTAGATGAAGAAAAAATAAAACAAGGTTTTACATGGATATTTTGTGAAGAAAGAACAGCAGAATAGGGAACTAACATTGAAACTGTGACTCTAGCCTTGCTAGTCAACAGACATGTCACAGGAACCTGAATACAGTAATTTAAAGCATCAAGGTGATACAGCTGCACCAGGGATCCCAGTCTGCTCCAAAGGACAACCATGTGCTGAATGAAGACACGCTTGAGCCCAGCCTGCACTCAATGCCATTTAAACATTTTATCCAACAGCTTTTTAATGAAAATTGCAATGTGATTCCTGAAACAAAATTATTTCATGAATCTTTCATACCTTTCTAGTTTTTCTGAAAGATTATCAGCAGAGTCCGCAGAAGGGATTTGATAAATATCTGACAGCTCCAACCGTCGTCTGTAACCCTTTTTCAAAATTGGTTTTGTCCATCTAAACAGAAAAAAGAAAAAAATTTAAAAATCACCAGTTTCTGAGAGTAATTCTGGAGTTGCATTGTCTCACCCTGAATATTTTGTGCACAGCACCTAAGCATGTCTATGTGCACACATATATACACACAGACATAATATAGTGTGGCTCTGCATCATAGTTACCGAACTATATTCACAAACGTAACATTAAAAGAATAATTGCAGAACTGTGGCACTTTATCAGTTTTGGGGTTGGATCATGCCCCAAACTTCCTATTCAGTCAGCGGCAGACAAACAAACAGGGGATTAAGACTTTTGTACTGTATTTCCAAATATATGCTATGTCCATATAAATGAATAATAAATCAGAACTATAGTAAATTGGATGTATATGTTTCATTCCTATAAGACAGAAAATCTTAATATAGCTTGAGTGTTCCTTTGACAGCCTACATTGCAGTATGCACTTAACACACGAGATCTTTCACAGGACTCCTCATAAGATCTTCATTGCATCCATCATATGTAAACATTTTGCATTTCTTTTTTCAAATGTCATGTTTAAAAATTTAATACCAATTAAATTGGGCAGGATGAGTTAAAGCAGGAAAAAACTCTAGAATAGCTACTCTGTAGAGAAAATCTTTATAAGCCATTACTAATTTTATTGAACAAGTCAGCTCCTGAAAGGCCTATGAATCCCCAAGTACCAATTTGTACAAAATTTTGCAGCAGGTTCTCTTAGAACATCTTTTTGAAAGCACAGGACTAAAACAAAATATAAACAAGCAACCATAAGAACTAATGGTGTATTTTGAAACTACCTGTGTTTCTGCTTTACTGCCATTATTAAAAAACATTTCCTTAAAAAAATGAACTGCCTGTGAAAGAAGTAGCTTGTGGTTGATTGTTGTCATGCTTCCATATGTAAACACAGTTGGTAACCCCCACCCCATGATTCATGATTATGATAAAAGTTATGATCTGCAAAACCTCAATCACTTCAGAATTTTTTCTTTTAAATTGTCTTTATAGAAAACAGTTAACAGAATTGCAAAAGTAATGCAATAACGTTTCCCAGAGTCACTTAGAAAATACAAACAGCTTATTGGAGTTGCTTACCTGTATGCCTGTAAGAACATGTATCATACACACACAGTAACCCACATTCTCAATTGCAGCCTCTGATGGTATGAAGAGGTCGATACAAGGGTAAATGAAAATCATTAGATGCTACACAAGTGCAAAAAGACCTTAGCACAACAGTCAAAGCCTATTTGTGTGCAACTGTGTGCATACACATGCACACTCTAACATTTACTTTAATGAAATTATGAATTGTATGAGACACCAGTCTTTCATCCCCATAATTCCATAAAGCACAAAGATATTTCCCAAGTGAACAGTTACATCACATCCACTGCAAAGAGAATGTGTTCTAAGAAATTAGAAGATTATCCTTCATTTCTGCAATCATGCTATGGTTTCAAACAAGTAATACGGGCTTTAGCTCAGTCTTTGACACCGCTGTAGCTGAGAAATAACACACAATTTGTGGTATGTGACAGCAAGGCAGCTAGGATAGTACACTTTGGACCATCACCGGTAAAACATGCATAAACTTTACTGGAAACAGGGGCCAGTGTTTTCAGGGATGTAATAAGATGGGATTAGAAGAAAACTTTTATATTTAAAATAATACTGTTATATGAAAGTCTTTCACGGCCACTGTAAATGATAAATCAGGTATTGATTTGTATTTTGCCAGGTCCTGATGGCAGAAAGGACTGCTCACTATTGGCTTTGTGCACATCTTGTGGAGAAATGGCTAATCCTTGTCCTTTGGGAACAGAAACTCTCGTGTACTGGCTTCATCCGAAGTTCTGTATATGCAGCTATTTTGGCAATGATAAAATGAATACAAGTTATGGGACACTAAACCACTACTGCTGCTAATGCAAGTAAGTAACAGTACTTCTAAGCAACCTCTTTAATTCCCAACTCCATAGCTAAGTAATAACCTTGCTGAGCCCCTTAATAATGCTTTGAGACTGCAATAAGCAATTCCCAACTCATCTTGACAAAAGGGAAATGCTTTACAGTTTCAGACTTTTTGTATGTTTTGGGAAAACATTTTTCATTGCACTGTTTCCCTCCACACATTTGATTTTATTTATAGTTTTGATTAGCACCTACCCTGGCATTTTGCCACTCCCTGAAGTAACAAAACATGACTGCATTTAGAAAGCAAGCAGAGTGGCTACTTTATCATTTGGGGAAAGCAGCATGCTTAGCCTATCTACTGTACGCCTAGAAATGACTCTTGTTCTACTCAGCACTTAATCGGGTGCACTTACCAGTGCCACCTAAATTATGTGGTCCCTAAACCACCCTCCTCTCCCAAGTCAACAAGTTTGTTACAGACTTATCCTTAGTCCTTGTCCTCATCTCTCTGCTCATCAGGGTAGCTGCAACTACCGTAGATGAAATCCTCCGGCCAGCTAAAGAAGCGGTGCTGACACCTTCCACCAGGGACCTCCTCATCTGCAGCCAGGTTCCTACCGAGGCTGCTGGCAGGGCTTGCACAGAGATGTTCATCTCCCAGCTGCCCTGGCCTTACTTGGAAGTCCCACCCTAACTAGATCTGGCCAATTTGCGATCTGTGCCAAGTGGCTTCAGGTTGGAGTGGTAATCATGGGAGGAGTTGGCCTGTCACGTGCTGTTTGTCTCACAGTAGATTTTCAACAGCTGCTTGGGTTCTGCTGTCAAGAACTGTGGGAGGCAGTATATATTTTATCAGAAGGAATATGCTAGACCTAGAACACATAAATATTTCCTTAAACCAACCTTTTGCCAGCTTCCAATACCATCCAGTTTATCATTATGCTCTGGATTCTTTGCAAAGTTTTGAAATGCAAAATGGCTATAAATTTATTTTAACTGGGAATGTAATCTGTAGCTATGAATGTTTCTTTATCACCAGGTAACGCAGCTCAGTCAGAGTTTGTCAATGAATATGGCTCTTTAATTTTTTTACTTAACAGAAATGATTTGCCAGCATTAATTCTGAGTTTTTTCTTCTTGTGGCTGCTGAGAACAAGAAATTTATTTTAAAAGGAAGAAAGCAAGGAAGGGAAACAGATTGGCTTTACAGAATTACATTAGCAAATGCCACCGGATTACTGGCTGGCATTTAATGAACTCTTTCACAGAGAAACCTGTAGCGCTGTCAGAGTTTTGCCACTAACTAGGAATGTTATTATGGGTACACACACATGAAACCCAGCAGGGGACAAGTTTCAAGGGTGTACAGTAGGAAAGAAGAAAAGAAGGAAAACAAGTTCCACCTCTATTATTGATTGCCTGTAGCAAAAAAAAAAAATCTTACGAGCCTGATAGGTAAATATCATATACATAACATACTGTTTTAAGTTCCCTTTTGGTAGATTCCTAATGACCATTTCTCTGTCATTCACTTTAGCAATATGTAAGAGATTTCTTACTACAGCTATTTCTTTCTCCAGCATGTTCAGCCTCATCCCACTCGAGCAAATAATACCAATAGCACAGATGTCTTGGGCTTTCCAGAGGGTATTAACACAGACCGTTCACTTGTCAATAGGATTTGACTCTCCCTTAAGGCTGCTTTGCATGTCACTGAAGACAGAAGGAGCCTCTGTGTTGCTAAGCCAACTGCCCAGATCTTCCTCCAGGGCACAGGGATTCCTCAGCTCTATCAGGCCCTTCAGGTCAAGAAACATGGGGAGTTTGGATGGTGACAGAGCAGCAGGGCTGGGCTCTCTGAGGACTGCAAAGCAGAGCAGCTCTCCTGCAAGGGTCCCTGATCAGGCTGGTACCATTTCACCAGGTGTCCTGTGCACAAAACAGCAATATCTACTGAGCAGCGCAAGCGACCATGGCTTCACTTCCGTCTCTTACAATGCATTGATACCTGTGCGCAATACAGTTAGGCATATTGCCTGCAGCTCCTAAATGGACCTAAATCTTCATGGAGAATGTGCAAGAAAAGTGCCTCTGGCTTTAACTTATCCCTTCTTTTAACAGTTGGGGGGGTGGGGCAGGGAACATAATCAAGCCATGATTATGATACTTTGGAGCCTAAGTTTTCAAGGTGCTTGTAGAATCACGAATTCCTACTGACTGCAAGACTGAGGTACTATGTAGATCTCAGACATTCTCAAAGGGTCAAACCAGACCGGACTCTGTCAGAGACTCTGCACTTCCATGCTCTCCCAAAAGACATCCATCACAAATTGTAAATTTTTGCTCATTTTATACTGGAGGTGGCAGCTCTACTCCACTCAAAACTGTTTCTCCAGAAGAGCATCTGTAGCACCAGCCCTCTTCTCTGAGCATCCTGCAATGCAGCCGTAAAGGGTGACCCTAGCTGTGCATGATCCTTGCTAACAGATGGGACAAGTCAGTGCGCCCATGGGGCACAACTGCCAGGCACCACAGCCTAATTCCTGCACCTCTGTTACCCTCAACAGAGTAGAGTTGCAGTTATTTTGTTTCAAATGGTAACCTGCTGAAATAGCATGTTATATATTCTGTAAACTATATTAAACCTTTTACCCCTTTAAAAACAAACAAATGCAACACTCTGAGCTTAATATTTATACATAATTACTGCAGAGCTTCAACAATGAAAGGTAATGCAGACCCCAATAATTTCTGCTATTTTTTTTGTTTTCCCCAGATAACAAAAATTAAGATTTTAATTTCTTCACTAATAAACCATCTTTCCCCATGAGGTGTGGTCTGACATGGAAAATATTTAGCTGCAATATCATCGACTTTGCCACTAGCTGTGAGCAGCACCATTTTAAGAATAATCAATGTTCTGCTGAAACCCCAGGATTTCAATAGCGAATCTTAATTAGGATTACTCCACAGCAATTCTTGGGGGAGGCTTGCCTTTTTATGCCCAGTTTTTGCAAAGCGACACTTATTCAGATTATTATCTAATCTCTAAATGCTTTTTGAGATTCAGAATTTTAGCAGTAATTCAATACTTTTTCCTTACAGCTAGTAAGATAGTCAAAGTATTTTCGTTTGCAGAAGTATCAAGAGCTATTTTTGAGAGAAAAAAACCCCACATTAGTAGTACAAAGATACTTAAATTGTGTAAGATGCAAGGACAGAATACATTCAATGCAATAAAATCTGTCATTGGTTTAGAAACCAAAGTCAAGTGTAATATATGCCTCAAGTATTTCCTTAACAAAGCTATCAAAATAACAGTGGTGATGATGCACCATGAACAGGGTTTGCGAGGCTGTTTTAGCATATACTTACAGTGAGACTGGCTAGGAGAGGATGTTTCTTCACCTTCACTCTTTTTCTCAATTATATATCCCATAGCAAGAATAAGAGGAAGAGCTTTCTTTCTCCTAATCCTTTGAAAGACCAAGGAAAGTTGTGGCAAGTTTGCATCAACAAAACCATAGCAGAGCTGTGCTATTCATGATTGAACTGAATTTTAAAATCTCCCAGATAAGCCATTGATGCAACAGCAACAAATTTCACCCAATTTATCACTCCACTGTCTTAGCCATTTATAGATATATTTCATAACAAATTAGCATGCAGTTGCCTATCAAGTGCAATGGCCCTTTCCAAATCTGTAATTTGTTCCAACCCCAGTGACTGATAGATGATCCAGTATAAACACCCTCACAAACTGGTGAACACATTTGTGTCAGTTCTAACAGTGGAAGTGGAGGGTGGGAAGATTTTTTTTTTCTTTTTTTAAAATTTAAATACAAAGTATCAAAATGTAAGTCACCACTACAGCAATATAGAATGAATCTTGAATCAGGGGCTGCTTCTCTTACTACTTGCTCTTTGCCATCTTCTCTGTATCCTGGTATCTGATGCTGCTACACCTCAGCTTGACCTTTGCAAGTTAATGAGAAAATGTCTCGTATCTTCTGATTTCCAAAATGACCTTGGGCTTTGAGCAAAGCAATACTGGGATTTTTTTGTTTTGTTTGTTTTCTTCGTATTTGTTACCTCCAGAGAAATAAAAGCATCCCAGATTTTACAGATTAACCTTAAACTAAGTTAAGTTGAAACAAGTTAAAGTGAAATATCAGATTGACTCCAATACAATAAAGGTTCACATCCTTTATTTTAAAAGTTGAAAAAAAATTTTATAAAAAGATAAAAAACAACATTAAAACATGGGAAAGTACCTTTCCCAACTGTAACTTTGGATTTTCTCCTAAAGCACAAGCTTGCCCACGGAGTCAAGCATTAGTATTGCAGCAGGCCACCCCAAGCACTGCCTTTCAGGATTGATCCCCTCTCCCACCTACACTCTCCTGAAGGAAGGATGCTTACCCACATCTGACAGGTAGGAAGGTTCTGGTTTCAATGGAAAAACAATGCCGCTTCAAAATATGTCTTAAAAGCCTACTTATGCTCTCTTAATTTGGGGAGCTTCATGACAAAGTAGCCTTGGTTTAGCTACTTGCTGACTGAAAATGCTTATGCAGATCCTTTTGCTTATATGAGAGGGAGTGATATGTAAACACAGCCCGTGAGTTCTTGCTCATCTCACCCAGGCATACTTCCTCTCTTGTGGAAGGCAGTTGAATTGCATCTACAAGTTTACATTGAAAATTTTGCTACGTGTATCACTAAAGTCTCCTTATATGCTACAGTTTAATTTGACCTTTGACTTGTTTATTTTAGAGGACAAAATATGACACGTTATGACCCAGATGCCAGGTTGGCACCACCCTGCCCCCATAACCACTATACCTACATACATATCCTGCAAAGCAGGGGGTAGTGAACAAAAAAAAAAAAAACAAATCAGGATAATGGCAACCTGTAGAACTCTTCTGCAGTAAGTCACATTATTCTCACCAGTCTGAAAATTAGCATATTCAAAAAATGTACATATTCAGAGACAGATTCTTCTGTATGAAAGAGGTGATAATTGTTCGCTGTAGAAATATTCTGAAATTAATTGGACAAAGGTATTTCTGGTGTGGCAAAGTTAAGTCCTGGACAGGAGATCTCAGGCAGTCTGCACTGACTCCACCATACGCTCCCAGGACAAAATACAATCCTCGTATACCCCACTTTCTTCTCTACAGAACTAATAAGGAAACTTGGGTTTAGCCCATCCTTTGTGCTATCTACTTAGACTTTAAGATCTTCAAAACAGACATCCTTATCAAATATTTTCCAGTGCTTAGTACAGTAGACTTCAAATTTCTGTTAGGGCATTTAGAAGCCTCTATAATACAGATAATAAAACTATTTTCTATGCCATTGCCTACAGTATTAAAAAAGAATTCAAGGATTTGGATGGATTATTTTCTATCTCACCAAAATCAAATAAGCATGGAGGAGAATAAAAAGGTACAGACAGGTCTGCAAATCTTTCAAATGCTTGATCGTTTCAAGAGTATCAAGATGGTAAGTCTTCCTTCTGCAGGAGGAAAAGAAGCTTTACATGTATTTCAGAAACTCAGATGCAACTTGATACAGGCAACTGTGCTTTAGAGGTATAAAGCAGCCAGAGAAGGTAACTGTGCCACGCAGGGCTTGCATTTCTGCTCGTTAGACCAAAGAGGCAGTATCAGGGTGAGCCAAGGACACGATTTAGCCTTATTATTAGAGAAAGTATTCCTGTGGCTGAAATGATTTCAGAGTAGGAGACACAGCATCCACTCTCCAGTTCACTTCAAGTTTTGTATTTTACCTTGGAAACATTAATAGAAGTCAAATTTTCAAAAGGAGTCCAAAACTTGCATGCACATCTTTGAACCTTCAGGGAGCTGACTTTCAGAAGTACCAAAAGCTTGCCTGAAGGGCTGGCAGACCAACAGGTCTCCAAGGACTCCTTGTGGTGACAGACAAATGACCAGGCAGCCTCACAGGGCCGTAATCTGTGCTGCAGCTGCATCTGTGCTTGGTTATCACTAAGAGCCAGGATTTATGATTACCTGGGATCACTGAAAGGCAGGTCCTCAGGACTAGACCCATAAAGGGACTTAAGACTATATTATAAGAAATTTGCCATGTGTAAGTGTCTAAGCCAGCTGTCCCAGCAACTGAGCCATCACCCTGTGCAATTCAATCCACCTGCTCATAGCTGCCAAAGCACACAGAGGCTCCTTACTCAGAGAGGAAAGATGAGCAAGATGCTACAGCTAGGTATTGATAGGGGATGCTCCAAATATATGTTGGATATGCCAGTTTCCAGACACCTGCCCTCCAAAGTGAAATTTATTGACATGAATTAGGTCTTCAAGCTTCCTATGCAATACCTGGGATTTTTAAGAACTCAAGACAGTTTTAGGGGAAGTACAAATGTACACATTAAATCCCAGACTTCTCCAGGAAAATAGGCACATAAATCCTTCTCTGTTCAGGAATCAAAATAGTAAGTACCCTCTTGGTATTAAACCCTAAGATACATAGTCCAAGGAGAGAGCAGGGACTACCTAGGGCAGGTGTGCCTTTAGTTGCTTTCTCTGAAGGGATTCAAGCTACTTCTCATGGGAATGCCTTTTCAAACCAGAAAATATCTTGGTCAAGCTTGCAGTTATGACTGAATTAAGATAGAAAGAGTGAGAGAATAACCATGACTGTACCTCATGGGATAGGTACTTTCAAAACTTAAGGCCTGGATTCTGTTATCCACCCTAAAGGCTATTAACAGACTTCATAAAAAGTGCCCTTGGAACAGAAATCAGGACTTGTAAACAAGTTTCTTAACCGGTAGACTACGGAGTCACCCTTGCTCTTATGCTTAAAAAGAGTAGCTGAGTCACAGATAGAGAACTAAAACACCTTCACTAGCATACACTGGTAACACTGGTCCTACTTCCTAGAAGAGGTGAGGTGTAGAATTGGATTCTTTTCCCTACCCCTCCCAGCATACTCACAGCAGAAGGAATCCAACATTTATCCCCTACATGCTAAATTGTTCTTGGAATCACTGGACAGCTGTATAAAAAGGCAACAGGTTACGTTTTCTCTGGTTTGGAAAGAAGGAAGCAACTAGAACAGGTCTGATGGACTGAGCTGCCAAGAAGTCAGGGCACAAAAGCTGGCTTAGTTTGCATTTCTCATTTGGATTTCATAATGAATCAGGCACTGATTTTTTATTTATTTTTAAGAGAAAGACATCCTTGCTGCCAGTTTGGATGCAATGCATTTTCTTATCTTATGGCTTTCACTTTTGTGACCTTTTCAATTATTTCATATAATATTTCTGAAGAAACAAAGACATTCACAGTGTATGTGGTAAAATGCAAGTAAGCAGAGACTTTGTCATTCATAGAAACATCATTCCGAAGGTATTAGAACCGTATCAGATAGTTTATAGATGTACACATACAATTTTGGCTGTTCTTACCCAGTGAACTGAAAGTTTACTTTAAGAGCCTGATTTTTCTATGAAACAATATTACTATAAAATTTTGTAAAGAAATTTCTCTTGTCTAGCCAATATTCATCATAAACATCTCTTTAACTTTATATACTTGATTATTATCATTTCAGTGACAGATAGCTGGTACAATATAATGCATCATGCATGATAACCATGACTGAAATGTCATTTAATTGATTTAAAGACTATGATTTAAAAGGCCAGGTCAGGTTAATTATGTACTTAATGAGCATGAACTGCATCTGGTTTCAGCCATGGGAACTTTAACTAAGGTAGAAATCAGAAGCATATTTGCTTTATCTTACTGGGTTTTTTTCTTGACACCTTCAGCATCCCACGTACTACAAGACCACTACTCTGATAGAAGATTTCCAAATAAACAAAATGGAACCAGTAGCTCCTTGAGCACTGAAGTTAATATGCAGCCTTATTTCTTACAGACTTTCATCTTATACTTGACAGGAGCACTGACTGAAGCTTCTTCCAAGGAGAACTTGTAAAGGCTTACACTCCCACCATCTGCCCTCCCTGGCTCAAATACCATTTGAAAGCAAGTACTTCCCCACTGCAGCACCATTGGAGGACACCTCTAGGATCCTCACCTTTACCTGGATGTTTGTAAAACTTTAGGAACAGCTTACATTTGGGATCTTTCCCCTCTATCATACTTGGCTACAATGAGCCAAATGGGGGAGGCAGGCAAACAGAGCGATTCATACAGACCAGCTTCCCTTAAGAAAATTTTAAAAAGGTCCAGGCCAACCTGTTGAAAAGGAAAGCCATCCCAAAAGAATTAAAAAGTGAGCTAAAAGCTCTCAGTTGCTCAGGCAGAGACCTCGTGCCAATGTTATGGTTTTACATCACACGTTCCCATTTCAGCCACCATGTTCGCATCTTACACAAGATTTCATTCCTCCCGTCCTCGCTGTGCAAAAGACCCTCAAGTAACAAAAGGGGGAACCAGCACCCTGGCGAAACCTGTGGTGTGTGGGCCAAAGCCAAAAAGATTTTTTGCTCTTTTTAGTTGGCAGTGTCATTTCTAGCGATGTCATGTAAAACATGTTTAGGCTTCTATATTGTCTTATAAAGTACATTGTGCCCAGGCATTGGTATTGGCTCCTGCTTCTCTTTTTATTTGAAGTTTTGAGAAAGAAAAGGCGCCAGGGGCTTTGCCTGTAAAAGAACACTTTCAAGGCTTACAAGGAACTGTTTCCAGTAAGTTCTTATATTACACTTGCACACTGAGCAAATGCTAAACACCCAAAAAGCCAAACAGAAGGAATCCTTGCTCTGAGAGCATTTCCCCTCTGCTCTCCCCCACCCTGCCGTGTTCTCACAGTTTGCAGTGAAATCACAGATTAACTAGTTGAGCAATTTACCAAAGGTTGCTACATGCTAGTAGGTTACTCATGTATACTGTTCAAGAAAAGATGTGCAGAGGGTATTGGATATAAGTAGGTGCTTA
>JANZLQ010000005.1:27115219-27133097 GCA_026212715.1 Elanus axillaris
CGATCTATAATTACCTCCCAAAACAGCCAATATTAGCAATATTTTTAAAGTAGAGTTTGAAAATGCCAGGTATACATGAAAATAATTATAACTCACACATTGGGTTTATTACTTCAGAAACGGAAAATATTTGTAGATATAACAGTTTTATTTCTAACTGCATTTATCGCAGAAATTAAAAATAGGAATTTAATACTCTAGCCTTGGATAGACTTCTCCCTTGCTAGCATACAAAAACTTAATTTACAGTTCCCTGTGCCACTATGAAAGGAACATATGATCTATTCATGCACTCTAATGGGCTATAAATTAGTATAACCATTGAGGGAAAGAACCAGCTGTGGGTCTAATTGTAGACAGCACAATGAAACAGGGGTGGACAACACAAGGTGTAAGTCTGAGACAGAAACTAAGAATTAAAATATTTCATTATATTACAGAGAAATTTAATGATTTCTCATTAAATACTTGTTTCAGTCTCATTCATCTCAACAGCAGAGTAGAATTTAGAGAACAATTCAAAAAATTACATATCTGAAATACTATATGGGAAAGACAAAGAATATCAAGAACTTCTGTTTACACTTTTGCATAATACATAAGTAAGAGGAAACACTTTTGTTATTCAACACATAATTAAGCTGTGAAAGTCAATGATCCACAACTTTGTTAAGCTTACGAGGACTCACGACACAAACAGATATTTACATAGAAAGGGAAATCTTTAATGTGTTTACACTGGTTATTTATCAAAAACTGAAATGCCTTTGTCTTAAGACAATCTCTATTTATATGAATGTAGGAGGCAACATCTGGTATATGCAGTCTATCACAAAACATTCTGTTACTGTAGCTTTACTCTTTTCACTGTGGCATCCTGTACAAGATCCTGGCTAGGGCTGGCAACCACAGTAGATTGTCATATGAATTTGGATGCACAAAACAAAAGATTTTATCGACACAAATTAAGACAATCTTTTTCTGACAGAAATACAATATAGCTTTAGACTCTCCTTCTAGACCTAGAAAATAAGGAGCAACATCTGAGTACTAGCAAGAAAACTAAAGAACAGGAACACTTATGCATCCATTGGCCATGCAATAATTTCATTTTTGAAATCAGAAATAAGAGGTATTTTCAGTTTATTTACTCTATTACCTTATAAGTTGTTTTCCCCATTACTGTGGTACTACCTATGGTCAGCTAAATCAGGTTTCTACTGAACACAAACACATAGAAAATCATACCCTCTTTCCTCAAACTACTTCCAGTTTGAAGGTCAGACACAACAAATAAGTGAGACAAGCTTTCAGATTGTGAGAAAACCTGTAACAAGTAGAGGCAGCAGGATACAAATTAGAGGCCCCTCTTTCAGCTCACCCTTTTTCCAACTGCAGCCAGCATTCTGCTTTCTGAGAAGAGCGAGCCAAACATGCTTTTGAAAGAGCAGGTCCACTCAGTTAGGATGCCTGGGATGCATAGGAAGAGAGAAGTCAGAAAAAGAAGTAGACATCTGTGAATTTTAGAAAGAAGTTAAACAGAGGTGTGGTGTGATTTCTCTACCTCCTTCCTTAAGAGATAAGCTAATTAAGAACACCAGTAAAAAGACCAAAGCTAGAAAAAACAACTGAAGGTTGTGCTCCCTGAACTCCATGTAGATGCTGAGGGGAGAGTAGAAATGCTGAAGGCTGGAAGAAAGTGAGTAACAGAAATAATTAACCTTCTTTCTTCAAAGATTAAGCCAGGAAAGGAAATTAAAAGAGAATTTTTAAATGGTGAAAGATACAGCTAAAACTCTATTGGTATGGCTGACACATTTCATTTCATGTACATATTGGTGGAATTTGACAGTATTGATGGTATTTGATGGTTGGACTCGATTTTAAAGGTCTTTTCCAACCTAAACAATTCTACCAGTCTATGAAAAAAATACTATAAACAGTAAAAAAACCACCAACAAAACCAAAACTGAAACCAATGTATCTGTCTTGAGAAATGTCTTAGGAATTCTGAACACTGAACATAAGAGGAGGAGGCTTTCCTAACTATGAGACATTTCTTTCCCATTCAAGCACCTTTGTGTCTAACTACAAATGTCTGTATTCTACTACAAATGCCTGGGGGAAAACTCACTCTCAAGACAGAGGCTAGAAGCCTACACCCAGTCTAACACGTTCTTTATATCCAATGCACCTGAGTTGGTAGCTTGTCATTAAGTATCCTGCTTCAGCAGACAGGAACAGAAAACAGATTCCATTGCAAAAAAGAAGGCAGCCTTTTAAAAGCAATCAGAAAACACCACTTACCACTATTCAGACATAGCAAGAACCTTGTTCACACCAGAACAAAAAGTTGATCTCAAAAAACAATGAAGAAGGCATATCCTCCATATAACAGAGCTCATGAGAAGGGAATGTTGAAATTTTCTCTGTAGGTATATCAGTTGTAAATGCATAGAGACCAATCGATTCCCGCTTGGGCTATCACCCAGGAATATATCCCTGACAAATAAAATTAAAACAGGCATAGATCAGTGCTGCTTAAACAGAGGAGCAACTACTGAGTGATATTTCCCTGCCTGATCCATGATTTTCAGGCATGAGTTTCTATTAAAAAAAATATCCTTTGTGTTCTTCTAGGAGGCTGACATTTTTTCCTGAATCATTCAGCCTAGCTGGAGCCAGGATCCACACCCATCAGAGGCTTGCAAAACCCAGAAGGCTTCAGATATCATTTATCTATAAAGGGCCCTTAGATCCAACTTTCTGCAATTTTATATATTTTTTTTAGTATTGAAAGAATAAAGGCAGAGAAAGGTAAGCAATAGCCTATGTAACCAAACCAAATGGGATGTTTTCTAAGCTTCCACTGCAACTTGGTAAAAGATAAAGCAGATGATACAAAACCCAGCCTAATCAATAGAAAACCTCTTTTTTTGCCTTTTAACTGTCTCTGGATCAATTAGATCTATTGCTCCCACATACCATGCCTTTGATTAAATTTATTTTCAAACAGCAGTTTCAGTGCTGTTAACTGAACACTACATTACCAAATGGAAAACACTGCCTTTCTTTATACTTAATCCACTGTTCTCATTATACTTTTATCATTGCTGTTTTGATCATTAACTGTATCACTAGAAGTGGCTTAATAATTACTTATTGCTTCTAGAAGCCTTAGTATAAAATTCTTCCTTATTCCTCAGGTTTTCTGGAAAAAATATTCATCTTTTTTATACCATCACCTGTTGAAAACTTTTAATACTATTTCAAGAGATAGCTGCAGTTTTAATAGAGTCATAGAGTCTCCCAAAAGTATTGCAACAAGTACAGCAGTGAGATTAACAGTTCAATAGAGCAGTTAGATGTTTAGGTTGCTTGATCATAGCACGAGAACCCATCTGTAATGAAAAGCAGTCTCTTCCCAGATTGGTCCTCTCCAGTAATAGTGTAACAAGACATACACTACTGTTTTGCAGAAAACTCCCCAAACCAAGATCTGTATTTATCACCTTATGCTCATATTTAACACAGTTCCTCAATGCACTTGCTGGTAATTTATCAGATATTAAATACTTTAGGTGATTAAAGTTATGCACTCATATCTGAAAATATTCAATCTGTCCCTTTGTAAAAAGTTTAAAAACATCAAACAGAACCTTCTAATTTTTTTTTACATTTATAGGAAGTCAGGCATTTCAAAGTCTATTTTACTGATGTAGTCAAAATGGCTTTTTTGCACTTGTAGAGTTTTATCACTGTAAAATTGATGTAATAAATTGGGAAATTGCATCTTTTATTAAGAAACAAATTAAGGTGTAACTGTTTGATGGTGTTGAGCTACATGCCTCCTCCACATTTACAAAACTGTCATCCCTGTAGCAAACCTTGAATGTCTGACCATTACATCCCAAAAACATTACACAGAACAAATTGCATTTGAACTTACATGACTGGTTGCCATTGAAATTGGCATACACAGGTTCAAATTTACAAGATCATGAATACCTATTTTTACCCATTCTTTCTAGATAAGATATTTCTGCAACTACATAGGAAAATACATATGAAGAACCTCCACTATAAGAAAGGAAATGGACAACAAAGGTACAAAAAGGAACATGTGCTTTTTTGTTCACTGCCACAAACAAAGATAGAGTGTTTTATAGGAAGATAAACTTCAGTGTCATGCCCAATGTTTCAGAACCGATAAACCTGTAATACAAGCAAAATTATCTTGATAAAGAAGAGAAAGTGTGTGAAATTATACATAACAAATACACAACACAAAAGGACATCATAAGTGATGTGTAATAATACAATGTGAAATAAGGCAAGACTGAAACACCAAGTAGGAAGGAAAAAAAAAATAATCAAGGGCACAAGTAGGAAGCATGAATACCCCACTAGTTCTGTGGAAAATATTCTAGGAATTCAGATTAAATAATTCAACACAGTAAAGTAGGGGTAAAAATGCAAACAGAGTTGTGAAATATATTAACAGAAGTGGGGTATACAGACCATGCAAGGTAGTTATGCTGTTACGTCTGGCACTGGGGTTATAGCTCAGTCACTGAATCCATTTATTGGGCAGTACAGTGTAAGAAAAAGATTGTGGCCTAGGAAAAGACCTAAAGGGTCATGTGATTAATTTTTTAACCTGTAAGACCTAAATCTTCAAATACATCTAAAAACGACACTTAATCCCCCTATCTACCAAAGACAACTACAATAACTTTCAATAAAGAAGTCCAGAAAAATCTTCCTTTTATAAGGGTAGGGAAGTACTAGTACATGTCTCCCTCTCAAGACAAGTTACACAAAATATCTGTCAATAAAGTTATAGGTATACTGCATTTTGTTTCAGTGCAAGGGTTGGGCTAGATGACTTCTTGAGGTCTGTTACGACAAGTTAACACAGCATTTTGAGACTTCTTCCCCTGAGTCTGTTATGACATTGTGTCAAGTAGATGAACCCACACCCATCCTCAGATAAAGTCTTGTTATGAGCTTTAAGAAATGCAGACAAAAAGATGTGGTCCCATTCTTGCCCCAGCATAAATCCAAAATTTGCAAGTATGCATCCATCCATGTACAAACAGATTTAGCCCACCACATCTCAATTTACTGCCTTCATAGACCCTGTTTACCGAATTAGTGACATAATAACAGGGCTTTTCTCAAAAATGCCAGAATATGATTCCAAATGGAGATGGGATTTTCAGATACCTATCACATTAGCAGTCTCTTTATTGTTTATATGTGCTGCATGGAGCTACAGGCATAATGTGGACATGGTCATAGCTCAAGGTTCACTCCCTGGCCTAAAGATGCAGAAGGTAAAAGAAAACTGGTAGATGGGTAACTACTCATCATCTCTTCAGAAATTCTTTAGCTTCTCTCTAAGTTCCCAGGCTGTTAACTTTTTCTTGAATAGCTCTAAGTTTCAGAGATATCTAGACAAAAATAATTTGTATAGGAATTTAAGATAGGTGCCCCTGCATAAAAAAGTCCACTCACACTTGAGCAAGACAAGGCAGAAGACTCATTAGACTTTATGTTGGCAGCATTTAAATAAACTATGTCAGCAAAAACAACAAATAAGAAAATTATCCTTGATCCAACAGGACTGTTTATTGCTTTTTCTCAAATAAAAATGAAGAGTCTGAAATAAGACAGTATGGATACTAGAAACAAGGACTCCCACTAGAAACCATCTAGGAACTATCATTTCACAGGGATCCTGCCCTTCGAGCACACCATGTACTCTCAACGGGAAATTCTTTGTTCTTACCCTGACACTGTATTCACTACACCACCTTTTACCTCACAGATCCGGAGAACAGTTAGAAGCAAAATATTCTGGTACCAACTCAGGAAAGATGAAAGTTACTCTGGCAGGTCTAAACAGGCATGCAAAAGGCAGAGTTGTAATGGCATATTCTGTGAATATATACATACTCAATACCCACTCTTACACATTATGGTCCCTGTGTTATTTGGGGCTCTGCCATTCTAAAATTGCCAGTTAATAGCCACAACATGACATGACATGAAATGAAATGCCTCTTTGCTGTTGGCTATGATGCAGTCTTTTCCACACAGTGACTTGCAGCTTTGTAACCTCAAAGCTGTAACATTAAAAAGGGTTACAAAATGATCAGGGAATGTCAAGGGCAAGTAAAACAAAAGAGTATTTTGTTAATGCATGCAAATAAAAATGCCTGAATAACAAGTAGATGTTAAACAGAAGTCATATTTACATACCATAAATGGAAACAATGCAAGCAGAAAAAAAAATATAAATTAATTCTAAATTACTTGAAAGCATAAACAACCTTAACACCGATTCCAGATGTAACGGAGAAATCCAATTCCTTTTTTCTAGGCTAACTCTCTTTAAGCCTAAATTATGCTTAAAAGGTCATATTAATTCCTTACAAAATTTGTTTATTTCAGGAAACACTGCTGTCTGCTCATTTAATTGTAAATACTCATTCTATGCTGTTTAGGTAATGTAGATGAGGCTTAGATGAGGTTTGAATGTCATATTTAACACTTCCTTGAAAATGTGTTTTTCCAGCATGTATTCTTGGTATAGGACATCAAGCATACATACAGAAAATTACAAACCCTAACTTAAACTGCTCAGGATCAAAAAGAGTTTACAAGTATATTTAGTAGTCCTGAATGGAGTCGATGCTTATAGAAGAATAGAGCTTTCCTGTACTTGTCACCTAAACTTATACATAGTGAGTAATTTCAAGAGTTAGTTTTAGCTGTAGCCAATTTTTGCTACAAAGAAATGACTAGCCCAAGAACATAGGAAGTCCAGTGATGTTATTTTCTTTCCTGCTCTGTCTTCTTCCCCTACCTCTGATGTACATGGTTTTAGACCACTGCACAGCAGAACACGTTTAGGAACATGTACGAGGCTACCAACCTCTACTGTTTTTTTAAACAAACATCTGGCAGGGTAAAAAAAGCAGCAGAAATCTCATGAGCTGCTCTAGATGAATGAGTGCAATATACTGTAATGTTATGACTGAAGAGAAAATGGCACAATCGTATTACAAATACGGAAACTAAAGTTTGTTATCTCTTGGAATTGGAGATCTCACTACAACTGTGCCAACTACTGCCATCTCCATGGCTGACAACCAAACTTGCACTGATTTCAGATAGTGGCTTTTTTGTACTAGGGGCTAAAGAAATAGTGTATTTCTTTAGACTGCTGTACTACAACAGAAAACTACATCACACAACCTATATGCTTCATGCACTAAGATTAATAATAAACATGATTTTCCTGCAAGCAGGCCTAGGACCAAATTATTTTATTGAGAATTAAGCAACAAAACCTCAAATTAGATCACCTTTACCAAAGCCAATTTGTAAAGCAGTACAGGTGAGTTTTGTTGTGACACTGTAACAGGAATGGGTTTAATATGAACAAGACCCATTAAATTAAATATCACAGGATTGGTAAATGTTGTAGAAAATAACAACAAAATTATTAAAACAATTTTTTAATGTTACCGTAAGTTAATGTGTCAGCATTTATTAGCCTGGTATGATACACTTCAGGAGAAATCTATACGGATTACTAACAGATTCTTATCTACTACTTGTTACAAAACTCATTTTTGTTACAAAACTGCATTTAATTTAGGATCTCAGAAATATATAATTGCTTTAATTCGAAGATCTCAAGGTGCTTTGCAAAAGTTAACAGGTTAGGTAAAGTACGCAGAAGCAGCATGCTGAACACCACTAAAAAAAAGTCATCTCTTTCTGATGTGCAAGCATCCATGGCTCCTATGGAAATCTACAGAAACCTAAATATCTCCATACATCAAACTCAAGACTCTAAATACTATTCCTAGGTGGGTACAGAAATCCTAATGTAAAAAATCAGTAGCCACTCAGCAGTGTTTACATATGGCACAGTAACCACTTTATGCAGCAATAACTGGTACTCAATGCTTTTGAGTCATCCCAGACTAGAATGCTGATGCTGCTGGCATTGACTACTGCCTGGGCAGCCAGCAAGTGCTACCTTGGAAGTATAAGCGAGGCCTAAGATTGGCGATGCCTTTAGTGAAGCAGGTTTAAGCTGAGCAAATAATAACTGTGCAAACTGCTGACAGCATTTTCTCTTCCTATAACTTGCTTCACTTGTGTCCTTTGACCGCAACAGTACTAAGCATACAACACAACAACATCAGCATGAACTATATGTATTTTGTAGAAAAAACTATTGTGGAATGATGGAAACATCATTTTTCATTACATTAAACCACCATGCAACTAGCTTTCTATAAATATTTACAGCACTACAAGCATTTGAAACAGAAAATAATTGTCTACTGTGGCAGTCTTGGTTCCTATTTTCTTCTACTCCACATTGCCATACTATTCCCATCATCACAATCTAGTGAACATTTTTTAAAATGTATTTTCAGTACTGTACTTTTTTTTAGTCCTGGTTATTTTTAAAGATTCAGTATGTAAGGGCCTTCTCACTTCAGTATAAACATAAAAATTCCATCCTTAATGTACTGATCTGACCTTATTTTAGCCAAAGCAATGCCTAGAGATGCATGTTGTGTTTTTAATGTTATCTTGTAGGGGGAAAAGTCTGTAAACATGAGTCCTTGTTTGTTTCCAAAAGCCCTATCAAAACTATTTTGCAGCAGTCTCATTACTGAGAAATGAAGAGATTGAAAAAAAGGGAATAAAAATAAACAAGGAAAGAAAACATGTTAGAAGTTGTTGACATGAATTTATCTTTCTTCAAATGTGTTACTTACTGATGTAACAGAGGGCTCAAGGAAAAAGAGATGACTTGTTACAAAATGGAGAAAATCTCAAAAGCTCCTCCAAATAGCCAGTGCTACTGAGCTGCACAGGAGTCTGCCTTGTCCTCTGGCCTCTTCTTCTCCTCCTGACATAGGGAACCTCCTCTGCCCTCAGCTTGGTAAAAATAAAACGTTACCTCTACTCTCAGTACAAAGGCCAACTCCCTTTCTTTCCCTAGCTTGTCTTCTTCCTCCTTTGGATAAGTCTGTGCGGAAACGTCACGGGTACCATGTAATTAAAACAGCTTCCTTTCTTGCTGTGATGCTTTTAGCTCCTGTTAAAATTAAGCAAGATCAACTGGAGAGGCAACAGACTTATGCAAAGGAGGGAATGAAACATGATGCCTTGCCTTTCAGACCTGGGATGGAAAGGACTTCAGATATATTCCATGATAATTTGGATGATCTGGTTAAAGGAATGGGTATTTCAAGGAGGAACACAGGAAAGAACTATATGGGGCAGAAGCAAATCTGTTCATTGCAGAGCCTTATAGTCAGGCAACTGGGATTCCACAAGTTTGGTGCAAGGTAAGTTTCATAGGAAAGCATTAGGAGAAAGAAATCTTGAGCAAACAGCTGGTTTTGGCAGCTTATACATCTGCATCAACAGAAAAGAAACCCTATATTCGATAACCTGAATAGTTCTGGTATATAGGATGATTAAAACTCAGGGTATTTTTACAGTATCAAAGCGGATAGGAACTGCTGAGGATTTTACTGCACAAATTAGACAGAAGGTATGGGTTTTAATGCACTAGTGCTTGTTGATAATTCTTAGATTTTACACACTGAAACTAATGGGACTAATAAAAGGTTTTTCTAACAAGAGAACCGTTATATCTATGGCAACAGCGACTTGAATAAAGGAGTTCTATCAGTGGTTGGAGATTTGGGGAGAAAAAGATGCAGATACGTGTACACGATCTCATATAACAACACGATTCAATATGGACACAAAAGAGGCTGGACTATGGCCATTTAAATATTAGGCATTTACTAGAGGGAAGGTACCTTCCTCTGCAGTCTCAGTGGTCATTGGTTTAGACTGCCAAACAGTCAGGGTATCCCCAGTGCATAACTGCTCCCACCTGATGGAAGTCTTACTGTTTCCTGTTATTGGGCCAGCTGTGACAGAGTACCCAGAAATGATCATAAAAGTCTCTTCCACAGTTAGAAACTACTGGACAAAAGTTTGGAGAGGAGTATAAGAATGCAAGCATAAGACAGCTAGAAAACAGTGCAACATCTTTGGATGGTTTTCCCACAGAACATGTTCTCATGTGCCAAATGTTAGCATTTTTAATTATCTTAGTTCGCACCACTGGGGATGTGGATGGTATCATAATTACCCTCGAAGAGAAAAGCTTAAAGCAGATCTAAAAGAGATGGTGACTTTGCTGGAAGAGATGAATGAGATAAAAGGAATCAGTAGCAAAGAACAGTTAGCACATCCTAGGAATTCAGTGAGGGGCTGAACAGCTCCTCTCAGAAGAGAAGCCGTGAAGTTTTAGGAGGTCTGAATTACTAGTATCACTTTGGAGAGCCAGCATCACAGACCATAATGTAAAACACCATCCTGACTTAATAAACTCAAGCAAAATAAGTCCAAGAAGACAGTATATGTGTGGGAACTATCACAATGCCCAAAGACTACTCATGAGCAGCCCCAGCAGCCATAAAAATAAGACATAATTAGAAACTTAATACCTTGTGGTAAACCTATGATAGCAAGGCAGTTCAGTATGCAAAAATGACAATTAGATTTCATGTTTTGCTAAGAAAAGAAGAAAAAAAAAACCACCACCAAACACAATAAAGCAAAACAAGCTTTTGATTCAGTCCCTTTTCCATGAAGCCATATTCCTTTTGAATTGGTCAGCGCAAAATAAGAATGTAGTGGCTAACAAAAGTATTATATATGTGAATATACTAAAATATCTGGATAACCTTCAATCGCGATAAAAGTGGTAAGTAATATATCAGAATAAAAGGTAAATGGGGTAGAAAGTTCAAAGCACCACTTGATCATATAAATAACCATTATTATACTGAAACGTTTGAGTTTCTAAGAGACAGGCATTACTATTAGAAGTGGCTGTCTCGGAATGAGCAGAGTGAACAGGCTGACAAACAAAGGTACTCACCATTCAGCAATGTGATAATGAAAAGGGTGTACTGCCAGTCAAGATTAAGGGGACGAAATAGTGTAGAACATAGTAGAGATAGCGGAGCAATGAGGAATTTTTAACAGAGGATGCATCTAGTAATAGCAGGAGTCATTCTGACATGGACTTGCTATACAGACCAAAGCTTCTAGGTTATATGGAAAGAAGCTAAAAGTGTGCCTAACGCTAAAAAAAGAAATAATCTTCAACATCCTAATTCCTTTTCTAGGTGTTTTATACATTACTATGATACTAAGAGATATTTTCATGACACTGGCACCTAGGAAGTCCTGAAAAGGATTCAGGTTTACACCACGCCCACTAATTAGTTGATGTGGTCTCATTTCGACAATGGTGTAAGGCTTCTACCAGAAAACAAATTTTATGAACATGAAAACAGTTGGTATGCAATATATACTCAAGCTTCTGGCAACATATTGAAAATGTCACATCATGTACTATCCAGAGAGATATGGCAAAATGGACAGGATGAACACAGCTGTAAAAAACTGAATTATCAGAAGCAAAACAGCCAAAATTAAATGTTTTCCATCTATTTTAAGTCCATTAGAACAATGACTGAAATAACTATGAATAACTCAATTTGCTGTAGTGCAGCAGCTCATTAAAAAAGTTCAGGATGGCAAAACTAAAACTGGTTTAACACAAAGGGTGATTTCACAGATAGGACACAGATTACTTCAGTGCTTTTTACAGAATAAATGCCTTACAGTCTGGAGTGAAAGGCTGAAATATTAGCCCTTCTTTATACTTGAAATATCTTAAAAATAAGAGATGCTACAGGTATGTACAAGTCAGCTGAAAATTCATCCAGGACAACATAAACTACTACGAAGTACATTGTTTCCCATTTGTTTCATGAATATTACCTGTGAAATTGCAATCACCTGTGCTACTTTACAGGGCTTTTTGCAAATTATGCAAATTCTGGTATGATGTTCTGCCCTTAACCATGGAACTGGTACCACTGGTACTTCACCATCCCCCAGCTGAAAATGTACTGCTAATCTGTCAATTCAGAAGATCCAGAGCTACTAAACCTCCCTGGGAATAAGAATGTCTTACAATGATTAAGTCCCTTTTTTCTGGAGTGCCACTGCTTGCACAAGGGCTTCTTTCCTCCTCTGCACGAATAAATTAGGAGAACATGAGAGGAATGGGTTCAAGATCTTTCATCAGTTGTCCCACAGTTAAGTTTTGTCAAAGTAATATCTAGCTAACATTAAGATAAAGAATCACTGAGTTTTTACTCTACATAATGTTACCACAGATGAAAATTACATAAGAGTAATACTGAAAAGGCATAGACTGTTACTCAAACTAGTAGCCGTGATAGAGAACTATGTAAAATTCCACTAAAAAGCAATTGCTGTTAATACTCTAAAGTATTACCTGCTGTGTTGTTACTCGAATGTTATTGAAGTAGTTAAGGTTTACAGAGCTGTTCTCTTTAAACATTTACCAATTCTGATTCTCCTCCCAAGAACATTACTTTCCCAGCATTAAAGCCCTTGAATATTTGCTGATTCAGCTTTTTAGTCTGAAACAGGGAAAACTGAACCAGCTAAAATATTTTGGAACATTCTGGCAACCATGTTTGAATAAGAATTTTTAGCTATGCATATATCAGTCCCACATGAGACAAAACATGAGGTATAGATAAACATACAGAAGAAATTCAGAAAATTAATGAAATCTATTTAATAATAGAAGTAATGAGAGAAGATTAAAAGTTAGCTGATGAATAAAAAGCTGAAGTCTAAATGAAAGTATGGTCAGCAAGAAGGCTGGCTGAAGACAGAAAGTGTATTAAGGAAGTTCTATTATTCAGAGCAAAAATAGGTTCTTATGAGAATACTGTTATTTACTGCATCCAGTAACTGCTATCCTTACTATTCACTGTATTTTTAACAGGTATGTTTAGCATAGGCTGACAAGCAAGTACACGGAGCTAGGCTACACACAGATTAGGTATTCATTTTAGAGTTGGCTTTTAGTACTTGTTGTGATGCCCCTTGTGATACAGGAAATTATTCTGAGATGTCTTCCCAGCTTGAGCCATTCTATTATTGCCCTCTGAATGTAAAATGAGTACTGCATAACAGGGAGGAAAAGATCTTGGGAACTGCTCCTACCAGAGTAAGTAAAAACATACTGATATTTGGCAAATATGGATGTCAGCCAGGACTTACCTTACTGTCAACCAAAATAAAGAGTCTGCTAAGCTGAAAAATAAAGACAGACTTCAAGGTCATAAATTAATTGGAGCAAGAAGAATGTGAAAAAAGAGGGAGCGTCCACATCAACAATAACGTCTGGTTTACAGTTCCAACCAAACACACAAAGAGATATCACCTGCTACCAACTTTTACACAATCAACATGTTCGCATTTGAAACAGCCATCAGGTACACTGGCTGCAAGGCTCTTCTGCACTGTGAGCTTTTGAAAGGTTTTTTTCTGTAGTACTAGGAACTATCAGGCCCATTACCAAATGTGACCTTTTTAAAGAGAGGTGGTCTTCGAGCAAAGCAGCAACATGCAGGATGCATTTGAAGTGTCTGTTGTGACATTTTAAATTGTATGAGATGGTGCAGACAAAAGGGAAAGGAAAAAAAAAACCCAACCGATCTCAAACTTTGACACCTGAACCAGGACAAATAAATCGCAGTTGTCAAATACTAAATTACTGCTAGTGCATTAAAAGCAAGGAATCTATAGATAGTACCATCACGAGTTAGAAATGACTCTCTTGCACTACATCAGGTCAACTGTAAAAAGGCACACTCAGTTGTCTTTTAGAGTTCAACAGCTATGGATATAAATTCTACTAGCAAGCCCATGTTCTGTAACACAGCTGAGACAAACAAAGAATTATTATGGAAGCTTGATCCTAGATATGGAGAACATAATGTTCAGGACTGGTGGACTCATATAGATACAATAAGCTAGATGACGATGCCATAAATTCTGCTTTTCCTCTGCACGCAGACAGTGACATGAGAAATCTTCAGGCCAGTGATCAGAAAACTGAAAACTCTGAGAATACAAGTTACAATTTTATAAGAACTGACATGGCTACAAAAATGTTTAATTACTACATCCAGTAAATGTTATATATTCATTACCAAACTAATTTAAACAGACCTTTAGTATATGCAGTTAAATCCAAAATAAGCACATAAAGCTAAGCCTTTATATGGAAGAATGTATTACAGTTGACTCAATTTTAGCATCTTTTGTTCTAGGAAGACTGTGTGAAAGAGAAGGTTTTTGCATTTCTATCAAGTTTCCAGAACTGGAAGTTTATTTCATGGGAGTTCATTTAAAATGTTCAGCTAGCTCTGCACCAGAGTTCCTCATTGTTAATAACCTGACTTTCATAATACTTTTATGCAAACAGGTTGTCATATTTTACAGACAAGCAACTACAAGCCAGAAAAAATGGCTGTTAAAAATGTCAGGAGCGCACAATTGAAATATGCAGACCACATTTGGTTTTGTTTGGTTTTTTTTTTAATAGGTGCAATTTTTATAGCACTTAACATGTTCTAAGCACACCTCTAACCAACCTGCAAATTCCCAACATGGTGAAAGTTGCCTTACATGTGGCATTGCACCAAAAAGAGAAAAAGAAAAAAGGATTAAATGCTTCACAGTCACCTTCTGATTGAGTGAAATTTTTGTTAAAATGAACTTCCCAAAATTTACTTTTACACTGTCATGGGCACATGGAATACACTCACCATTCTGTACTAGCGCCTGCCTTTTCTCCACAACCAGAGTTTTTCCCTTCTCTTCTCTTTCATTTAGTGGAAGAGCAAATTCATTTCAGACTGAGGCAAGGTCTGCACTGGGCTCAAAGAGCAGTTTTGCCTGTGGATGAAATACAGAATGTTGCTCCCAGTTTCACGTGAACCTTGTGATGGATGAGACAGCATTATCTGTCATTAGAAAGAAATCTAATGACAACTCCAAAACTGAAAGTAATGCCCATATATACCAGGCAGGAGGGAGCAGGGTGAAAGGTTAACTCACTAGGCATGGCTGCTGTTCAACACCTTCCCCATGTAACTGTCACCACCATAGGCTTTGGCTATGTAACAATGCACGTACACACATATAAGCAATATAACCAACTGCTATTAGGTTAGGTGGCATTTTAAGAGCGTATTAATGCTGACAGAAATTAAAGAGAAAACCTTATCGTTTACCTTGGATTTACACACATACACAAGTTGTAGATCCAGAGAGACAACTTCACACGCACCCCACAAAACAGCTGAGCCACGTTGCGTTCCCATATGCTTATAACCCAAAGTTTTACTGGTTTCTTTTACCTGACGCTGCAACGTCACCACCAGCACAGACCTGGCTACCCCTTTCCCCTCAGGAACTACGGCTGCCTCGCCCAGAAAAGGACGCTGGCAGCGCTGTGAGGAGCCCGGCCGCTCCCCTCTCCCTGCCACTCCGAGGGTCGCCGGCGGCGGGGCGCGACACACCCGGCACGCGACGGGCCGTTAAGAGGCCCCTGCGGCCCAGCGGCGCCGGAGCTCTCGTGCGCGGGAAAGCGGCGCGGGCCACGTGACCCGCCCGCGCCGAGGCGACGTGCGCGCCATGGCGGCCGCGCTGTGGGGATCCCGCGTCGTGGCAGGGGGGGACGAGGACGACGACAGCGACGAGGACGGCTGGGATATCGGCGTCGTGCGGCATGAGCCGCAGGTGGGGCCAAGCCTCTCCGCTGCTGGCGCCTGCGGCCGGGGGCCATCTCAGTGTTGGGGTAACGCGAGGGAGGAGGCCTCGGCCTGAAATGGCGGTGAGGGGACCAGGGCTCGGTGGGTCTCGCTGAGGAGAGTGGCCTCGGGACGGGCTGCGGCTAGTGCCTCCTCTGTGATTATTTATTAGCAAGGTAGTGGTGGTGTACCCTCAGTCCAGGAGTCAAGGAAACTAAGTTTTGGGGGTTTGTCTTCTTACATAAAACCTCAGTGGTTTTTTAAAACATTTTTTTGCCCTCTTAATAACAAACCCTAGTCCCTGTTTCAACACAAGAACAAATTTGAAAGCGACCGGGGGCCTGTAAAGCTGGTTTATATCTTAAATCTCTGAGTCTGTTTCTTGCTAACCTAAAGATTTAAGTGATTTTATTGTATCTAATAGGTGTGAGGCATCTGATAGTGTAAGGTAGAGGGAGACTGCAAGGCTTTTTACCCGTTAGTTTGTGTGATGGCCGGAATTGGAAAATGGAAGTAACTGAATACTTGCAATACTCTTGCTAAAGGTTGTAGTAATTTTTTTTCAGGGGCCTTGATCTTTAAATGGAGGTTCTTATCCAAAGATAGGCATTATTTGAAAATTGTTGGCTGAGCAGATCAAAAATAGGGCTAAATTGTTATATTGGCTGTTTCTCACCTTTGGTTGTCTAGACACTAAGCACTTATTAAAATCATTACAAAAGTTGTTGGAAAGATAGACTACAGCGTGCTGGGGAAAATTGAGTAATTCGGAGTTGTCATGTACGACTTCAAAACTTAACCATGAAATAGGTCTTCTCCTCTTTCCATACCTACTTCTGGCTGCAAAGAAACTAGTGAACAGTCCTCCACTTAGCAGTGTATGTGTTTTGTATAATCTAGATAATGCCAGCAGTAATCTTCAGCTGCATCTGCAGCTTTAATAGAGAACAAATCTGTGATGCTTTTGAAAGGAACTTGAATCAGGCAACTTGTCTGTTCATAAACTAGTATTTGGTCAGGGCATTTTTTAGCCACATCTTTCATGATGCAGCAACACAAATACCTCTGCTACCACAGGAGTAGGATGAAAGAGGAACGGTAACCCTTACCAGCTGTGGATTCATGCTGTATTAAGCCAGACAGCTAGTCATTGAGCTACGTTGCCTCAAACTAACTTTTATGTTTGATACATGCATTTTTTAATGCTGTGCTTCACAACATATGAAATGGACAAAAAAGGTACAGAAATGTGTTGCAACTTTTTTCTAGTGCCAAAAGATGAAAAAGAATCTTAACTGAAATCAAATACCATTCAGAAAAACTGAGAGCAGCGTAGGAGGATAGGTCTGTTGAGAAAGAAGATACTTATATTTTCAGAGAATGGATCCTTTCTGAAAAGTGAATTTTAAAACATACGTTTTACAGTAGACCCTAAGCAGGTCTACAGAGACAGAAGAAAGAAGGTTTTACCTTGCTCCCTCCTCTTCTCTGCTTTGTCCTTGTAGAGATCATTAGTGCTTTTATACTGAAATCAAGCTGTACTTTTTACCTTGAAAGTTGCTAGGTTTTGACTTAATTTCTCTTTGCTTATCTAGCAGTTGGATCAAATGTTGCAGGCGGACAAGAAGGAAACATTGAAGAAAGCTCTATTTCATGGTGATGTGTCATTAATTGAAGAACTGTTGAACTCTGGTGAGGAAAGTCAGCTACAAAGTTGAATATTTTTAATTGAACTTGGCAAGAATTCTAAAGCTTCAGAGTTCTCATTTCAAAATAATGTGTCGAGTGCATGTAGGAATATGTGAAAGTTGCCAATACAGGATATAAACTTTTATTTCAAAGATTAAATAACTTTTTCAGTGACTCAGTATGTGGTATTGCAGGAAATTCTTTCTAATTTTTATTTCTTGCGTCAATCAGAAGCCCTGAAAATTGTGAAGTGTGTGAGCTATGAAATAAGGTGTTTCTTTGTTTTCAGATGCATTTTTAACCTGAAAATATCAATTAGAAAAACAATGAATTTGAGGTGGTTTAAATTGAGAGTGAGAATTCAGTGGGTGGTCTTAATTTGGTGTTGGAGGTTGCTTGGGGGAGGGGGG
>JANZLQ010000005.1:27133197-27173408 GCA_026212715.1 Elanus axillaris
CACCCCCAACAAACCCAAACCAAAAAATAAAACCCATTGTAATATACCTCTAGAGATGTTTTCACTGGTAAAGAAACAGTAACTTGGGCAGTGGCTACTCGCCCTGTGACTAAGCTGATGTGAGTGAGTCCTTGGGTTTGAGCACCTGGGCAACACTGGCAGTGAATCAACATGCCTACATTGGAGGAAGCAGTCTGTGAAAGTTCTATTCAAATTAATAACCTGTTCAAGCTTTTCTGAGGGCCCTCCCTAGTGATGATAGCTTTGTAAGGGCACTGTCAACTTAAAACCTGTATTTGTTGGAAAACGTTACCTGAGACTTGTGCAGATGAAAGATCAGAGAAGAGCTCTGTAGACTTCATGTTGCTTTCACAGGACAACTGAGGTTGGAAGGGATCTTGTAAGGTTTGTTAGTCCAAGGTTGTGGTCAAAGCAGGGCCAGCCTGAGGTCTGACTAGGTTGTTCAAGGCTTCATTCAGCTTAGCTCTGGTCTTGAAAACCAAGTGGAAGAAACCATCAAAGATAAGGACTGAAGAGCCTTTCTGGACACTGCTGGACTGTTCCTGTGGGGAAAAAGTATTTTCTTACATCCAGTCTGAACCTCTTGCATTTCAATTTGTCCATTGTTTCTTGTCCTCACTCCATTTACAGCTGCAAGTATCCCTTCAGAAAGTTCCCAGGACATTTATCCAGATATCTCAATTGCTTTAGATTGTCTCAAAGATTATTCTGTGTTTGTACTGCTGTGGTACTGTTAGATTTTATAAGTGAGATTTCTTTCAGCAGAAGGTACAACTTAGATTGCAGTGTGATTTTCTGAGAGTTGGCACATTCCGTGTGCCACATGTAGTATAGTACAAAATAAATTTGAACAGTTAGAAATTTGTTCTTTTGGCAATATTGTTGTCCGAAACATAAGGAAAAAAGTGACGTCTGATGCATTTGCATTAACAAATGCCTGTTCTGAAAGCAGGAGATCAGAGTGGCTTCCTAAGTAACAAAGGGAAATGGATTTTCTTTTAATATGCTGCTGTATTTAGGGCTCCAAGTTGAGAGACTGACTGATTTTAGTTCCTCATAGGAAACTTAGGGCATGAACAAAGACACTGAAAAGTCAACAGAACCAGAAGACAGCAACATGCTAATATGCTACTATTTTCACATAGCAGGGCACCCTGAAATTCATGTTA
Source organism: Elanus axillaris (assembly GCA_026212715.1). Lineage (NCBI taxonomy): Eukaryota > Metazoa > Chordata > Aves > Accipitriformes > Accipitridae > Elanus > Elanus axillaris. The sequence goes on from JANZLQ010000005.1 coordinate 27,134,388, forward strand.
AAATAATCAGCTTTATGAAAATAGATTTCTTAATTCTTTCTGCTCCTCAGGTAGATTTTTCTTTAATGACAAGTAGGTAAGTGGTGTTTTCAAGCTCTGTTCATAGACTTCTCTTTTGTTTAGTTACGGCTTTTTGATACTAAGTACATGGCTGAGCTATACTCTAGTCTATGCACAAGTTGCAGCTTAATTAAAATTGCTTTTAAAACAGTTTAGGTAAGTAAGCACTGACCTGTGTGTGAAGATTCACTGAGTTAAGTTAGGCTAACTTGCATCGTGCATATTTGTAATGGTACAGGAGTAATAAGAATCCACTTCTTAATTCATGTTTGCTTTCTTTTTGTGCGTGATCTGAAAGGGCTTAAGTATCACTTGTTTATGTGTAGCTCCAAATTGTCACTTGAGCTGTCTAGGGCCTGCTGTAAGGTACATTACTTATTTTTAAATCAATAACCCCCCACTTTTGAAAAGGGACAGTATTATGTTCTCTTCCTCTGCCTGGCTTGCATGCACCGGAGCTTTTGCTGTATTGCCCAGGATCTAAAATGACTGCTTTCTAAAGTCTGTGTCTTAGGCAGTTATTTTCCTGCAGTGGTACAATAGGATTCTTGATGTGCAGACCTGCATATGAATAGCCAGTATTAAAAATTTAGCATCAAGACCGCAAGATATTTTTTAATACAAGACTTGACTAACAGAAAGTACTGTTTACTGAACTGAGTAGCTTCTTTAATGGAGCAGAAAGCTTGAGCTAGCTGGAACAGGGAAGACATGAGGAATCTAAACTGCAGAATGGTCGCTGCCTTGATTTATCTACTTATTTATTCTACCTCTGTTGTGTTAACTACTTTCCAACTGGCAAACAACAGAATTGGGTAAAAGAAATGTCATTTTTTTTTTTTTTTTGACCCCTCCCTGCTCTTACTTCTATGTAAAGCAGCATTTGTTGCATTTTTCGTAAGCTTTCCATGCAGCTTCTTAAAGACCATTTTTTGTTCAGACAAAAATGTTGCAGGCATACACGCTCAAAATACATGGTAATACAATACGAGTGCCTACTGAAACTCAATACAGTGCTCTGAGATGGTGCTTTTCAGTTTTCTGTTTGTAGGCTTTGGAACTGTTCTTATAATCACAATGCTATCGCAAAGGAAATTTTGCTGAACTAATAATTGTTTTGTGGTTGAGACACCACCACAAGAATTTCACTGCTGAAGTAAGCTGCTGTGGAAAAGAGCCTCCTTCCCCTGATTTGGCCCATACCATTGCTGGCTCAACTGCCATCATCACAGAAATTCATGGGGAAATGAATTCACTCCCACTCATTAGCATGAAATCAAGCACCAGATCTTGGAAAAATCTGGTAACAGACCAGCAGGCAGCCTGACGTGGTGAGCAATCTCCACGCACCGCTTCGCAGGGCAGGCTGCCTGTTGATTCAGTAGAAACGCCTCGTCCCTGGGGTGCAGCACTTGGTGATACTCAGCCTAGGGGTGATGAATACATGGATAACTATGCTTAAATCCACATTCCTGGAAAAGGGGTGCAGTCTCCTGGACAGCCAAAGATGGCAAGAGTTTTTAGCTACTGTTACTATGTAAGCATCCAGGAGTACTACAAATAGTTCCCAAATAAAAAACCAAACCAAATCCCTCCTCTGCTTTTTAGGGTGTGGCAGTCCTTTCAGTAGTCTGGTTTGGAAGCCTTAGCCTACCAGTGTCTTCTTTTGCAATTGCCAATTTTAAAAAAAAGATATTTCCCCCCTCAAAAGAACAAACCCCTGCTGAAGGAATGAGGCAACATCATAGGTAAGATTCTCTTCTTCATATGCTGGTTTTGATGGGCCCCAAGTACATGTAGCATGTGTTGATACTGAAAATGAAAATTTGGCCTTTACTATGCAGTACAGCTTAACATGGCATGGTGAGACTATAGGATAAGCACAACAAGGGAATAGTGGCTTTTCAGTATTGAAACACTTTTCTTTGGGTGTTTGGATAGAAGCACTGACTGAAGTGAATTAAGCAGAATTTCCTGTGTTATTAGGCTAGATAAAAGTACAGAAAAAACAATTGGAACTTGCTGCAGTGTTCTAAAATGTCTTCCTATAGACTTATGAATAAAAATTCTGTAATAAGAAATTATTTGAATATTGGCTTAGCTGGTAAAGAGAAGTATAGTCACTAGATAATGTGTGAAAAGCCACTGAAATACTACAGGAGACTTCACCAACACCATGTTGAACGACTCTAAAACTTTTAGATGCTCAGGTTTCTGAGTGAAACTATTCACCCTACCCCAAGTCCCAAGTTCCATGTGTTCAGAATGGGCAAATTTGTGTGCCTGTTCACTCACAACATGGAGAACACCCAAGCCAATGGGTATGAAATGCTAAAGGGTATGGTTGACGTTTCTGCCACATGATAAACAGTATGAAGTGATTGAAAAGTGTGCATCATTATGTCAGTGCTTTTTGAGGGAAAAGCATGGTTTGAAAAGTATAAACTGAGATTACTTCGTCTGACAGAATAGAAAAGATTTTGCTCATTCATTTTTGAAATCTTCTCATCTGTTGACTGTATTGGAAGGAGAAGATTCTGCAGTGCTAGAGTAGTAATTTTTCCTATGCATGGGCAATGGAGGAATGAAGAGATTATGCTTTGAATGAAGAACGTATGCTTTCTTTGCCAATATTTGTTTTCAGTATCAATTTATAATGGCAAAAACGATGACATCAAATTCTTTAAAAACAAATCCATGCAATCTGGTTTTTGTTTTCACTGTCCTAAGGTATCAGTGATGAAGTCTGGTTTTAATAGTAGGTAATGAGCCACTGAAATAGCTCTAGTTGCTGAGATTCTTTTGGGGAAGATTGATTAAATTCTTCTACACACTACAGTAACAAAGTAGATTTAGAGTGCAACCAACACAGGAAACATTATGAGCCAATCAGTCTTGCACTGAAACTAATGAATATTGCAGAAATTCGGAATGCAGAATAGGACTGGTATGACTTTTCAAATATAGTTGGAATTTGTGGAATGGTAAGCATTAGCGATCTTGGTTTTTAACCCTACTGTGACTGCCAAAGTATTTCTTTTAAGATTTTCTAGAGTTCTTACTCTGCTGACCAGAGATACAAAGTAAACAGACTAAGCATATGGAGATGGTCTTACTCTGCTTTAGAAGGCTTAATAGTTTCACATTAAGATCAAAAGAATGTCCAATATATGCAGCACATCATGCATCTTAACTTGCCTTAAGCAAATACCACATACATCACATTGTCCTTTACTTGGTGTGTTAGTGATGCAAAGGAGTTAAGAGTTTAGATTTTGTCTGAGACACAAGGTAGTGCTAATTCTTGTTAAAATAAGTCATCCACAATAAGCACTTAAGGGAAATTCAAAGCTATTAGAGCAGATGGCCTGCCAAAAATCTTAAGTCATTTATGACAGTCTAATAATGTTAAATTCTTTGAACATGTGTAGAAGTGGGGAAACTTGCAGGTCTAATTCCAGAAAATGTGGGCAGCACAGAATTGTATGAGAGCACTGATAAATGAGTTGCAATGCAAATTCACACAGTTCTTCATTATGAGCAGTTTGATTTAATGAAGTATTTAATTGTTGATAGAAGTTCATCAACTCCTTAAAGAAAGGATACATTTTTGTTTACCTGTAATGAGATTCTGCATGGCACCAGCAAGTTAACTTCTTTTTGCCATTGTTTTTGTCTAGTCAGGTACCATCAAATTATTTTTAACCAGAAAATTATGAAAAGGGCTTCTAAAATTCCACGTATGAGCTGCTTTTCTTTTCCAAATGAAACATGCATAGTTGTGTAATAGGGCAATATCATAATGCTGCTTGTGTAGACCTTTCAGTTTATTTTCACTGCAGTAGATCTTTCACATAGTGGGATCCTTCTGAATCCACATAGCTTTAAAATTATGGAGTGAAGTCCAAGTCACATGCTTGATATTGTTAAATTTTGCTAAAATGTCTATACTTTTACCCCATTTTCTATGCTGGTAGGTTCACTAAGGAAATTCTTAATTTCTTACTTCAGTATTATTTCAACTGGAATCTGTGGTGTATGAAGCTGTCCCTGAAGGATTTTCCTCTGTGTTTATCTGACACACAAGAAAAATTTTTCTAGGAAATACCACTGAATAGTATGGTTGATTGGAGTAGAAAATATGTTGCTATTAGGCTGGAATGTAAGGCTTAGCAAAAGAGAAAAACAGTAGACAGCAGGAGGAAGAATCATGATACATTCGTCATTAAAATACTTCAGTGTGCCTGGAAGTCCAAGTAGCTTTTTATGTTTTTACAGTGGACTTCATATGTACACTTAGTGCAAAACTATCTACCTGGTTTCATACTACTCAACACTGTGCTTATTGCTGTCAATGTGATTCTTCTAATGTGAACATTTCAAAATCAATTTATGGTCTGTTAGAACTTCATCTTATTTGTGGGAGATTATTTTTCCTAGGATTTTTCTTGGGATAGGACTTCACCTGTTTTTACCATTTAAGGCTGCATAATGTCCCCAGCTGAAAAATCTTCAAACATTTAAACTACAGCTTAATAGTTCATTTTGAGTCCTGTTTCTGGACAAGAGTAAAATACGAGATCTCTAAGCTCAGTTGTGTCCTCTTACAGTAAACTACTTTAAATTACTTTAATTTCCTTGTGCTACATGGACATCGCACTCATGTTCTTTTATTTTTTGTTGCCTTAAAGAATAAAGCTAGCACTGAAATTTGCATCTAGCCTTTTTTTTTTTTTTGACCATGTTTCTATGCTGAATGTCTTTTTCTTTTGAACTACATATAGGTTGAATCAATCCCAAAACCAAATTCCAAGTCTGAACAAAATAATAAAAAAAAGCTATATAATTATTCTCTTTAGTGTATGGAACTTAGAGCCTTTGCTGCTTTACACACATTGCACTGTGGTTTGGATCACATTGGACTTCAGTGGTATTTCACTAGAAGTAATACATTAATAACAACATAGTTTTCCCCCTTTCTGCTAGTAATCTTGGGTCTTTTTTTTTCAGCTCTTTGGCTGAAGTTTGCTGTTCAGGCTGACATTTTCCTCAACTTTATGAGGTTAGCTACGTTTAAAAATAGGTTTAATAAAATTTGCTGGTTTGTTTCTAAGAATAAAGTTAAAAAATAACCCAACTTACTGCTAGCTTGTCGGTTTAAAAATTTAGGCAAAGGCACATTAGTTTCGGAAATCACAATTTGCCTCATAATAATCAAAGGCCTTTCACTGTTTTTTAGGAAAACCCATTTAGTTTTGTGAACTTGAGACAGCAGGTGTTCACTAGAATGTCTTAAATTTTGCTTCATCTTGAATTGTCTGCCTGGGTATTCTGTTCTTTTTTGTCAAAATATGTCTGGGTGTAGAGAGTTCACTTAACTGCTTGAAAGATCTGAGGTTTTTTAGTTCCTGTGGTAAGGAACTTGGAAAACTAAATGGGAAAACAGTAGCTGTTAACAAATTTTCAGATTTGAGCAGTGTAGTTAATAGTGGCAGGAGAATTTCTGCATCAGCATTCTGCCTAACTGCATAAGGTTTAATGAATGGTCTGGCTTATGCTTTTTTATATGTTGCTCCGTATTTTTTAGTTTGATTTCCTTGGCATTCATCAGTTGAGGATAGTGACCTGACACAATTTGCAGGTGCTTCAGCCTCTCTGTTGCAGGGGGCTCATGCTTTACATTGGGCACCACAAATTATGCCTCTTGCCAGAGCACTGCGAACAGCATGTTTTTCTCATTTATATAGGCTTTATAAACTCCTTGTATGAAAATGAGTTGAAAACATTATTTTGCAGTAGCTACTTGAAATTCTAATCTTTCTGCTCTTGACCTGCAGAGTTGGAAGTGACGGGAGTCTTGGATGTTCTCCTTTTTTTTAATTCCTTTGGTTAAGTATCTATCCAGAAAGTCCCCTCTACTTCTGCTCACCTGTGCAAGTCCAAGGAGGTTGTATGTAGAGCTGATGCCCCACTACCAACTCCTGTGCTGTTGGGCTGTGGGGTTTGGTGCAGAGATTTTGCTTCCTACTGCTCTGCTGAGGTAGTGTTTTGATAGATGGTAGTACACCAGCACCTTGTTCTTGTCTCTGATCTGCAAACTTAGCAAGTGAAGGTTCATCTACATGCATGATTCCACCTAGGTATGAGGTAAGGATCTTGTGCAGCCTACTAGGAAAACAAGATTTAATGTCTCTTAATTTAATGAATGTTTAGAGAAGACATTTGTTCTGAAGTACTTTTTTTTTCTTCAAGTGTCTCTTTTCCCCTGCTTTTATAGGTTGCCATTTCTTCCTGATTAATAATTTGTGTCTCTATGCTTTTGTAGCAATAAACTTGATAACATGAGCTTAAGAATTTCTTGGAAGGATGAGAAAACATGATCATTTACACATTTCTTCAAATAAAGAGGACTATATTATTATTACTTCAGAAAGTAAAATACTTCTGGTGCTTTTTCAGTTACTGTGATCTTTATTTGACATGTTTAGTGTAGTTAGTTTCTTCTTAAATCCTACATTTTGTAATTTTATTACTCAATAACATAATCAAACTGTGCTGCACTCCTTAATCCCTGTAAATGGTAAAATGGTATGATATATTCTGTGCCTTGTCATATCTTTTCATTGTTATAAATTGCTTTGGAGAAATACTTGGAGCTGTGAATGCTTCCCCTTCTGTGAAAAATCTCTGTGGCATGAGAAGTGTGTGCATCTCTTCTTATACTCGATACATTCCTTGTGGTTTAAAAATACTGATCTAATGGTATGTAGGTAATTGGCAATTGTGGAAGTTTCACTGGAAATGTTGTTTCCCTGTCACACCTTTATATTAGAAAATCCTAGCTTCCAGTTCTTTATTACAATTCTTTAATAATCTATCAGTACTTAGGGAAGTGAATGTAAAAAATTAAAAATACTTTAAACAAAAAGGTTTGGTTAAAGCCAGTGTTCCATTTTTACAACTAATCGTATCTTAGTCTCTAAAAAAAAAGCTATCTTCCATTTCTTAAGCCTGTTTTTATTCATTGTCTCACTCTGAATTATGCCACCAGCTCCAGATTGCTTATGTTTCTCTGGTAGACTGTCGTCATGATGGCAATTCTCCCTGCTCCTTAGTGAAATTTTCTCTCTAGCCAGCAAAAGGAGGAGTTTCTTAGCTTGGCAAGATTTATGCTGATCTAGAATAAATGGTAAAATTTTCGTTCCAGTAAGAAGCAGTGAGTTAGTTCTTACTGAGGTGTTTGCAGCCTCCTTAAAACAAGTATTAAATCTTTCACAGCTGTGCATTAAAGCAGGTGAGGGACTGAGCACTCCAGAGCTGTGCTCAGTTACCTGAACAGCATGTTGAGTTTATTTCAGCTTCAATTTATGATCGTATTTCATCAACATAAGGTATACTCTTAAGTAACAAACTGTTGCTCTTTTAAATGAAGAGAATTTTTATGGAACTATTGTGTAATAATTATCTAAAAAACCAGACACACAGCACACTGTCAGTGAAAGCAGTACCATTGGGAAAGGGATGACACAGGAAGGTTTCAGGCTGAGGGCTTTTACTCTTGTTTAAAAGTGTGTGTTTGCTAGAGCTGCCTGGGTAGTGCACCTACCCAAAGGAGAAAAATTTGAATCCCCTAAAAAGCTTTCAGCAGCTCTGAGACTAAAAGTGGATCTTTCCCACAAAAAAACCCAATATTCTGGCATAGTGATACCCTCCTGTGGTTTGAAGTATTTCATGCCCCTTAACTGATAAAAAGTAGTTGTAATTTTCACCAGGAGAAACGTGTAGGTTTGAGCTGTCTGCACCACAGAGAGGGCATGCTGACATACCATCCATAGTCTTCAGTGTTTCAAGCAAAAGTCTTTGGCAAGAAGACTTGTGCTGCCTGCAAAATCCAGCTATATTTGTTCTTCTGTCCACCTCTTGTTACCTAAATCCTCCCGTTGCTTCTTCTTAGGCTGCATGTATACTAGTAATGCTTTTCACCCTTATATTTAAATGTTAACTGCGTGGACTGTTCCTATTTTAGTAACTTTTGTTTTGCATCATTATCTACTGGTATCTTCTTTCCCTTGCCCCCTGATAATTTTAGAGCAACCAAACATTAATTGGTTTGCTAACTTCTTGGTTGGGTAATGCCTAAATTTGCTGTGGTGTGCTTCTTGTATTTTATGAGCAAAGAGAGTATTATTAGCTGGGACCCCTGAGCAGGTAGGTTTAAAAGTGTTAGTTGAAACTGTACTTTCATTTTTAATGTACCATCACAGTATCATAATTTTGTTTAATTTTGCTCTATGGTGTTTTGCAAAGTAATTCTAAAACATTTAGGTTTTGTCCTTTGTCAATGGGTCCTTCTCTCCTGTTTTGCTTTTTTGTACGGATTTGCTTACTTTCATACCAACAATATCTTTGTACTTAGTATGCTACCTCCACTATGAACGCGCTCAGTAAAACTGGACTTTATAGAAAGTAGTCTGGTCTGCTGTCCTTAGAGATGTCTCCTCCTTTTTCTTTTTCCCCTCAGATTTGACGGTAAATTTTAGTTTTGAATTCTTTCACCAGAAAGAACATGACATATCCTGGGGCTTAATCTCAGAGGAAACGTTGCCTTAAGTAAACATTAGATATTTCTTCTTTTTCCCTCAAAACACACTTGGAGTTTCTCCAGGTTCCTTTGCTTTTTGATACTCAGAGACATGCATGCAGCCCAGGAGCTGTTTTCTTTTAGTTACAGTTATAATGCCCAACAGCTCTGGATGGGTGGGCTGAAGCTGGGTGGAAAAAATTCTCTGGAGTTTGTCTGTTTCTGTAATGTTACTGATACAGTGGGTGAAAGAATTCAGATCTTGTTACTTTTCTTGGGGATGTATTAACTGATATCCCCTGAATCCCCCTTGAGATCTTATGGCTGTCTGTGCATGAGGGCACACTTCTCTGGTTTATTGCACTTGGCCATTCATTGTGCTTTTCCCAACTATGTTTCACATACATGAATTTGTTTGTGTTCATTTTAATTTAACTGAAAATTTTTGAGACCTTTTTTGCTACATAAATCCTATTGTAACTTGCAGAAGTCTCACTTCACGCTTGGTGATGGGTTTTACTCTCCTAGTGTATTTTGAATTTGCCTAGCAATTTCAGTGTAGCATAGCAGCAGTGGCCTTTCTTCTGTTATTTTTTTAATGTATGGAATACAACACAAGTCTTCATTTACCTTCTGCTTCATCTAGTGTACACTTGGATTTCTGTTTGCACCTGAAGTACATTGCTAATTTTGGTTTTTTTGAGGTTCTTTGACCCATTTGGGCATGGGATTTGGATACATCACCATATTGTTTCCATAAATCCTCTTTTTTATATTATTAGAGAAGTAATATTATATGTGCCATGTATATCAAATATGGATGTCCAGGATCTTGTGTGTGCCAATTAGTTTTCAGGGAGAAGAAAAAACCAAAGTGTGCTGTTGCATTTAGGTGACACATAGTCAGCTTTAATTAGAAAAATCGAAGAACACCAAGTGGTCTATATGTTTCTTTCGGGTTTTGTGATCCCCTGTGAGCTTATAGAACACAAGTAGTTATTCCTGCGATGCTGAACAGAAGAAAAGTTTTCTGTAACCCACCTTGTAATGTGTGTAAATCATGGGAAAGCTTTTTATGATTTGGCATGGAAACTGTAAAGGGATGACTTTTAGCAAGCCTGAAAGCTCTAAACTGCTGCCTTTTTTGGGGCGGGGGAGACATGGACGAATATATTAAAAAAAAATAATCTCTCTCTAACTTTAATCCTGACTAGAAATTAGAAGTGACAGGAGGTGCCACATCCTTAACTTTTGCACATTTCAGTAGTTCTGCTGCTGCCTTTTTTGCTGGTATTCTCAATGATTCCTCAGGCTTTTTTAGTATAGTTGTGTTTTCTTAGGCTGTGGAACACACTGTTTGCAAAGGCTTCTGTTCATTTTTTTTGTTGCTTTTGTCTCTTGCTGTTAAATGTGAATGGACTGATGGGTTGAAAGTTGAGTAACTCTTGTGCAGCAAAAGAAATGGAAAGCGAACTGTCTGAGAGGAAACACCTTGAGCAATAACTCTGCACTTGATGAAACCTGTAAGGGTCCAACAACGCCCTTGGAGCTTGATTTGACACTGCAGTGAAGCAAGTGATGGTATTCTCCTGTTCAGAGTAGCACCTGTGCATATGTTTAAGTGTTCTGCTGACTCAGCACTGGTTTATCATAGCCATGTGCTGTTTCTTTTATGTATGCTTTTAAATCTTACTGTTGCACTGAATATCTGAGTACATGCAGATCTTGACAATTGTTTTCTACATGCATTCTTCAAGCACAATGTGACTGGCATGGAGAGTCATAATTTGGATTTGCTCTTCTTTCATTTATAAGGAGAGTGCAGGAGGTTAAGGTCAGAGAGGCTCATTTTCCATTTTGGACATGTGGTTTTGTGATTTGTTGTGGCTGATAGTAGGGGAAGGATTTCTGTTGCCTTACAGTTTCTTCAAGCGAAGTTATGTTTCTGACTGCATTTATTAAATTTTTGTGTTTCCTAAAGCCCTGAACTTCTGGGTGAAGCCTTCACCCCAGAGCAGTCCCTTTGATAACAGATAAAACAAATGATCTCCTGCCTTCTGCCAAATTGCTATACAAACAAAGATACTGTCCTTCACCCTCCTGCAATGTGGCAGCCACTAGCTTAACCATGAAAAACCGAGTTGGAAACTTTATTTTATCCGTGGGATAGTGAAGACACTATTTTCCTGAGAAATCCAAAAGTTGTTCTGGATTTTGGACAGGATTCAACCCTCTCTGTTTTACCATCACTCAAAGGAACAATGTGTCATGACCATGCAGTCTTTTGAAGTGATATGCTCTGAACAGCATGTCTGGCTTGTCAAAAGTCAGCTGGTTCTTTTGTCTTGACCTTATTTCCTCCAAACCTGTGCTAGTAGTGGAGTTGTCAAACATGTTGAAGAATGAGTAAGACTGTGTCATTTGTCTGGTTTTGGTACTTGAGTCTGTGTCTTATGTCTTGTTCAGCTGGTGACTACATAGAGATGTTGAAAGTCATTTGAGATGTAATTGCTCCTTTTGAGACTCCAGAAGCATGGCTCCTCTGAAATACCTAGATGTTTCTGACAAGTTGGTGAATGATTTCAACCAATGAATCCAAATGTATTTCTTAGTGGTCTGAAGGGAGAATTTGAGATTCCTGCTCTAAATGATACGCTGCTATTTGTAGTGTCCTATAACATTTCTGTAAGGTAGGACATCACCAGGTCTCTGTTTGCTCTGTAAAACTGCCTCACTTCATTAAGAATTTGTTTTTTCTGTCCCATTTTGTATTATCCTGTCTTTAATGCTGTATACTTGTCTGTCTTCCTACAGCACAAGCTGGTGTAAAATTGAAGACATTTAGGTGCATGTAGAGGAAGAGCAGTCTCGTGTTCAACCAGTGGGCTGACCACACACTTGGGAAGATTAGCCACATTCAAGAAGAGGATTGCTTTGTCCACTCGGGGGAGTGTTGCAGTAGGTTAGCAGGCCTTGAGCTGGGGTCCCTCTACTGGAGTTTGGATCGTTCTTCTGTATTGGGATGGAGGAGCTTGAGTATAGTGGTCGCTGTATAATGAGGTTGTGGGCTGTTGGACTGGTCATGATTTCAGTATTTTCATCTGTGCCGAACATTTCTTTGGGATGGCAGTGGCTATGTGACTACTCATTCATCTCGGTAGCCACAAAATGAACAGCAATCTGTAAGGTTTTGTCCTCGTTACTGTTGTCATGTAGATGAAGATGACTAATCTTCATAGAAGATGAAAATGAACCTTACTAATCTGATGTTTTGAAAACATGAAAGCAGTGTCACTGGTTGCATGTCTTAAAATTGTAGGGTTTTTGTGCTTCCTCCCTTTTTTTGTAGTGGTAAAACCACCTGTGCAGCAGTATAGAAACTTAAAAATCTGCAGCTTTAGCTCACACAAATGCATAGATTCTGTTGTACTAATTTGACATTAAGGTATTCATACAGTTAGAATTTCAGCTTATTTAAATACCCCTTTTTTTGCGCTCTCTCCTAGCTGTGTGTAGTATCATACAGGTGCCTTGAGTATTTTATTGTCTGCAGTCAATTATACCACTACTGTCCCAGTTTTTTCCTATCCTTAGCATTATAACTGTCTACCTTTGGTTTTTTTCCCCCACCTTTCACATTATCTCTTCCAAGGTTTGAGACTTCTTTGCGCTTGTGTGATCTCAGACAACATCAGAGCTATGGAGCCTGCTGTGTGTAACTTTCACTTTTTAAAATAATCTTGAGTTTTCATCAACAGCTTCAGATGATTAACCAGTCCTCTGGATAAAAGTGTGTGGTGGGTACTAGAAGTCAGTTTCTTCGAAGATACCTTTACTGAAAAAATAAATGTAAAGGGAGACCACGTATATGGGTATAAATGAGAGGGGGAGGGGGAGCAGAGTTATGGTTGAGCTTTCAGCCTGAATTCTGGATTTCAAGAGCTCTGAATGCTTGGTTTGTTAGCATTAATGTTGCACTAACTTAGGGTATTTTTGCATGAGCGTGTGTGTGTTTAACCAACTAAGCATGAAATCCCTTGCTTCTGTTTGTCCCTATTAAATAGCAGCAACAAAAGAAACAGACAGGAGATGGGTTCAGAACAAAGCAGATATAATGGAGTATTTCACCCCCAAAAGGAGAGTGAAACGAGAAGTACAATGAGTCGGCAAAGACAGACTCAATGGCTGGAGGCAGTGTAATGTGTTGGAGGGAGTAGTAATTCAGGGACGTTTGCTGACCAGAGCTTCAGTCTGTGATCTCTGAGCAGCACATATATCAGAAGTGTTTGGCCACCCCTGTTATAGACACAATATTTAATGCTTTTCCTGGAGGAAATCTCCGTAGGGCTTTAAAGGGACACTGTGTAGGATTGTCAGCTCAAATACTGATCCACCTAAAACTGGAATCATCTGGTTGGGATAGAAATCCCTAAGCAGGAGTAGGACAGGCTGACTTCTTCCCTTAGCTGTTGCAGATGATTATACGTGCGCATGCAGCATATATACACACATACAAGTAAAATGAAAGTAACAGTGGTGCTGAATATTGCAGTTTTCTGCAGGCTGCAGCACCTAATTACTCCCAGTTTCCTGGATAAATACATCCTTTTTTTCCAAAACTGGCTAAACGCATACATTTTTTTCAAGACACTGTATTGTTTTATGTTCAGTACTTTAATATCTGCTTCTTCATTTAAAAAAAAACAAAACAAAACAAAACAAAAAAAAAACCACTCCAGGCTGTCCCTGCCTGCCTCTTTTTGCCTGCTTCTTTTCCCCATCCAATGCCTATAAAGATTTTTGAGTGTGATGTTCTCAAAAATCATCTAAACTAACACTTTGACATGTCTCTCCCTTTAAAGTAAGGTGTTAGACTGATAGGATGAAAGGGCTCAAAAAAATGCTCCTTTTTTGTTGCTAGCAGAGGGCTGAAATGCATGACCATACCCCAGACAACATTTCAGTAACTATGCCAGCTAGCTCTGCTTGACCCCCTATATTTATGGTGGTTAAATGTTTTCTTTCGGTCCTCTCTAACAGTCCCTCCGAGTGGCCTCATTTGGGTTCAGAGTTCATTTTATAATACCTAAAAGGCAGCCTTTTATTGGACAGTCGCTTATCGAGCATATCAGATTTAGGAGTCAATGAAAGAGACTTCCGGGTCCATATCTGACAAGTGTTTCAACAGCAGTCAGGCTGTTAGTTCATGTTGCTCTTAAGCTCTTTGGGTTGTCCAAATGGAGTGGAAAGTACACTGGTTTTGGAAAGGACTGAGTGCTAATTGTGAATTGAACAACTCTCCCAATGTTTTTGATATATTTGTGTTTTGGATTTCAGGAATGGTTTCTTTAGTTACTAATACACATTTCTTGCAGTTCTGTGCATTTCAGACTGCACTGGAATACGTGATGACACCTTAACTAATGGCGTAGCTCTAGTCCATGCTTTATAAAATACTTAAGGATGCATTTCCTGTCCATAATCAAAAGCAGAATATAGGATGTAATTTTATTTTTGTGGTCAGTGACCTCTGAATTTTCTACTCTCCTCAGATCTTCTGAAGCTACTAGATGCAGCTGCCAAAGTTGTGACAATAGAGGTTTAGTCTCTATAGTGGAATCTTAAATAGCCCTGACTTCATTAGGGGCCAAGTCACTTTAAGCTGCTGAGAGAATAGGAAGGCAGTGATCAGACTGTTTGTATAGTGATATTTTAAATGGAAGAGATGTTCATTGAGCTTGAGTAAGGAGGACTGTAGAACAAGTTTATAAATTTTAAATATGTTATTACAAATACCCTTAAAATATGCTGTAGGCTTTCTCATGTCAGCCAGTGGTAAGTGCTATGCACAGCAGCTTAAATTTCAGCTGCTTTTTGAAGCAAGAATATTTAAAGTCTGTTTTCATTCCTACCAAACAAAAATATCTACTGAAGGAAATTAGCCTTGCAGAAGGATAAAGTCACGTATATAACAAAGATGGGGGAATCACATAAAATAAATTATGAGAGAGGTCTGGAGGAAGCAGTTTCCCTGTATTCTGGGGTTGTGTGTCTGTTGTCTCTCAGGAACCTTCATACCTAAGTGTGCTTACTGATGAAGAATGAGTGAGTGGGTGGCACATCTATGTATGCTGCTTTGGACATGCAGTTTGACCTGGATTTTTGATTATATGTTTAATCAACAGCACCTAAAGATTTCCCAGACTAAGTTAGACTTAAGGAATTTGCACTAAAGAAATACTGACCCTCACAAAACCAGCCTGTGGAGCCTCTCTGTCACCCACAGAGCCTCCATATGTGTTCTACAAAGAGCAATAATTACCTTTGACAGAACTGCAGGTTATTAAACATTGTTGGGGCTGCAAGAGTAGTGTCTGGTTGCATAAGAACTGGCACAGTCTCTGGACAGAGAGAAGCACAGACTTTCATTAGCTCATCTATTCCTTTATGTTTTTCAATATGACATCATGAAGTTGTCGCAAAGATGCCGTGCTGACAGGGACAAATTGAATCCTTTTAAAGACTGGCTGCAAAGGGCCTGACACACAGCCTCAGGAGCTCTGGCAAGCTTCGAAGAATTTTATGTGGCCTTCAGCCTGATACCCATTAAGTGGAAACTCTATTTGAAGGAGCTTATGTTGTGCAATGAACTCAGTTGGCCTTTCTCGCTTAAGTACCAGAGTAGAATATTTGCTGTGGCTTTGTAGAATCTGTGAGATAAGTATAAACTGACATCTGAGTAAAGCTAGAAGGCATGTTTGTAACCTTCTCTGAGCTTTCCTTTTACTTCTTGAAACCAATGAAGACTGTTTTTGTAACATGTGTAACAACTTGGCTATCTATATGGAAAGAATCCAATATAAGTTCTGCATTCAGTAAGCTGTCTTTTTATAATCATGTTCTCTTTGGATGACTTCGTCACAGACGCAGGCCCCAGTATTTGCAACTTACTGATGTCTGTTCTGTTTCTCTGCTCCTCCAGTAGCCCTCAGTGACAGATCCTGGGTAGTCATGTAGACAAACTAGGTCTACACTTTGTAAACAAAGTAGGTTAAGGTTGTAAAGACTGGATTTCTTTACCCAGTGCAGTGATTGGCTTGTGGTTAAGGTGGAAGAAAAGAGCTGGGACTATGTAAAGACAGAATATGTGAGTGGGGAGTGATTGCACAAATGTGTTTTCCCTTCCTTGTTGCAGTAGATGTATTCCTCTGATGTGAAGGTGGCAGATACTGGGGAAAGAGGTATTTATATATATTGCGGTGGTGGAGGTCTATCTTGGTCATTAGCAGGTAATTATACCCCATACCTTAAATGTAAATTTCCTAGCTTTCCCAGAATGGTACCAGTTTAGATTTTTACATAAAACTTTTTCGTATTACATATAAAGAAAGGTCTGAGGAGTCATACTAAGGGCTTAAAAGACCTTGTGAGTGAGCTTGGCCTACTTTGGCAATACTCTTTGAAATGTGAGCAGAACTCTAAAATAGGCTTTGTGTAAGATTTTTATTTTCTTTATATTGTGATTAATTTATACTTCTCCAGGGTGAGAGATATGCATATGTTTTACTAGAGTTGTGTCCAGAAAAAAATTATTTATTTACAAGCTGTGCTCTTTCACAGCTGATATTGTAAGGTAAAACACATGACAAAACAAGCCCAGGAAGGACATCAATGGAGCAAATTTCTCTCACTCTTCCCTGTGACAACAGGTAGAGCCTGGCCAGCAGCTGCTCAGGAGCTGCTCTGATGTTTACACCAGGCATTGCATGAAATTAGTACAGGAAGAGTGAACTCATACATACCCATCTGCAGAGTTGAGTAGGGCATGTGCTTATCTCTCTGTATGTGCACTGTTCATTCTGTTCAGGAAATTGATGTCACTTTTCTCAATCCAGCTCTGTGAGGTTTATGTGAGAAGTTAACAGGTATTTTTATGTTTTCTTATAAAGTTCTAGATTTTAGTTGAGGTAGTCTCAGTCTATTAATTGTTGATTTTGTCAAAATAGTAAGTTGGAATAATAATTTGCTTCTCTACAATGGTTTAAATTTATAAACTTGATTTTTAGAACCTTGTTGAATAAACATTTTCAAAAAAACTGACTTCTTCCCTTTGGTTTTTTTATGTTTTGTTTGTTTTCCCTACCCTGGCAGTGTTTCAGAGCACTTTGCTGCAAGGGACCGCCACCACCACGACCTGAATATGATTTGGTTTGCATAGGCCTTACCGGTTCTGGCAAGACAAGTCTTCTGTCACAGCTTTGCAGTGAAAGCCCGGAGAATATAGTGTCTACCACAGGTAGGATTTTGCCTTTATTCCATGGTGTGCTGTAACATTGCCCAAAGGTAACTTCTGAAACATAGCAAAGTGGCAGAGAATTTCAGCTTAGTTATCTTGGTTTGGAAAATTGCCTAATGGATTGCTTTGAAGCTGCCACTACTTAGTCTTCCAGTGTTTGGTCATACATTGGGGAATATCCATGAATACATACAATTTTGCACATGTTGAAAGTCAAAATATAAATTGTGGTGTAATGAAGTAGAACCATTGGAAACAGAGCATGTAGACACACATTAAAATATTTCTTTATTCTCTTTTTACTTTGGGTTTTTAAGCAGTCTTGTTTTATGGACAGAAAAGAGGAGAATGTGCTATAAAGTAGAATTGGACAATAATGCTCTGAAATTTAAATTGGTATTTATTTCTTCTCATACTTGGTCAGTACTGTGTTGTGGTATATGCTAGCAACCAAAAGAATAAATGTAATGGAAGCGTTTATTTCTGGTGATAATAATTTCTTTTAAGATCAGCAAAGAGGCTTGTTCCATGTCATTAAGGCAGGTTGTGACCAGAGAATCCATTTACAAAAAGTTTCAGTGGCATTGAGGATATACATAAAAACAGACACAACCACAGCTAAAAGGTATCTTAAGTAAAAAAAATTGAATATACATGCTGATAAAGATGAACAAGAATGCCTAATACTGAAAAGGGTATTTTGATTGAAAAACAAAACAAAACAAAAAACCCAAACCAAAAAACCAAAACAGCACCAGAAAAACCAGAAAGAAACACATGGATTAAGAAAAAGGAGTACCTGGCTGCAAAGTTCAGAAAGAGGACAGATTAGGTCATAGACATGAAAGACATGGTCACGGTGATTTACTAAGGTTGATTTGCTGAGGGAACAGATAGTGAGTGTTCTGCGAGTAATTTGTGTTTATAGTTACGTGGCTTTATATTGTAGCTGTGGTTCATAGGCTTGAATTTTATGATTGTCTGTTAGCAACCTGAAGTGGTTTTCATTGTATCTTTGTTGAAATTACAAGAACATAAGATTATTTAATACAACTGTAAGTAAACAAATTAAAACAGGTACAAGAGAATACTGGTTTTTTTTCTGCGATAAATAATTAACCCATTGCCTTCACAGTGATGTTATTGGCAATGATAAAGAGATCTGACACTTCAGTGTGTGGAGAAGGTGTCAATGCCTTACTCAAAGTTAGAAGGAAATTGTAGAACAATTCCGCCTTCCCTGCCTCCCCTGAAAGGTCTAATAGGGTTTATGTGACATTTGTCACTAAAAAGTAGTTTGTCTTAACACTAAAAGCCTTTCTCCCCGTTCTGTTCCTCAGTATTTGTCTGTAATGTGTTTCTGTTATTCAGTGTTAGGAGGATTGGATCACTTATTGAAGCATCCAGGGCAATCAAAAACTGCATAGCTGAGTTGACCTGCCCTAGTGATAATTGTCAGGAAGTTCTGCTTCGGCAGGCAAGCAGAATATAGTAGCCAAGATCTTGTTCTCTGAGGAAAATCTGTCTTATGGCTGGAAGAAAGTAGTTTTCTGGTTAGCAGTGGGTTTGTCTGAGTTTTAAAACAGTTTAATGACATTACTTGCCCTTTTAGAAGATCTTTCTCACTACAGTGGGGGGGATGGTTTTCTTTTTAAATTAAGTAAAAAGTGTTGCACAGGCTGAAACACAGAAGCATAATACAGAGTGCAATACATCTTCTGTTTTGCTTTGAGACAATATGTCCTTATTTATAGGTAGAGTTTTTAGTGATGTCTGTGCATTAGATTGCTTAATTGTTCTGTTACAGCCATGCTTGACTGCTTGTATTGCAGTCAAACAGCAGTAGTTCACTTTCCATTTTGATGCCTGCTACATAATGAGCAGTTCTACGCTATTGGAAGATGATGGTAGCATCTGTAAAAGCATAAGGTCAGGCCAGAGATTCCTGTAGTCTAGTGTCTTGTCTCCTGAAATGTACAAGGCAATACCACAAGAGAATCTGTCATTTCCTGATATTATGATTAACAGTAAATTTTGACCCATCCAGTACTGTCCTGCAGAGCAGTAGAACATGATGCCTCTCTAACAGGGAGGTGTGTCTGAAGAAAGGTAACATTGTCCTTCAGAGGATCAGTCCTCAGCCAGATTAAATCTTTGCCTCCAAAGTTGCCTTTAGTGTATGTTCAGTAGAGCTTGTAGGAGGCTCGCTACCAGCACTTGACCAAACTCGGGATTTGTGTTGGAAGTGGATTTCATAGCAACAGTTGGGGCCATTCTTTCAGGTAGAGTGAGAACACGTTGTCTTCTGGCTTGCTTAGCCATTGCTTTAAGAATCTTTGGTACTGAGGCAGTTCTACAGAGCTGCTTTAGGAGATGGGCAAGCACAATGTCTTCTCTTACCTCTCCTATAAAATGGCAACATACTAAGAACAAGTTTCTGGAGTACGTGTAGCAAAAAGTAATGCCTGCCAAATGGATCCTTTGGATATGTATTAAAATTAAAGCCTCTAGATAGTTGCATGGACTGCTTTTCTTCTTAAGAGCAAAAGGGACTTGTTAAGGCTGACAATGCCGGCTTTCTGGTATTCCTTTCTTACTAGTGTTATTTCAGTGCGCTGTTGGATGTCACACTTTCTAAATTCCTGAAGTGACTTGTCTACAAGGAAGCTCAGATTTGACTGTGAAGGGAGGCTTGCTGGCTCCCTGTGTAGTACTTGGCTGTGGACTTCAATGAAGTGGTTTGTATACTGCAGATAAACTGGCATGCTGTGACATTAAGGACTGCAGGTAGTATGTATGCATTACTAAGAAGATTTTATCATAAATTCTGTGGCTTGCAGGTGTTAGAGGTGTTAGAATACTTCAACACCTGGCTTTCATTGAATGTTGCCTCTTTACTGATCACTTCTACAACTCCAGATCTTTAACAGTTGAAGAATCAATCCAAGAGCAGTGACCTGTTACTCCCTCTGCTTTAATGGCTTTATGTTGCTACACTGAGCACATCTTTGGCAAACTACCAAGAAAGGGAAAGTAAATACACATTTTGTATGAAAACATATGCATGAAGCTTGACTGTCACAAATATCTTAGGGCAGTTTTGGGAGCTGTCTCTTGTAAAGAAGTATTTTTGATTATCCATAATCAATCACTGTTGGACTAATATGGAAACAGCTGATGGAAACTGTTTTACAGGAGGTAATATTTGAGGAAGGATTGAAGGAAAGATGATTCCTCTTACTGACAAAACGTGTAGAGATTTTTATTTGGAAGTTGTCAGATTACTGTCTTAGTCTGATAACTTGGTTCTTGGTGAATTTGGGAGGGCTGTCTAGCAAGCTTACTTCTAGCCACAAAGGAATATGTGGTTATTTTAAAGAGTAACAAACAAATCTGGTGATTGTGACTGAATCTTGCGTAATCTTATATTTCTTCTTTCTATGGAGATAATATTTTTGTTAGTACTGAACGCAAAAATGGTATCTTCTAGTTAACTGCCTGGCAAGGCAGAGAAGAAAAGGAGCTGTGAAGCAGGAAGAACCTAGTCAATATGATCTTAATTGCCTGACAAGCAATTTGGTTCCACAGCAGTCCATTTGGCTTAGCAAGAATCAAAATTTTTCATTTGAAGAAAGCTATTGCACATAAATGGAGAATACAGAGATTCTGTGCACTTCTCTGAAATTATTTTTGCAGCTAAAATTATTACTTAATTATTTTTTTTTAAATGTAGTCTTTCTGTGGTACTTAACTTCTTGGATTGAGGACTGAGCTTCCTTGGTGTCAGTTCTAAAAGTTGTTTTCTGGTGTTTTAGATAAAGGTGTATTAAAAAAATTAAAATAGTGTAAGAGACGTCTCTCTTTAGAACTAAATGCAAACTGTGTAACCTTTGTAATGATACATATTGAGAGTAAGGCTTATAAAAAGCATATTTATTGTGGTGCAGCTTTATGATTTTAGTATCTTAAATTTTGACAGGTATAAGCATAGAATCTAGCTTTCAGTTTGGATGGACTCCCCTGATGTGTGCTGCCAGTGTGGCTGACTTTGCGGTAGTGCGTCTTCTTCTGGACAGAGGTGCTAATGCATGTTTTGAAATAGGTAAGATGTGAATGAAAACTACTAGCCAGTAATGCTCAGTACCAGATATTGTTCTATCCTTATTCTCTTTTTACATACATAGGGAAAAAATCAAAGTTCACAGTGGAGCTGGGACCTAGTCTAGCTTTCACAGTTTTGAAGTAAAAGCAGTAGTTTAAAAATTGTGTTCTTGGAACTGATCTGGAATTGGTTGATGGGTTTTCTTGTTCCTTCTCTCTCATTCTGTCTTCCCCCCCCCCCACCTCCCAATCCCCAAATACTTTTTTAAAAAAAAGTGTTTGGAAGTACTTGTTCAAGAATTCTAGGATAGAGTTGTACAGTTAAAAATTCCTTTGTTTGGTCCTGTTATGAAGTATGTACATGCAGAAACTAGCTAGAATCCCAAACAACAGGAGTAGCTTTCCAGTTTGTGGGAAACTAATGTGGACTTCTCTAAAACTAGAGCACAATTTTTCTATTAAGTGAAAATTGTTATTCAGCATGTTGCTAGACCACATTTTCTGCAAGAGTTCAGTGGAGCTTCTCTCAGTTCCTCTGTCAATTTTTGTGGCTTAATGATAACTTTTTTCCTACTTAAACTGTGGATATTTTCCTTCTTTTTCATTGTGTTGGAAGATTTATCGAAGTTCAAGAAAAAATATTGCAATACAGAAGAAACTGTGTCAGCACACAATACTGCCAAGCACATAAAAGCAGTGATTGTATTTTCTGGTAACTTGTCGATACTTGTTACAGTAGTAGACTGAAATGCAGATGGTACAAACCTGTCTGAAAATTTTCTTGAACTTCTTAGCAGCTGATCAGAGTATGAGATTAGAGTAGATTGCCTGCACCAAAAGCAATCATGCCTTCGAGTTACTGTCCTTGTAGCCAACTTCAGAGAACTTCCATGTGGCTGCCTATAACTCATACCTGTTCCTTGTTTATGGCAGTAGAGCTATAAATGGGGCAGAAGCTGCTATGGGCAGCAGTTTCGGCTGACCAGTTAACCAACATGCATGGCATTTTTTCAGTGTGTGACCAACTGTGTTTGCCGGAAGTGGTGCCTTGCTAGGATCAAGTTTCTCTGCTTGTTTCGCTCTTAGTCTGTGTAGGGAAACAGTAGCTAGGGCATATGTGCAGCAGAGTACTGTCCAGTCAGGAACAGTCTTGAAAGTCATTGATTCAGGTGTGTTGAGTAAAGCTATGCCATCCTGAAGTGGTACTAAATGTTACTGGTCCTGCTGCTCTTTTTTTACATCAGCAGGCAATCACACAAGTGATCTTATACTAATTATCCCATAATGTTTACAATCCTAATAAAAGCTATACTGTTAATCACTTTTTGTCATATTTTGGTCATTCTTTGTAGGCAGTTACTTAATTTTACCCTTTTTCGTAGTCGTGAAGAACAAGGAACTAACGTAGCATTCACTATGTGATGAGATGAGAATGCAGCATCCTTGAGGAGTAAATTCACTGGCTTTTCTGGATTTTTCAGCTAGGCTGAACATAAACTAATCTTTTTTGCAGTCTCTTACCAGTTTTTCTTTGCAAAAAAGAAACCTGAGAATTCTAAGGTGTTTCTTCCCCTTCTTCTCTTGCTTACATGTATAAACTATAGGTAGGCTAACAGAAATTATTAATTTCCCACTCTTTATCACTACATGAAGTACTGAATAAAAATATTACTACAGGTTCCTCCTAAATAACATTCCAAACGTAACATTGTTCAAAGTCCTGCCATCTTTCCATTCATATTGTTATTGATAACCAGGTTAACCATTTTGAGTAAAAATCTGTCAGTGTATCAAATAATTTACTGAAGGATTAATTGCTTACTGTTCAGGAGTTTAAGCGACTCTCTGAAACTTAATTTTTCATTTAACATACTGATTTATATGTGTTAGAAATTCTACATGCAGTAGTTGAAAATTAAAAGATGGTGTATTAAAAAAACAGATTAAATGCAAAACTAAAATCTTTGGTTGGAGGGGTGGGGGACAAGAAGTGGTGAGAAGTAAAGTAGAGCAGAGGGGGATAAAGTACATAAACTTCTCATGTTTAAATATAATAAAATCTGAGCTCAGTTGAAGAATAAAAGTGTTAATATATACACAGTCTTAAAATCTCTACAAGTTAGCAAATATGTTGTAACGCTTCATGGTATGGTCTGAATTAGGTACAGCTAAAATTATACCTGTTAAAACAAATTGTTAAAGGCTTGTTTCAACTTGCGAACAAGTTTTGCAATAAGTAAAATGGGCAGTTCTTCAAATGGCAGTCTTCTAATTGACTGTAGGGCTGACTAACTCGCTAAGGTCATTGAGGTGTGATGCTTCCCACATATCTTTAGGAGAACTATGGGAAAGGAGATCTCCCATGTTCTTGGGCAAACAGCAGGGGTGTACAATTCTGATTTGTGAGCAAAGGTGGCATGTAACACCCAGCTGGCTTCTGAGCTGGAGCAAATATGCTGGTTCCTCCTGATGAATCTTTATGGACTGTGTAGATGTTGCTTTATTCCACATCTAAGACCATACTTTTATGCACCATAGTAGTCCAGTAAACTTACTTCCTTTTTCTTAAGCCCTGTAAGAAAGCCTTGTTACTTCAACTGTCCTTTGTATGGGGCTCTCTTGCCCCTAAAATTGATGTTGCTATGTGTTTATAATACATTTCTTGCACTTTTTTAATCCATTGCAGTTAACTTTCTGTAAGCTGTTTCTTTCTTTCCTTGACTGTATTTTGGGGAGAGGTGGGGAGGAACAGGCAGTGAATCTACTGGTGTGGAACAAGATTTGAGAAACAAGCAGCTATATTTAAGCTCCTACTGGGTTTTTTGGGTACCTAAGAAGTATCCAGAGCTTCAGTAGGAATGGATGCATTCACTCTCATCTGTCCGAGTATCTTCTCAGATGCCTTTATCTTACCTGATAATTCTAGTGACTTTAACTGGAAGAATTACAAGTTTCTTACTCTGTTCTAAACATCTTAAAGCATCAGAACCCAAATAACAACTCTAGCAAATATAAAGGCTTTTAAAGGAACTTCTGGATTAGCATGGTATTTACATATGTAATTCTCTAACTGCAAGTTTCAAAACAGATAAGTACACTGTGCTGATGGCAGCATGTACTGCGCATGCTTCAGAGGAAAACATCCTGAAGACTGTAGAACTGCTTCTGTCAAGGAATGCTGACCCTAACCTTACTTGCAGGTACCAAAAAAATCCCATGTCTGAATATAGCATAAACTCTATTATTAATATACAGAGACATCTTTATAGACATAGCTGCTGTTGGTTAAGATGATGTGTCCTTCATTAGCTTTTTGTAACTTCACTGCTGTCTGTACAAGGAAAGATTAGTGTCTAGATATTTATTTCTCCTAGTACATCTTGGAGGACAAGACTATGACGAGTTTATTAACTTTAAGTGTGTTTCTCAGCTGAACAAGATAAAAATTTAAGATAAAAACTAATCTTACTACTTTGGTTGACTGCAGTGTAAGGGCAAGAAATACGTCCTCTGCCTTTCCCAAACCATATTGCCTCTTCTGTATAAGGATGTAAATTAAATCAGTTAATTGTTTATTTAAATTGATGTCCTCTTTCTGAAGTTTTTGTAGGTATCTAGCTATATTCCTTTCACAGACAGCCTTCTATGGAAAAAGAAAACTACTCTGTAAATAAAATACATTTTTCTAGTGCAGTCTGGAATAATCCAGATTAAAAGGAGATTTAATGATTCGTTTTGCATCAAAAAGAAAGAGATTCAGGGCTGACCCAAGATAAACTGTCTTTCTTCTGCTAGAGAAAGAATATATTGTTTGGGTCAAATTGAAATGGCTTGGTTTTCAACTAACTGAAATTTGTTTTTTTTATACCACAGCTCTTTCACCACATTACCCTAGATATGTGGATTATGTAGCTCTCTAAAGAGAACAGAGTTGGAGGCTTGTTGGTTCTCATCAGTAGAATTCAATTACTCTAGGCCCTGAACCTCACTGTGAGCATAGTACTGATAGACAAAGAGGAAACCTAGTTGTGCTGAAGTGCCAATGTGAAGTGTGATGTCTGGTACCAAATTTAAATGCCATTCATTTATTCTGATCCAAGAAGCTAAAAATCGTTCATGAAAGAAGAGAAAACTACAGACTCTGAAATAATTACATATTGTTGCCATCATAAAGCTAGATGTTAGCATAAACATCCTGCTTTAAAAAATGAGGGAAGGCTTTTCATTATTAAACTTTGTCCTGGGTGTTTGAAAATGTAAACCAGAGTGCAGAGCTGCAGGTTTATGCTTGGAAAGGCCTTTGGCTAAACTTTGAAGAAAAAAAAAGTTTGGATTCTGAGATGAGAATTTTAAGGGCAAAACTTTATAAATAAACTTAGAGTATGTTATGCATAGTTGGTCTTTATATACAAATATTTGTTTGCTATCTCTTTGTTTCCTAAGACCTTGTGCTAACATATGAGTTATGCTTGCATACATCAGATATAGTAGTGTCCAGTTGTGGTTTTTTAACTTTTGCAATAGTAGTCTTTCTCAAATGAAAAGATAAATTAAGTGGCAATCAGAATTGTCGTTTGTGCCAAACAAAAGTAGAAGTTACATGACAAGGTCTGGATTTTTCAAAAATCTTTGTGCTGCCTTTATTCCTTTCCATTATTTGACATCTGTGCATACCACTCCCATCATTAGAACTGCTCACGCAGCAGCTGCTGCTTCTCGTACGCTTCTTCCACTGTCTTCTGAAACAGGGGGATGAAACACAACGAACAAGCTTCTGTGAAGGTAAGGGGTCAAAACAGACCCTCTGTGTGGTACTGCAGTTGCATTTCACCTGTTTCATTAGAGCAAGCAGGATGTTCTGTAGGAGGGCATCAGAACTGTCAGGGGGTTGAGATTATTGTGAGAGTGCTTCCTGTGTGATCAGTTTACCACAGGTGTTAAGAACTAAGGTCCACATTATTTGGCTATCTCAGCACTTAAGAACTGGAATGATTTTAGGAAGCTTCTCTTGTCCACAACTGGCATGTGTGTGAATGCAAAGCAGAATACTTAACCTTCATGTAAGGGAGAGTCTAGTATTTATGCTTTCTCTGTTGCACTGCCAGGGCAGCCAACAGGTGTTTTTATTTCATGTTATCTGGAGGTAATGCACAGAAACTTGCCTTTTTTTTTTTTCTAATTCATGAAGTGTATGTGGAGTGGGGAAGGACTAGTGAGAAATAAACTCATTTTTGAAATGCAGTCGAAGAAAGAAGATGAGTTTAGGAGCGGGTCGGTAGATGGTTTCTCTGCAACAGGATAGGGTACTGAGGAGAAAGTGTTCAGTAGAGTAACTTCCATACTTTTGCTAAGCCAAAATTGGGAACTGAATACTGATGGATGTAGAAACAGTTTTGTTGATGAGAATGTAGTATATCAAAGCATAAGTGCTGACTGAAGAGTTTAGAAAGAAAAACAAGAAGTAAGGTAATGGCTAGGTGAAACAAGAAGGCATTGTAAGACCTGCTCTGTATAGCCTTCGTAGAGCTACTATAGCTTGAATGCTTCATTTAAGTGAATGCTACCTTGAGAAATTTATTCTGCTTATCTTGTATCATTCACCTCCCTCATGCTCCAGAATGTAAATTATATACTTTATCCTTTTGTAAGGCCTGGAAATACTTAAGCAGTCTATTTAAAAAAAAAGACTCTTTTAACCTGCAGTGCTTTCTTAAAGGTACATTGGTTTTATTAATGTTAAGCTGTGATTTTGTTTTAGGCCGAAGGAAAAGGCATGACCAACTGATAACTAAATTACTGCTGGTAGGATTACGTGTCATCGGTTGTTTAGTAAATGTGGATTTTGGTGATGACATCCTCCAAGTTCTTGTTTGCATAAAGTAGAATTCAAGAAATCTAATGGCTTTGCCAGTAAGGAGAGTGTTTTGAGTTGATGTTTCATGTTAATAGCTCTTTGTTAGAAGAAGGTACAAATAGGTAAATGACTGAAACCTCCTTTACTTTGATGTAAATTCTTTGTCTCGTTGTGTATGGGATATGTGGAGGTTTAATTTTGTTTGTGTGGCTTTTTTTCCCCTTCACTCTTAAATTCTGGCACAGTTGAGTCCTAGACAATGACCAAGCCTGTCTTCAGTGTTTCTGCTCTAAAATGGTTATGAATTTTGTGTATGTTTAAAAAAAAGTCTTCAGAAAGTCATCGGGGTGGGGGCAGGGTTTTTTTAGGGTGAGTATTACAGGAACTAGACCTTTGTCTTTTGTCATTGTACAGATTCAAGTTGAGCTTGAAGCATACTGTCATATACATGAATGGATATACATGAAAATATAATCACTGCTCAGGTCTGGTGTTAAGACGCCTACATACGTTCACTTATGGTTACATTCAGAACAGTTTTGAGGAGTATCAAAAAAGGTTTCATGATGGAAGTTTGGGTCTATTTTGCCCTCTTGAGAAGGTGATAATGGAAGGGGGAAATTTTTATCACAATATTGCCCATTTCACAAGGTAGGTCTCTCTTCAGGTTGCATGGTCAGAATAAAGCAATTGTGTAACACCTCAGTTTTAGCAAGATATTTATTGCTACTGATAAGATAGTAAGTCTGCACTGCCACATAGTAATTTCAAAGACCTTGACATTATCATTGTGTGATAGTTAACCATGCCAAATGACAAACAGTACATTTCAGTAAAGGTAGATAGCCTGGGAAAAGTTGATGCACTACAGTGCATTTTATGGCTGGGGCAAGAAAATGAAGGAATTTAATATAGATTGAGTCAAGATCTTTTATCTACCTCAGAGTAAAAAATACCTTGTGATGTTAAGCTCTTATACTTCATGCCTTTCAGAGAGTTTTTTACTCTAGGGCTATGAACTCAGGACAGAAAGACTTATTATGTTGGTCAAACATCAGGACAGAGGGACTAAATATAAAAAAATAGGATGCAAAATTACCTTTACCTAAGTTCATCTGGGCTATGTCCATGCATCTCTTCCCTCCTCTTACCCAAGTTGGAGAGAAGTCAAAAGCATGCTAAATGTGCTAGCTCTGTGAGTTTGGAAGAGTGGCTTTTGAACGTAAGTGTTGAGTCTTGTTCATGAGGTAGGGGGAAGGAGTCTAGACACCAAAATAGATGATAGTACTTTCCTTAGCTGGTACCAACAGGCTTACAACTGTTGATCACAGTTTCTGGGCAGAGGTATAAAATACTTGGGGACAGTAGCAACATTAGATGCTATTTTTAACAGAGGCATTCTGACAATTTACTGTGGTGTCTTGGAATGTCGCCTGAGCAGCCTCTGTGTAAAACAGAAACAAAACCTGCACTGAAATCCATTAGCATTATATCAGTAACGTTCTATCCCAAGTATATTAAACTTGTTGTCATTGCCATTAGCTTACCCTGGTCATGGGTTATTTGCATAGAATTGATTCAGAGTTCTTTTACATGACAGGGAATTACCTTTTCATTAGAAAGGTGGAGTAGCTTTCACATGTATGTGCTGAATTTCTTGACTGCTGACTTTACCCCCACTTTGAAAGTAAAGTTGAAAACAGACTGAGAAGTTTCTCCATTATGTGGATAACTCACTTGTTTTTCTACTTTATGTCAAAGTGTGCATGTTTTTAGCTAAACCACCTTGCTTGTAAAAATGTGATGGAGTAAGGATATAGGACAGGACAGGATAATTGCGAATGTCGCAGCATAGATTTTTGCCATCCCTGTTTTTGATTTTTATGCTAATCCCTTTTATAATCACGTCCTTTGTATTTTTCTAGTTATATGAAGATAACTTTGTAGCTGTCTACCTTCCCACCAATGTGTACTGTAGAACTTACACAGATGTCTTTTTTTAATTTTAAAAGAATCATGTAAACAGAGTTCAGAAGCAAAAAGGTACAAGAACTGGCAATCTGAAATGAAGCCTAAAACTAGGGAACCTGAAACTAAGCTGTCACCTATTCCAGCCCAGCCTTCTTACTAGAACTGTATGTTCCATTCTCCTAAACAAGTTCTGTTCCAAGAAGATAAGAGGACTTCCTTACCTTCCTCCAGCAGATAGTGCCTGGAAAAAGTATCTTGCAGCTCATATTAGACTGAAGTATATTCTCCCAATACTACTTGTTGCATAGAGTTTCCCACCTCATCGCTTAAGACCCCAATAAGCCAGAAAATGGACAAATAGCTTTCCTTCAGTTGCTGTGGACACACTATTACCACTTCATTTCTCAGTTCCAGGCTTAATGTACAGCACTGGAGTGGTGAAACTGGCTCCACAAACTTCTGAAGATGCTTCCTGGTTATCTGAAGTAGTGTTCAGTTCACAGATCAACAGCCTAAAATACTAGTGTCTTTTAGCATCATTTCCTTGCTTTGGGACCTCAGTAAGAAAAGATTGAAACTAAACTTATAAGGTTAAATTATTTTCTACCTGCTGTATTTTTTCTAATATTTTCTAATATTAGTGATACACTGGTCTATTTAATAATTTATCCAGTTATGAGACTTTACATACGGCTTATACTTCTCAAGATCACCAACCTGAAATACTGAATTTTCTATAAATATCTCACTGATAGAAGGAAACCTGTGTCTAGATGGAAGACATCTTCTCTTCCTCTCCTCCCGAAATTTTCCAGGAAGATGAACTTTGTCTTGAGAGCATGATACCAAACATAAGACTGTGTGTTTGTGCATAAGACCACTGCAGGATTCTTTGCTTCTTATTTAGGTGCTGCATAGCTGGAAGCAAACAGTTGGAACAGACATCATGTTTAATTAATAAATTGCTTATATGCCTTTTATTTATTTTCTGTCTATGACTTGGGTATCATGTTCAATATCGGCAAATGTCGTGTGGCAAATTGTGCCATAAAAAAGAACTTCACAGGTGTCTGCACAAGTAGGTCATCTGCAATCCAAGTTGCTGAAACACAACTGTCTGCACGGTTCCTCAAAATGACAAAAGGATTCTTCAGATCTTTTATTTAGGTGATTATCACTACACCTTCTATGTACATATTTAGATTGCAGTAAGATGTACCAATACATTTAATTTCTCTTCAACTTTAGGAAGAAACAGTGGATTTGGCATCTTAAAGCTTGCTGTCGTGTTTGTGGGGTTCTTTGCAGGGTTAGGAAAACAAGGTTTGTTTTCCCAAATGCTCTAGTCTCCCTCTTGTGGAGGTACATGTAAACGGACCTTGTTTTCTGAAGTGGTGGTTATGCAGCACATGTCCAAGATATTAAATGATACCCCCTCATATATCCTGGTGCTTAAATGCAATTGCAGATTTATGCAGCACTAGAATATATTTCTATCCTGAAACAGCTTGTAGCCATTGAAATTAAAACTCGAACTTTAAAATGGAAGGTCTGAAGTACTAATTCCATATTCATGTTGGTGGACCTTTTAAATGTCATATTTATTGGGGTTTACTGAAAAATGGAGAAACTTTTTCAGTGGCTTTAATGTCATTTAGTTGTTGCCTTGATTTCAGATACCATGTCTGCAGTACTGTACAGCTATAACCACTACGTGATACTCTTTGGACAAAAGACTTCTGTAGCCTCTGGACTTTTGTTCAGTATTTTTCCTTTGAAAAAGAAGGTAATTGTGAGGTAGTAGCAGTTTGCAAGTTAAAAAAAAAAAGTGGGAAAAAAATAGTTGAGAGCAGAAGAAATCAAAATGAAAACAGGTATGAATGGACTGGGTTTGCAGTCAGATGTAAATACTTCAAAGATGGTAGCATGGAAAGTCTGTGAAAGGCTACCTGCCACTGAATAGAAATAAGTGTGGGAGTGTGTGTCTGTACTGGGCAAACGAGTTTGGTTTCTGTTGTTACAAATTACTAGGTTGCAATCAACTTCTGTTCATCCTTTAAAATATAGGGACCTGTAGATATCTGTATCTGTCTACATGTAGATACCTTTATCTTGCTATCTCAACATTAATTGTTAAGTTACAGGGCAGATTGTAGAGTCTTTCTCTGTTTTTACAGTAATCTTCATAGGATCATGGGGTAATTCAGGTCAGAAGGGACCTCAGGAGGTCTGTAGTCCAACTTATTCCTTAAAGCTACCTCTACTATGATATTGGGCTAGGTTGTCATCTGGTCTTGAAACCCACCAAAGATGGGGACTACAAAACTTCTCTGAGCAACCAGTTCCACTGATTGTCTGTGCCCCACGGTAAAAATGTCTCCTTAATCAGTCAGAACTTCTGCTTTTGCAGTGTTGCTAGACTAAATTGAATTAGTTATAGACTGATGCAAGTATCTTCATTTAATTACCAAGTTCCTTCCTCTTATTGACGGTATGGCTTGAAGGCCTGGTTACCTTTCAGTTTGCTTATCTCCAAGTAATTGACATTTTTCCCTATCATAAGGCTCTTTCAAATTTGTAATACGACTGGATTTTTTTCATTGTACTTTTAACTATGTTTACTTAAGACAAAATATTATCCTGTCGTGAATGAACAATAACAAGGAAGGATGAGCAAAGCCTTAGTTCTAGCAATACTCTGGAAGGAAGCAAAAAGTCTATTTATAAAAGACAGCTGCTGTGGTATACATATGCTTTTTCGGGTCCCTCTAGTGGTCGGTATTGAAATTATCATTAGGAAACACAATATTGGAAAGAGCAATCCTCCCCTCGAGTATATCCTAACAAAATAGAATAATCTTTTGACAACAGATTTTTGACACAGAGCTGTACATTAAAAGCAATACATGTTAGTTTTTCAGGAAAAAATATTGGGTTTTAAGATACAATAAATTTTAATTGAACATGCCTTAAATCTGATTGCTTCATAGTGGCTAGAAACTCCACATCTTTATCTTCTGATACTGCATTTTTTTAATTCTGCAATCTTCTTCCGCTGAAGAATAAGTGTCAGGTGTCTGGAAAGATACTTCTTCAACAGAAGCTTTTGAGCAATATTTTCTTTTTCTTTCAGACTATTCAAAGTCGTTCACAGTGGCTTCATCTTATAAGCATCTCAATAGAAGCATAAGATCAATAGACTGTTGTCATGAGTTTGGGATGTTAACAAAAGAAACAGAATAATGGGAAAGGTCCTATCTGCAAGTACTTACTTCTTCAGCAATTGTAAGAAATGGGAACATATGTAGGAGAGAAAGTATCAACACATACACTTCTGGGAAGAGAAAACAAAAATGGAATAAAGGACAAAAATATTTTGATGTACATTTAGTTTTAGTACTTGAAAAGTTAAGATTGTAATCCCTTCGGATTACATATATTTGTATGTAATTCTCTGAAGGCTGCTCTCAGGCATACTCGAGGTGGGTGTCTGAATGGTGATAATATGTGTGCACCCTGTGCTATTGCACTGCACCTGTGCACACTGGCAAGAGCTGTGTGACCTGTGATTCTTTTGCTAACATTGTTTTTACCAGAGAGGGGTTTGCAAGTATGTACATAGCTGTTCTTGGTATTCTTCCTCTTAAATACTTGGTTGTGATTTACAACTTGCCCTCCACAAAACTGCATATTTCTTTTCAGAGCTTTGGATTTAAATTTAACTCTATGTAGAATTCATCACTTAAGCTGTGTCCTTTTAAAAATAATTTTTTTAAGTAAAAAAGTCTCTGCCACTTTTTTTTTTCATTGAGGGGGAAAAATGGGTGATTTGCTGATATCCTCCGCCTTTAATAGGGTGAAAAATGTGATCTGCAGTTAAGCCCGTTCCCTTCTCATTAAGCTGCTCTGTGTGCTAAATGAGAGTCCTGCTGCTTGGTCTGTGGTAGCAGCAGGAGGCATGGTCTTTAAAAACTGGTTTTGTGTACTTCAGAACCAAACCAGAATTGGTTTAGTCACCACGCTACTGTGTTAAATGGTTTAGTCACCAAGCTGGGATATGTTAAAGTTATTTGTGTGTTAATGAGCTACTTTAATTTGGAGATGGTAAAACATCGATATGGTTTTTTAACTTTTTCTCCCAGAAGTACTATTAGTCTATATTCTAAACTCCTGGAAGACACTTGTTTAGTCTCCTCTAAGTTTCGTTCTTGTGGAGAACAACAATTGACGACTTAACTTCATTTCAGTCACAAAATAAATGTGAACTCTTAAAGTATTTAAAAATTGCTAACTGGACATAAATGAATGGCTGAATCTATATGTTCTGCTAAGTTGACCATTGTGCTGAAGCATGAATGTGGTGTCTTGGGCTTTCATCCTCTGCTTAGTTCTTCTACAGAACATAGAATCTTTACAGAATTAAGATGCTCTGCTTGATAATGCAGTTGGATTTTGATATCTTGAAATAATTTTTTTCACCTGTCCCCTTTCAGGAGACAAATGACTCCACTGATGTACGCAGCTAGAAAAGGCTATCCTCAGGTTGTTGCTCTTCTTGTCGCTCATGGATCACACATAAATGCCCAAGATGAAAATGGATATTCGGTAAGTGATTTACTTCTCTGTGGTGTAATTGATAAAAATTTTAAAAAGCGAGAACCCACAAACTGTTTCTAAGTACAGCTTTCTCAGACATACTCATTGGCATATTCTTCTGCTTTAACAACACTTTCAAGGTGTCTTTGTCTTCAGATTCTTCCATATAAGAACTTATGAAGATTGCATTATTGATTGAACCTCTGTTCTTTTTTTGCCTCATATGTAAACTTGGTGAAATTAAGTTGTTCTTTGCAGGCATTAATATGGGCAGCACAGCATGGACATAAAAGTGTAATTTTTAAGCTGCTTGAGCTGGGAGCTGACAAAAATCTACAGACTAAGGATGAGAAAACAGCAGCAGAGCTAGCAAAAATCAATAAGCATTCAGAGGTATTTAATTTCTCTTTGAAATGCAATTTTTGTGGTTTACCTCAAAAATCTGTTCATTAATTGTGTAATTTTCTGGAGAAGTGTTACTTTAATAACTAAATTATAGTAGTTAGTAGAATATTGGTGCTATTACATCTATATAGACTATTTCACAAGGCTTTAAATGTTTAAATGCTATATAGTAATGTTTTGGGGGTTTTGTTTGGTTCCCCCACCCCAGAATCCTTGATTTCAGATTTAGAATACAGAGCAAGGGAATGTGTTGGTTTTTTCCTGTCTGCCAAAGTGTATGAGAGAATCAAACTTCAAACTGATTTGCAGTGTATGGTTTCTGATTGACTTTGGAAGTGAGTAGGCTAAAGCTAAAAAGAGGGAGAGCTGGTACTGGCCATCTTCAAAATCTATTCTCAGGAGGGAATAAGGTATAAAATAATTTAAATTGGTCACCAGATCATTGGAAGAACATCCCACTAATTAGCAGTGTAAAGAGAGCTGCTGAAGACAACATATATTCTCCTAAAATAAATCTGTTTGCTGCTGTTACTAGATGGTGCATGGTGGATCATTCAGACCAGATTTATGTTTATTTTGCTTTGAGTTGCTCTTACCAATGACATGGCTTTTTTGCAGTGGCTCTTCAAAAATGTATAATTCACTGTAGTGAATTGTAATTCACTTCTTTTTTTCTTTCTCCTGCGCCCCACCACCAGACTTCAAGACTGAGCAGGAGCAAAAATGATAACTATGCACAAAGCTGTCAGTGTAGGCTAGCAAGATCAGTGTCTGAGGCTCAGTGATCTGTTAGCTCAGGTTACTGAAAGGGGCTACAAATGCTTTCTATCTCTGATAATTGACTAGTTCAGCAGGCTATGGCCATATAATCTTATAACACAACTTTCTCTGGCATGGAGGGAATATCGGCTCCTCACACTTAAGAGGTGGGTCTTGCCTCTTGACTTGACGTGAAGTGCTATGTTTCACACAGTTACTGCAAAGTCGTGCAGATGGTTTTGAGATACTTAATGGTCATGAGCTTCTTCCAGGTTGGGGGTCTGCTCTTCAGGCTGTTAATAACCCAAGGGGCTGTCATATAGACTGTGTCTGCAGAAACTGTATCTGGGAGGGGAGAAATTTTTCTTGCATATTGTACTGAGTTTGGCTGGGATGGAGTTATTTTGCTTCCTAACAGCCTGTATGGTGCTGTGGTTTAGGTTTGTGACCAAAACAGTGTTGATAACACACCAATATTTTAGCTATTGCTGAGAGTGCTTGTGCAGCATCAAGAGCAAGCATCACTCTGCCCCCACCTCCAGCAAGCAGGCTGGGAGTGAACAAGAGGTTGCAAGGGGGCACAGCCAGGATAGCTGACCCCAACTGACCCAAGGGATCCTCCATACCATATAATGTCACGCTCAGCAATTAAACTGTGGGAGGAGTTTTTCCGAAGTAGCCATTGCTTGGAGACTGGCTGGGCATTGGTCTGCTGGCTGGAGGTGGTGAGTGACTACCTTTGCATCACTTAAGTTTTGGGGTTTTTTTCCCTTCACTTATTAAACTGTGTGTATCTCAACCCATGTATTTTCTCACTTCTACCCTTTTGATTCTCCCCCATCCTGCTGGGGGAGATTGAGTGAGTGACTATCCACCACACATACATATATGTGTGTGAATATGTATATAAAACTGTCTAGTCACCTGAATTTCAGGAAAACGGTTTCACCATTCCTTTAAGTTTATTGAGGATCTACTTGTTTTGCTGAATTTTCTAGTAACTATCTCAGAACTCACAGAATCCATCACTGATGCATAGTGATGTCTGTCAGAAGGCTTGCTTCTTTAATCAGTTGAAATAATCCCTCTGTCAGGTATAGTTAGTTAACTTAGATCGTCAGTTGTAAATTGCTAAATGTTGGGTCCATACATGCACTGGAAATTGAGACATTAAAATGGTCATATGCCTCATGCTCTTCAGACAACTTATTGCCTTGACTATGTAGAGTTCTTGTCTACAAACCACAAAAATGAGTATGTTGGTGTATTGCTGCTTCTATAGTGACAGATGCTAACTTTTTTTAGACTACATTATATATACTTTTTTGCTCTGTGTCAGTTCATCGTTGTGCTAGAATTTTGTTATTCAGAAATACTCTTGATTAAACTCTGTGGGCTTAGTCTTAACTCCTCATTGTAGTTGTATGCTTTAGAGAAGAAGTGGCAGATGTTTCATGTTCCCTGTGAGTAGTAATTTATGATAGAACTCTCTGTAGTCTTACTCCTGTGTATTTCTTGATGCATTTTGAGTTTGAATAATAATTAATTCGTTTTGGCTCTTCCAGATATATAGTTTACTCTCTTTGGCTGCAAATCACTTGCAAGGGAGATATCATGAAACAATTAAGCAAGAGGGTATCTACAAATTTCTGACAGCTGTCTCTGACCACAGAGTTGGGTAAATACAGTCATAGTGTAATTTTAGCTTGTAAACATTCCTAAGAGATTGTATGTGTTCATATCAATGATTAAGTTGTACTGATATATATTGTGTATTGTTTGGAGCGCTACCAAGAGTCCACAGTAAGTAGATTAATGTACTACTAATTTTTCAAGATTGCAAAGGAACTTTGCATTGTAAATGAAGAGCACGCTCTAGATCTTTCCTTCCTCTCACTTGGTGTAAAGTATAGTAGAGCCAGGGTCCAATGTCACTTCAGTTTACTTCAGCTCTGATAAATTTGTATGTTCCCCTCTTGGATACTCCTTGTTGTGTGGTTGTCTTCATTTAATGTTACATTTTTTATGTTTTCACTGAATGCCTGTCTTCAGCTTCATGGCACCATGCCCTTTCTTTTTTTTCTGCACGTATGAGAGTGACATTTAAGTATGAACACCAGTTAAGTGCTAGAACTTTTTGAGTAGTATGCCCTTGACCCTGAAGCTTACAGGTGTCCAATGACTGAAATCAGCCCCTGCTTCAGCAACTTCAGAGTTCTCTGGTATGGTTTTGTCCCAGAACATGTTGACTAAGAAGTCCTTAACAAACCATCCACTTGCCTCCTTGAGCTTGAGCAGCAAGCATGGTCTTGAGAAGACAACTTCCAGTACCCATAGTCTGTTCTTGTTGGTCAGATTGATTCTTTATGTCCCTGCTTAGCCAGGTCATGCTGAATTTTAAATGCCCTAGTTTTCCATCATTGGGCTGATGGCAGTTCACTAGGTAGCAGCTCTCATTGAGGTAGTCATAGTCTCAGGCAGAGTACCTCAGTTAGGGCAAAGCCTCACCAGCTTCTGTTGCTAGATGAATGTATATGTCAAATGAGATTTTTTTTTTTTTATTCTCTGGTGCTTCAACCACAGTCACCTTAGAAGTACTTCTTGGACCAGAGGGTTGAAGGCTTTGCGTGGTAAAATCAATTATCTGTGCTGTCCTCCTTGCTTTATTCTTGCATCTTTGCTACTCATAGATGCCCGAAGGAGGTGGTGTTCTAGATATTTCTTGCCATCTATGAACCAGGTGTCCCACAGGAACTGTCTGCTCCTTGGGGATCATCTTTTTGAGTCCCCATTACTTGCTATGAAGGTGATGTTCACTTAAATAGATCAGTCTTCTAGTACTCTTCACAAAGAGTCATACTCCTAGATAGAATCTGTACTTAATGACCTCAGTGTTAGAACAGATCTCTCTCTCTTTTTTTTTTTTTTTTTTTTAATAGGTTTAGGTTATTTAGGAAGTTTCTCAGGCTTTTTCTGGTGTGAAGAAGTAGACTAACACTATGCAGCAGTTATCCAAATGAATTTAGTGCTGTTGAAACCTGATGGTGGCTAGAGGACATTATACCCGTGTTTGGGTAGTCTTGATAAGCTTTTAAAATAAGACACTGAAATCCTGAATCCCATTTAAAATGCTTTGCAGCAGCTGGATGTCTAGCCATGCAAATGTAATTCTGTATTGGGCAATTATTTGGCTTCCAGGACTTCACAATGTTTCAGTAGTGTTTTTCCAAACTCTGCTTGTTTTCTGTGCATTAGATGAACTTATTTGTTTGTATGAACAGACATTTCTGTCAAGCTTAAGGATTTTTCTGTTAACAAAGGCTGGTTCTGATGTTTCATAACTTGGAGCATTTCTGGTAATTAGTAGAACTCCTGATTTCAGGAAACAGTCCCCTGGAGTACCAGATGTCTGGCTGTTAAATGCCTGTTCTGACAATGCATGCCTAATCTTATGCCTCTTTCCACACACAAACACATAACCATGCCCTAGTGAGTTGGTTTTTTTTCATCTAGTGATAGTCAAGAGGCACACTGATACCCGTGTTTACTCCATCATAGTTCCTTGAGCTGTATGTCTCCTTCCTGACATTTACCTGCATAATTTTCATCATAGACATTGCCAGTTGTCTTCTCAAGTCCCTGTTCTCTCAGTTGCTCCTAATACATCATCTGGTACTGGATATCAGTTGTGGCCCACCATGCAAGGTCAGTGAGTATAACTCATCCTTTTGGCATCCTTACAAAGTGAGTGTAGCTTCAGTCCTTGCTGTCTGCCATCCTAATTAGACAATTGTCCGGGCTCCAAAGCCCTGGGCTATACAAGGAAATGCACATATCTGTCAGGAGTTTGCTTTCTGCAGCTCCTGGATTAGGTCATTTTCTGGTTCAGGGTCTTTCAAATTATTGTCTGGATGCTGAATAGCCTTTTCTTGATCCTGGGAAAAAAATGCCCTTTCCTTGCACCTTTAGCAGAACAAAAAGTCTTGAGTTACTCAAGGACTTCCAAAGCCTTTGCAAACTGGGCACTTTGAATCCCTAAATAACATTTCATCACTGCAGGTTATTCACATGCTTGTCTCCTCTTGCCAGTTGAAGGGCATTGGCTGTACAGTCAGTTTTTGTAGGTATATATGAATTGCTTACTTCATAGACTGGTTGTTGCTGTCTGTGAGTTGAGGAGGGAGGAATCCAGCAGAGGATAACATAATTCTATACACCACCTTGGTAAGGATGATAGCTTTAAACTCTACTAAAATTATTTGAAATTCTTTTTATATTTTGCCCGTTGACAGAAGGCGTGCTTACAGAATTATTGACTTGTTACAGTGTGGAAGTTGCATAAACTACCTCATATGTGATTTAGGGTGCCTGTCCTCATAAAGGGGTAAATATACTTAA
>JANZLQ010000005.1:27173566-27183663 GCA_026212715.1 Elanus axillaris
TTTTTTAAAACAGATTTTGGTAGGAGCTCTTTACGTCTTTGATATGAATATAGGGCAAACCTTTATTTCAGGGCCTACAATAAGACAGAGCAAACTCTCTTAACACAGGGTTTTGGCAAATGATTCGCTGTAGCAGTTGCAGTAGTGCTTTCTGCATCTTGTATGATTTGCTTTTTGGTTTAATTCTGTTAATTACAAGAGTTCATCTGATTGTTGAAAGCTGTTTAGATATTTTTCCCCCTTTATATTTTTATATCTCGTCATAGGGTAGGGAATCAAAATTTATATTTTACCTTTATAAATATTAAACTCTGAACCTATAGTGGGTTATACTACTTTCATCAGTCTACCTTCTGAACAGTAGTCTTCTGACAACAAATTTCTTACCTGACTAATTTCCACTATCTTTAATTATAGACATTCCTGTTTTCTTGGTAACCTTTTTTAGTTTAAATGGAACTGGGAGGGTAACAGTTGTGGGCTGAATCCAATTTATATGAATATTATCTGATAAGAATACATATTTATCTTCCTTAACCCCACTTCCAAATCTTTTAGGCTTTTGTGACCCAACTTTAATATTCAGTTGGAACATTTTGCTAATGACAAATGACATTTATTATGACATTTTTTTATTAAAATGACATTTATTTTTGAAAATCCAACTCATTAGACAGAAAATATATTTATTAATTTTAGATTAAATTGTACCCCATGATGCTTATGAGATACTACCGTCATCAGTACACATGTACAAATTTAGGTTGCTCCCCAGTGTTTTGTCTAGGGAGGTTTTTTATAGTATTTTGTTCTAGATGTCTTTATTTTAATTTCCACTGTTTTCATCTCAAATCTTGTTAATTATATTTACAGTTCCCATTCAACTTTTGATGACATGGAAGTTTTTTTACATGGTCTTGGTCTAGAGCACATAATAGGATTATTGAAGGTAAGTTAGTGATGTATCTGCTATCTGTAAAATAATCCATGAAAGCAAAATGCACCTACAGCATAAAGAAAACTTCTATCACTATTAGCATATTAACTCAAATTTAATTACAATAAATGTCTTAAACAGAAGTTTACATATAACATGTTAAGTTAAACTGCAGTGGACTGGATTGGATTGCTTAATTTTGATTATGTGCATTAGTTACAACATGATATTTCTAAACTAGAGAACTCTTTCATTAATTTGATAATGGTGTCTGTAGTTGCTTTTGTTTCTGAAAACAACTAAAACATAAGTGGAAAAAAAATAAGTGAAAATAGTGTTTTCTTCTGAAATTCTTTTTAATGGCAGAAAACCCTTTGTTTTATACAGGAAAGAGATATAGCTTTAAGAGAACTTCTGATCATGGGAAAAGATGAGTTAATACAGGTCAGTGTACTACTTTAGAAATTTAGTTTTCTCCTCTTTCTTAAATGTTTTTAGTATCTTAACTTCCCTTTATAAATGTCTAACCTTGTAAGAATTTTTTTTAAGATCTGTTTTCAGAATCTTCATCTTCTTGAATCTTAATGTGAATATAGACAGACTTTTTCTAAAGTATATAATCCCACAGATCAGCCTTGAATTCTGTGAGTTGAAGTCTTGCATCTTCTCTGCCTAGATGTGACTACAAAGTGAAGTCCCCAGTATTTCTTTGCTGCAATGATATGAGAGTTGGGCTGAGCAGGAAATAGTTCCATTTTAAATTTTAGTTGTTACCATTTTTAGTATTTAAGTATGTTTTCACTGAATGGAAATCAGGGCTAGGATTAGCAGTAGATAATCCTAAACAACTACTTCAAATGTGGTTCTCCTTTGTGAAGTGATAATTTCTGATGGGAAAATGAGAGCTCCCTTACATTGTGGCATGTCCTATCCCACACAGGTTTGTAAAACCTTACCACAAAAAAAAAAAAAAAAAATTGGTTTCGTAGTTTACTGCAGCTGGGAAGGTTGGTATTTTGCTGTTCTCCAGGACTAAGTGATGCATTATTACAAGGTTTCAGTTTCCAGTTGAGATAGGGTGGTTTCTTTTCCTTAGTCTTTGCTGGAATTATTCCTGTGGGAAATGAAAGACTTCCCTGTGCTTACATGAGGATGCCATAATAAAATCCAATTACAGGAGTCTCCTTGGAACAATGTAAATACTTCAGGCTGCAGGATTCTTCTGAGCATTCTGTACCTGATCTGAGATACCAAAGATGCCTCATTAAAATAACTGCTTCAAGCCTGCTCCCTGCTACTGATGCTAGCCATGTCCTCAGTGCCAGCTTTTTTCCCCTCTGCTCTGTTCTGGTACTAAGGAGGCATGTATTCTAGCAGCTGGAACCATTGTTTGCATGCAGATACTAATATTCCTTCAGAGTTGGTGTCACAAGGTTGTTTTGTGTGAAGTTTTGTCTTGTAACTGAGTAGAGTTTACGTGTTTTGACAATTCTGTATTCCCAGAGGGTGCATGTATAGGGAGCTTTGTCAGTGAAGAGATTTTTAAGAGTTCACTTAGACCAAAATATTATAAGGCATGTCAGCATGTTCTGATGTTACTGCTTTTCTGAAGCCTCAGCATTGCACCCATTGGACAGCATCCTGGTGTGGACTTTATATGAATCCTTAAGCCCCTGTTGACATGAATTTTGCTCTTATAGAAGATTTTTGTGGCTTTCTTCTCATCACTGTGTGAGCTTCTGTGTTGGTCATGATTGCATTAACCTGCAAATCGGACTGAGTATATGTTCATATTGGTGACCTGTTGTGATGTTGTAATCATAACTTGTTTTTGTCCAGGGGACACTGGGGGAAGGGGAGAGAATTGTGGACTTTAGCGAATTGCTAAGCCTTACAGTTGCTTCAATGAGGAAGTATATTTTCACACAAACTGGTAACTTCTGTTTCAGTGTTATAACATATTTGAGGCTCCCTATTATAAAGAGAGCTTTTTTTTTTTTGGACAAACTGAAATAAATACCTGTATCAACTGCACAGGAAGATAATATCTACAGGAACAGAACTATTTTGCCTCTTAGCTCTGCAACTGCAGGAGGCCGTTCCTGGAAAGTGAGTCATGCTTTGTGCAGGGACATAAATTGATAAGTCTTCAACTGAGAATTTAAAAAATGACATAACAGTCCTGGCTTATTAGCACTTCATAAGTTACCCTAAATTCTTCATGCAGTCTAGCTTTAGAGTTCTACTAACAGTTTGTCCCCACACTCCTGATAGAACAAATCTAATCTGTTTCCTCGTAATTCCAGAGTTGAAAGTTTTTAGTGTGGTGGCAGATCTTCAACTAACAGCCAGCTATTTTAAAGAGCCTGGATCTTATTACTACAGAGATTAATGATGACCTCTGATGGATGCCTCTGAACCAAGCTGCTTTGTATCAAGAGAACTGGGGAGAAATCCTGTCACTAACATGATACACTTTCCTCCATCAAACAATATCAGAAAGATATTTTCTCTGTAAATATCTTTATCTGTATTCTACAACAGAGCCTAAACAATAACTCTTTGAGGCTGAAATCCTTGCATTCCTTAAGCTTATAAACTGTTCCATACCGAGACAAGTCTGTTCGATATACTGGGACATGTCTATTCTATATTTGGAGGATTTTGTCTGATTCTGTGCTACTCATAACACTCATTATCTTTTTTTGTCTGGGTTTTTTTGAGGATTTGTCTCAACAAGATAGCAACAGAAGTAATTTTACTTCTGGACACATTTAGGGCTAAGAAAGTTCCTTAAAAAAAAAAAAATAGTGGCCACTTGGGCAAGGTGGCAAGGATTTAAGAGTTCATACATAACTTCACTGGTTTTATCTGAGAGCTGGTTTTATCTGAGAACTATGTCATCTTTCATGTGTTGAGGCATTCTTTTATTTGCCTCTTCTTTCATTTCCATCTAAAGGATGACAGAAAAGTCAGGTTGATGCTCGAGTGTGTTTGGGGCATGGGTTTGCAGGGGCTGGTATTTATTTATTTGTTTAAGTAAAGAACAAGATTTATGTTGATGTGCCTAAAATCAAAATCTAGACTGTGCGTAATCTGTTTTACAGATACAAGTAAGATCTTGTGAAGTAGCCATATGTTTAAGAATGTACAATAATATTTGCGTTATTTGGCCTGCAGAGTGTAACTGAACCAACTTAAAAGCTTGCTTATCCATAAGAAGGACTTCTTGCACTGTGGTTGTTCCATGCATTCATCATTGCATGAATAGTCAGGTTTTGGGTAAGCATCGTGTTCAGCAGAGGTGATCTAGAAAGGGAAAATATTTCTGCTTTGGGAATTAGTTTGGACTGGTCTATCTACTTTCTCCAAGTTC
Source organism: Elanus axillaris (assembly GCA_026212715.1). Classification (NCBI taxonomy): domain Eukaryota; kingdom Metazoa; phylum Chordata; class Aves; order Accipitriformes; family Accipitridae; genus Elanus; species Elanus axillaris. The sequence goes on from JANZLQ010000005.1 coordinate 27,177,880, forward strand.
TGCACCTAGTACCTCTGATTTCAGAATTATTGTAGTGGTAGGCGGCTTTATCTATGATGACTTTTATCACATTCTTTACTTCCTAAACCCTGTCTTCAAGATGCTCAGTCACTGATCCATTTGCGGGATAAAATTATGTTTTATTTATAGGGAAACAAAGTACAACGTCTTTCTGATACACTGGTCAGAAAGCTGGATCCTGATTGTCTTGTTCTAGGAGTGAGAAGATGGGAGTCAAAAGCAAACCCAGTCTTTGCTTTAAGTTCCTGCTTTTAAGCAAGATAGTTTTAATATTCAAGAATAACTGCCATTCTGTCCTTGAAGAGCTCATTTGATATGTTAATGATAATTAAAAGTAAACTTGCTGCTCTTGTATAAATCGGCTTACTTCTGCATCGTGAAACGACTGCTGTCATGTTTTGTAAGCATTAGTTCATACCAGACAGGGCTCCACAAGGCAAGCCTGAGAACTAATAAATTGAGCAAACTTACAGCTCAGCATAAGTAAAGCAAATTATTTCTAGGAAACGCAGGTCTTTCTCTCTTAAGGCTGCTAGTGATATTTACCAAAGACTTGAGTACAACTTGTTCAGGTACCCTTGGCAACCTATTTGAAACTCAGAAGTTCTTGACACCTGTGGTTAAACTCCTGATTAATCTTGTTGGGATTTTACATTACTGAAGAACTTCCTTGTCTATAGACTTACAACATGGTTTTGAAATGTTTGAAGACACACTTGTGAGCCCATACTTACATGTTACCTTTGATTTCTGAACACCTGGTGGAGAAACTGGAGGACTATTTTCTAGATAACATGATAAGCACTGGGTATCAGAAATTTCAGTTTTAGACAAAGCAAGCATTTCTCTGGGCACCTTCTCTTCCCTAGAATTGCTGCTCAGCACCATCTGAGGAAGTGAAACTGCCTGGCGTTTTGATCTGATGTGTGTTGTCAGCTGTTCATTCAAAATTCTTTCTACAATAATTACAGAAATCTGGGAGACTTCAAACACTAACATCATACTGATTTCTGAGGCTGCAGCTGTGGTGATTGCCCCCAATGCCCCCCCTTTTTGCAAAGACTGCTGAGATGAAACCACAAGCTTCTTGCCACAGCAGGTGTCTGACTCTGAAGGACGGACACTGCCTTGCTTTACGGAACTTGACATACTTTTATGGAAGCTGGCCTGTGGTTTGCTTTCAGATCACAGCTGCAAGTAATTGTGCGTAGGTAAAGCGACTCTGTAAAAGCTGACTTTAGGTTAGAACCAGTGGAGGATCTCACTAATGGGGTGACATCCTCCCAACCAGGGACGCTTGACTTTACGATGTTGCCAGTTGCTGTAATTACACTCGTGTTATTTGTATTATTATTCTTATCACCATTGAATACATAACTGTCTTTATCAATGATTATTTGAACAGGGTTAGATCTGTTAAATCCACTATAGTGAGTATTAAGGTGCTTAATAAAGTATAAATAAATAAAGTATATTGGCAATTTCGATACTTGATAGGTTTAATTTTCTCCCTATTGGAGCTCAGTTGATACTTTTGTTTTATCTCCTGTTTGCAAACATTGTCTTATGGACATTGGTCTGGTATTGCACATATACCCACTTTAACCAGTTGGGTGGAACTAAGGTGGCTGGAGGATCTGGGCACTCTTGTGATCCAGACCTGCCTGACAGCCTGAACCTTTACCAACGCATAACCCCTTACTGGTCGGGTTATGACAGCAGCAGGGAATTTCAGGTCTTCAGAACATCAGTGAAAGCCCCGTATGTTCTAGCTTTGGAGACTGTGGGATCCTTGTGGTCTTAAACTCCAGGGTGGTTCATTCCTGCCAAGTCCAGGTACTCAGCTGGAGAGTTAGCAACAGTCATGCTTGGAGCTAGCATTACGAGTTTTTTCGCTTGTGTGAAGAAGCATCCTTAGAGCTGCTAACATCAGAAGTCCTGTGTTGCACAGTAGCCTGTCAGATGAGCAAGGACAAGTATTGAACGTGCCACAGAAGCACTTCCCTTTTAACGAACGGACTATTTTTTTCTTTATTTAAGTGTTCTGCAAGAAAACTCTCAGCCTAGAATTTAAATAAGAGTTAAATTTTAATCTGAGATAGTTGATGGGTAACACAGCTGACAATGTTTTCTGTCCCAGGCATCATCTGGAGAATCTGTTAACACAGTCTGTAGCTTCTGAAGAAAATTGTGCTTTTCTTCAGCTAAAAAAGACAAAAACCCTTGAACACTTGAGAACTTTTCTGTTGTTGTTTGCAGCGTTAGCCAAGAGTATAGAAGATTAACTGGTTTGAGCTTAGGGACTGTGTAAACTGATGTCGGATAGTATTTAGGCTTGGTCTTAATTTGAGGTGAGAAATCTGTTCTAAGTCTCCAAGAATGCTGTCCTTCAGATACATAAAAAGGCTGTTTTTACAGGCTGTTTCATGGTAGAAACATGCACCTGAATGTCTTTTTAACAGATCATACTCTCTCTACTAGTTTCTCATCGTTTGAGGTTTTGGAGGTAGTGTGAACCGGCTAGATTTCTTTGTAGACCTAACTTATTTTTTAAATGAGATTCTTAAGAAAATAAGGTTTTAGAAAGACGTATCATATCTTATGAGACCAGTTTCTCTAACTGGAAAAAATACACACCTAAAAGCTTGTAAAAGCCTTTCTTAAAATCTGACCTCTTTCTGTAAAATTCTCCATTTGATGCTAATTTGATAGTTTCCATTCTTTCTGAGTTCATGCTGTATCACCATCATGATGATTGGTTATTTTGCTGTAAGAGATGAGCATAACATCCTAACAACACAGGGGTACTTATAAAAACTGTCTTTCCCACCCCCCCCTTTTTTTTTTTTTTTTAACTAAACCTTAAACAGATTCTCTGCGTATCCTGTGCAATTTCAGTTTGGCTTTTCCTTAGCTCTTGTAATTTTGTTTTGCATCATTGAATATTTTCCATGGTTTTATTTTTTCCTTTGGTAGTTACATACATTGTAGTTGGTTACAATAATTTAAAAGCAGCTTCTTTTGACTCGTAATAACTAGAAGCTTGCACAGTAAATGGTACTGTACCATTATGTCTAATAAGTATTAAAAGTAAATCATGTTTGGAATTACTCTTTAAATTTAGATTGGCATTACAAATCCTGGAGATCAACAGAAACTCCTAGATGCTATTAATGAGCTACAAGTGGAAGAAATAAGAATTGAAGACCTCCCTGAAGTGATGAAGCTGGAATCAAGGTATTAACTGTATATCTGAGGACATGGAAGTGACATATGCACTATTTAAGGTGACTGCATTGTTTTCTATAGCTCAAAGGTAAAATTCTCTCACACCTTATTCCATGCATAACATTCATGAGAGTATGCCAGTTAGTGGATTATGAGCACTGGTGGTAGATGTATTTTGTACAAAGACAGTTGGAAGCATAGATTCTTATTGTAGGAATCTGCTTATGAGTTATATTGCCATTATATGCCATTACTTTGGCCATCTTTTTGAGTAATCAGTTCTTTCTTTGTACCTCAGACAGGGTTTTATGGCCTTGCTGTGCAGGGTTTTCACTACCTTGTGTTCATATCATAAACTCTGAAACTGGCTCTTGGGCTCCAGTATTAACTCATTCTTTAATTTCTCTGATAGGCTTCAGTGAGCAGTTTATTTCTCCATGGAAATGGGGTCTTGCTCTCCTTGCTTCTCCATGCTTCAAGAGCATCATGGACCCTTACCCCACATGATGTGGTCCCTGTAATTCTTCATTGTGTCTGTAGACAAGGCAGGCTCTGTTAGTCTTGCAATCAAATTTGTCTGATTGTAGGATGCAATAAAAAGACACGTGGGAGGGAGAGATGCATATAGTTTCTGCATAGGGCTTTAATTTTCAACTGATAAATTAATTACTTGTACGTGTATATCTTAAATCATAAATGTGACTTCTGTATAGATTCAGGATTTTTTTCCTTGTTTTTCTCTTCCATTGGGAGCAGTTTTAACTGCCTTCTAAAAGACCTCATTTTTTTTATATCACAAACTTAAGAACTTCATAAGGTATTTTCCTTATCATAGATTATGCATATCAGCAGAAATAGGTTTATAAGGAAACTGTTTTTTAAGAGAGTTCCTCCTTCAGACTTCCATTCCAACTTGATATTGTTCCCATTATAGGTTCTTTTTTACAGCCTTAAGCATCAGCTCTGCAATACCTCTCATACTTGTAGTACAGTCTTATGCATTCCCATGAAGCCAGGCCTCAACTGAAAGGAACAACCCTCAGCAGCCTTATTAAACTTCATCCAACCCCTAAGCACTGGTAGAGCATTCTCCACATCCATCACAAAAAAAAGAAAGCTATAGTAAGTGCAAAGGTGTCTCAAGATTTCTTAAACCTCTTATCCTCTATCTTGTTGTGTAAATGCATTTTTTTCCAGAAGAGACCTAGACTTGAATTTAGATTCTGTGCTCACGTCTTTTTTTACTTCCCAGAACTACAGAAGAATATATTCTGAAAATAGGATTAGTTTGATATTCTAATTTGCAAAAATTTTTTAGAAATGGACAGAAAAAGCTTGCCTTTAAGAGGCTTTAGTCAGTTGAACTGTGTTTATTTAACTTGGAGAAAACTGGTTTGGACACACTGTTCCTGGTTCTGTAGCTGCATCACTAGTAAGTTAGGTTCTCTGTGATTATTTCTCTCTTCCCAGTTCCACCACCATTTGCATAGCATTGTGTTGCCTTATTTGCAGTGGCCTGGCTAGAGTATAGTACTGGGGAAAAAAATTCCTCCTTGCATCAAATCAACTCATTAAATAACTTTATACTGTCTAGAAAAGTAAGGGTGCAGTTCCTCTTTAAAGTGTGTGTATCTCCCTCTCTACTAGTGACCTGGAAGTTGTGCTGCCACTCTGTTGGATATTTCTTCCATCTCCAAAACATTGGGGAGAGCTGTCTGCATTATTTGGGTACTATAAGGCTAGACTCTTCTTTAGTTATGTTGTGCATTGGACTGAAGAACGTACTTGGGTTCAAGTTTATTCTGTACACATCACCATCCTTTGGAGGCAGCTGAATTGTATGGACACTGTATATTAGCAGTCATGTCATGATGTGGTCCTGCTATAGCATTGTCTTTTGTGCCTTGGTTGCAAGAGTCTGACTAGTATGTACTCCACTCCCATCTAGTCATTCTTACATAGACTGATTGCTCCTGACGCTGGTACTGTACCTGTATCTGTATCCTTTACTGTCTTTATAGAGAAGACGCTTTGCAGCCTGCTTGAGGTATGATTTGCAGCATGATGCCAACTTTCAGCTGTAGGATGTGGAAGGACATGCAAGGCATTTGGAGAAGCTCTTGAAAGCCTTGAGGTGGGCTGGGAGAGCAGGATGTTAGTGTCTTAATACAGGACCTTGATGCTGCTTCTAGTCTATGCAGACATTTCATTTGATGGGTGGACCACTCGGTGGATAAGGAATTGGCTGGATGGTTGCACTCAAAGAGCTGCAGTCAACGGCTTGATGTCCAAGTGGAGAGCAGTATCGAGTGGTGTTCCTCGGGTGTTGGTATTGGGACCAGCGTTGTTTAACATCCTTGTCAGCAACATGGACGGTGGGATTGAGTGCACCCTCAGCAAGTTTGACAATGACACCAAGATGTATGGGTGTCATGCGGTCATCATGCTGGAGGGAAGGGATGCCATCCAGAGGCACCTTGACAGGCTTGTGAGGTGGGACTACATGAACCTCATGAAGTTCAACAAGGCCACGTG
>JANZLQ010000005.1:27200608-27214977 GCA_026212715.1 Elanus axillaris
AGTGAGTCCCGCGGGGGGGGGGGGGCGCGGGGCTGCGTCCCGCGCGGGGCGCGCAAAGCTCCCGCCGCCCTCGGGCTGGGGGCGACAAGGGGGTTCAGGGGGACGGCAAAGGGTGAAAGGGGGGTTTAGGGGCGGGGCGCCCGCCGGGGACACCGGGGGCGTGTGGGACACACACACACACACACACGGGACAAGCGGCGGCCCTCCTCCCGCTACCTCCGCGTTTCAGGAGGGAGGGAAGGGGAAAAGCAAAGTTATCCCGGGGTCTCGCGGTCAGCAGAGCAGCGCGCACGGCAAGGAGAAGTGCCGCTCCGCTTCTAAAGCTGTGTCGCAGCAGAAAGACAAGGACCAGGCGTAGGAAGGGGACTCCGGCAGGTCAGGGGCTGGCCCTGCAGTTCCCAGCTTCTCAGATTTTTGGTGCATAGTGGACCCCAAAACCACAAGGGCTACGGAGAAACCGAGGGGCCAGAACGCAGCAGCTGGGCAGAGGGCTTTCCAGCACAGCCCACCCTGTCTGGGGACACCCGTGTTTTGGGGGGCTGGAGGGGGCGGCCCACGTCCGAACAGGACCCCAGCAGGCTGGGACGGCAGACAGCGGCCCCTTCAGCAGGCCGGTTCCCGCTTCGTGGGGACGCAGCGCTGCCCACGAGGTGTGGGCTCTGCGCCTGTGCCCTCCAGGCCCTCAGCCCTCCGCGGGGGTGCGACAGCCGCCCCTCAGATCAAGGGGGGAGAGATAAGCAGGGACGCATCTGACAGGGGAGAGCCAGGCTGGTGCGGACCCTGAGCAGCTGAGGACGGCAGTGTGCTTCCCACCCTGGGCAGAGGACGGTTAATGAGGGCGTTGTTGCCATCTAAATGTTGGACTAAGGCATCTAGTGAGTCTTCAGGCAGCTTATACGGTCCTTTTGGCTCAAAGAAAGGGCTGAGATCCGTTACCCCGCCAGGATGCCCTTCTCCAAGTGATAAACGCGCTGAGATTCTTCCCAACCGCGGCTCTTTTCACCCAACGCCACACCTGGGGATGCAGCCGTGGAGCGCAGCTGGTGGGGCTGACCTTGCCCGGGCGCTTGTGTCCCTGGGGTGTGCCGGGTACCGTCGGAGACAGCCCCTCCAGGCTGTGAGCAGCCGGGCACCGCAAGGAGAGGAGGAGGAGGAAAGTACCCGGGGGCCACTGCCCCAGCCAGCGGCAGGGATGGGGAGGAGGACAGGAGACACTGGGCCCGCTGACCCGAGCAGTGGGATTTCATCCACGGAGCACCGTTCAGTGCCAGGCTCCGTGGCTGGTAAGCGCTTGGTTCCCGTAACCGGCTTCACGTTCCCTCAGGAATTCTTTGTGAGTAACCAGTAACGTCACCCATCAGCTGAAGTTTTCGATGAGGTTTGTCTGACATTCAGGAAAACAAGTCTGGCAGAACATGGCCTAATTCTGATGAGGCTATTTCATAAAAAAAAGTAAAAATGCAGTTTTTCCAAAAGTGAAATTTTCGCTGTTGGCTCATGGGAGAGAATTAAGGCATCAGGCTTCTGAGCTGAGCCTGATCAGGCAGTGATTGCTATGGGAAATGTACCTTGATATTGCTCTAATTTGAAATGAATTTTTTTTGATTAGTTTAATAAACTCAAATGAAATATTTATCTTCCAACAACATCAAGCGTTTCTTTTTAATTAACGCTATAAAAAGTTTTGACGCTTCTGAATATGTTTTCTCAGAAATAAGTCTTCAAAAGGGCATGATTTCTAACAAGCCATGGTATCTCCTGCCTGATTTTGAAGGCAGTGCGGGGAAGGCAGGGTTTGCCCAGTCCTTTTGCAAGCTTTTTGTTGCCATTTGCCGAAGGTTTGCACAGCACATGGAAGTCCGGGGCCCGTTCCTTTTTGAAACATCCAGATGCTACCGGAATAGAAACACTGAATAATAAGTTATATGATGTAATGCTGCCCTTACAATAAAATCACAGATAACATTCCTTCTTTGGGGTCTTACTTTACCATGCTAGCATTACCTAAGGCTTGCAAGTCCTCTGAATGGGTCTCTCTCACTGCTAGTGGTCTTGGACACTCTACAAAAGTCTACTTCTCACTCTTTCCATGCAAACAAACTTTTAAAGTATGAAAATATCCCATTCCCATAAACAGAGTTGTGCCAATATAAAATAGCTCTGTATTGTAAATTACCACATCTTAAAATAAACTTCAGCAATCACTACGTTGACATATGTACCAGATAGCCTAAGAGCAGGCATAGTCTAGAAAGGCAGATAATCTTTGGTATAATAAAGTATCTTCATTAAGAGAAGGGAAAACAGCCTGTGCAGCTGGCATGGAGGAGTCACAGCTGCCCAGCCAAATCCTGCCTCAAGCATGACACAAGCAGTGCCATTGATTTAATGGAACTTGTTTGTGTGAATCATGGTTACCGGGCTTGGTTCTAGGCAGAAAACCTAAATGTAATTTATTTTCAGAAAATAACACCCAAGATTTCTCCCTACCGCCTTTTAAGCAGGAAAGTTTATTCCAAGGGCTTTGAAGAGGAAAAGCTAGTTTCTAAAGTTATTTGCAGTATTTTGCAACCTACATGTTGTTCCAGTGTCCCTATTTAATAATTTCTTAAACGTATCTCTGAGATAGCACTTCATATATTTTTCTAAACTGATGAAACATGATAGAAATACCAGCTGTTCTAGTCATGTATCTGTACAAAACAACTGATCCGTGAAAGTATATTAATCAATATCAGAAGCAAACATTTAATGTTTCCAACTCTAACACTATATTGATGAGCTTTTACCAGGGAGGGGTCCAATTTTAAGCCATGACTAATTCTGGCTCCAGGGAACATGTATTTGTGTGATTTCAGCCCAGTTTTATCTTTTGCTAAGCAAAAAAAAAAGTCCAGGCTAACTGGCTCGAGTTAGGACAGCCACTCGAACTACCTACCCCAACGATTTTTGAAGCGACTGTTTTTTTTGTTCCAGGTAGTCGGGAATCTGCTTTTGTGCATGCCATCTCCTCCGCTGGAGTTGTTTTTGCCATCACCAGGGCATGTAGCCAAGGGGAGCTGAAATCTTGCTCCTGCGATCCCAAGAAGAAAGGCTCTGCCAAGGACAGCAAAGGCCATTTTGACTGGGGTGGCTGCAGCGATAACATCGATTACGGCGTTAAATTTGCCAGAGCCTTTGTGGATGCCAAGGAACGGAAAGGAAAAGATGCAAGAGCACTGATGAACCTTCACAACAACAGAGCTGGAAGGAAGGTGGGTGTCCATCCCCCAGACGCCTGGAGACGCTCTCAGCGAGCTCTCACGGGTCTAGGCCAGGGAATGGTTGGCCCTTGCTGACTGGTCTCAGCAGTTAGGAAGAAGTATGGGATGAGTGGGAGACTGAGATGCTATTTCTGTCTCCCTTGGAGGTTTGGTGTGGCAGACATCTCTAAACAGACTGGGTGCAACTGCTTAACAGTGCTCCCGTCTGAGCCAGTTCAGCAGTTCCCTGTGGGGGAAGTTAAGCAGGAGTCCAAGTCATCGCAGGATCAGTTTGGATGGAGGTTTAGTTTTGAGCCTTATATATGGAGGAGTTTTACTTTTGGCTAATACAGAATAGAAATGCCTAGCGGAGGCTGAAGTCCACACTGAAGAACAGGCTTGACTATTAAAGAGTAAATTCAAAATAGCATTGGAGAAAAAAAAAAAACATCCTGTCCATTCCTGTATGTATACGGTAAACCCAAACACAAAACGAGCAGATATAAAATACAATTACTTCACATTTTAAGAAAATAAATCTAAAATACATGTCCCTCCAAAAGGCGTTGGCCCTGGGGTACGACCTGCTCTAAACAAACCCCTTTCTAAACATTGTGTGAAAATACTATTCCTGAATTTCAACAAAGAGAGTCTTTACTTTTTTATTGTAGGTCAGTAGAAGGAGTAGTTGCCAGACGTATTGTCCACTGCCAGTGCAAGGGCTGAGGAATACATGCACTGACATTTTGTAGTGGTAGCTGTAAGTAGTAAGAATAGTGCATGAAACTGGAATACGCTGTTTAATTATTCAGAATTTATTCAAAACTTGCTACATCCACGACACCTGAAATAAGACAGAAAAATTTTTTATTGTGCTAGACCAAACACTTCTAAAATGATTCGTAGACTCTTCTTGTCTTTGGTTCTCCTTTACGTGTATTCAGTAGGAAGCAAATTGTTCATATTCTGATAATTTTGCATTAAAGTGTTCCCTTTATAAACTGTAAAATTGTTCTATACTAACTAGCCCTTATTAGAAGAAAAGATCCAATTTTAATGAATTGTACTGCAAGTAGATTACTTTTCTGATAAATATTTTGCCTTCAGCATCTTTCTTCCACCTGTTTATTACCAGCAGGTGTAATTAATATGTAATATAGACAGATGAGGCTATTCAGATCAGTGATACGCGTATGCAGCGCTGTGGCTGTATTTTTGTTACCATGCAAAAGAGACTGAGGTCTACAACACAAGCAAAGACTTTATAGGGGTGAATTAGCTCCATGCTGGGAAGTACTTTCTGTAATAGATGCGTATCTTAGTAAGTTTAAAAAAATACATATGCCAAATAATAAGACAGTATTGGTAAACAGGTAGGTTGTTTAGAAAAAGATCAAGAGGCTTGAATAAATACATTTGATTAAAAATAATCAGCATGTTTTCATATGCTCTAGGACCTGCCTTATAGAAAGGGATGCTGCTTTGCGTCCATAGTGCAATAGTGTAGGTTTAATTTTGCAGGGATATCACTACTTCAGCCCATCCACAAGCCTGGCATTCGGATCTGGGTAAGAACAGCTGTGCTCTTGGCTTTTTCTCACCCCCCAAAGGGGTGTGGATAGGTTTCTTTTAAAACTGGACTATTCAGATTTTATTAATTCAAAGACACATAGAACAAATATTTATATTCCCATATGAATCATACAAAATAATATGCTGTGTTATCAGTATAGGAACACCACTGACCAAAAAAATGTCCTGCATTCCTAGGTACTTCTTCCACTCTTCCAGCAAGTTGTTTTGAATGTATAAGTAGTTAAACTGATTTCCACTCAGATTAATTAAAACCCAGCATCTGCTTAAATCCCAGTTTTTGTGATAGTACCATTGGAAATGAAGTGGGGCTGTGGGAATGTCAGTGACTTCTTTGAAGTCGTCATGTCATTTACAAGTTGGAAAGAAAATTAAAAGTACTTTGGTTTTATAACGCATTCTCGCTTTATTACTAAGTGCTTGGCTGAAAAATGCTGCCCCACTGTGCATCAGTCTCACTTCTAATCATGGCACTTTCCTCTCTCCTACCTTCCTCCCATGATGCTGTTCCTTTTGTACAAACTCTAAAATCTTCATATTTCATGAACCCTTAAGGCATAATATTTATAGATCAAATATCCATATCTTCAGAATTAGGAATGAATTATTTATTGTTTATGAACCCATCTGTTGTTCTCCAACATCATACGGATAGCTTCAATGTCTGAGATGAAGCTGAAATGGCTTTAATGCTATCCAGACATTAAATTAATGATGAAGGTGATCTCTCCTGTGCAAGCTAATGAAGGTCTTATTCTAAAATGTTTGTTAAAAGGTTTATAAGCATTTTAAAAATACTGTATTTTAAAATGTTGCACGGATCTGATGTCTAGCCCAGGTATGACGCTTTGCACAGTCTCTGTAAATTCATTTAAATATGAAATGCCTATGAATTTCTGGGCAATATTTGAAACACTATTCCGGGCAAAAGGCAACTTCACGAAGGTGAGCTAGAGAGGGTCAGCACGGCGGTGCTTCAGCTGGAACGATGAGGAAAGGGGGTGCCTTCGCCTGCCCAGGGTCTGAGTGATCCTGCCCATTTCCCAACTGGTTTCTTCCCGTCCAGTCTGTGTCCTGGCCTTATGGACCATCTCGACGCTCGGGATGACTGGCAGGAGCAGGGAAGGTAAGCCCACCAGCCGGAGGATTGATTGTCTGCAGGGTTGAGTCGAGCAACCAGAGCCGACCAACCATGTGGGGATGACTTGATGCTACCAGTGGGTGTCACTACAGACCGTGATTTGCAGACCCACCGCACGCCTGGCATTACCGGATCAACGGAAAAGGGCTGGGAAGCGTAAATGACAGTTTGTTTTACCTGTGTATATTTTACTGCGTTTCTAAACAGGCCGTGAAGCGGTTTTTGAAACAGGAGTGCAAATGTCACGGTGTGAGTGGATCATGTACTCTAAGGACCTGTTGGCTGGCCATGGCAGACTTTAGGAAAACAGGAGATTATCTGTGGAAGAAGTACAATGGAGCGATTCAGGTGGTCATGAATCAAGATGGCACGGGTTTCACTGTGGCTAATAAGAGATTTAAGAAGCCAACTAAGAATGACCTGGTATACTTTGAAAGCTCTCCAGACTACTGTATCAGGGACAGGGATGTAGGTAAGCCTCTGTCGTTACATGTGAATGGTTTTATTTCAGACATTTGTACTTTGAAGCTCAAAAGTTATCATTATTATTGAGTGTGTGTGTATATATAAAAAAATATATATATATAAATCCATGCATGTAACTTGCAGGAAGCAGGCAGGAAGATGTTTTGGAAGGACAGCTCTGTACAAGAACAATAGCTCCTCGATCTCCCTAGATGTACAACAGCCAGTTGTTGTAATATAATTCAGCAGATTCTTCCAGATGCTATGGATCCCTGGAGACACTGCAAGACAAAAGCTGCTTTTAGGGCAAGTTTGAGTTATGCTTTGGAGGCAGGTCCATACCATACACAGTCACATACACGCTTGTATCACACAGCTCACTCCAGAGCTGCCAGGTGTAATTACAGCAGCCCCAAGTCCCATGACGTCCCCACGATACCACCTCCTGTCGCATTGCTTCTCTTCCATATTTTATGCTACTGCTGCAGACTCCCGAGAGACCAGCATCCTCCTTTATCTGCACATTCCCACAGCTCACTGTGGACCGTGGACCCCCTAGTTGTAGATGCACCTCTCCCCATCGGTGATGCAGGAGGTACAGCAGCTTGGTGCAAACCATGAGTGTGCTGTTGGTAATGTGGTGCAAGGCAGCGGGAGGGCACGCAGGTGGATGAAGGAATAGGGGTTGGTGGGGCATGGCACACTGCATCACGTGGCACAGCTCTTTATTCCTCTTTACGAGACAGGGTTGGCTCCATCCGTGATAACCATCACATTTTCTGAGGAGTTGTGCCAGCCCCAGTGGGAAGAGGTAAAGTTCCAGGGCTGCGATTAACACTGGATTTTTCTGCTCTAGGAGATTCCAGTAGAGATACTCTTAACAGTGTTACAGGATTCAAGGCATTGCCAAGCGCCAGGAATCCTGCTAACAGTTCTTGACCCGTGTATAGTATTTCCTGATGTGGCAATTAAAAACTAGCAACTAGAAAACCAGAAATGTGGAAAAGAGAGCCAGACTGAGTAATGTATGAAAGATGTTGTGGAACTAATTAATAGATTGTATAACGTACCACATCGCACCCAGTATGACATATCCGTAAGTATCTGGATAGTGAGGCAGCTCAACTCTTTTTGGCGCTGCTGTGTATTTACAATCCAAGTTTACTTGGAATACGCATTGAAAAACAACTGTACTTAAATAAGAACAATATGTGAAATCCTGGTCATGTACCATTGACTTCAGTGAACCCAGAACTTCATCCAGTGTGCTTATATTGTACAGTGTTTCTGGTTAGTTGAGTAGTCAAGGTAATTTTTAATGTTATTTATGGCCTTTGCAGGTGATGCTTATTACCTGCACAAGCACATATTGTTCCTTGCATAGTGACCAATACTGTAAAGTCTAATACTTTAATCCAAGTGACTAAATGGGCATATTGTGGCATTGTGCAGAGGCTAACTTTGCAGGCTAGGATTTATTCAAAACTTTATTTCTTGAAGTTGCCTTGTTCATCGTAAAACCCGTGATTTCTTTCCTCCAAAAAGGAGAGTCCGTACACGACCCACTTCTATGTCAAAAAGCTGTTTAATAATCTCTTTGTTCAAAGCCTAATCTCATCTGTCAGTCTTGTTATCGTGGAGAAGAGTGGGCATTTTTCACTGCAGTGTATTAGCGTGTGTTTGCCTGAGGCTGTCAAGCCTGCCCAGAGATGGCAGCGTCTGACATGTGCTTTGGCTCAGCTCAAGATAAGGCTGCAGATGAGGTGGTGTTCCTTTGCTGCCCAGAATTCAGAGAACGTGGCTGTTTGGAAGAGCACATTTTTGGCAAGCTGCAGCAAACCTTTAACGGGCTGCAGGATGCCCTGCTGCTTGCATGGAGCAAAGAAAGAATCAGACGAACAAAAACTGATCTGGCTTTGAGAGAGGTAATTTCAGCAGCTAAGCAGCACTTTTTCTTTATTACCTTTGGTTTGCCCTGTTGAGCACTCCAGAGTGTCAGCTCTGTTAAATGACTGAAAATGAAATGAGATTATGGAAGTCTGAGTTTGGAAATAGCTGGGGAGCATCTCGGCATCAGCTAAATCTGATAGCACAGTGCATTAGTACGTCCTTGAATACAGTTCTGCCTTTCATTCTCTGGGGCATTCAAGTAATTTAGTGCTTCAGGAAAAAAAAAAGTGTATCTGGAGATTGCTTAGTATTGGGACTGAACCAGGGATTCCCAGAGCAAATCTTACGACGCATCATGACTTGACCAGGAGACAGCTTCACAAACTGTAAACCGACCAAGCCAGTATCCTCTGTGGCTTGGGTGTGCTAACACATACGAACCAGCAAATTAAAGGTGCTCAGGGGTTGTCTCAGCAGCAGCCTACCCAAAAAATCTCGACTTCTGCCATCGGAGCTGGTAGCTCTGGGTCTTCTCTCTGGTGGTGGGCAGCAGCCACCAGAGGGTGCTGGGATGGAACACACCCCGCTAGGTCTGGCAGCCTGTCTGGGGGAGGCAGCTGGACATACATACATGGATCACCCCTGCTACATGAAAAATGTGATGTTAATATTTTTTTTCCTAGAAGGAAAAGAGGAGTCATTGCTTTCTGGAGACATGTAATATGTAGAAATCACTAATAACAGCTCAGTAGCAAGAAAATGTAATAACCTGACCACCTCTTGTCTAAATTTCATGACTTTTCTAAAAGGACCAAAGGAAGATTTTTCAGACGTTCAGAATTCACTTAATTCTGCTCACATGGATGCTGAAATAAGTTTTACTCACAATTTTGTACACATAATTTGGTAGAAACAGAGATAGGATATCCCAGAGGGCTTTTGAAAATCTTGGCATCAACTTACAAATTTTGCCACACTTTCCGTGGTCTTCCCTTATGTTATCATAAATTTCCAGCTCCCAAAACCAATATAAGCCTACCCAGGACTACACAGGGAGAGACCTGTTAGAAATGAAAAAGCTGTGAAGGGAACTAAAGTGATGACTACACAAGTGGCACCCTGTCACGTCTACTGTCTTACCTTGAGTGCGTAACGTCACCTCTGACATGCTCAAAAAAAAACCCTTCTTGCTTGTCTGCTTATAAGCTTCTGTTAGGAAGGATTAAATGTTTGAGCAGCCGTAGTGCAGGTATCACCAGCTTGCTGGCTCAGTCTTCATTACAGGTTGTCATTCATAGAGACTCTTAAAACTATGTAATGTCTTACTGCAAAAAAACCCCAACTTTACAACAGGTTTATTAAAAATTAATTGGTACAGAGCAACCAAGATACTTAGGCAGTGTTTGAGTGAAGCCTCTTCCTGCAGGGAGACCCCCACCAAAGTGCATAGAGCAAGCGGAGCTCGGCTAGGTGTGTTGAGGTGGTGCATATGGAGTGGTTGGGTCCCCAAGCATGGACACCAAGGTGGAGGCGATAGGTGAGTGGCAGGATGGCATTGGTGAGTGTGTGTTGATGGTTTGCAACTGTTCTGGTAGCAACGAGGCTTCAGCTGCGTGAAGGTGGTGGTGGAGCAGAGGCAGGTTGGGTCTACATGCAGATGGACTCAGGCTGCTGCAGCAGTCCCTCAGGACCTGCTGCAAACCCCTGTGCCATGTGCTCCAAGTCTTCTGTAGGTTTCTCCTGACACTCACATGGTCGTGGTTTGGGCGCTGTCAAAGCCAGTGTCGCTGCCTCTGCCTGTGTGCAGGGTGTGGGTTGCGTGCCTGGATTGTGGTGGCCATCCCTTGTGTCCCCAACAGGCAGACGGGGTGCTGAGGCTGTGCCTGAGGCCCCTCCACACCTGGTGTCCTGATGGAAAGCACTCTGGAGATGCTTATGCAGTGCTACAGGCAGCCCCACGGAGCTGTGCGTTGGGGGACAAAACACATGCGCAGGGTGATCTGCTTTGGGTCCTTCACCGGATGAGGTTTGTGTTAATTTATTTCCCTTGCTGCCCCACATAAGCAGTTTGCTGCATTTTTGAGATGAATGAGGCCAAGTCCAGAGTAAAAGAAAAATGTGAAACTAAAGTATGGTCTGCAAAGTATTGGTGTTGGGCAAGATGTGTTAGTACTTGAGGTATGTAGCCCATGGAGGGAAACCAATCTTCATCTCTGTCAAAAGCTGCTAACTGAGGTTAGCCGCATACAGTCAGTCCCTGTGTGACTTCTTGGCCCGTATCTCCCAGTTTACGCATTGCAAACATGTTGGGTGCAGTCCCAGCCCCGTGCAAGCTGATGGTGACGCTTGCGATGACTTCCATCAGGGCAGCTCTCCTCCAAGCACGCTCTGGCAAGGGAGCAATGCAATCGCCCCAAGAGCCTCTGGGAGCTGAGAGCTGTCATTAGACAGCTATTGGTGGCTGTGGAGATTAGAATGAGACACATGTTTACTCTAAACTGAATCTGGATAAGCTGTTTTTATTAGCATGTTGCCGTGTCTTTGTTGCTGGCTTGGGAAATCCCAGCACCTCCAGACAAGGCTGCCCTGCTCTACTGGAGTGTTGTACATAGGTGTAGATGCCACGTGAATCCTTCTTGAGTTAAAAAGTAGCTTCAGAGCTACTTTTCTGTGAATATTTCCTTCTTTCTTTTTCTGTTTTTCCCCAAATGCTTGTGTGGAAACTAGTTTATTGTTGTTGGGGATTTCACGGCTTGCTTTTTTTTTAGGTGGAAGTTGAATCATGAACTTTATTGCTTGAAGCCAGATTTTTAATCAATATAAATAGAAGCAAAATCTCATGTTATAAAGGAATAAATACATTTTAGTGTTTTAGGAATGGGAAAAAATATTTTTTGACTTACCATATGTTTGCTTAAGAAAACAACTTTGCAAAGCAAGAAGAAAGGATTTGATGTACGGACCGTAAAGTTGGCAGTATTAAAAGCTGTGGATGTTTTGGCAGGTGTAATGTTGTGTGTTGGCATGGCAATTCCAACACTTGAAATAAAAACAAAGATGTTGCAGGAAAACTTTTTACAAGTTAGAACGTACTCCTGCCTCTTAAGTGATGAGGAGGTGCATTACAGGTAGCAGGCAAAGATCAGAAAACTGCCTTATTTTGTTTAGTGTCTTCTGCTTTCTTCATCACCTGGGTATCTGAGTGCCCGCCAAGGAGCGCAGTAACTTGCCTGGCTGCTCGCTCTCAGTTATTGCTCATCTTCCTCATGAGAGAAGCTGCAGAGATGCTGAAGATGCTGTTAGAACTTTTAAAAAGTGTTGGGTTTGCTCGGAAACTAAGCCTTTATAGGAGCCTGTTTTCTCTTTTGTCACATTCTATGGATAATTTAGTCTCCTCTCCTAGTGGCATAGTAAATGTTGATGTTGTATTGTGGGCAGTGTGAGATGATACCGGCTTCTGACTATCTCTTAGTGGCTGAAATAATCCTGGGTTTGAAGTCAATGGCAAAACTCCTGTTCAAACCAGCAGGCATATCCCGCTCAGGTTCTCCTTTGCTGCTGAGTGATTACCCCAAACATCTGGAAATGAGAACTTTGGAGTTGGAAGTTGGAGTTGTGCCTCAGCTGGGGCAGCTCCTGCCAGGCATGGGGGAATGTGGGGTCTTCCTTCTTACCCAGCAGCCGGGCGGCACTGCCCCGAGGCGCGCTGAGGAGGAGAGCAGATTTGCTTTTCCTCTGCTGGAGGAGCGATGCCTGGCGCAGCAAAGGCTATTGTGGGTCCGGCTCGGTTCACACGAACCACATGCCGAGAACAAAGCACCAAGCGTTTTGAGGTCTAACCCAAATCACGGTTGTTGGAGATTATTGTCCTAGGCACGCTGTGTTACGCAGCCCAGGCACACTGGGACTTGGGGCTGGGCCTGGTCAGTGGGGTAAAGCAGCATGCAGAGCAAGGGAGGTCAGCAGAAATTGACACCAAATTCCTGATGCAGAACGTTAATCACACAAGTCACAAGCTTGGCCTCTGTACCTTTTTGCTGTCTGAGCAGAGAGGGTGGGACAAACGGCTGTAAAAGTGGTTATGCAGTGGTATTTTGCACAGTCTGGGATGTGATGGATATTGTTGTGGGCTGACACAAGCACCAGCACTTATGTTCGGATGTCCCCGCTGCTTGCACAGTGTCATGGATGGAGGAGACTGTGGTGGCCAGGGAGCAGGGTTTGGTTTGTTTTCTGCCACAGGCTTTCTACAGGACCACAGGCCGATCACGTAGCTCTGCATCCTCCTGCCCCCTCAGCCCTGCCTAGACTGGAGGCACTGGGGGCCACTGGAAATCTCTCTTCCCCCAGTGTGAAGTGATTCCTGAAAAAAGGATCTGGGAAAGGCCTTTGGCATCGCTGCTTTGCCTGTTGTGCAGGTTGCCCCAGTACAGCTGGCCTTGTGGGGAGACCTGCGTGGCTGAGGGCTTGCTAGGGGTGGTGTGCACCCGTGTGGGTCATTGCTGGTGGTACCACTCCTCCTCGTCCTCCTCCTCGTCCTCCTCCTCCTCCTCCTTGTCCTCCTCGTCCTTGTCCTCGTCCTTGTCCTCCTCCTCCTCGTTCTCCTCCTCCTCGTCCTCGTCCTCCTCGTCCTCGTCCTCCTCGTCCTCCTCGTCCTCCTCCTCCTCCTCCTCCTCCTCCTCCCCAGGACCCCCTGCATGGGATCCAGGTGCTGGCACTGGCTGCGGGGACAGGAGACCGGGAGTCACTGCCAGTTCCTGGTGCAGGGCATGCCCGATGCAACATGTCTCTGGTTTTTGCATCAATGTGAGGTGCTCCCCCCAATAGAAGAGACTCACTCTGAAGTGCTGTGTGGATGCTATGCAGAGCACTGGTCCATGGGCAGCAGCGTGAGTAGGCTCGGACCCTGAGGAGATCCAGGATTTATCAGGCTGCAGGTGCAGGATTCCGTCTCTGGCTCTGTTCAGCGTGTCTTCTCCTCCCTTTGCCTCTTCCCTCCTGGGTGGCTCAGCAGGTGTCCACTCGGCCAGCCCCGCAGCACCGTGGCAGCCCAGGACCCCTGGGCCGGGACCAGTGTCTCCGCCGTCGGCAGCAGCCATGCTGCCCAGGGGCCTGCGGCCGTGCACCCTTCTTCTGCTTTGCCCGCAGCAGAAAGGGACTAGAGATTTGGTATTGAAGCTTTGCAGTGTATACTTGTACCCAATGAATATTTAAATAAATTAATACAGGAATACAGGCTATGGGAGAGAAGGCTGAGATGCCTTCCAGGGACTGAAACACTCCTCCAGGGCAGCAGTCAAAGCGTGTCCTGACTTAGATGTGAAAAGAGCAAAATTTCCCCCACCATAGCACAGAAAGAGGCTAAATCATGTGTCGGTCACACGAAAACCTGCAGTCTGAGAAGGTGACTTTACTCAAGCCCCCAAGCCCACTCACTGCCTCAGTGGCTGGGCCCAGGCTTGAAAAGACGTGGTGACAGTAGGGGATGGAGGAACAATGAATTCCTGTATGCTGTGAACTGCTTCAATACAGTGGCAGTATATACAACCATGAGTACACCATAGGGGGAAAAATAATATTAGAATTTATGCAGCTTAGAATTTCAATAATTACAGCTTAATTACAGCTTAAGTTTTGATTAATACTACTAATAATAGACCAGTTAAGATTGGCTTGCTATCCTAGCTCATGTCAATTTGAATTAACATCTGCATGTATTTTTTTTTTCTTAAAGAAGGTAAATTGTTAATGTTTGATGTACACCTGTGAATACACTTTGTAAAGTGTTTCCAATTAATTTAATGACCACAGTCAATATTTAGGGAATCCCATTTTGGCCAAGAACAGAAGAATGGAGCTATAATTTTCAGATTGGTGGTAATAATCTGTCAGCAGCTGTGGTATAGATCCTGAAGTGTACCCTAAGATAAGTTTGTGTTGGATGAGCAGCAGCTCCTATGTGGTACAGTAGCTGTTCAGGCTAAGACATGCCTTAAAGAGTCATTTCTCTTGCTGCCACCAAATGTAGCGGTCTCCTC
>JANZLQ010000005.1:27215428-27252794 GCA_026212715.1 Elanus axillaris
CTCCCCTGCCAGGGCCTTGAGCTCCCGAGCACCACAGGCTGTTCCTCCTGGGCACCCCATTTCACAGAGCCCCGGAGACTCGGGGGGGGGGTGGGGGGGGTGGCACGGCTGCCTCAGGGAGGGTATCTGCTCGCTGGAGAGGTCAGAGGTGCTATGGAGAGATGAAGCAAAGCATGATGATACTAACAGAATTAGACAGAGCCTTGAAGTATTAGGTCCATTTTATTCCTTCTCATCTCCAGACCTGATTTCTAGGAGAAACTGGAGAATTGGAGAGCAATTTTACCTTATTATAGGCATTTTTCTGGCTTGGTATTGAATCCTGGGTGATGTGATGTTGAAGGATCAAATACATTGCAAATTACATCTCCTATACCTATTTTCATATGCTTTCTGTCTTTCCTTAAAATCCACCTCCTGACCTTTACTATGTTTCCCTTGTAGGGTCCCTGGGGACAGCTGGTCGGGTTTGTAACCAAACCTCCCGTGGCATGGACAGCTGTGAAGTGATGTGCTGCGGGAGAGGCTACGACACCTCCCGCGTCAGCAGAATGACAAAATGCGAGTGCAAATTCCACTGGTGTTGTGCCGTGCGCTGCCAGGACTGCCTAGAAGTGGTAGATATTCACACCTGCAAAGCGCCAAAGAGCGCTGGCTGGATCTCCCGGACATGATGCATAGGCTACTGATGCTTGAGGACCACAGCCTTTGCCCTTCCCGGTCTGTGCAGGGAATGCGTCTGAGGTCTTCTCTACTTTTACACCAGTTTTGCCTTTGTCTTTCATTGCACAGAAGCTGCTGAATAATTAATACAAATTCTGTGGCATTTACTTCCCATTTCTGCATGACAGTGTGGCTGCAGAGTTGTCTGTGCATAAACTGATGCAGCTCTGGAAGGACATACTTCTGCTGGGACTCTTCCAACCAACATGTAACTCTCCGGACAACCTGAGGCAATTAATTCCTGCCATCAGGAACACAGCAAGATGCAAAGATGGGGCATTTTGTACAAGACCACCACCACCAAGTGCATGGGCTGAGCTTGCTCAAGCATCTTCCAAAGGATCTTGTGCTGGTCACAGTCATGCCCTGGATACTGAAGTGTTTGGGAGTTTGAGCACCAGCTGGTGATTCCTCCATGAGAGAAAATTTGGGGCCAGGCTGGGTGAAAGGCTTTATCAGAGGGGTGTTTGTCCATCCCTGGTGGACTGGAGTTTGTGGTGAGGTGGCCACCGGAGGCCACCCTGGCCACCGTTAGGATGCCGCAGCTTCCCATGGGGCAGAAATTGGCCCACGGCGAAAAGCAAGGGAAACTGCAGGAGACATATTCAACCACATTTTCATAAGCTATTAAACAGTCAAAACAAATGTCTTAGTTATATATTTGTGCAAACTTGCCTTAAAAGCTTTTAAAAGGTCATTAATATTAACTGCTGAGTTTTTTTGCGATCTGAAGGATCGAAGAGATTTGTTTCTCAGCCTAGTGAGAGCTGGGTGTAGGACACTCAACTACCTAAGGATAAAGTTTCCTATTTTTCACTTATGGAATAAGCAGAAAGCTGATGGGGAAGGACGTACCTTCTCTCAGTAAAGATCAGGTTTCTAAAGAATCTATATCAACTTCAGTGTTCTTTTAAATTTAATAAATCTATTAAATGTATTCAGAATGATACTTTCCATTCAGGTGGGGACTTCCAAAAAAGATTTTTTCTGAACACTTTCTGCAAAAACTTACAGCTATGATTAAGGGTGCATTGGCCTTTGATGGAGGCAGTTGCAGGTTGTACCAGGTCCATACCCTGGCTGGGATCAGCACAAAAAAACAAAGGCTGGAAAGATGTGCAGGCTCATGAGGCCCAGAAATTGCAGCCTCACAGGGAGGAGCTGGGTCAGAGAGGGACCCACTGCCTTTCCTTGGGGCAGAGACCAGCCAACGAGCCAAGATGAAAGATGGGTCCTGTGCCAGTAAGTCTAATAAGGCTCTGGAAAAGCACCCATGAGGTGCAGAGACAGGCAAGATAATGAAAAAATAATGTAGGAAAAGGAGGTTGAATGGGTGATAGAACATACTGTAGATGCAGGCAAAATTGCCATATGAAAATGAAGAAGACTGCAGGAACCCTAGTGGGTACAAACAGTGCATAAAAGAGTAATATACAAGTTGCATACTGTGGCAATTGAGTAGTCTGGTTATGTTTTGTGTTTGTTTTTTTAAAGAATATTAAAAAAACCCAGGCTTTTGCATTTAACAGTCTGGAGGGCAGTCATTTACATCTGAAAGGCACTGGAAAAAGTTTTTATCATTAAAATGGGCAAGTCATCTCTAGAAGTCACAGCTGGCATTAAAAGATCAGGAGGCTCCAGAAAGGTATTTATTTGGACATAAATAACATAACGTTTTGGTTACTGTATATGGCATTAAGGTAATGATCACGGCTAGAATTAAGAATAATCATGCTTCTGGGTATAAACCAACTGCTGGTGGGACTAGCCCTGTCAGCATAAGTGTACAGTGTGTGCATTACAGACACACACACATGCAGCGTGTATATACGTATACACATTCGGTTCAGTGGTTATACTGTTGGCCTCATTACTGCTGGCAGTTCTGGCTCTGGGCTGGATAAGGAAAATTCCACACCTGATTGTATTTAAAGGTGAGTTCCAAGGAGAATTTTTATCAGAATTTCATTGTGAAAATAAATCTGCACATAGTTCACAGCCTGAACAACATCACATTTTAAGCCTTAAAGAAGTTAAAAGCAGTATAATACTTTTTAATTTATTTTTTTTTGTGCCAGGTTTTCTGAAAGATTCAGGGACCCTATGACTAGTCTACAATTCCCCATGTAATACAGCTGAGAATATTTCAGTGTTCTGGAAAAAAAGGAAGCCTCATTCTTAGAAGGGAACTTGTCCTAGCCAGTTGAATAAAAGGTAATGAAATCAGATCGCTTCTTAACTCCACCATTTGGTTAATACACCAGAAAACAAACCTACCTGAAATCTGCAGTCCCAGGTAAAGTGTTTTGGGGTCATTGTATTAAAGGTGGAACTTTTATTCCATGACCTGGTCCTCCTCCACCAAGGTGTATCTTCTTGCTCCAGACTTCCCCCTGGTCTCAGGGGCCTGTGGTTCCTGAAGGCTGGTCCTACCAGTAAGACCAGGAAGAGGGTGGCATTGAGTACCTTGGCCTTTTCAGTGTCCTTTGTCACCAGATCCCCTGCCCCGTTCAGCAGCAAGCCCACCAAACATGTGCACAGCAGGCTGAATTTTGTATTTCTCGCAAGTGCCATATTAATAAGCTGCAATGCAATGCCTCCACCAAACTCCCTTTACCAGAGGAAAAACAGAATATTTTGCAGCACAACAAATGTGTAACTGCTAAGCTGGCCAATTTCTTTTTTTTTTCCCCTTTTATGATTTTTGATTTTTTTTTTTTTAAAGAGCTCAAGGTAGGCTTCTTACAGCTGTAAGCATTTCTGCTGCCTCTTCCATGAAGAAAGCACTCCTGGGAGCTTTTGCTATTTCTTAGCGGGAAAAGATGCTCAGAGATGTAAAAGTTGCTAGGAAAGGCACCTCCTCGACCTTCAGCTAATCAAACAAAAAAAAGGGGAAAAGAAAAAAAAAAAGAGAAGAAAAAGAAATTGGGCAAGGCAAATTAAATAATCCTATACTTTGTTCTATGGAATAAGTTTACTCATGTATTTAGTAATGAAGAGGAAACAGCTGTCCCTAGGTAGACACTACGGTGTCAGAATAATATTAGCTCAGGCAAAAGGTTGTAGGATTTTATTTTTTTTTTTAATATGCAGTCCAATTTTCTTGAGGGAGTTCCCTTTAATTTACTGCATGAAATCAGAATCTAGCAGTGCTCTGAAATGCTGTTAGCCTGCCAAGCTTTTGGGGATGGTTCCCTCCCCACTATTTTCTTTTTTAACAAACGTTACCCTAAAAGGCATGTTGAGCTATTTTAGAAATATCTCACACACACAAAAAAAGTAATTTTCTTTTACCACCTGGAAAATGAGGAATGACTTGTAGGAATGGTGATGTATGTTAGGGCATGTGGGTGTTGTAGCTGAAGAGATTGTTGTGTTGCTTCTTTTTTTTCCTGCAAAACTAGCTAAACCCAATTTGTACATCTCACCCTGACCTCCCATCTCTGTGTAGCCTTCTCTGCAGATGTGGATCTGAAATAAAACACCACATTTCTGGTACTGTGCTACACAGCTGCTGAAAGGCATCCAGCCTGGATGCCCAAATCACACCGGCATTCGGCAAGCAGCCGGCAGTCCCTACCGGCAGGCTTCGTGCCCAGCCTCTCGCGGGACTTGGCATATGGTGGGCCAAGGGAAAATTAACATTTTACTGAGGATTAGTGAAGATCTGGGGCTGGGGAAGGTGCTTTCGCTAGTTAAAAATAGCTCTTAATCCAGTGTGGCAGCACAAAGTGTACCAACGCTTGCTCGCCTCCACAGGTTTTGCCTCGTATGCCAAGGAAGGGCTGCAGCCTCCACGTGCAGGTGACGGCCACCTCCGAGGGCAGAGGCGGTTTTGTGGTCACACACAAGAGCCTGCAGGTTTCTCCTGCCACTTCAAACGACCTTGTATCAATATCTGAAAGACAGCAGCAGTTCATGGGCTGTAACCACAAATGTGTTTTGGCTTTTTTTTGTATAACATCTCATTTGCCTGATTAAATGGATGCAACTTCATAATGTAAGATCTTCTCTTGTGTGAAAGAAGCAAACATGTACACAGCAATATACTGACTGCTCCTCCTTCGCTCTTCCAGGGCTGCGTCTCTGTTCCCTTGGCAGTGGGAACCGGGCAGGAGCCCTGCAGGAAGGCGGGTGGGACGTGGAGCCAGGGGCTAACTTGCACACCATGCCTTAACTAGAGATGCTTTCAAACCCTCTGTGCGGTGACAGCCACACCGGGTGTGAAGGGGGTTGTGTGAGGGGTGCAGCTTCCTTTGGGTGTTTACCTTCTGTAGGCTTCTGCAAGGTAGGAAAACTCCTGGCATTTTTTTTTCCTCCTTTTCTACTGGGGTAAGGACTTCTATGCCACCCCACTGAAAAATCAGAGTCCATGTATTTGGTGTTGACACCAAATCACAGCGACCAATTAACCACCAGAGGAAACAAGTGCCTTCCCCTCGGTGCAGCACTCGCCCCTCCGAGTGGGGCTTTCGCCATGGAGCAGCTGTACATCTGCAAGGCAGGAGGGCTCAAGCTTGACTTACCGGACACTGCTGGGCATCTCTCCTTTTTTGTTCTATGCAGTTACAGTGTAAGGAGATAGCGTGCATCCAAATTGTATTAGGTTGTCTTTAAAGAAAGAAACAGGAGCTGTTAACATTTGGAGTGAAAAAGCTCCCCCCACCCTGAATCTGCAAATTGAAGGTTTGGATGAGTTATTATCTGAACCAGATTTCCAGAAGGCTCATCCCTGCACTAAGCCAGAGGCTTTCCATCATTATAATCACAGGCTGTGTTTGCCTTTTGATCTAAGCCATGCTGAACTTCACAGGAAACATGTCTGTGGCAGAAAAGCCTACGGCAACAAACTCTGCCCGATGAAAAAGAAAATCCTTTTGTCTGACTTGCTTAGTCTCCCAGATGCCTAGAATTATAATTAAAGAGGTATTTTCTAGATAAAATCCATGGTTCATTACTGCTTGGGAGATGGATACCAGAAAGAGTAGAAATAGAATTGCAAAAAGATATTTTTGAGTTCCTAAAAGTTCCCCAGAGTTCAAGGGAAGGATCTGATTCTTCCAGGAGTTAAGCATTCCTTTTAATCAGATTATTACAGATAGTAATTTCCACACAGATCATAATTCACATCATCTCTTCTTCTAACAGAAGGCCAAACTATTACCTTAGTTGCTGACAAACATGGACATTTGTATATATGTATATATATATTAGGGCTGTTAATTACAGCAATTTGTTCTTTTGAAATGTAGGGTATATAAAAATGAACTTTGAGGGGTTTTTGAGGTGGCTGGGAATAAGCGACACAAAGCAGCACAGGACAAGAAGAGCTGACTATGCCTGATCCTTCTGATTTTCACCAATCTTAAATAATTCTGACAGCACCATTGTAAGGCAAACAAACGAATATGATTATCATAGTTTTACAGCTAGAGAGACACAGGAGCACCTTCTGTGTGGCTGTTCTAGCAAGTCAGATGCAAAGCCGAGAACACAAATCCTGGCCCACTTCACACTTCCACATGCTGTCCACTAGCAACCCACTCTCTCTAATCTTAAGGCCACATCCCACATTAAATATAAGCCATACCAATGCCAGCATTACAGTGAATTGTTTTGCAGGAATAATGGCCAGAGATGAAAATCCTGTATGGAAATCCCCAACAGCAACACACCTCACCAGTTTTTAACATTTAGCTGTGGGGCTCTCTGATCCGCTATGTCCTCCCTCAGTCTCATTCTCATACCTGGATTCTCCTGGTGTGGGGCTGACTTTTTTCCTCATAGCACAGCAGCGTTTGCTTTAAAGCAGTACCATTGCTCACTCAGACAAAAATCTTTTTTCTTCGTAGACTAGCATATTTGTGATCCAGAGGGCAAAAAATAACGATGTAATGCATCTCCTGCTGTTAAGAAACACTTTCCTTTTATACCAATTCCGATAATGGGAATTTTGTCTTTACTCACTCATTTCCTCATTGATAAACAAACTTATCTGCTGGTGACCACAGTCCCTCAAGCTGCTCACCATTTTTAGAAGAATAGCAAAGTTGAGCTGGCAAAGTGGCGTTTTTGATCCACTGCATTGGGGTCATGCTTTCTCATCTGTGAGAGGAACTGAAAAAAAAAAATCCTCAAGGCATCTGTAAGGATGCACTTTCAATTCTTGACAGACAGGACTACTTGCTGCAACTTCCAGATCAAATTCCTGATCTTAGAGCTGGCCTCATGCATTAGCAGAGGTGTCCATGGGAAGTTTCCATCTACAGTGGCTACACTATAAATGAATACTTGGTCTAAACCTCTCACAACACATGGATAAGATTTCTGAGGTAAGCACTAATGATGAAACACCAACCTCTCTATTAATTGTGCATGAACTAACACTAATTCTGCTAATGAGCTTCTGGTCTCAAGCAACAGCTTATAATGCTGATGTTTAATCTATACAGGAAAAAGTACCTGCTTTTTTGTACTTGAAAAATACTAGTAATGCAATAAAAACTCAGCAAGAAATACATAAGAGCATGAATGCAATGATCACTCACTACAGGTGAATTTGTCTTCAATTCCCTGCCATTACTTATGCTTTGTTCTGTAGACAGAGAACAAAGCATGGAGCTTCTGGAGGTACTAGAAGTAGCAGTGGTGTGAAGAAAATCTGTCAAGTATGTGGACTTCCTGAAAATGCAGATGAGGATAAAACTGACCTCTGTGCATGGATGGGAATTAGAAGCACAGTGTGCCATCCAAACTGCCTGGAGAGCCTAAAGCAGCTTTGTAAGCAAGAGCTTTAACTGTCTAGAAGCTTCATCTAGACTGTCTGTAGTGGTGAGGGCTTCACCCTAATTGAACTTTGTAAGAAAAGGCACTGATACCATTGCTTAACTGTAAAGTTATTAGTGTTTTTTTCAATAACTGAATGGAACACAAAGCCCTAGCTGTGGTGAAGCAGATACACCACACATGTTTAAGAACACAAAGTACCATCTGAGCTTTGAAGAAGAAGCCAAAAGACAGCAATGCTGCAATACACAAAAGTTTATTTTTAAGTTTTTCTTTTCTGAAGGCAAAATATAATAGAACCTAACATCAATGTATTTTGTACAACAAAACAGTTTTTATATGAGAACAGACAATCCATGAAGAGTTTTTAAGTCTTAGAACTGCTTCCCTTTTTTATCATGCTTTCTTGTGGTCAACAAAAAGTTGGCACAGGAGATGTCATGGCAGTCAGTCAGCGGGCGTGCTCCCTCAGATCCTTGTCAGCTGGTGCCACAGACTGGAGGGCAGGATACTTTCTACTTTTTCCATCACAAAATTTAAAGGGGCAAAGAGGGTGCTGAGAAACTGCAAAGAAATCAGATACACATTCAGATAAAAATCCAGCAGACAATACACCTCAAGAGAAAGCTGTCCAGGAAGACAAGAAACTCTTGCTGTGTTCCTCTGTAAAATCCGCCAGCATGATAAAAATTATGTAATTCACATATAAAGATTTTCTGCTAAATTCTGAGCCTTGCATATATACGTATTTCTGGATTTTGCAGTAAAGAAAGCAAAAGACCCATTTTTATGAAGACCAAAGACAACAAAAGTTTTCACACATCTCACATCCTAGATTCAGGCTCATACTGAAGCCACTAAAAGCTCAAACCAAAACCTACTGAAGGGGAAGCGAAGCTTTTTCATAACAGCAGAATCTGTCAGACCACAAAGCATGTCTTTAGATTCAGGTTTAAAACGGTTCTGGGTTATCTGCAGATCTGCTATAGACACTGAGGCATCACTAACTGGAATTTATCTTAACATCCTCCCTCTATTACAGTGCACAGTAGGCAATGTTGAAAGAGGTTTAATGCTATTAATGTTAGGACAGGCATATGTGACAAAAATCAAGTGAATAGAGACTATTTTATCACAGGGAAAAACCACTGCCAGCTACACTTGTCAGAACTCAGGTACTCAAAGCACTCCCAAAATTTTGGAAAATACATATTAACTGTGCTTTACATTAATTGCAATTCAACTGTATGCATTACATAGAGCTACGCCGTGGCTCTCTAAGTGTATAAGAGAGTACAGTAGTACGCAAAGTCAGCCACCTCGAGACTGTGAATCCAGTGGCTTCTAACCATTTAGACTGTTGCGACTTCGCTAAAAATAAACAGTTCTGTTTGGAGCTAATCGGCAATGAGCTGCAAGAACTTTGGGTTTCAGTTACTGCTTGCAGTCAGCACAAAACATACAAACTCCACTCACTGCACTGATGTGTATATGAAGTCTGCTTGGTAGGTCAGTATTAAAGCAAATCTGGTGCTCCACGTGTTCTCTTTTTGCCCGAAAGAACTCTCTCTCCTGAGAAGACAGCATCAGACTTGTGTATATAAACACACTTACATCCCTTTTCATGTTCTGAATTTGTCCCATATATCTTTAGGCACTTAAAGGATGCAGACATGAGGGTCTGGTCCCCCTCCCTCTAGTCACTGAAGAGAGCTAAGCACTTCCAGAGAGTAATTCTATCCATCCCAGGACCAGATCTGCCCTTTGAAATTGTCTCTTCTCTCTCTACCCCCTGCTGCAGAGGGAGCTGGAGCAGCTGAGCTTTGTCTTCTCCCATCAAGCAAGGAGGACTGTGGCACAGTGCGAGATGTTGGCCTGCCCAGCCACACTCCTGAACTGCTAGCACAGCTCCCGACACAGTTCTGGCCCATGCCAGTTAGTCTCTCCTCAACAACGCCCAAGCAGAGTTTGGGGATAGCACAGAGCAGGGACAGTTCCCAGCAGCTGGCAAGGACAGGGCCATTGTGCCTTTGAAGGGAGGAGAGGTTAGAGGTCTGGACATGAACTGTGATGTGTCACTTGCCTTTGGAGCCACAGAACAAACAATATTTTATCACTTAATACAGATAAGTCCTTGGTCTCTAACTTAGGCCCCTAAATACCTGAAGTTAAGTATGAAAAATGCAGTTTTTACAGGTCTGTGTACTGCTGGAACACAGCTATATATGGCAAATATATTTAAAACATTTCAAAATTTCAATATCCAGCAGCCAGAGATTATAACCATTTCATGGTATCAAACTAGAAAATACCTGCAGTTTCACTGTTTACCAAAATGAGCTCTGTGCAGAGTTTAACTGTAAGAATGTTTGATGTTTATGATGCTTATGCATTTTAAAGGCAATAGTAAGCATTCAAATTCTTTTTTTCCTCTTGGACATGTTTGCATACAGTGCAGACACCACATCATGGACAACTTGTGCATCATGGGAAAACCAGGTAACAGCATCGCAGCTTATGACATAATGAGAGATTTTGTCATAAGCACAGGTCAAAGAAAAAACTTCTTTTAACTGAAGCTGAGCAGAGTATTTCAGTTGTAGTGCTAAAGGTCAAGCTGTATAACGTGAATCACAGGTGAATTAATGTAATACTGACCTAACTAATCTTAGAGTTTGCTATTACTATTTCAAGTGGCTTAGCCCAAGTAGAAGCATTCCCTCTGGTTAGGTTGTGAACTGTTTAAATAGGTATGTCCCTTTAATTTTGCCAAATGCAAAAGGCTCACTAGAGGATATTTTCTGCTCTTTGAGTAGCACTTCATCTATGTGGTAAGCATGCACCATCACATCTACTTGAATAGAACACAGCTTTGTAACCTGTGCAAATTATGTACTTGTTAAATCAATGAAACAGGAATAATTTGCCTGACAGTAAGTTTTATTGCAATTCATAGGAATTTTGTTGCTGAAATAGTCGATTGTATCCTGTAACAAACTCAGCAAAGTATCTGTAACTTAAAAGGAGCCAAGTTTTTCTCCACTTGTACAATTAGCTGGTATACAAAATACATTTAAATTCATGGATACCAAAGCCTGAATTCAGTGAGGTCCTTTGCTGACAGCAAGAGGTTCAGGATGTCACCTACTCGCTTGTACAAGCCCATGTAAACAACATCTGTGCTGGAGCCCTTGGAAAGCTCCTGGTGCTCCTGTATTCAGATACCACTGGCAGATGCCTATCCAGCTTGTTTGCCATATGGTACCACCCAGGAAGGCTTAGTCTACATGATAAGGGGTTTTTTTAATTTATTTTTTTGCCTTTCCTTTTGACACTACTGTTTTTTTCTCCACATGGAACAGAAAAAACAGCACCAGCAGTAGAGCAGGAATTCAGGGTGGCAAAACTGGTGATGAGAGACCTGTAAAAAGTTTGCTATTATTATTTTGTCTTTTAAAAGAAAACTATCAACCTGGCTATTTCAAAGTTGGCAGAAAGCAGCTTTCTGGGACCACCTTCTAAATAGCACCATTTGATTAAAACAGATATGCAAAAGTATCTTTTCAAGCTTTTCCACTGTGTGGTTGGTGTTTGCATGGAGGAACTGACTTGCTCAGTCCCTGTGATCGGATCTCCGTGTTCCATGCCTCAGCGTCTGTAGATGTTCAAGCAGATGAAAGATCTCCTTGGGCAAACTTGTTTGCTGAACTGAGGTCTCATCCATCATACAGGAAATATTGAAATAGATCAGGTCAGTGATTTCAGGCAAACAAATCAATCATATCAGAGAAAAATTGGTCCTTCTGAAATTTCACTAATTTAAAAAATTTACCTGGGCACTACACTTTTAGACACAACTGTTGACTTGAATGATATAGTGACCCCCTTGTTAATACAACTCTCAATTTTATTTAAGATCTATTCTTATTGCTATCATGTTGTGAAAAGACCTGCACTTACATATTTTAACAATATCCCAGATATTGTCATATTTCTGCATGACAATGAAATAAATTCAATACTACCAACACTGTGTTGAGAATTTTAAGCAAGCTATGCAATAAGAAATTTTTTCTGCTTGTATTCCTATCTTAAGTGACTTGCAAAAGCCTTTTCTTGGAAAGCTTAGCAAAAATTAAAACCACAAGCTATGAACATGCTTCTCCCTAACCAAGTGAAAATGCTAAGATCTACTGTCATTTTAAAGTTACGTATATTCAGTCTCACAAAGTGATCAAAGTATAACTGGATTCTTTCAATTTCATTACGGGAAGATAGAAGTTTACCAGGTACAGCATTACAGAATTGGCTGAATGCAGTTGGGAATATCTAAACTTTCTGCTGAACTGGCAGGCAGCATTCAGACCAGGTTCTGGCTCTAAAACATGGGTGCACTGATGGAGTTTAGTGAATTCCATCCTGTGTTGAACCTCCCAGAAGAGGAAACTAGCTTTAAAATACCTTTGACTTCTGCATCCAGTGGGAGAACACAGGCTGCCCTGAGGGACTGTCACAGTGGCACAGGCCACCTCTGGCAGTCTCACATGTGGAGGAGGTCCTCAGCACTCAAGGGCTTTTTCTGCCTTGAAGAACCCAGTGTCTGGGTTAATGGGCTATGGAAAAGATGCAAGAAGATGCTACCTGGAGGACAGGTCAAAGCCAGTTCCCAACACTGAATCATGTTAACCTATTCAGTTTTTGTGAAACATGGCAAGTATCACAACCTGCAGTAACGTAAGCCTGGGCCATGATGGTGATATTACATCTGTGCAATGTTTTTGGGATTGGCAGGCGTAAAAGAAGGAATAATTTTGACCTATTAAAATTAAAGCATATATACACAGTTTCACAGTTTAATATACCACATCACAATGACTACCAACCATACAGGAATAGGCAATTCAATGCACAAAACCACAGCAACAGTTAGCACATTCATCTTCTAGCTATTTATGAAATTAGTTATTTATGAAATGATCTTCCCTAAAACTGAAAGTGAAGAGGCAGGGCTGGCCAACCTCTTCTGTACTGTTCTGATACAGCTGCATTTAGGAGAGATGTCTGCTATGATTTTCTTCAATCTTGTACACCTGGGCTACTTTTTCCAGAGGAGACAACAAAATAAGCCTTCTGAATCAAAGCCTTTCTATGAGCTACTAAATGAATGACACAGGCTTAAATTCTGCCCTTCCCATGTACAACAAAAACTCAGCTGCTGCATGTAGTAGTTATGAAGATGAAGATATAGCTAAAACAAGTGACACTACATGTTAACTGACATACTAACTGCATCCATACAGGTTCAGAGATCTTGAGTAATCTTCCCAACTTTATGCAAATAATGCAGCCCACATTTCACTTCTGTTTGTCTGTGCTTATTTTACTAACTAGAAACTTTACCTGTTCTGACAAACAGAACTTAATAACCACACACGGAGTCTTGGGGTATCTATTCTATTGACACCAATGGCAGCTACTCTTACACATAAGTGAAATAGATCCTTCTGGTCTGACTCCACTCCCCAAATGGCTTTGGAACCTGCAAGCTCCAAACCATGGAGAAACAACTACTAACACATCACCAGCGTAACTTCTGGTATATCTGGTTCATTGCACTCGGCAACCAAAGCCAGGTGAGTTAAACCCGTGAAAACATGCTACCAAGTTTCTCCAACTCCAGTAGCTCACCGCCTGTAGCAAGAGCACCAAGTACAAAATCTCTTCATGCTGCCAGCTTGAGATATATTCTTTGTTCAGGATACAAGGCTGACAAGCACAGGAACAAGGCTAACAGGGACAGATTTGGGGTCATTAACTGTGACAGTATCAGAAAACTGCAGATTACATTGAAAGAGCCCCCAAAAACGGGTTTGTTTTGAAGCATTTCAACAACTTGAGGGAAAAAAAACCAAAAAAAAAGCTTTATAAAGAAGTTTAAGATGCCCAAGTTACACACTTATTGTCCTCCAAACTCCTACATATACACTGAAGAAACAAGAGAAAGTAATAGTATTTCAGGTAAGTTTCAGTGCTTTTTGCTGATAGAAGTGGTATATTTTGCTACAGCTAATCTTGTTTTCTGTCTTCTAGAGCTAATGAAAGAAAAACCTTGATGCAAGAACTGTTGCTGTACCAGACCTCTATTACTCACAAGCTTGGGTGGTAGAAGACCTGGTTCACCTGCAAAGGGAGTCTCTCGCCATTTGCAAAGGAGTTTGAGAAAGTACTTACAATCTTGAATTTGCCAGAGCCTTTCAGCCTTGCCTCCTCCACCTCACTCCCTATGCCCCCCAAATCAAAAGCACTAAAAACAAGGCCAGGAGGCTATTTTGGAAACATAAGACCTACAAGAGATACAAATATATTTGTGAAAATACATTACAACAGAGGATATTCAGTATTTCTTGGAGAAGAAGGCAGGGTTTTTATTATCACAGAACTTTTCTTTAAGTGGATTTTCATATCCAGCACACTGGAGCAGTGATGTTCTTCGTTTTGCAAAGAAAAAAGCATGTTTCAGCATAATTTATGGCCCTTCCTCCTCATCCTCCAACATGTATTAATCCTTGGTGGATTAAAAAAGCAGAATCAGAAGAGACTTCCCTAGATGTAGTAAAGAAAAGTTGTGAGGCAAATGTTGAGACTACTTCCTTCATGGCAGTTTGGGGAAAGAACACAGAACACTATTTCTGCTCATACTAAGAGCTTCTATTGCACTGGAAAGCACGACATAGTCATTACAGTTGTACACAAAATGAAGGGGTTCTGCAAGCCATTATTAGTTTATTTCATTGGATTATATATGAAAACACAGATATTCCCTTCTCCCACCAAGCCTTTTTTCACAAAATTACAAGAGATCTAGCCTAACAAGAGGGCCATATAAACCACAGAAGATGGACAGTAGTGTGTTTTACTGATTAGCTCTCTTAACAGTTGTTCAAATGTCCGCCTGCTCAGACATCTCTTGATGTTTTATTTATACTACTGAATATGCAGATATTTAATACCCAGCAGTATTTTTTAGCTCTGTTCTTCCTGCATCTGTGTCTTTATTTACCAGAAGAGAGCAGCAGCAGAGAATACTCACAGCTTTTGCAAAGACGCCCATAAGCTCTGGGAACTGATGTGTCAGGAGGGCTAGCATGGCTGTGAAAGAACATAGTCCAGCAGTGAAGAGGATGAAGAAGGGAAGCTCTTTCTTGGGGTAAACTGAAACTTCATGAAATGCTGCAGAAAAAAAGTGCAAAGGAGAATGCATTGCATATTAAAAACCCAAACGAAACCCAAACCAAACTCAAACCAAACCCAAACCAAACCCAAAACAACAAAACCCAAACCAACATTCTTATGTGGTTTGAACAGCCAGAGACATCCAAAGATGCTTTTGAAGGAAGAAATACATAGAAGGTCTGAAACATCTAAGGCCAACATTATTGTTGTGTCAGTTACCTCACTGCCAAATAATTCTCATCTAAAAATTGTATTTCTGGCTTATTCTGGTCCTATGTACACATTACTTTTGCCTTCCTTGTGTCAGCACTAACTATAATGCAGCTGTGCAACAACTAATCCCAGAAAACTAACCTACAAATAAAACATCCAGATTTTTTTATGCAGGTCATTGACTAGCCACATGTATCATGCTAATGGTGATACATAGCACAGAAACATGCACCTGGGAGCAGCATTGAGATCAACCTTGCAGGAGCATGGTTG
Source organism: Elanus axillaris (assembly GCA_026212715.1). Classification (NCBI taxonomy): domain Eukaryota; kingdom Metazoa; phylum Chordata; class Aves; order Accipitriformes; family Accipitridae; genus Elanus; species Elanus axillaris. The sequence goes on from JANZLQ010000005.1 coordinate 27,230,657, forward strand.
TAGATTGGTTTAAGCAGGCTGTAAAACTACAGCCTTTGTAACAGTAAATTCTGAGGGTTTAATCTGCAGAACCAAGAAAAGTTATCCTAAAAGTAGCACATATAAACACATACTTCAAAGTCAGATTTTCAGAATTTTCTATATACTTACAACTATACAACAATTTTTTAAAGTGTTAAAACCTGGAATTTAAATTAATAATGAATTTTTAAGGTGTTTGTTAGTATACACTAAAGGGAATACAGAAATGCCCTGACTCTGCTATGAAAAATTGCTCGCTGGGCTTCAGAGAAAGCAGCACTGAGAAGGCTAAAAGGATCAGAAAAGTATAATGAGTATTTTACTGGAAGAATATATCCCTTAAACTTTTATTGTGACTCAGACTCAAGGTGAAAATTTGGCTGGATTGGCAAAAGGTCTGGTAGACTCTTATCTGTCTGCTTCGCTCATTTGAGTCTGCCATTTGGAGCTACAGTCACAATAAATGCAAACTTTTAAACATTTTTTTCTCATACAGAACCAGCCTCAAGGCTTCACATATACTCAAATCCTATGACTATTCATACACAGAAAACATTACTCTTCCATTTTGCCTACTTTCTTTGCCTTAGTGACCAGCTCTCATCTCATCTTGCTTGCAGACAACATAAGCACAGGGTAATCCAGCAACATGGCAGGACAATGTATTTGACTGCATTCATGCAGGGTGGAGTGGTTGCCAAAACCAACAGCAGGAATTCGTAAGAGTTTAAATTAAAATAGTATAAACTAAAAATATGTATGATTTTGGGGTCTGCTAATTCAATCAGTTTACAAATAAAAACACAGATAATTTGCAACTTCTCTTTGATTTAAATTAAATTTAGAGATCGGGAAATTCCAGATGATGGAAATTGCAAGTCTAAGATTTCTTGTGCTCAGTTTTTCACACTTGCTTTTGACACACGCTCAGACTTGTTCCAGTCTGTTATCCAGTCATGGCAAAATTTTTCTGATTGATACTTTTAATTCAGATAGCCTATCAGATTTTAGTGTTCTGATATAACTCCAGCTGACTCGCCTTTAAAACACACGCAATTAAAGGGTGTGGATAGGTATGCAAAACCCCTTTAACCGACCTGTGTCTGTCACGGGATGTTAAACCCTTCCCTACTCAAACCCAAGAGATTTTGCAGTGAAAGGCATTTCCCATAACTGCCAGAGCAGAACACAACTGTCTGCATATGCTGTTAAAGAGTCCCTTGCTTCTAACATTTGACAAGAACGATTAGTTTTGCATCTAAAAAGAGAACGCTGAGCTATTCTGCATGACTTTGTCATTCCTAAATCTCCTGACACTCCACCCTCCCCAGCTCAGCATCCCTCTGAGTGAAGCAAACACAGCACTCTAAGAGGTGTTGTTATAATTAGGGTGATTATAATGGGGTGGGGAGATAGTGTCAGTTGCCAAGGATTTCTGTGTAATATCAGTGAGAATGTATTGTGAAGGAGAGACTCGCAATGAGTAGATTTTTGCTGTATTATTCTCACCTAATGTTTACTCACATTTTTCGGCCCAAACCAGAAAGGTTCTGAATGAAAGACTACAAAGAATGCAAATGCCCTCAAAACCAGCCCTCACGGCAGAAGCAGGCTACATTTTACTTTTTTCAGAACATATTTCTCTTATTCCTTCTCCAGGATAGAGAAGGTGAGAGAAGAATCTCCTTCTCTTGGATCAACTTTTATTTCCCTCCTCTGCCCTGACCCTGCAAACCCCTCTGCACTTGAGTGTGTTCCACTTGTGCTCACACAAAGCCCCACTGGGGGAAAACATGTGGGAATGAAGCATAACTGTTTGCAAGACTGGCTGCTTCCGCTCTTCCTCTGTATTCTTGTGCTTCACTGCATGCACTGCAATAAGTCTCATTAGCTTGGACTGTAATGCTTCTCGAGGGCTGGATCTGTCTTTGTAGCTATATCTTGCAGAGCACTGGGAAGACTGTTGGCACTTTGCTAATACATGCCATAAATATATATAATGAATGACTGAGGTAATTTCACATCAATCTCTTCATAATAGCACACACACCATTACACAAAGAAAACCCTTTCTTGCTATTTAAGACTGCTTTTCAGAAAATGTCAGCATAACCTGCCAGAATAACAGCTATGTTAATGATCCAGCTGTCCTCAAGCAGGTTTGATCTTGCCTTGGAATTTAAGTAGCTAGTGTGTATACATAAGACTAACAAGGCTGTGCCACTGTGCTTTTTGATGGGATGTTACCCTAGATGAAAGACCAGACATACTTTTCAGTGTCTTGGCAAGAGAGTATAGCAAGATCTAACTGATTTATATCTCTTCAGTAATCTCTCTCCCTGTCCCTACACTGTCAACAACAATAAAGATAGCTACCTGTTATGAACTATGGCTAGGAGCTCCAGAGACTCACTGTCAACCTGATTATTCTAATGCAGTATATTCAATTTAAAAGGCATCAGTGGAGATCAGTGCTGCAAGACTCAGGTAAACAATTCTTTGATGTCAACGATAAGAAGAGAAAAGATGAACGTACATGGTAGTAGTTCTCTATCTGCAGTTTCTGTACAAATAGGGTAAGGGTAGAAAAGATGTCCTTTTTCCAGTGGATAGGGGATCATTCTGAAAGCTGAAAAGAAAACAACACCGTGCAAAAGTTATTGTGAGTATGGCAGTTACTGGACATACTTCACTATATTCACAATTTTCAAAAACATAGACAAAACATAACATTTATGTTTGGTTGCAAACAGCATATAAATTGCTTAATAAAATGCCAAAGTGTAAACCTACACTTAGCTTTTAATCCTACAAACACTTATGTTTATTTTTATTCTTGGGAGATGGTTCATGAGCATCAGCTGAGACCACGTTACAAGTACATATGTTAACGTTTGCATGATCAGAGCCCATTGTACTTACAATTCCATAGCCAAATTTACACATTTTGTCTTAAGCTTTTAGGCTGCAGAATTTTTAAATTTCAGGGGAAAGAAGTGTATCTGATATAACAGGTATAGCCTACAAAAAATGACCAGCCAAGCCTCTGAATTCAAGCCAATGCTTGCAATCTCTGTGCATCAAGCATAACAGAAGTTTTGCATGGAAAAAAGTACACTACTTTTTTCCCATCACACTCCAACAAACCAGGTAACACTGATGACTCAAGCCCAGAGAACTAGTTTTCCAACACAGTCATGTTTTCATTTTATATTTGGCAAAGATTAATACTGAATTATTAGAACCAGGTTCCTCACATGCATTCTTTTTAAATGCAGCAGATTGAGTCAGGTTTCCAATATAAATCTTCAGGTTATGGATTAAATAATACTTAATCTTAAGCATTTTTAAAACTGAAAATAATAACAGCGAGGGAGGGAAATGGATTACTAAATCTGGACAGTGATGTCATAGGCCATCTGAGTGTAGTTTATGGAAACATCAGAACACTTGACTGAATTATAGCTTTGCAATCAAGGCATCCTTTTCCATTATCCTATATATTATTCTCACTGTTAAAACGTCATCAATGTGTTATTCTCACTACTCTTATGAACATCAGTCACTGAAGCAATATTTTCCTCAACAGATGTCCTAGAAGCACTGTATATTTTAGATGTTAGTTACAGCCCACCACCACGCAGTAACACTCCATTATCTCTTGCTCACAAGGCAACTGAGGAATTGGTTTAAAATACACAATACCCCAATATTTTCAGTTGTGCACACTGCATTTGAAATAGTTAGCTGTATTTTTTGTGCAATTGTATGAGTGTATTTATTCTTGATTACTATGTTTAAAGCAATAGTAAAGAAGGCAGAATTCCTCAAAGATTGTAAACCAACCTAGGCTGTAACGCTCTTCCAATATTAACTCCCCACTCTCAATAGCACCCCAAAAAGCCAAGTCAAATACAATAAACCAAGCCTTGTATGACCTTCACATCCAACAAACTTGAGTGTCTATGCAAAAACATGTGTGGAAGGATGTTCAATGCTCATTACTTTAAAATCACTTAGCGCAAGTATTTCCTTCCAATTTGGATTAATATTTAAACAGACAGTCAAGCCTCTTCTGCCTTACCCTAAATCACAGTAGTACTAGGATTCTAATAAAAATAAAAAGGCATAGTAAAGATGGTGCTTTCACAAAATAAGTGAAAAATGCCTGAATAGTTTTTGCTGAATTTAAACAGTCACCTTTGACATGAGACCAAATACAGAGTATTTACAGCAAAACAGTTTATTTAGCAATGTTATCAGCCATGGAAGAAAATGCTCTGGTTCATCTGTATCAGTTTGTGTTTATGTAGCTACTTCTTTGCCTTACTCTTACAGTATTATCTGATCCTATTTTACATTAAGCAATTCAGTTAGCACGCAGGTAGTTTGCCATTCAACCGTGTGCTTGTCGTAAAGGCTACTATAGTATTTAAGAACCCCTAGGTTTTTCTTCATTGTGCAAACAGGAAACATGACACAACTTTAGAAACCATCAGTGATGAACAAGCACCTCAGACTCTTCAGAAATTTGGTTATGCTTTAAACTACAGACCTTCTGTACAGAGCACCTGGACCAAACCAGAGGAATGTTTCACATGGTGTCACTTGGGCTTTTCAAGTTGTACTATGAATAAAACTGTACTTTCACTGATTGAATGAAGACAAAACAGGAAGCAACCAAAATTCCAACAACCATCATTCAATGATGATCATTATTTTTATAACCTCACTCTCCTCAATTGTTGAATGCAATTTGGGAGAAACACTCCATGACTATTTTGGAGTTTAAAATATCACAAAGACATTTCTGCATAAATTTTGTTAGACGCTGTCTTAATTAGGAGTGTCTTTATTCTCCTCAGAAGCATTCAGAATGTACCCCCAAGTGACTGACTTAATGTACTTAAATCTACCCAACTCCCACAAGGTCAGAACTGAATAATATATATATGTGGGCATTAAATTCCTACATACAAGCTACTAAAGAGAGACTTGTGGTTATTTAAGTACACTGACAGAGTAGTACACCTTGAAGACATGGCGAGTACATAAATAGCTAGAAAGAAAGTGAGGGCAACTGACTGTGTACCGTATGCAGACTGTTGGTTGGTATTTAATTAAATTTAATTTCTCTGTCACATTTCCACTGGTTTTAACTTACGATTGTGCAGAGATGCCAAGGAAACCTTTTGCAGGTAAAGGACCTAAGAGTGCCATAAATAGTTCACTACATCTGTAAAGAATATTACCCAGTCTAAGAAATGCACCAAAAGTTATGATTATTGGACTAGATACTGGTGAAACCATTAAAACCCAGTAGAGTCTTTATGCACGAGCAAAATCTGAACAAAATTCTTGAGGACTGGCGCACTGTTCATCTCTCTCTAAAATCACTGTGCAAAATTAATTATGGATTTTTCTTTAGAGGTTATCCAACAATACTAATTTACATCTTTACAGGCTACTATACAAATATTAGCTAACAAAGTGCATATTCAGATTGCTGTGGAGGTAATAAGAGGAGGAAGAATCAGTTTATGTAATTAGATGGGAATGCCCTACACTGCCTTCAGGCACAGATGACTAGATTTCCTAAGTGGCAGGAGGACTGCAGGGCAGCCCAGCCTCCTGTGCCAAAAGCTGGTCCTTGTGAACAGCCCCTTAGGGACTCCCTAGCCTGATAAAACAAAAGAAGATCTATTCAGGATTCCCTGCAAAATACTGCTCCATAATGATGGGATAATGAGCCATGGGCTAAAGGACTTCTGCAAGCATCTGGAAGAGAAGAAACTTTGTAAAAGCAAACCAGTGAAAATAAGCCACTGGGAAGGAAGCTATGACACAGAAAATAATAGACTGGGAGAACTGACAGGAAAAGAGCAAGCATGTAGGACAGAGAACGATGCAGCAGAGTAAACCCCAGGCAGCAATGGTATGGATTACTAAGCAAGGTGCTCTATATGCCTAGAAATAAAGTCATTGCTTCCTCAGGGAACCTACACTGCAAATTAGGCACATTTAGGCTATTTCACACAGTGACTGAGACAGTAAGTCACTTTTACAATGGAGGTATTAAGTGCATTTCTGTAGGAATTATCATGGTGACAAACTATTGTTTCTAACAAAGCTAAGTGAGAACAGGAAATGGAGAAAGAAAAAAAAAAGGTGGTATAATAACATACGGAGAGGTTGAAAGAGAATAGAATAAACCAGAGCAGAAAAGGGGTACCAGATTACATTCAAAAAAATCTGCATTAAAAAAAGCTGACAAAGGCTGATTATAAACATTACTTTTTAATTCTCTGAAACCTGAAAAAACCCCACATCTTAAAGACACAATAAGACAGATTAGAAGATTAGTGTATGACCTTTGAAGGTCGTATACTCCAACCTCCTACTCTAAGCAGGATCATCTTCAAAGTTAGGTCTGGTTCCTCAGAGCTACATTCAGATGAGCTCTGAGTATCTCTGGGGATGGAGATCCCACAACCTATCAGCAACCTGTTCAAATGCATCACCACTCTGAAATATTTTTCTTATGTCTAGATTAAATTTCTCCTGTTTAAACTTGTGTGTATTGCCTCTTGTCTTTCTGCTGTGCCATTCTGCGAAGACTCTGACTCTGTCTACCACATCATCTCTCTATTGTGTGGTGGAAGACAGCAACTGGATCCCCACTTCACCTACCAGAAGTCTTTTCCAAGTTGAATAAAACCAGCTCCCCCAGTGTCTTTTCCTACATCACATGTTCCAGTCCCCTATGCATCCTAGTAATCCTCCACTGGATTTACTCCAGTTTGTCAATAAAAAAAAAGTCATAAAATACTGTATTGTTTTATACTACACATTAATATTTATCTGCCTATAAGGCACTTTCATAATTTCCCAATGTCAAAGCATTCATAGAATCATAGAATGGTTTGGGTTGGAACAGACCTTTAAAAATCATCTAGTCCAATGCCCCTGCTGCGGGCAGGGACATCTTTCACTGGATCAGGTTGCTTGAAGCCCTGTCCAACCTGACCTTGAACACTTCTAATGATAAGGCATCCACAACTTCTCTGGGCAACCTGTTCCAGTGTCTAACCACCCTTACTGTAAAAAATTTCCTCCTTATGTCTGATCTAAATCTACCCTCTTTCAGTTTGAAACTGTTCATTCAAATAATGACAAACAAATCTCTACAACTCTGGAATAAGGAACATAAATTATTATTCCCTTACCCATGAATAAGAAAATATGTCTCAAAGAAGATGGGAAATTTTATTCAGGATTACACAGAGAACACAATCCAAGACTTCAGAACCCTTTTTCTCATTAAAAGAAGTTTGTACTTTCAGTTTGAATTTCAAATATTTCAATGCTGGTGACAATGTAACTGATCTTCAAAATTCCCACATTCTATACTTCACAAAAAGCTGTATTTTTCTCATGACATTCAGTAAAAATATTTGATTAGCTCCTTTGTAAGAAAAAGAATTACTTACTGCCTTCCCATGTACAGTGTAAGAGATTCAATGCCCCCTCTACTCTTTTCCAGTGTTGAAGATGAAAGAAAGCATATGCTATTGCTTCACTGTCCCCTCTCTTCAGAATATGTTCAGGGGGCAGAATTAAGCTTTTCATTTCTAGTAGATACTGCAATAAAAAAGCAGAGCACAATTATTTCAGAGGTAGTAAAAACCACAAAAACCTGCCTGCAATTCTGCAGTGCACACTGAAAGGCCTATTTCACTAAAGTACTTTCCCTCATAAGTGTTTCATCAAATGTGCAACATCACCAACTGCACTTGAAGATAATTATTTAATTATTCCCAAAGACTAAGATATGCTGACAGATGGTTAATGTTCTGCTCTTCAGCTGTAACAGGGGGACTACAGAGAATTTCAAAATGAGATGTCTCTGTTATCAAAGGAGATGGAAAAAAGGGCTCAAAGCAAAAAAAGAGAATCTAATTACAAGAGCTTTTTAATTAAAATTGTTTATAATAAACTGAAAAAGACGTTAAGCAGTTTGATGCACATAGTCTTTCTGTAAGGAAACATGGTACTCAGTTTGCAACCGGTTGCTTTGCTATACTGAATTACCATCAACCAGTTGCAAGGTCCATGAATATGCAAGAATGGCAGCCACCTAAGTAGCTACCAACAACTTACAAAGTAAAAAATGTTACAAAATGTAAGAAATACCTGATTTCCAGAAAAAAGTACTGGATGTTTAAACTTGCTACTTGAAAGTTACTGAAAATGGCATGAAAATGAAAAGCACTCCTGACTAAACCCACAAGCAATTTTCCCCATTACTGGATCCCACATAAGAGAAACGGAAGAAACACATGGAGGGGTTCATGCCACAGGAGAAGATAGAGGTCCTGGACAATACTCAAGCAGATGATTTTTCCTGCTTCCCCAGCCCATGAACTAGATCACTACCAGTTCAGCACAGAATCTCATCACTGGTGTGTTACTACATTCCAGTTAGTGGAGGGGAAGATAGATCAGAGGAGCAAGATACATCGCTTGCTGGCATGCTTTACAGGGAAAAGAACAACAGACAGAAACCACAGGCTGCCGAATCAAGTCCTGTTTGTCAGTTCTCCAAGAAGTGTAACATTGCCCAGCTGTGCACTGATTGCTCTTAACAGCACAGGGAAACTGTTGCTCTTTTCCAGGACGCCCAAGAGCAAACGTTCTCCCCACCAGACTACTTAAGTTAACACAAAAGGTGGCAGGTGATTCAGACACTAGACCGTCAGGCCCTAACACAAGGTTTGGAAGGGAAAGTTATGGTTAATCATTGGCAAAAGAAGAGCAAGTATGCAGCCCCTCCATTTCACCCTGCACCTGCGCACTGGCGTGGCAGGAGGAGGACTGCAGAACGTAGGGACTGACAACAACCCAGTACAGGCACCTGCAAGAAGGCAACCTGCCGCCAGAGGTGAAACAGAGGGAGGCATGGGTGGTGTTAACCTCCCACAGCTGCTGTTAAATGTGGACTTTTGTGAATGGGATGAGCTGGTGCAGAAAAGAGGAGAAGAAAGGGCAAAAGAAATAAACGAGAACTGAAAATCAGCCTTGGGGAAAGGAAGAAGAAAGGCCAGAGGGAAATGAACACCAATAGCAAGATGTCACGGAGGGCATCTGAGAGCTAGTCACCCCTTTGCCTGAAGGAGCCTGGAAGGAGCTAGCCAACAGCTGAAGAACTTGAAGAGACCATGATCAAAGCAGAGAACTGTCAACCCTGGGAAACAGACCAATACTTCAAAGAGGAAAGAGAATCATGCATGTTTATGATGCAGGTTAACAGTATTAAAGGTGGAGAAGCTGAATTAGCAGTGGGAGTAAGAAGTGTGATACTTGGATTTTCTCTAAAGCCTTTCTGAAAAATCTGAGAGCTGCAGAGCAGGTGGATTAATGGAGAAAGGTGCAATTTAGTAGGCAGGACAGGGGATTAAGAGTGACAGAGAGAACAGAATAAAGAGCTGATAAGAGGGAGGGAGCTGCCAGACTTACAGAGACAGAGCAAACATTCTTATTCCCTGCTCTAATGAATGTGCCACCCTTTTAAAAACACACATTATACTTGTTGAGCAGAATGAAATACAGCTGCAAGAGCTGCAGGTTTCTATCTGTTTTATTAATTTAGAACATAAGTCTTTATTTCCATATTTTTTAAAAAAGTAAATGAGAAAGTAAGTTCTCAATATTTAAGTATTTCAATTAAAGGAAAAAAATACACACTCAAAGCCATGTCACTATTTGTAAGAAAAGAAAAAACCAGGAAGGAATGTCCTGTTTCTAGGAGAGTTGAGATGAAAACATGTTATTTTGATTCTTATGTATTGCTTGTTATCAGTGATTAAAAACAAATCAAGTGGAAATACTAGATGGAAGGATGTATCTTGACACTTGCAAATCATTCTTAGTCCTCACTCAGCTGTGTCGACTTTTCAGTCTGCATTTTTCTCAGTTTCAGAAAGAAAAAACTATTTTTAAAAGTTCCTATGATAAAAAATGTGAAACACTCTTCCCTCGTTACACTATCATAGCTACTTTCCCAAACAAAAAGTCCATAATCTGGTTTGGTGGTACTGAAGAAGACTCACACACAAAATTGATGGATGGCTCAAGTTTCATTTCAGCCTCGTAACAGTTTTTAGTTTATGCACAAAGGTCAGCCACACCTTTTGGGCATACAAATTGTCAATGAATTTATTCTGGAGGCATTTCCAGCATGAATGCTAATTGTACACAGCCCCAGAGAGACCTCATCTGGAACACTGTGTACAGTTCTCATCAGGCACTTCCAGGAACGTAAAGATCAAATTCTACAAGTACGGAATAGAGCTAATCAAAGAAATGGCAAGTCTGCTTTGTGAGAAGGCACTTGAAGACCTGCATCTGTTTAACTTCTCTAAATAGGAGTAACACATACCAAAAAGTTGTCTAGCTGTAGGTAGGGCTTGATTATTATGGAAGGAGAGACATAACTGTCCATGAAAATTAGGATGGTCTCGATGTCCTAGAATATCATATCCATTTGTGCATTGTTGTATTTTCAATAAGAGTTCAAGAGCCTGGAGGGCATTCGGGTCCCAGGACATTTCACTGACAGGGCTCAGGGTCTGCTTGGAGGTAGCATAGCCAAGGGCAGCCCCCTTTTATGGTAACAGCAGGCTACTGCCACCCAGATACTTGATAGGCAGGACTGAGTCCCAGCAACCTGCTGGGTTTCTAGCAGATTAACCATTAAATTAACACAGTCCCCCTGAAACATTTTGGACTGGACAAGCAGACAAATTGCAATGAAATGAAATGAAATGAAATCCTTCTTTAAAAACTACCCAATAAACTGCAGTCCTCATGCTGCCTGTATAAAGTGTGAATCACAAGCCTGATAGACTTGTGTATGCAAGAAGTATCTCCAGCTCTTGGAAAAAATTAGCCAAAGACATCTGATTGTAGTTTTCTAGAGGCTGCTACTGCATTTAATCAAAGATACTACAGTAGACAGGTACAGTCTTCTCTTTAGCCACCAAAGACTTCAGGGTGGGATTCTGACAATTTATACCTCAACATTTCCAAAGGTCTCAGTCCACAGCACAGCCCTTGCTGTTACAGGACTAATATGGACACAAGATCCTACCATACCACTAAAATTCATATCACTATGAACTCTATCTGGCTTTACAAGAAAACAACCTACACCTCTTGACAGACTCCCTGTTAACTGTAACTCTTGATACACTGGCACCCTCTCAGATTCAACCACAACCTTTACAATTTAAGTAATAGAACTCCACTACCTTCTCAATACTTTGAATACACAGGGAAGATGGGAGCCCTCTGTCAGCCTGACAGGGCTCTGAACCCAAGCATGGTTCCACTTCAGAGGGAGAGTCAAGTAACAGGCTAAATAAGAAACTTAGCAAGGAGCTAGCCACCACGAAGGGAATGGAGACTGCAAGCCCAGCACATCTCCAACTGCATTTGTTTTTCAACGACAAATAAAGAAGTTTGAATAGTACAGGAAATAGCATGTCACCACCATCTGGGGTTATCATGTGCCTTTAAAAAAGGAATCAGCTCAGAAAGGACAGTCTAGAAAATTTCAGGCAGAATGACCTAGTCTTAATCAAGTTATGAGTGAATACTAAAGTTGTGCAATGATTTTTGTCATCAACAGATGGCTCAATCAGCCCTTCTCCACTGCACTGTTTTGGCTTGGATTTTTTTGGTTGTCCTTTTTTTGGTTTCCTGGTCTCTCCTCTCATCCCAAACTTTTTTCCTGTCAAAACCCTGTATTTTAGGAGTTACAACAAGGGCAACAGTATTTTTTATGTGCTTCCACAGAGGACTTCTGGGCTGTTTACCTGACATTGTAATAGATATTGCTCAGCTATAGCTATTCTGTACACATATGGGAACATGCCTTTTAACGAGCATTTGGAGGATGACAATGGACCTTGTACACATGAAGTGCAACTTTACCGAGTTTATATTTCTCTTACTTGAATTGACTGAATACACATTATTTATTTCATAATATTGACCACACTCTGGCTACTAATTCTCCTCTGCTGGGAGTGCTTTTAACATTCCACATTAATGAGCTACTTCAGTGCCCTTTTATAAAATAAATCAACCTATCTCAGGCAGCTTTCCTTCTTTTCCTCAATTGTGCAATTTGCCTCTGAAATTACAGCTCAGGCCGCAAATGGGCAATAGTCACTCCTGCACCTGTGACAGCATCCCTCCAGGCCAGAATATGAGAATTTATTGTTTGAACAGGAACTCTCCTCCTCCCAGCTGGATGAACAGCACAAGCTTAAAACAGTTCCAAAATACTGGTTTCTACATGCCCAGAGAAGCCACTTTTAGGTCACCTTACAAGTTCTCATTGGGTTGATGGTAATTAAGAAGCTTAGCCTTTTTGCTGGAGATAAAAAAACAAATCAGTCTCACTGAACAGTTAAAATCTCTTTTAAACATGTCTGGAATAGTTTCTCTGTAATATCATGGGGTGTGCGGAACAGATTCATTTCCCATCTGGTATATGAATTTGTTTGCACTATTTGTTTCTATTAGCAACTACAACTTACTAGAAACCACACAAACACACAGACACAGTTCTTATTAAAAAAAAATTAAAATAACTAAGAAAGAAATGAGAAGGTATGAAATGGAGAAGAGATAAATGTTTAAAAGTGTTTTATGTCAATAGTTCGTTACATCTTTTTAAGAAACCGTTCACACAAAATTTGCATTTCTTAAACTAATATCAATAGTTAAGTTGTCAGATTCAAATGCAGTAAAATTCAGCAGGTACACTCTTTAAATCAGCTCAGCTCCTGGTTTACATAGCAAACCCATACAACTGTGTGCAGAGCACTTTTGACACACTTTTAACAGATAGATGGACCATCATCTGTTTTCTCTTCCCTTTGACTTTACTGAATAGCTTGGGTCTCATAAATCACAGAAAAGAGGGGGGGGGGGGCTTTTCAGGAGGCGTTTGAGTGCAGGGAGGGAGCCTTGCAAGTCAGTTCAGAAAGGGTGTTCCACAGTTGAGGAATGTCCCAGAAACAGCTGTGGTACTTTATCAGCATTAGCTTGGGATAGTTGCATTACATTTAAGTGCGGAAGCTCCAAACCCAACATATAAATAATACTGATGAAGTCGTGTGTGTGTGCATGTGTGTGGATACATATATACTTTTTTTCCCACCCACTCCACAAATTACAAATTCTCCATGACATAGGATGCACTACTCTCTTTTTGATACAAAACCCTCTGGAGTGATACCTCAACTACTTCAGTGGCAATGAAAACTTTTTTGTTTAACCCTTAAATTTTTGAGCAGCATGTTGTCAGACAGTGTCAGAACAGTTGCTTGGGACCAACTCCACAATGCATGGTGTTATTCTAAAACAAAAGGATACAGAATCTCATTTAAGACATAGATGTTTGAAAAAAAAATTCAGACAAATCTTCACAAACAAGTGATACAATTTGTTGTGACTCTTACAGGGAAATTTGCAGTTCTTTGCTTTGTTCTCTTTCCTGCTGTACTGATGACTTCAATCTGCTACAGGTTGTGGTTTTCTTCTGCTAAAAAGAACCCTGAAAACACTCTGCCTGGTGAAGTACTTTCTTTTTACATAGGCAATCTCTGCCAAAGTATAAAGCTGCAATTTGCTGTAGCTGAGTTGTTTCAGTAACATAAACAATCTAACTGTAAATAGATCTAGTACCTTTTATCAGATATTTTTCACAGCTTAAAAAAATGAAGCAAATTTCAAGCCCAGAAACCTTTTTACAGGTGAGATGTCTTCAGTTTAACAGTGGTGTAATTTTCACTGCAGTCAAGGACATCATACTTGAAATACCTGATCTCGTTTTACCCTGCACAGCTCAGCTTCCAGAAACAGCACAGCCAGGTCAGCTGCCCAGCTTCCTGGAGAGATCAGGCAGGCTGCACTGATTGCTTTTGTTCACTTAAACCAAATTCTGGTACCTCCACATGTCACATCTTGACTCCAGTGTATTCCAAAACCAATGAGAATTTATTACCTATGGCTGAGACTTAATGGACTGAGCTCTGGGAATTAAATTGTCACTGAAATATACTTAAAAATGGAAGAAACCTGTGTCAAAAGAATGTTATTTTCTGGAAGGGTGGCTGCCTGAAGAAAGACTGTCAGCCATATTAGGTCTCTGTAAAAGGCATTTTTGTGCAGAAAACCAAGATGATGTGTAGTCAACTAGAATAAGTGAAAGTGGGTGCCAAAATCTTCATGACATACATACTGAGAAGACTCACAGAACCATGCATACACACTGGTTTCTTACTATGTGTAAGGTAGGTGTTTTTGCAGGGTTTCTCACCTCTATGTAAAGATGGAAATCTGGGACTTTTAAGTTGCTGCTTCTTAGGGGGTTCCTACATCTTTAGATTACATTCAAAAGTGTGAGAAGTATATCTGACTTCTGCAGCATCACTATGGAACACTGGACTGCAATCTGGCCATAATCTCCTAGGGAAAATCAGCAGCATTGTAAGAATCCCACGGTTGTTTTACACAAACCTGCACTAGGTCACAATGGGAGACCCAATCTCCCTTTCTTGCTAAATCCAGCTCAGCAGCATCTCTCAGTGTGTTCACAGTGTGTTCCCTGAATTCCCTTTGTCTCAGGATCTCATTAGCAAAAATCTATTTCCAGTTAAATGTCTTGAAAATGCATATCCAGTAATGATCTTTTAATGTGATAATTCTAAATTTTAATGATTTGCACTGAAAAAGGGTAGAATCTCCTTTTGAGACAAACCAGAAACATGTCAAACCATTCTTTTCTCTTTAATAGTGCAGTTCCCTGCTTTCAAGGCTTCTGCTGGGAACTTCGCAAATGCTTAAATCATTTGTCACCTTTGTAATTTATTTCTTCCTTAGCCTGAACAAGAGACTCATTAGTGTTTAAATCCTAAAGAATTGAAGACATATTAGTTTTGTGTCACTGTTAGATTTCTTGTGATGCTGCTTGCTAGAACTTATCTCCATTTCATTAAGAACAAATTGGATACAACTTCAATCATAATTGAGGTGTAATATCCATACTGCGCATAAAATTATAACAAAAAAAAAATTTTTTGCCACCTTAGTATCCTTTACCTAATAGCAGAAAGAATGAGTGTGAATTCAGCAGTGCTGCATATTAATCTGTATTAGGCTACACTGTTTTAATGTTAAAATATGAACTAAAAACCCCCTAGAATCTGTTCCCATTACTACCTTGTTATCCTGATAATTTGTATGTTTCACAAAGGTTTTCAGTTCAAAATGACAGACTTTGAAAAACTGAGGGAATCAAGTAACAATGTAAATGACTGAAAAGCTCAGGAACTGGACTGGAGGACTGGAATTTCTTGAAATCAAAAGTACTGAAAATAACACACAATCTGCATTTCACACATGAGGATATTTGTCAGAAAGGAGATTCAGCCTTGCATTGAACAGCCACCTAGACAGAAGCTGGCTAGTGAGAAGGAGGTCACAAGCGATGAATGAAAGTACTGATCTACAAGAAAAGCAGAATCTTGGAGGTCTGGAATTGCAGCAGTTACGGAGCAACTGTCACAACTTACAGTAAGGTAGATTTTGCAAGGAAGTCAAACCAAAGGAGAGCAAGCTCTTAAGCATAAACAGAAAAAGAACAAGCTAAAAAGTAAATGAAGACTTAGCCTCAGTTTCATGGCAGTGCAGGGCATGGAGACAATAGCAAGATGGACATTAGGAGCATGTACAGAGGTAGAGGCCACTGCAGCCAATGATCTCTGTCCCTCAACAGTGAGTGAACCAGTCCCAGAAATGGCCAAACTAACATAACTGACTTACAGCAAAAAGATTCCCACTCAGAATTAAGTGATCTAGTAATGACAGAAGTAAATGCAATGCCATTCATTTAAAGAGGAGGGAAACAGTATGTGTTAATATGGAATCATTAGTATGCAAACTGTCAAAAAAGATTTTGATGAAAAGAATTATCAAATGCATGGAGGTTAAGTGAAGAAAATGGAACAGGGTCCCAAGGATTGCTCATGACAGGCTAAACTGGTATTTTGCTTGGCAAGGTATCTAATTTTTTGGACAGCAAAGACAGAATACTCCAACCAGGCTTCAGTAAAACATTCAGAAAGTTTCACCCAGAACAGGATTGGAATAGAGAGTTAAACAGGCAACCAGGCAGAAGAGAAATATCAATGGTTGTGTTGGTGCAAGAACCATTGGGATGGAAGAAAGTAAACAGAGTTCCACAAAAGCAGTGCTGGAACCAAAGTTCTTTTAATATTTTCATTTTATAGCTTGACACAAAAATAGAAGATCAGCTAATAATACAAAGGGACTCATCTCACCTAAATCTTGTTGTCTAAAAATCAGGCTTTTACTGGAAAATAGTTGCTCCTTTCAAAGTCAATGTAGAAACAGGCACCTCGGAGGGAAAGTCTGTCTAGGGATGTCTAAGATAGTTCCTTCTTTCCACTGCCTGTAGAGGAAGTCTAGATGATTTTATTAAACAAACAGCCTAACTTTCAGATGCTAAATCATGCTATTTAGTGGTTGGCATAACAGATATAGTTCACAGCGAAAATATTTGCATGAGAATTAACTTTCTGCCATCCATGTGTACATATGGGAGAGGTTTTGGCTTTATCTCGACCAGACTTGGTATTCAGCTGTACCTAATGAATAGGCTCCCTACATTGACATACACCAGTCTTGTACTCTCCAGTGGAGGCTGCTTACTATCAAAGGGCAATACTGGTCCAAAGGTTTGTGGGGTGAACTTCAGAGGCAGATCTCCGAGGGCCAAAAAGCATCTGCCTGTGGTTTGCCTTTACAATGAACTTACAGACTGCAATACTGAGTATCAGGTGATGAAATAATAAAATACATTAGCCTTTAGTAGCCCCTGGGCAAGATTCTTACTGCTGAGATACATATCTAGAGAGGGGATTAGGGAATTAGAACATAAATCCATTTTCTTACTTTGTAGTTCTCAGCAATTCTTCATCTCTGAGCTTTGCATTCTCAGAACTTAATGACGGGGTGCTGCATGAGGAATTACTAATGCAACTTATATGAAGCACACCATGAACTCCAAACATAGGTTCCTTTGTATAGCATGCCAAAAATATATGCTTACATGTAATCATCAAAACAAAGAAAACATGCTATTTTGAACTAGAAGATCTTTAATGGCTATTTTGTAAATAATAATCTGTCTTTATGTATGGTTTTGTCCTGCAGCGTAGCATTTGGTGGTGTCTACTACTGCAATCCACCATGTAATTGTTGCTCACATAGAGGACTCACTTCAGCTAAAATTTCAAGTTGCACAGTCTAGAGTAGAAGACACTGAATGTGAAATACCAAACTAAAAAACTGTGCATACCATCAGCTTCTTTCCCTTCCCATTGTTTGCTCCCTTTTCCACAACATCACTCATTAATCTAATACAGAAATCAGGAGTTAGGTCTTCAGCAGCATTAAAGCTACAACAATGCTTTCTCCATACTCACTTTTGGCACATGTGGATTAAATTCTACTGCTCTGTGAATAGCTTCTACTGCATTCATCTCTGCAGTACTCAGCCCTCGCCTTGAGGCAGCCTCTGGAGAGAATCTACAAAAGCAAAGAAGCAAACACATTAGGTCAGATATGCTAGTAAGAAAAGGCCAGAAAAGGAATCTAGAACATGGGCCCATGTAACCAAATGGAGTCAATTTCCTATGCTCTCCAAACTTCCATTGCAAGTGGAAACTTTCTGAGTGATCTATTACATCAAGGCCAATGAAAATCCCAGCAGAAGTGGAAAGCATGTTTGCATGTAATCATGGCAGAAAGTCAGTTCAAACAGTCCTTTCTCTGTCACTAACCTAAATTTGCTCTAGGTACCTTACTAAGGGGCATATTCAAGGTTGAAGTTGTGGAAAAAAGAAAAGCAAAAAAAACCAAACCCCAACAATGCCAAATTATTGTTGGAGAGTTTCTATTAAAAACAAGTTTGGGGAGGTTTTAGGGAGGTTCCCAACCCAATGCCCCTGGGTCAGGTTGGGATGGAAGCACGATGCAGCAGCAGTAGCGGGTGGTCTACTGGCCGCAGCACCATTGAGGGTAGCATGCCCAAACTGTGGGCAAATCATCTGCCCCAGTGAATGAAAAACCAGACCATGCAATCTCTTTCTCACCTCACACCCCACGGCTAACTCCAGAGCTGTACTTGGCAGGCAGACACCACAGGGAAAGCTGTGACAACCTTAGCCCTGCCCTCCCAAGCTGGAGTCGCTGTGTAGGGAGGAAAGATGTTGCAGTAGGTACTGGCGATCTACAGGATAAAAAGAATGAAAGAAAATTACTTAGATCTTGATGTGTACATACACTTTAAAAGCAAAAACTGTCAGGATGTCAGTCAAGAAAATGGCTTTCCACTCTACTTGCTTTCCATCTTTAGGGAGGCATTCGACCCTCAGGTGCACAGACACAACTCTGCCTGGGATTTGTGTGAAGGCATCTGAGAGCAGAATTGGGATTTTTGAGCTCCATCTCACAAGCAGCTGAGCACCCTTTCAGAGCAGGCCAGTGCTCTCAAGTCCACAGGCATCAAGTAGATGTGCTCAGCACCTTGGAAGGTTGAGACCCAAGAGAAAACTGTAACAGGAATGAGCAGATATTTGTGTCTCTAAAAATATGAACGTCATCTACCTCTCAGAATCCCTGACATAGTAATGCTAAATCCACCTGCAGCTATTTAAGTAGATGAGCAGTCTTCTGACAGCACTTGTAAAATGACATTGCTACCAGTACATTCACATTGATTTACTACCTTTTCGTGGTCAGGTTTGTACAAAGTTGAAGAGATTCAGCCACACAACACCTTTTAGTTGCATCTTCATTATACTGCCTAGGAAGCTAAAGCTCACCCAGACAGTATATATAAAACTGAAACAAGAATTTAATTTATACTATTTCTCTTCTCTTCTTCTCTGTAATATTTGAAGTGCAGTGTTTGATCACTGCAAATTTTTCTTACATATAAAGTCATTTTATAAATTTACTGCAGGACTAAATTCTCCTGCTAACCCAGCAGATTGTTAGGGTGTGGGCTCAGCTAAGAGAAATCTTGAGTTAAATCAGGAATTTTGCTGGACAGTGGTTCTTATGCACTTACTTGTCAGAGACAGCTCTGGCTTTGAGCAATGCAGCTGTGTAACATATTGTTGCTGATTTTGGTAAGCTTATATCTGTTGAAAAGAAAGAAAAAAGTAAATATCTGAGAAAGAATTTAAAAGTCTGCAGAAAGAAAAGTGTTTCATTGATACTTCAGAGTATGCATGGCATATGCAAAATTATTACGTGAATCCAGAATACTTTCTGATCTTGGGACTTGTAGCCAATACACAGGCTTTAAAACCTGTGTTAATGACAGCTGGAACTGCTATTTAAGCAGCAACTGGGTTCATCAGAGAACTAATTCGAAGAGTGACATGACAGAGACATAATAAAAGAATAATTAATTACTTCATACATAAATGTATAGGTAACCTGGAACACATGAATTTTTTCCATAGTTCACAAAACATCTAAGTAATAGCTGAGGGCTATCTTACTTTTCTTGTTTCCAGTCAGAAGCAGTTGTCTAATATGAATATGTGGCAGCTATACAAGTTAAGACAGCTAATTAAGTAATAATGGATTTGACTTGCAAGCACACAGCCATTAGATTTATTGCTGTTAAAGATCAACAGTAAAATAAGGTGTTTTGCCTCTTAAGGAAATCTTGGACTAAAATAGTCACTAGTCTCTGGGCATTTTATGCTGTTCCAGAGACACACAGGAGCCATAAACCTGACTTAATCCATTAGTTCAACTTAATTTATACCTGTTCTCTACCAGCAGGTTGGCACAAAGCATCCAAAAGGTAGAGAGAAATGCTGCTTAACAGACTTGAGTTATAGATTTGTTCCCACTGTTACAGAGAAGAATTGACTTCCACACTAGTAATCTACCCAGTAGACACATATTATACAGTCACTGAAATATTCCAGCATTAAAAAGTTAAAGAGTACAGCTAAATGGAAAAAAAAAAAAAAAAAAAGACAACTCCCAGTAAAGGCTGGGTTCTGCAAACACTTCTGCACACTGCAATATTATAGCTTCCTATAGTAAATAGCAAATACACAGCATAGCAAAACACAAGGCACTGGAGTAGGCCCACTGTAAAAGTGAAGAGCAGCTGATCTGACTATTGTTCTAAGAAACTATCTATCCCTCAGTTTGTCATTAAAGTTGAATAGAAAGACAAAATTACCATAGATCTTGGTAACTTTAGGGTTAAGAGAAACTTGTGATTTATTGAACCCCAGTGCCTTGCAAGACAAGGCTCCAAAAAGGAGTTAAAGAGGACAAGCAAGTCATACCTCAGCAGTCACTATCCTTCACTTATTAACAACCAAGCAACCAAGGAGAACATTGTTCTGTTAGACAGAAAATGTTGCCAGAATGACTGAAGCACTTTGAAAAGGCTACCTGTTAAATCCTATCTATTGTCTTTTGGTGCACTTTCACTTAAAGTATGAGATGTAAAGATCTTGTTGGAGGCTCCCCTATAATATATTCCAACTATAATTTCACTGGAGTATGTAATTGTAGTGACTAAAGTAATTAAAATCAACAGCATGCAAAGCAGTCTGGGTAACAGATATGTTAATTACTCCACTAATAGAAGCTAGCTACAGACACAGACACGAGCACGTCTTCAATGACAGGAAGAGAAAATATTTATAAGCACTTTCAATAACTCTGCTTATATGAGGTGTTCCTTAATATTAGGAGTTAAAACTTATTTCCAGTAAACAGAAATGACCTTTTTCAGAACATACTGGTCTCTGTCTTTCAGTATAAACCTTATTTATCAAATTGTAAATGGAGTGAAAGGTAGAGGAATGGAAAAGGGAAAAAAAAACCCACCAAGAAAACAAATGATGTGCTGTCATTAATAAGGTTTTCAATTGGTCAATAGAAGATATTTATTTTCCCCTTACCTGTAAGTCTTTCTCTGGGCCATCAAGCCACCATTACCTCACAGAAAATATTTTCCCCTGCATCAGTTCAAACCCAGTAACATTGATTCAGGATCTGACCTGTACAAAATTTTGCATGAATGACACAAAAGAAGAGGTCTGCCTAGAAGTCCCTGGAAATATATTTTTCCAGGCAAAAGACAAACTCCACATAAAAAAAGGACCAAGAAAAGAATGTTTGCTTGGACTTCTTTGAATAATGCAGTGAGAGCAACACTTCACTCTTCTATCCATTTGAAGGAGCTGAAAACTAGGAGGAATCAAGGAGTCTGGAGCATGTAACTGATGTAGCAGAGGAAAACAGTTGTTAAACTGATGAAAGCTGCTTGCTTAACTTCATCAAAGAAAGCAGGTGTGCCAGCCAAAGCCAGAATGACAGCAAGAAAATAGCAATTCAGCCATTAATACACAATCCATGAGGTTAAACAATGAGACCACTCAACATATAAACCCTCTAACCACATGTATAAAGGCTAGTTTCTGTATCGGATCATTGATACTTGAATGGATAATGTTCAGTAGAAGTTGCATGGACCAAGTTGTAAGGATTATTACAACTCTTGGCTGAGAAATTAAGCTGTCATACAGTAGGAACTGAGCTTGATACAGAGTTATATACTAAAGAGGGTTATATACTAAACCAAAACACTGTATCACAAAACAGTATGTTCTACTAGGCAGTAAGTGCTCCTGAGCTGGAAACTTCTGTGCATATAGATTGCAGGATGATCCACAATGACCTGCTGGCATCTGTAAAGAAGGAAAATGTGGTGAGGTGAAATAAGGCTCAGGTACACCACCTGAGTCATTCCCACAGAAGAAATGGGATTTCTCAATGTCGTGGTTTAATGCCAGTGAGCAATTAACACCACGCAGCCGCTCACCCCTTCCCCCCCCCCAAGTGGGATGGGGGAGAAAATCGGGAACAAAAAAAGTAAAACTCGTGGGTTGAGATAAGAACAGTTTAATAGAAC
>JANZLQ010000005.1:27252894-27277232 GCA_026212715.1 Elanus axillaris
ACTGAACTCAAAACACAGCACTGTACCAGCTACTAGGAAGACACTTAACTCTATCCCAGCTGAAACCAGGACACTCAAGCAATGTTGTGTTCAAATCTGATCACCCATGGTCAAGAACAACAAAAGTAAACAGAGAGAGACTGGATTCTTTTTGTAACAATCCAAATGAAATAAAGTCTGAGAGAAGATATAACAGTTCCCTATGCATACCCACAAGGAAAGGAGAAGGCTGCTTAAGTAAAGGATGATGTTGGCACAAGAATAAACAGTTCAGAATTAAATTCAGGCTGGAGATTAATTATAAGAAGGTTTCTGAGAAGTGAATTTTTGAGGCAGATTTCCAGGTAGAATAGTGGGGCAAACAAAACAGCTAATTCTACAATGGAGCTTGTTCAGATCATGGAAGGGGTAATATCATGTAGTGAATGCAACAGCAGGGGACCTGACTCACCCAGGAGGCCTCTTCCAGTACTATGCTCCCAATGAGCAAGCAGGAATTACTTGAGGATAATACCTACAGTCCCTTGGCAATGGAAGAAATACATACAAATGTTCATGTTTATGTTGCTGTGGAGATAGCCCTCAGCAGGTCCATGCCCGCTTCCCTCCAAAAGTGTTTTGCTTTTTGTTTGCTCCATATTAGACCATAAGTATTCGGTTCTGCTGTATTCTGGTCAGATCACTACAATACTTTAAAATCCTCATATAATTTAGGCTTCATCTCCAAAACTGGACCCTTGTATTTTAGAGAATAGCATAAAACAATTATGTCTGGTTACAACTTGAATTTAGCAAGGGAATCAAGTCTAAACTAGCCCTAGGAGATATGTCCTCTGTCAGGAACCAAAGTAAAGTTTTTAAAAAATGACTGTGTCTAGCTCTGTGAGCCATCTGGCAAAGTATCTTCACATATACTGTTTCCCACCCTCCTGTGATTACTTGTGGAGCTCCCACAATGTGCTGAAAGATGTGACTGCTATTCTGTTGTCAAAACCATCAGGACATTTTTGTCTAGTAAGAACCAATGTATCAATCTAAAAAAGGCTCTCCTTCTTCCTTATTGCTTGTATCTTTAAACAGAACACAAAATAGTCTAGACGTGATTTATGAGCATTTTCTTTCAATCAGCTGCAGTCAGCCATGGGGAGGGTTGGGAAAGTGAATTCTTGCTGATCATTTCCTTCTTAAGGAGTTGCTTGTGAGAGTGAACTAATGGAAAGATGTTATGGATAGAGACTTGCAACCTTAATATCACTACTTCTCTGATTCAAGATATACAGAATATGCCATATTTCATCTAAACAGGTCATGGGATCTATTGTTCTTATAGAATAGCAACTAAACCAAGAAATTATGAATCTGGATATGGACTGGTGCAACATCCGCTATCCAAGTCATCAGAAGGCACTAAATGTGAAGAGATAGGCATGTTGCAATTGCTTTAGTCATTAATGAATGCAAAACCTAGGTCACTAGTCAGAAGTTATTCCCTATTTTGACCCCAAAGTGTGTGTTATTCCCAAGTCAACAATACAGATTTCTATGGGCTTAACTTCAGATAGGTGAACAGTCTTATCAACATTAATAGGACTTAAAGATCTGCTGAAATGAGCTGTAAATCTGGGGCCATAATCTGCACAGTAATATCCTTCCAGTCAAACTGCTAGTTCTTCATCATATAGCACTGGAGAGAGACGACATTAAGCTGCTGGAAACATTCACATATTTCCAAACATGTAACTGAAAGTTTATCAACAAACTGGAAGAAGTTATGCAAAGAGGCAAAACAAAAAATGGTGGAATACAGGACATATATTGTGCTATGGCTTGGGGGTGAACCCCAGCTCTGATTTTCTCTCCCTCAGCCTGTCTGTAGACTCTAGTGTTTAAGTGATAGGCCAACACTTGCCCTGTCAGCACAGAACTCCCCCAGTTCCCTGCACCTGCAGGCTAGATTGTCAGCTCTTGCACAGGTGGTAGGAAGAATTGCTTATGGGAAAGACTGAAAGTGCTCTAGCAAATAAGTATGTGCAGGCTGGATCAGTGATGACAGAAGAGAGACACAGTCATCTATAAAGACACAAACATTAAGGAAGAAAGTGAATTAAGCTGATACAAATGGTTAAAAGCAAGGGTAATGGGATGGAATTCAATAAAGTATGAACTGAACATCAGGGAAAAACACTTTGTCAAAAAGATCTCATATCCTGTAGTATTATCTCCCATGAGAATAGTCATTGCGTTTTTCCACAAAAGGTGGTAGAAAACATGCTGGAAGGAGCAAAACTATGAACACAATGATCTAACATTTACTTTGTGCTTGCAAAATAAAGCAGTTCCAATTCTACTTTTGACATTCATCCTCAGTGGTGGGAAACACCCCAATCAAACAAACACATAGCCACTGTGTATGTTAAGGCCTGGATTTTGGTCCCCTGATAGGATGGGAAAAAGATTTCAGCACAAACAAAAAGTGTTTATTTTGCCATGACCACAACTAAAACTTAAACTCCTCAGTTATGGAAAGTTTTTGAGGGTCACTGCTGGTTGTA
Organism: Elanus axillaris; assembly: GCA_026212715.1. Lineage (NCBI taxonomy): Eukaryota > Metazoa > Chordata > Aves > Accipitriformes > Accipitridae > Elanus > Elanus axillaris. Next base: position 27,255,447 of record JANZLQ010000005.1, read on the forward strand.
AACACTTCATATGCAACTCTTGCTGAGATACATATCTCAGGGACCAGGCAGCTGTCAGCCCCTTTGATTTGACCAAGTTCAATCCTAAATGCATATAGATGGGGAAGGAATAATTTCTCCTATAGGAGATTAGAAAGAGCAAGATTAGTATAATTAGTTTAGACTTCTTGTGCTTTTGCACAAGTGGGAGAAATAAAAAACCCACAGAATCATATGGCAAAAAAAAGAGACCAGACTGTATGAACAGACATAGAGCTGATGCAGAGACCTAGTTGAAGTGACAAGTGATTTTGACATGGAGGAAAGAAACCAGTTCTTCAAAGCAGAAGCTGAAAAAGAGGCAATGGGAAAAAAGACAAACTAGATACTGCTGTTACACAAACTAGAGGTCTTACCTGATTTGTGTCTCTTGGAGAAGGTAGACTAGGCTTTGGTATTACCTTAACTAAAAGGAATTTCCTCTTAAAGTCTCTTTTTCAAAGAAACAAAAGGAATATAAAAGAGTGTGCATGAGGTAATGGTTGTTTCCATACTGCCACTTGCTACACCTTTAGCACAGAATAAGCCCCTTTCTTGCACTTAGAACATCTACCCAGTTAGCTCCACCAGGTAGAACATCTGCTCAAAAATACCAAAATCATGGCAAGTAATGAAACTGATGGAGAGGAGCTGTGTACTCAAATGCATACATATACACAAAACACCTGGAGACCATAGCTAATATAATTGAAGACTCCATGCAATTGGTTCATCAATCTGCAACTCTCTACAGAAGGAATGTCTTCAAGTTCAACTTAAATAGAATTTACCCATTCATAAATCTATAATGACAAGAAGAAATTAGACAGAGGGGGACTGAAGAAAGGAGAGTAGGCTACATTTTAAAGAACTAATTTCTCTACATTAACTGTTTGGATTTCACTAAATTGAAAGTATTCCAAGACAAAGAAGACCCTGTTTCTAAAGTATTTCTTCAAAGGCCTGCATTTTGATTTGACACTAAAGTAGAATTCTTCAAAGTAAGCCACTACCAAATAAAAAAGTGTCATCGCCTAGAGCAAAATGAGATCTTTTGTATTTAAAACTCACTTTCTTTCTATGTATCCTTTGGTCTAAATTATCTTCTCAAGTGAACTCTGAATTTGGGACTCTGTCTACATGGTGACATGGTCTTTCTCCTTTGCAAGAGGGTAAGTGAAAGGGGAATCTGTATAAGGTGTTCCTCCTGCAAACCAGAAGGCTTATAGTCTCACTGGAAAACATTTAAAAAAAGGAAAGTGGGACAGGTTTAGGGAGGAACAATTGCATCACTATGACTAAATACATAGGCATCCATTCTTTTTAAATCTGACTTTCATTTGCCAGAAAGGTCTGAGTTTTCACACAGTGCCCAGGTTACCAGATAATAACAATCAAAGCAACTGGCTGCCCAGGGAAGTTAATAAATCATTTACTCTAAGCACCACAACAAGCAGACCTACTCCACTGGAAAACAATCCATTTAAAAAGCAAGGGAAGAGGACCAGAGAAACTTTATCTACTATGAATACCAGAAGCTTATTCCATCAAGAACAGTCTCTTTAGCAGCCATAACTATTTCTGCTGTAAATAACATGGATATGAGTTAAATCAGAGCCAAAAATCTTTTCAGAATTCAACAGTATTTAGGTCATCTGCACTCCATTGACAGACACTGAACTCTGAAACCATAATGATGTAGCTCAGCAACAGTGCATGCTGTCCCACTAATGAGGCCCTTTTTCCATGAATAATGAGTATGGACATCAGCTCTGTTGCCAGGTACATAATATAAACACAATTTAACACATGGCTTTTGGTAAAGCACTGTGTCTGCTTGCAGAGGCTGAGGTTTTGCATAATGTGATCCAACTTTTTAGCCCAGGGTGGGGGCAGACTGTTCAAGGAAATAATTTGTTCATATGTTATCAAAATACAATAAATCAGGTTTGGTCTTAGTCAAAAAAAGGCAGTGGAGTGGGACCTGCAGAAACTGCAGATAGGAAAGCATATATGAGTTCATTGTTTTATATTCCAATAAATCTCACAACACATGAAGCTGATGAGTTCTAAAATGAACTGAGACTCCCCAAGACGGGCCTTCTGAGACTCATGAACTGTAAGGGTTATACTGGTTAAGCCTGTGTTTGCTGAGTCCTTGTGCATACCTAGTGTATACACACACACCTTTGTTTATATATGGCAAAGCATGAGTTGAAACTGCATGGGTCCAAACAGTCAAAGTAAGAAGAGTTTTATTTTGAAAAGCCTCATTTGTTACATTTACAACCTCAGTTTTGACTCTATCAGATGCTTTCGAGAAAACAAAATACACCTTCAAGTTTTATCAACTTCCATGATGCCAAGTGCCATCATGGTATTGTTTAAAACCAGGGATCACTGCTTTAGTATACAAAAGTAGAGCTGGCACAGGAGTTTAGTCTGAGATTTGGGAGGGCATGGCTTAATTCCCTGTTCTGTCATAGTTCTGCTATCTCCCAGGACTATTATCTCATAACTACATTAAAGACATAAGGGTGCCAACATCCTGTGGTGCCTGGGGCATAAAAATGGGCACTTCTATTTACTTGCTTCTTATCATGCCAAAATAAAGTCCATGGGCGTCTACACCTATGTCACAGGAGTTACTGAAATACAAGAAGCTACAACAAAGATGCTGGTATTACCACTTTAATTGCAGATTTTTTCAACCAGACTAAGCACAACCAAGATATCTCCCAGAGTCATTACTGCTACTGGATGGCAGTACTCAAGGGCCTGGGTGATATTTTGATCTCTGCTTAGAATGATTTGACTCCAGAAAGAGTTGAAAACATTCCTGGCTGGACTGGTAACAGTGAATATCACTAATGTTGCCTGTAATCAGCTGCTTATTTATCTTTCATTAAATAACCTCAGCTCTGCCACAGTCTACTGCAGGGGTCTCAAATTTGGCAGGTTGATTGTGTTAGCATCAAACCAATGGTCTATTGCTAGGCTCATTAAAATTTATCTTAATTTCCTAAGTTATAAAATGAAATCAGGCACCCAGGCAATGCAGCAGAGAACGTCAAATGAAGAGGAAGCAGAAGCCACAGAGAAAAGGGTAGATGGAAAAGATGTCTGATAAGCTGGAGCTGGAAAGTGGGTGAGGAGGTGTATTATGACCATCACTGCCCTGAAGAGAAGACTGGGATAGGTAGTTAGGAGAGGCAGAAGAATGGAATTGGGAATGACTGGTACTGGCTGAACAAGAAGCCTCTGGTAGGAACTGGGAGCAATGGGAAGCTGAAACTGACCATGCAAAGGAGAAGTATAAGACAATTCAGTAGACAAATGGAACAGAAGATCAACTAAGGGCAGGCTGGAAAAGATGCTAATTCCTTTAAAGAATCAAAGAGAAAGAGTGGCCAAAGCACTGTGGATATAGGCTCCAGAGCCCATATTGATAGCCATTTATACAACAGTAACTCAAATTATGTTCATCTATATTTTCGAAAACTTTGCAAGTTACAAGCCTTAAAATCTCTGTTCAAAGAACATCAGAAAGGCTGTAAGAACTAGTAATTAAGAACATTTTAAAGGCTACAAGATCAACCTAGAGGAAGAGTTAAGGAACATCAAAATTAAGACTCAAGTTTTACTTAATTCAGCTATTTGATTCATGCATGTTATGATCTCATTTTTAGTTACATGATTACATTAAGATTCCTGTCATAAACTCCCTTGCCATACTCCAGTGTAAAGAATGAGACTTTTCTGAGGATGAATCAGGACTGTGTAGTAACACAACAGGAAACTGACTGCTGTAGGATTCCTGATTCAATTATTGCAGAACTTGGAATGTGGATAGTAAGTAAGCCAGGGTCTGTAGAAAGAGGATGAAGAGTGGCATTGTGCAGGTTGATGAATGCTACTCAAGAGAACTGGATTGTATTCCTGCTTCTGTCACAAATTTTCTACATAATACAAGGAAACCCCATGTAATTTAACTAAACTAAATTTAACTAAAAATTAAAAAAATGTATGCCAGTTGGTGCTTCTTACTCTGTCCTTTCTCTCTTTGAGACACTGGTGTCTTGAATTCAAGTTCAAAGGGGTAGAGCTGAAGTCAGCAGGAGCTATGATTTGAATGTAAAAAGTGATGTAATGTTGCATAAATCAATGATTACTGAAAAATACCGAGAATTAACATGAAAAGTTCACCTACTCTTCTAAGCTTTCCAAGTTTTCCCCATAAGACATGAAGTCTGCTACTCACTAGACTGCTGTGAAGTTAAATCAATTAATGTATGTAAAGCACTTGTATGCTACTAAGTCAACATTCATAGAAAAGTCCACGAGGGAACTGATAATCCTTTCTTCAGACAAGGTTTGAATAGCACGCAATAAAAAGTCTGCAGAACCTAAATAGGTGTTCTTTAAACATCAACAGAAAGCAAAGAAAGCACTGAAGAGCTGCTAGTGAGTTCTGTTACCCTCCATCACCCTGTACAATGAATTAAGCATGGGTTGGCAGAAAAAATGCACAGTGTTTAATCTTTGGATTAAGGACTGTGTAAGGGGACCTATGAAGCTTGTGCCAATTACCTTAATTACAGTGTTTCCTAAATTTAAAGGGTTTGACTTAGAACCATTGTTTCTGTGTGTACTATATAAAGGAAGTATGTATGAACTTACCATCATACTTTGCTAAGACTGCCTGGACATCTGCATACGCTTGCAGTTCCAACAAAGCCTCTAGCAGATTTTCATGGATGTTGAACATGCTGAGCAGAGGAAACTCCTTCATCAACTAAAATTAATAACATATGAAAGGGTTAGATTATTAACATGGAAAAGGGTTTCTTGTTCAAAATGCATTGAAATAACCAACATGAAGTTAAAATCCCTCAGTTTCCCTTGTTCTTGGCTCCTGCCCAGAGTTCACTATTATCTCAGAAATTTCTGAGCTCTTAGTGGACACTGGGTCAGGCTTCTTGACAGGATATGCTTTGCATGGATGTAATTAGTCAAATCCAAGAACACAGCTGCCTGAATATGTAACTCTCCTTCAATTAACAGGTTTCTTCAAAGTGAAGGAGAGTTATCTTATTGTACTGGAAAAGAATCTTCAACAATGGAGCTCCTGTATATCAGTAGTAAGTAATCCAGCACCTCTCTGGTATATTAGTAGAAAAAAACAGAAAATACATTGAAAAAATCAGAATAAAATCAAATCAGAGAAGCTTACATATATGCAACTATATTATCAAGTATGTGATATTAGCATTTGTAATCATGGATACTTTAGAACACAACTGCAATCATGGCCAATATGAAAAAAAACAACATAAACCAAACCAAACAAAAAAAAACCCCTGAAACAAGAAAAGAAAGAAAAGGCAGCATCACTAGGAAAGGTAAAGTTTATACAAATCTAACACTATAACTAAAGACTCCATCATGTATGACAAACTGAATCAAATGTGTAGTTAAAATATTCTAATCCTTTTACATGTAAGTGCCTTTATTTTATGAACTAACCCTTTGAGAGATACCAGGGGTTTGTTCTTAGACATCCTCAGTCTCTGTGTCTGCATAGATTCAAATGACTGAAGCTGGTATTCTATTGCATCTCCTTTTAGAAGCCAAACTTTCTAGAAGCATCCATGTCTTTTACTGCAGAATTGATTAAATAATATTTGTTGTTGTCAGAGTGATTCTCTAAAAAATGGAAGTCTTAAAAGATCCTTGATTCCTTGTGTCCTCTTTATAGTTGTTATACCTTAACTGCATGATGTACATTCAGCAGAAAAAGGTCCCGCACAATGCAGAACTAGGATAGCTGATATTATTGCTGTTCTTCAGGACTTTTGAGGGCAAAACTATCATTTACAATCTCTCTGAGATGGTTTATGAGAACAGAAATACTATAACAAGCCAAGTAAAGAAAATAATACAAGGCTAGCCTTGCTCAATTTGAAAATAGTAATCTGGACCTGAAAACTGTCACTTAATAAACCTATCTTTGAAGATATAAATAGAAAAACTGGTGAGAACCAGCAAATCTTAAGCTCTCAAACAGGTAACATAAACAAAAATAAACCAGGATTGAAACAAGAGGGGTGGAGATTCATCAAGAACTTCAGAAAATGAGAAACAGGTAATGCACTAGAGCTTCTTCACTTTGTTAATTAAGAGACTTCAACAGGCAAACAGAGATGCAAAGCACAGAGAATTTCTTCCTTGTGTTAATGGTCTGGCATAAGCTAATATAAGAACTATTCTGAGCTTAAGGGATAAGTCTGTCTAAATTTGGCGATCTGGATAGTACTGACTTTGCTGCAGTTTGAGGATTATTAAAATATCAAAGGCAAGGACGGCAGTGTTTTGTTTAACTGATTATATAAATTTCTGGTGAGAATCATGATCACTGAGACAGCAGCTGTAAGAGCTCACTGAATTTTTTTATGCTAGTGGCATGGAGATGGCCATAAAGCTCCTAGTTTCAGTGGTAGTTTCAACCTGTGAAAAAGAACACAAACAAAACTGCACAGTTTGCAGGCTTTTCTCCTTCTCCAGTTTTCCAAAAAATGGGACCACAGGTGTTGGTGCTCATCTAGGTTAAGTGGAAGGATTTGACAACAAAATAAAAAATTTTAAGTCATTGCTCATGAAGAAAAATAACTGCAGGTGAAAATTCACATAGTTGGATTCATCAGTTAAGGATCCAACACAGAGCCTACTTCTCATCATTCTTGTCCTTACTCACTATTGCATTTTTAACAGAGGAAGCTACTATTTGGCAGAAAAAAAGCATGACAGAATCTGGCCCTATGTAAATAACGGTTTAAAGTTCAGAATGAACATATTGCAAAGAAATCCCTCCAAGGGATTAAGAAAGATCATCCCTGCTCATTGGAAATGAAAAATGGCTGGCAGAACAACATTCCCTGCATCAGTGAAGAAAAGGGAAGAGCTGCAGCCAGTTATAGATGTACTGTGGCCAGTAAAAGCTCTTACTCTGGTCCTCCATTTCTTACTGACATCACTCAGTAATTATTTTTTTTAAATTTTAATTAGGTTCTCTCAGAGTGATAAACCCTGCCTAAGACAGCAGTAGAATAAAGGTCACTGTCTGGACTGCCAGGTCTTCAAACTGACAAGTGTTAATAAAGGTTTCATCTATGAAAGGTCAAACATTAAGAAGTCCAACCCAATTATGGCAAATTCAGTTGATATTGTAGCTACAAAAATAAACCACCTCAGCTATTTGAACATTGACTGTGCATAAACAACAGCAAATTTGCTATTAAAAAAAGAGAAGGAAAAGAAGAGAGGACATGAACTCATTTCTCTGTTATCTCAGGATGTAGAATATATAGTTTTCACTGCAAATAATTTTCAGTCACAGTAAAAATTTGTTTTTTGAGAAACTTCCCAGAAAGTAAAGCCACTTAAATGGAAGAATATTATGACAGGTCATCTTTTAGGCCTCACAGTGAAAGCAAACTCTGGGGAAGACAAAAAATGCCACAAAGGTTGCAACATAGGCCTGCTGCATGGTCAGAGCAAGCCAAACACTGCGTCATGCTGAGGAGCAACAGTGAGCAGACCATGAGCCTGCTGATCTCCCTAGTAGATGGAGAGGGAGGCTGGCTCATACTCCACACAGAGATGTGAAGACGGGCACATTACCCCTGAACACAAGATGAAAAACATACCCTCAAGTTCCCCAGACCCGTACAGCATCGAGCTCTCATCTGGACTCTAAAGAGGCACAGACCTCCCTTTACATCCAAAGATTTATTTTCTGTGAACTTACAGGCTAACATTTGCCAAATCACTTGGTTTATAAATTTTAATTCTCTTTAAGTCTTTACTGTAACCTGACAAATGCTTTCATTTGAGTGGCAAGCACTGGACTTAAAGAAAAGATGAAGGCTCTGTTATCATCTTTCTCCATGCCTTAAGATATCAAGAAACAGTCATCAAATTCAGCACTCAAGATTTCTCACCAGAGCTGCTACAGCTTTTTACATAAGCACTAGTTAGGACTGGAAGTTTCTTTGTAAAATTCTAGTTAGCTGGTTTCTCAGCTGGTATGAAAGAGCTGTGATCCACTGAGCAAAGCTTATCTTTATACCATATGAAAAAAGGTACCACACGCCTATGAACATATTCCCTCCTTACAATATAAAGATTTTTAAACAGCCGTTGAACATATACCAAATCTATGTTCACAAGGATTTTATTTTGAACTTGTATTGGTCAAAATACTTTCTACTGATGAAATTCAGACCTGGGGCTAGGTTAGCCCATATTCTGTTCTAATTGCTCTGCATATTTGGGGAGAAATAGATACATGTGTAGAAAGTGGAATTGCTTTTCATTGAAAGATTCATTAGGTATACTGCAAATACACAGAAATGGTAGCTTTTGCAGATAAGTAATAACTTTTAATTTTTTTAGATAAATAATATTTTGGGAGTATAAGCTCACAGAAAAATTCTGGAAATAAGTCTGACACAACTAGATATCTTATCGATAGTCTTGGGAGGGCCATACTCCCAGACTCACCCCAGTCCATATTGCAGGGTGTAGGCTAATGGTTTTGCGATGGATGTGAAAATGTGATTATCACAAAATATGCTTTATGGTACAAGGAAATCCAAATCTGATTTACTGAATGAGGAACAAGTTTTATCTCCCAAAGAACATTTTAATGAAGAGAACTCCCTTCCATAAGAATATTTCAGTCATCAGCATTTTCTCATTTAGATTGGATTTTTGAAACATTTTAAGGAACATAGCTTTAAGAGTGGCATCCGTTATTCTCCCTGTAATGACATTAACATCATTAGCAATGATACATTATTTGTATAGAAAAACACTTCACGCTACAGCTTATGCCCACGACTAGACCATGGGACTCAGGGAATACAGAGGTGGATAAATGAATTATTTTATATATAACCTGGTGTTGACACATTCATTCTCCCTTTGCATTATGGCTGTACGCATGGTCACATATTTTACAGGCTGTGCATTCACTGCTGCTTATACTCATATCTTCTCAACAAACAAACAAACAAAAATATTTTTAGATCAATGTATTCAACTGAATGCATTCATAAATACGAAGTGAATTCAGCTTAAAATGAAGAAACAACAACAAGCAAACAAGGTAAATTCAATGCAAACAGTTGAACTGTTACAACCTTAATTCCTAGTGTATCTGTTCCCACAGTGGGTGTCTGAAATGGTGAAATCTGTATCCTAGAAGATGAATGAGTGAGGCTGCTATCTTCCAGGTGTCCACCACTGCCCACCACCATTGAAGAATGAAGCACACAGTAAGGACAGCACTGTTATTTTCACAAGCACTTTGCATAAACTGCTTTCTGGTATATCTGTAAGAACTGTGAACTGAAAAGGTAGAAAAGGCAAAACTCCAAGCCATTTCCAAGTAGAAAAACAGAAACTTCCATTTCTATGGGCTTTGTTGTCTACAGCTGAGCTTTCAGCTGTCTAAGCTCTGACTGAAGCTTAGCCTGAGCTTGAGGCATTTGCAACATGTCATTCCATCTTGACTTTCTGATGTCTAAGAAGATACACTAATGCTTAAGTTTTTTTTCCTGGCCAGCTCACCGGGCAACATTGTCAGCAGACTAAGGCTAGTACACAAAAAGGCTCTGGTAACAATGTCAGATGCTTTAAAATTAGGTTAACTCCTGGTCCTAAAAAGTGCAACTCATTCTAGCATGGACTTATTGTGAGTGGGATTCATGTGATGTAAACAGACACTCTCATAGCTCTCAGAGTTGGAAAATGATCTGAAATACACTGGACCTACACAAATTAAAATTCTGCTTAATTACAGCAAAAGTATGATTCTGTCATTTAATGCATTTCTCTATGTGCTGCATTCCTTTTGGCAAATAATCACTGTTTTGTTTGGAAGCAGCTCTGCAGTTACTCTTTCATAGCTCGGAGAGGATAGAAGCTAAGAAGTCAAATCTGCCAGATTCTGCTCTTTTGGAGCTTGGAAACAATTAGCAGTAGGATCCACATATTTTCATCCATGTGTGGAATTCAGGGAATTTGACATGTCATCTAATGGCTGAACTTCAGGGTGTCAGAATAAAGACCCGGATCTAGTTTACACTAATTGTGGGATGGCACAGGTATAAAATTTGCTGACATTCTGTTTTTAATTTGCCAAATGTAAGTTTAATCCTAGTGCTCCATAATATTCACAGATAAAATGACTTCTCTTTAATGTAGGATTAACAATGAGTCAATAAAGTGAAAAATATCTTACCAAATATGCAAACTCTAAGGAAATATGTTAGAACATGCAGCCTTTATATCCTCTCTTTTAACTGGAGGATTAAAGCCTTCAGAGTATGACTTGAGTTCTTTAAGGAGTATAATTATGAAAATGCTGTTATTTGGACTGTGTTGTAAAAATGCATGTATTTCAGGAATAAAGAGAATTTTCAAGGCAGATGTGGCATGAAACCAGAAGAGCGCAAGTTGTTCCAGATATACATTTACTACTGAACAATCACATCACATAAAAGCAGTAAGTGATAAATTAATGTTTGTTACATCAAAGATTAGTAACTTTACAAAGCATAAAGTCATTATTCATAGCTCTCTTAAAAAACATCCCTTTATTTGCATTATCTCCAAGTACTTTTAGCAGAAACTTTGCCATATTTTTAGAATTAGATTTTTAAATGAAATTAAAGTGAGGAGATTAGATAATATCTCAAAAATGAGCTAGGAGATTCCAGAGAAATGGAAGAGCATAATTAAAGGACAATACAAAGCCCCTGAACACCTAGTGATGCAAGTGGACAGACAAAAAGAAGTCCAAGTTACCAGGGCTCCTACCAAGACTGTGTGACAATATTCTAAGACTACATTCTATTTTAATAGAATCACAATGCTGGAAACCCATAATTTATATGAGAAACACTATTATAGGGTTTAGGCAGTAGTCATCACATTTCTAGTTTTGAGGGTTTTGTGCAGAATTAGAGTCATGACAAAAAGTGAAAGTCACGCGCAGGTAAAGGGAAGGAATAAACCCCATCAGGGGAATCACAGGAGTCTCCATTTTAAGAGCCCATTCAAATGAGGGATGTTCCAACCACCCCTCCCACTTACCCATAACATGCAAATCCTGTGACAGAACAAACCATGTTTGAAAATACAGATATATGGAAATGTTAAAAGCAGCATTTGTCACTTGCTATTATTGCAGCGCTTGTGTGTCTGAACAAGAATTAACTGAGGATACTGCTCTGTGGTAAAGACTGGCAAATGTCACCATTCACAAGAGTAGCACTCTTCTAAAATTTATGAGATAACACTTGGCCTCGTTTAACTAAGAAGTAATTTTCCTTCAAATTTTAATAAATGGTACTTTAAATAACTGCTACAGATGTTAATAAAGCTAGAATCCCAGTCAAGGCAGAGCAGCTTGCTCAAACTGACCTGTGTAACACAAGCCAAAGTATCTGACTCACTAACCCTTGCCTCAAGCACAGAAGTATTTGGGAGAGATAGACAGTAGCTGCTGATGCAAGCAGCTGCAGAAGTTGTGTTGTTAAGTTGCTAGGGACCATAACATCTTTATTAGCAATTAGTCCTCTCTTTGTTTCACACAGCTTGATAATTCAAGGTGCAGAACACTGTTCCAGCTATGCATTCCAGTTTCCCAAGAGCAAATCAGCAATACACACAAGAAAACAGAATTCAACAGAATACTGAACAGAAAGCCTTATTCAAAGCCCAGCTAAAGAGGTTGCCAAGAAAGTATACTACATTTGCAGAACCATCATACCAGCAAAAAGTACCAATACCACTGGTCATAAAAAGATAAAAACCCAACCTACCCATATGATTAATATTGATATAGTATGGCTGAGTACCCTTCTGAAGACTTCAAGTGACATAACGTCTTAAACTATTTTAAATGCTCAGGGCAGCCTGAGTGTTTAAAGAACTTATCATGCAGCCCATTGATAAGCACGCAGAACTCTAACAATTCAAGCTGCTTAGGTACTGATAATTCCTTGGTGTCTCCTGTGGCACAAAATATGCATTTAGAGACTGCAGGTGGGCACCGAGATGAACACATAAAAACATCCAACTGAAATGTCCTCAGCAGGGTTCTCAGAGCTAGGTACATACAAGTAGACTTCTAGGTCCTTTACTGTGATCTGAAGAGTAATTTCTCAGTGGATATGACTGATCTCAGAAAAAAAAAAAGTCCTTTTCTGACACTTAAAAAGTGTTTTCATTTCTGTCCTTCTCCAGACCTGAGAAAAGACCTGGAGAGTCTCTTCTCTCCCTAAACCTCACTCATTTCTAAACAAAGCTACAAAGCATGAGGCAAGATGCAGTTCCACTGTGCCTCAGAAACACAGACTTGTTAGGACTACAAAACAGTCTTCAGAGGAGCACAGGGCCATGGGGTAAAGACACTCCAGAATGAGTTTCTTTCATCTTCTCTCTGAAAGAAGAAGCAATTAAGAGCTTCTTTTCACTTTGTTCACTAGCATGCCTTCTGCCCGCCACTTTTCTCTTTCCTAAACGTACAACACCCTTCAATGAAAGCTCGTTCCACAGTCCAATGTTCTCCAGAACAATCCCAAGAAGCTTGAATTAATCTGGCAATTGCATGGTACATTTTCACCAGGATACTCCAGTGACCCAGTCAAGGGAAATACTGTGCGGGGGGAAATTCAGTAGTGCAGTCACTGATCCAGTTGCCCACAAAGTACAGAGAGAAGTGCCTTTGCATACCCTCCACATCCTCTCTGTTTCTCTGTTTTTAATCAATGAAAAACACAAAACACAAATGCAGCACACTTGTGGTTTTGTCCACTGTAGTGCTGAGGGAATCTGCAAAAAGCAGACAGAGAGCAGCTGGTACAAAAGACTACCCTTGCTCATCTGCATGGAGCTACTTGCCTTGCAACATTGTCCACAATATTCAACATGAAGGGATACTGAAGATTCCCCACAGCCACCATTGTGGCCTTTCACCTCTGCACATACCAAATTTTCCAACATCATTTAGAACAAACTAGTTTAGATCCTCCTAACATAATCAGCCCAACAAATAAAACAACCAGTACTGTAGACTTTCTCCTCAGGGACAGTAAAAGAGATCTAGTTCCCTCACAGACCATATCATGCTCTGTATAAACAGGAATAAAACTGGAATAAATGTTGACTAGACTGGAGTTATTCCAGCAATACCCTAATCAAAATGAGATCACAAGTTAACTCAATATATACAAATAGTGACAGCTGCTGGTTTCTATAGCAAAATATAGTAAATAATTATCATCAGAAATACACGCAAAAGCAACACCTATGTATGATTCAATTACATGCATCCATGAAAATTACAGGTTTGTAATTCTCATCAATTCAACTCAACTAAATGAACGACATCCAAGCAGCAAAGCCACAACAAAATACTATCTCAAAATCAATCACAAAAGCAACAGGAATTCCTACCCTTTTTTTAAATTATAAAACCTGTTTTTAAACAGTTTTTTAAACAGTTTTAAATATCTTCAATATAATATTAAAGAGTATGATTTTCCTATCAGAAGTGTATATAACCATAAAATCAAAATCTTATTTAAGTCACAAAACGACTCATTTTCTTTCCATTAAGGTATTTTAAGCAGGATCTCAGTCTTTTACATAAAATCCAAGTCAGACAATCTCATCCATCAGTAATGTCCTCAAGATGGCCTCATATATGCAATGAATTAAACACTCTCAAATATTTTATTTTTTCGAAGTGGCAAAGACTCACTACATCCCAACCATATTTCCCAGATGGTGTCATGAACCTCTTAACACTTCATTTCCATCATGTTCCATGTCTTGAGAAATCTGTTTTCAATCTTTCAAACACAAACAGGGCCTCCACCCTCTGTCCCCTGATGCTAGATTCAGCAGTCCCCAGCCAACTTATTCTTCATATTCTTTTTAGGGTGAATAAATTAATCTCCTCCCTCATCAATCACATAGAAACCTTCAATGACACATTCATGCTCTTCAAAATTCTTCATAAGTATATCATTTATGCCTTCTATGAAGAAACGGAGGATAAGCATTCATCAGAAATAAGTAGCTCAAAGTCAAAGAAAAGCACCTGCAAAGCTGACTTGACCCTACTCTTGCTTCCAGTGTACTGGAGTTGTGACCTAGAGATACTCCTGCTTTTATATTTCAGCTAGGGACCTGCTAATTCTCAGCTCTGCTTGCTCACAATGAAGAGTTTTAAAGGAATCTAAATTCAGTTCTAAGGATTTGGCTCAGTGTCTGTATGTGGAAAAATATAGAATGCATTGATCTGAGTTGAAGCTCTAGAAACTAAAATTCTATCTTTATACCTCCTTTGTCTTGCATCCAGTCCTTTCATTTTAGCAAAATATTCCTATCGAGGAGAGTGTTTTCCGTCTCTCAAGTGTCTAACAAACGATGACTCTGGATGTCCCTGTTGTTGTTGCCTTCCGAGATCGACATTGTACTTCACTTCAACAACACATAATTTTCTCTAGTGACAGAATAAGCCATTCATTATAATCAAAGCTTTCTGGGTCTCTCTTTGCATAAGAAACCTAGGACTAGATGGACCACCCAAGTCCCAGAATCCAGCACTCTGCATACACAAGTAACCATAATATTGACATCAGCAGAAGAAAGCTTCACAAGAGTATCCATTCCACATAGCCCTATCTACAAATCACAAAACACATTCAGCAGCCCATAGTAAGCTCCAGAAGTTGCCATAATTATGATGTGTGACATTTGAATGTGAAATTCAAAATTTCATCCTTCTTGTATATTAATGCCAGAACTTAGAATTCCAATGTTTGTCCCCAAACATTTCAGTATTTGTCCCAGAGTGCCTGTGTAACAAAATTCATGAAGAATCAGTGGAGCTGGCTGGACTGAAAACAACATTTTTGAAATCAACATTCTCCCAGCTGACCACAAGACTGCAAAACCAGGTCTTTCTTCCTCGTTCCTCTTTCTCACACTCCTAGCTGTACAATGGCTGTGTTTTTGACAGGTTCTTTTTCAACACCTCTGTCTGGGAGCCTAGTGATTCTGGAGTGAGAGTTGTGTGCCTGAAAAACCCCAGCTAGGGACAGGAAACAAAGTTACTCACCACTTGCCATCTGGTAGACTATTTAGGATAAGGATCTGCATTATTATGATGAACTCTGCTCAATGTTTTCAAAACATACTCATGAATGCCCCAGTTCCAGGAGAAGGTGCTGGGTGCTGGATTCCAAGCTGGCAGACATACTTGCCCTACTGCCACTGATGCAAGTACCTCAGTTCCAGAGAAAGTCACTTGCCTTTTTATGTTAAAATTCCCACTAACTTGCAGTGAGTATTTCCCTTTTCATTAGGCAGGTTTCAGGACCATTCATCTGAGCTGCCTAAAGCACACTTTACAAGTGCTTCATTCTGGTCTGGGATTCCATTTTCTGCATTTAAAATTTAGGTCCTTCAGCTTAACTTGTAGAACTCTGTATCTTGACAGATTCATTTCTACGTCACTTTTGTGGGAACTGGAAAACAAAGTGTAAGAAAGTAGAACACAGGAAACTGGTAAGCAGTTTTGCCATCATCTGCCCAGAGCTCTAGGGTGCCATTCCTCGTTCTGCCACAGATTTGCTACCTTGGGTGAGGCAAGTCACCTCCCCAAAGAACTGTGTTCCTAATCTGCATCCAGGGCATCTCACTTGAGGAAATGCTGGGCATTCGCAGCTATCTCTGAACTTGAGCATTTTACATTCCTGAAAAGTATACAGTGCCCTGTGTGGACAGCTGCCCCTCCTGCCATCCCCAAAATAGCTACTCTTCGGTGTTTCAAATTGTAGCTGTAGTTACTGACTTATAACTACCATTGGTAGCTCCCCTGCCTACAAAAAAGGGATATAGTCATCCCCCATCTCAGAGAAAAATCACTTCATTATAGATTAATTACTTCATTTTGACTTCTCAGTAATAGGTTTTGCATGAATAAATAACACTGTCCTCAGGTACGAACAGTGTGATGTAAACAATGCACAGAGCAGCTTTGCAAGGAGGAAATAGAATACCTAAGACTCATTTATTAAGTTAGCAGCATTCATTACATGCTTCAGAAAAAACATTAGTAACTTTGTGATCAAATAATTAAAGACTGCACTCCACTGCACATGTACCAGGACGGGAAATTCAGTCTGTATGGGCAGCCAACCATCTGGTATTTTATGACTTCATAGTGTTGCTTTCGCAACCCTGTAAATAAATGATCTCTTAACTTAATCTTTATGTACACCACACATACAAAATGACTATCGGCAGGGCTGCATGCAGCAGGAATGGATGCTAACTTGTAAGCAAATGCATATCATTTCTATGCTACTATTATCTAAGTATCACATGCGAAACAAATCCAAACTCACATCTCTCATCATTTTCACTGCTTCCCTGGTCCTTCCCAGCTTTCTTGCACACATTGCCAGCCTCCTCTTAATATAAACTAACACATTGGTGTCCCTTCCTGTGTAAGAGGAAAAAGAAACAGTATTAAGATAAAAAAGATAAAACAAAAGTTCATTTAACATTACAACACAACAGAAAACAGTCTTCTTGCCGTTTTTTGTTATTTGCTATCATCAATGCTTTCACAATGATTTTAATAAAAAGTTAACAAATTCTGCTGATTTATATGTGGCATAACACCACCGAAATCAGTGGAATTACTCCAGATATACAGTGGTATAAATAAGGACCCATGGGTTGGCCTTATACCTATGGAATACAAGCAGATCTGAAGATACAGAGAACAGTATAGACCATCAAGTAATCAACTGAAGCAAGGAGAACCCCTATGAAGTTAACATTGGCACAAAACTCTGTGGTCACACACGCAACATTAAATTACTTACCAATTCACATACATGGTTAAGGTAAGGGCATCCATGAAAATGCATGTTATATCCTGCCTTTTTTGTAAGTTATGATGTACATGCTTGTCAATAGGAGAGATAGCAAAACACATCCTCACTGTCTAACAGTCTTTTTCTTAATGATTAGAAGAAAAGAAGTAGACCCTGAACTTTGTTTACAGAGCCTTTACTTGTTACCCAGTTACCATCTTCAAATTCCTCACACTGTTAATTATGGATGGCAAATTAACATGTTTCAGATATGACAGTCCTGTGTACTGGAAGATGCCCTAACAGCAAAGATGACAGAAACCAAACAGCTGCAATAATTATTCTCTTGGAGAATTCTTACTAGTTTAATTTCTCATTCTATTCCCTATAATTCCAATGTGAACTCTTAACATGCTTCTGGACCAGCAGAAAATGAGCAGACAGCTAATCACCTATAAAATTACCATATCGTGAAAATATAAGACACCTGCTACAAATTATCTTTGTGTATAGTATGCAGTATGTAAAGATTTTAGTCTGTTCCTAACATTTTCAAGTCTTTCATAATAAGAAAAAGATGTGCACTGAAAACATGCCAAGTACCTACAAATTGTCTTAAAGCAGTGATTACAATTTTCAGATAGATTAAGCAGCAGGTTGATAGGTCTGGCTTTAGAAGAAAAAATAAATAAGGGAGGGAAAGAATTTCTTTAGCTCTATTTTATATTATGTAATTCCTTATCTCTGTATTGATTCCTATATATTTAATAAATAATTGATTAGTTACATCTGTTTCAACATGTTTATGTAGTGCAACTAAGAGGTATACATTTTGGGCCAAGCTCCTTTTCAGTCTTTTCAGAAGGAACGGTCAAAAGGGATTTACTTACTATGAAATCAAGACAAACTTCAGGCCAAAATTTTCTGAGGTGACTAATGATTTGGGGTGACTAACATGAGCCACCTTAAAAAGATTGCCTGCGCTTTCCATAAACTAGCACCTTTTGGAAGAGGTTAAGTTGTGTACTCAAAGTTCTTATTTACTCTTAAAATTCAAGGTCTAACATAAAATCCTGTATGAAGGAAGTGGAACACACAAATAAGCAGAAACATAGAGCAATATGTTGTTGTTCAAAAAATAACATAGTGTTTTTCACCTGTAAAAGATGAAATGCCCACTTTTCAACCCGAAGTCAACTTCAAGGACCGGAAATGGAATGACAGACATCTTAGAACCATGGAACTGCAACACATCTGTCCATGATCCTTCCTCTCTAAAGAGAGCTGAGCTCTCCACCTTTGTAAATCATGCAGAAGTCCAGCATGTAATCAAAAGAATCCTACTCGAAGCTCCTGTGTCCAAGACACCATCTGAGGCTGGAACTTCTAACTTCTGTGGGTGCACACTGATATTATCAAGGGGCGACTGGGTGGTATAAAGAAGTACAACCATCTAGTCCCTCCTGAAGTTACAGTCAGAGCTGGCTGTCACTTTTCAGCCCCTTGAGCTGTGTGAGAATGCACTTCCTTCTTCAACTGTAATACTGATGGTTCAGGGCGTCAAATTTGATGATGACATTTTCTGTGCTCAAGATGGATTGAGTGAGCAAATTAAGGTTTCATAGACAACCATAAGCCTGCTAGAGCCTGAACATAGCTTCAAGGGCTCAGCTGCTCTATACTTTTATTTTCACCAAAAATAAGCAAATAATCCTAAATATCATTTTATAACAAACAAATGTTTAAAATACTAGCCCCAAGCTTTATAAAACCTCAGGTTTTCAGGTATAGACTTGTGTACACTGCTGAAACCAAAAATCACATACAATTTCACTATGTACAATTTTTATCAGCAATCTTCAAATTATGTGAGATAGCCAGAGGCTGTGAACACAGGCCCTGAGAAACCTGAAGATGCCGTAAGTACATTAGTGCTTGTACTTATGTAATTAATTAGTATTATTTTTGCCTGAGATAGCCACTGTAGACTGGAAATAACCTCGACTGTTTGCTTTATTTATCTTTTTGTTCATTTACTGGCAGCAAACCCTCATGTATTTTCTTAGGTTTAAGAACCATTTAATAAATATTATCACAGCAGCTAAATCTGCTTATTCAAAAAAAAAAAATCTAGACTTTCAATTAGAGCACTGTATTATTCCAGTTTTTAATTTTTATGTTTCTGTGACCTTTCTTAATGTATGCAACTAACTTTTCAAATGTCACACTGCTTAATGGGTGTCATTAACTTTTACATAGAACAATGTGGTGTATGTGTTTACCCTCACAGCTGATGGCAAAAAGCTGGCAAAGCATCACTTCACTCCTGCTTCCATCATTTTTTACTGCCTTTTCACAACATAAGCCCATGTCTTCAAAACGGCTAAAAGCACTTCAGTGCAACTTCCTAGCTGTCCAGCATTTTCTGAACATCAGATCTCTTGTGGTTCTGCTACCTCTTCTTTTCTACTAAGTAGATGCCACAGTATTTTCTGCCATGATGAAGAAAAGGTGCATTTGTAATCTAAGCATTGCTAGCTCAGAAATAGAATTAAGCAAAAATACTGAAACAGAATAGTCTGGCTCTAGGGCCATATTTTAGCCAATGTTAAATAGTGAGTACAGAGTTCTGAGAGGGAAAAAAACCCCAAAACTCAAAGAACTCCCCAGAACTTCCCTCCCTTTAGAAATGGCTATTCCCTCGAAAGACACTTACTATGTTGGGCTTCATACTGGGCACCATGGTGCTGTAACTGCTGACTGCGCCTGTAACAGCCCTCTCCAGCTTTCAGAGCTTGCTTGAACAGCTTCTCTGCTTCTACAATTGTTGTCGCTTCCTCTTCGGCCAAGAGAATATAGGCAGTAGCACACCTGCAAAAAAATCAAGAGGAAAAGCCATGAGAAAGTTGCACGAAGTAAAAGCTATACAGACACATGCAGACTGGCAGGATGTACTAAATACAGAGGCAATGGATTTTTGTACATATAATTTTCTGATGAACTTTTGTGATGAATAAATATTCTTGCAACCAGACTACGACTCTCATTTGTAGGTACTCTTTCACTCAGCCACTTGAGTAAACCTACTGACAACTGCCCCAGAAATTAAAGCACTCTCTCACTAAGCTATCATGGCCTACATCACTAAAACTCCTGGAAACCAAAATTAGTTTTATGCACTATTGTTTTAACGCAAGATACCTCCATTACCATAATGGTATGAAAAGAATCAATAGACTTATAACGCTTGCCATATGCAAAGAACAGATTATAAATGTAATGGTAGAGATTAAAAAACCAACCAAACAAAACCAATAAAACCAAAGCAAAACAAAACAGGAAAGCAGCTTTAGGAATACACAGAAAGGTGAAAGGCATGCTGGGAGTCACCTCAGCCAGCTTTTAGCTTGTCTAATTCAGATCTCAACTACCTGTGCCCCGCCCCCTCAATCAAGTAGCATCTTCACAAAACCATTCATTTCACATGTTTAAACATCTCTCTAAGAATAGGGTGAACTGCTGAATGGAGGTGCCTCTCATAGACTATAGAGGGAGCACAGGCAACTACTTTAAACTTGATGGACACAGTTTTAGCAGCTGAAGTTAGGTGGTATATAGCCTGTTGACTTCTTTCCAATACAAAGCACACTGCTGATAAAATTATGCTTTATACAGAAATACAACCAGGTTGCGGCTGCCTCTAGTTGCATTTCACCATGAATCATCAGCTGAGGAACAGGAAAGAACAGGTCCAGGTGAAAATAAGATTCCAGGCACCAGTACATGCTGAGGGCTGACCAGCTGGAAAGCAGCTCGGCAGAAAAGGACCTGGGGGTCTTGGTGGACACCAGGTTTAACATAAGACAGCAATGTGCCCTTGCAGCAAATGCAGCAAATGGTGTCCTGCACTGCATTAGGAGAACTGGTGCCAGCAGGTCAAGGGAGGTGATCCTTCCCCTCTGCCCAGCACTGGTGAGGCCACGCCTGGAGTGCTGTGTCCAGTTCTGGGCTCCCCAGTACAAGAGGGACACGGACATACTGAAGAGAATCCAGCGAAGGGCCATGAAGATGATTAAGGAACTGGAGCACCTCACATATGAGGAAAGGCTGAAAGAGCTGAAACTGTTCAGCCTAGAAAAGAGAAGGCTCAGGCAGAATCTCATCAATGTTTGTAAATACCTGAAGTGAGGGTGCAAAGAGGATGGAACCAGGCTCTTTTCAGTGGTGCTCAATGACAGGACCAGAGGCAGTGGGCACAAACTGAAACACAGGAGGCTCCATCTGAACATCAGGAAACACTTTTTTACTGTGAGGGTGACCCAGCACTGGCACAGGCTGTTTAGGGAGGTTGTGGAGTCTCCCTCCTTAGAGAGATTCAAAAGCCGTCTGGACATGGCCCTGTGCAATGTGGTGTATGTGGCCCTGCTGGAGCTGGGGGGTTGAACCAGATGACCTCCAGAGGTCCCAGCCAACCTTAACCATTTTGTGATGTCAGTAGAACAGGATAGGCTTACAGTTCACTTCTGCAAAAGTCTTTTATGCTACATGCTCTCTCGGTTAAATTGCTGTCCAGGAACAAATAATTCTTTTTCTCCTTCTGACGAAACACATGAAGTACAATCTGCAAGGTACCAGTGTATGGAATTCTAGAATCATAGAATCAGAGTGGTTTGGGCTGGAAGAGACCTTAAGGATCACTTACTTCCAACCCCCCCTGCCATGGTCAAGGACACCTTCCACTAGACCAGGTTGCTCAAAGCCCCATCCAACCTGGCCTTGAACACTGCCAGGGATGGGGCAT
>JANZLQ010000005.1:27295525-27360264 GCA_026212715.1 Elanus axillaris
CTATTCTATTCTATTCTATTCTATTCTATTCTATTCTATTCTATTCTATTCTATTCTATTCTATTCTATTCTATTAATTTGTATAAGTAGAAAGCCAACTCTCAGCAGTGAGGAAACACAACAGCCCAGTATAAGCATAATACCCTAAGTACACCATGCGGACTTTTAGATTTTTTACCTCCATTTGTTTCTGTGAAGGCATTAAATAAAATCCAGAGCAAGGCTCTGCTTTGGATGCACTGTGATGGTATTATGATTCACTCCACTGCATCAGTTTGCACAACGAAGACCTCAGGGATTACATATGGGAGGAGGGGGTTTTAAATGGTTTAAAAATACTCCTCAGACCTTTGAATGAATAGGCAGATATGTATTGAAGAAGGTTTAAAAAGTGAAGATCTGAAATAATTATCCCTTGGAATCTTGGCACCAGAACTGGCTTAATTGCTAATATTCTGCTTGCTGTTTCTCTAATAAGTCCTGCTGTAACTCTCTAAAAGGACCATGCTAAGCTGAAGTAGTTGGTAGCTCTCCTACTCTTCTTTTTCTGGCCTTTTTCTCTGTAGTTCTTGTTGATGGAAACACTTAACATACAAACACTTGTTATGAATTACTGTAGGGTTGTTAGTGGGGCACATTGTCCTTCAAGACTCTTCTTCTTCAAAGATACATAACACTGAAACATCTTCTCTTTTTTTTTGTTCCCACAGAAAAAGAAGTATAAATAAAGATTAAGAAAAAGAAGAAGAAAAAAGACACGTATTAATCTGGATAAAGCCTGAAATCCCATTCTGGATAACAAAATCAATTTGTAAACTGATATTAATATATCTAGTACTTACCAAAATAAGTCCCGAGATTAATGAGGAAGTGCCTGTCAGGGCAACGTAGAACTTGGGGGTTAATGTGTTCAAAAACATACTCACTGAAAAAGAAAAGAGAGGAAACCATGAGTACAAGGACAGGACATGTTCTCCACATGTGTCCCCTCCTCCCAACTGCTCTCCAACTTCAGATAAGCTATTACCTTAATTCTGATAAGGAAGACAGTTTAAAGGACATTCTGTTCCATCTGCCTAACATGATAAAGCAGAGCATCAGACTGCCACATGCAGAATTTTGTTTTCACAATGGTCAGTCACAAGGCATTGGAAAATATTTGCACACACGTTTGGGTCTTTCCTATTCCAGTCAGTGCTCCACTGACACCAAGTTCAGGATTCCCCATGATATAGAGAAGACATTTTATTATCTGCCTTTGCTACTCCACTGCAGTTAGAAATCTTAGGGGTCTCAATGTCCTGCATTCAACATCATCTCAATGTCCTCGGTGAAACTATCTGGACAAATTTTTAAAAGCGTTTTACTTTTCGTTACCTTCGTTCCTTACTTATGAAGTAGGAGATAATAGCATTTCTCTAACTCATTCCACTGCATTAAAGTTGGTGAATCGCTCTGTATGACAACAGTGAATAAATGCATAAAACAGATTAGGAAAAGACCTAACTGGCTTTCTGGTAAGTAAGGTGAAAATCATGATAGCTGTCCACATTATCTGAAATCTAGGGCAGAAGCAAAGCCAGGCAAGCTGCAAAGAATGGCAATTCCATCTGTATGGGCTTCTGGGAATTCAAAGGGCTCTTCTAGTCATATCACATTTTGGAAGCTGCTGAGAGAATCACCAGGTAGTTGTGCTCAGCCCCCTACAGAAAATCCCTATGGCCTTAAGAGAATAAAATAACAGTGTTATAGGTTTTGGATCACTCTACAGGAGCTACTAGAGAGAACTGGAGCTCTTCCACTAAATTCTAGATGTTTAAAACCTCTCAGCTTCCCATCACCTCCATCTTCCACAGTTGAAAATGTTCTCTAGTAAACTACATGGAGGGTTAGAATACCTTCTGTAAAAAAAAACTACTGGTCTCATCCTTAGCCAGTGCCAAAGTAATTCTCATACATATATAAAAATATGTACATACATGCATATATATTTATACATATGCATGCATCCATGACTGAAGGGGGAACTAACAATAGTTAGCAGGTAAATTTAAAAGGCTTGTAGCAGACTACCCAACAGTCATTAAAAAATGCTGATAAAAGCCCTGGATACATAGGTGGGAGGCCCTCAGTTCATTCTGTTCCCTTTAGAAATGACACTGAAATTAAGTAACATGGAGCCAAAAAATGAAGAGAAGACAACAAAAGCAGGATACAAATCATCAAACATATGATTAATTTTCCATGACCAGTAAAACAGAAAATTGTTTTCCAGAAATGCATCACTATAAGAGATTGACACCCTGCAATTCAGCTGCTTTGTTTGGGTTTTGGCTGCATATTTTATTTTTTTCTTGAAAAAGCCATAAACTGTTAAAATGGAAGTGTCATTTTCTGCTTCACTGGAGTGGCACTAAGCACCAAGCTGATATTGTAAAGAACTAGTTTGGTGGTTTTTAATTCCATCGTTCATTTTCTTTCACAAATGAGTTGGATGCCAGATTCTCAGCTAGTGTAAATCAGCATAACATCCCTAATTTTACTGTGTGCAACACAGCTACACTGATTTATGCTGGCCCTGGCTCAATAGTTGGGACTTTCCCACATCTTATTTCTTTTTTTTTTCCTGTTCCCATTCTTTCTTCCTTTATTTTTTTAATGTCTAATACAAGCTGACTTTGAAATACTAGTCCCTGCTTTCTCCAGCCCCAGTACCTGCTAAGAAGGAAGAGGAATGGAGAGACTGAAAGCTTTGGCTTCTACCAACCACCATGTGTCCTTTAGAACATTCCACATTCTGGAATGCAAACATAAGCCAGAGACATAATCAAACTGTGTCACTGGGGAAATTTCAGACTGCCAGAGAAACTACTTCTGCTTAGGTCACTCTATTCCTGAGAGACAATATGCTATGATGGGACATAGATGCCCATGTCCTCCATGTAGCACAGCGCTGCTGCAGTGCCAACAATAACATGAAAAGCCAGGCAGCGGGAGACTTTACAGAGGTGCTTTCTCTTACATTCCTCTGCCATAGTTTCACGGCTCATGGAATGCTGGAATTTTTCATATTAAGCTGAGAAATTTTTCCCATTACCCTGGGGGAAATTTGATTTCCAAAGTTGTGAAGCCACCTAAGCCTCCTGTGTTTTAGAAGATTCCACAAGAGGGTATCTGTTGAATAAGGATATAGTCTATATGCTTTAAATTCCTATTGCCTATTTCACTAAGAAATGCTTCAAAGAGAACAAAGTTTCTTAAGCAGTGATGAGATTAGTCACTTACCATTACTGACTGCCATCAATAAAATTTCCTTTGGGAAATGCATCCCCGTTTGGAAGAGCCCTCTCAACAAATGAGCTCCGTGGAGGTCATCAATGGAGTAGAATGAATGAGGCTCTTAAGAAATGCTACTAGCCTTTCCCTGTCACCACTCTTTTACAAGCAGTGTATACTGATTTATAGACAAAATCTTAGATCTGAACAGAAATGGGATTTTATTTAGCTGTCATTACTGCTTTCTTCTTTGCTTGCACGTATACTGGTGCTCCTTTATGTTCTTTACTACAGGCTGCTACAATCCTTCACTTTTACAGCTTAGTCATGGGAACTGGCAAGGTGAACAGGTACAATGCTGGATGCTATTAGACTGTATGGGCCAGACTCCCAGCTAACTGGAATAGCTCAGCGGATTTGCTACAGTTGTACTCAGCTACCAGAGCTGCTTATCTGGACTGTATCTTCCTTTTGCCATTCTTCTTCCCACTCATTAAATATAAGAATCTTCTGTCCTTTATGAAAACTATCAAATTCTGCCAATTAACTACCCTCCCAGTTCCTTTGTCTCCATAAGTATTATTAACAAAACCAAACATTTTCTAATAAGAAACATATCTCCAAAACAGTAAAACTAAGCACTGGAGGATCTGTGGTCAGACTATTTTTATTCTGAAGTCAATTGAGAATTCAGTCATTGTTTCAGTGGAAACTACATCAAGGCCTAGTTCTCATAATATTAATCCCAAAAGAAAAAAATCAAACCCCTTTTCGGTTATCTGATATATATCATTATCCAAAAGGGAGCATTTCTTTACAGTCAGCATTCTGACACTGGAGAAATCACTATCATACCCAATGTCTCTGTCCTGTAATGGACTCAGGTTTCCTTCAGTGTGTTGCAGTAAACTAGAGCCATTAGATAATGCTAAGCATACATCTGCCTAAATGTGGATAGCAGTATTTTTCTTCTCTATTTCCATTTGATGAAGTAGCAGGATTTAGGAGCAGAGAGAGACTTCTGAGAAAAGACAGCTGAAGATACCAGAAGATGAATGCAGAATAAAGAAGCCAAGTAGAATCACCAGTGAAAGGTGGGACTGTATGTCCTTTCCTCTGAATTCATAACATGCCAGTGTATGCCTAATTATTTCTGTCCACAAAGGGAAGATGGTGCAGTTATTCAGCTTGGAGTATCACCTCTTGTCTGTAACTTGGTAGGACTTGAAAAGAGCAACTAATGAGTATCTAGAGAAAGAAACTTGCCTGATGTTCCTACAGTGCCAACTCATTTGAAATTACTGTCAAATCCCAATTATTTCCACATGCTTTTGATGATGAATGATTTATTTTAGGTGTGTTAGTAGAGATGATGGAATACAGTGCAGCCTGTTTTTTTTTTAAAGAAAACCAGCATGACCTATAAATGCTGTCTAAACAAGCCACGCATGTCTGCTTGTAAGAGGCTCCTCACCTTACAAATACCAACCCCTCTCTTTCTTCCCTTCTCTTTATTGCTTTCATATTAATCATGCTTGAGTCATCCAGAATAAGGCACTATTTACATTTCCAGAAGTGCCTAAGTTACATAGGTAAATCATTCCATCCTATTGTATAATATCTAGGGAAAGGACTGTTATTTTGTTGTTAACTGTACATGCTCACAGAGATGAATTTACATCCTATTCAATTCATGGCAGACAAGCTAAAAAAGCACACAAGTAATATCTAATACTCTCTGTTGAGGCTAATCAAAAGAGGTGATTGAAATGTTCTTGAAAGCTGATGCTATTTCATTCCTGCTATATACATTACTCATTGCCAATACTCGTGGTTCATTCTCACCATGTGAACAAACAAGAGAGGAAAATCCAGATATTTTTCAAGCAATAAAATCCTCAAATTATGTAAAATGTATCACTCAATGTGATAAACACTATGTTGCTTTAAAAATTTCTTCAAGGACTTGGGGCATTCAGATTTCAAGTATGTGAGGAACCACAGTAGAAGGGAAATACTTGGTTTAAATTGCCCAAGGTATCATCGTGCTGCTGTATCAGTTAATTACATTAGAAGATCATTAGAGGAGGGAGCATTGCAAACTACCTACAATTCCCACAGGTGGATCTACTAAAATGACAGCCCCATTACCTATTTCTGAATGTAAGGCTATGTAGCTTGCACAGTAAGGTGGAAATAAAAATTTAATTGCAATGTTACATAAACCATATACACAAACAGATCAGGCAAAGACAGGACTGCATCATTTACAGCACTTCTAAGAGGAAAAACAATTCCCCAAGAGAATGTTATCTTAATATACAAATAAAATTAAAAATATATTAATAACTTAGCATAAATAAAAAGATGAAATGCAGACCCAGAATTAAAGATCAAACATAAACAACAATCCAAATATACTGAAATACAAATGAAGGCACGGCTCTTTTTGTGCCAGCATCTGTGCTCCTAAGTGAGACAAGGTTTCTGGGTACAGTAGTAACTTTTATAAGAACAAATAGCCAGAAAACAGAAAAGCTTATAGTCACAGAGCCCTTCTAGTGCATTACTGGTCCATAAGTTATCATGGCTAAAATATGTGTGTCCCTAAGAAATTTCGCTGCACTTTCTGTCTCCATCCTCCATAATACTTGTTTCGTATGCAGACCAATGCAAATTCTTGCCATACTAGTGCCATAAGCCCAAATCCTTTGGAGAGGCAAAAAGCTAAGAAACCTATCATTGAAGACCTTTGACACAGCAATTCAGCTTCTTTTCACTGCAACCATCCATTCAAGCTGGTGTTCAAACGTGGGGCAGAGGATGGGGCAGTGACTGGCTTATTTCACAGGGGCCTCAGCATGGCTTAATGCAGCCCCCTGATGCAAAGTTGTTGCAGCAGTAAAGAGCTCTTCTACCAAACTGCCAGCAAAGAGGGCAAAATAAAGTTCAATAAACTTCTTTTAATAAATGTATAACAGTCTCCTCTCTAAGTACAAAGCACTGCATACACTTGACTTTGAACTATTTATACATAACCTTTTTGAACACTCTAACCCATCCCTTGTAAGAATATTAAGAATACACTTTTGGGAAAACATGCTAGGGTCAGGCTGAATTACACATTATATACTATGATGGCCTGCAGCTCAATGTAAATACAAACCCCACTAGATGTAATGCTAGCCCAGGATATTGTCTCAGAAAAAATATTTTTACCATTTACCAGGGTTTTCCCTGGTACTAAGATTTTTTTTTTTAACTTCTTCAGACTTCCTGAAGAAATTACCAAAGAAGAAGTAAGCATTCAAAAGTTTAAGAATGCTGCAGAGTGAGTTTCATTTTTACTTGTTGCAAATGCTACACTACTTCCTTCTGTAAGGCCTTTGTGGAGATCTGTTTTCAAAACTTGAAAAAAATTGTCACTCAGAAAACAAACACGTGGCCATTCCAGGCAGAAACAGCTGGTGTCTGTGCTGTGCACAAGGAAATCCAGATGCCCACTCACTTTGTTCAACCACCTACTCTTGTCCTAAAGGCATGAGGCTGAATGAGAGTCACATTCAGACGTCTGGAGCCCAAGCTAATGGCCAGTGAAGTTGTCTGTTGCTCTCACTGAATGCTGGATCAGAGCCCAGGTGAAAGAAAACAGTGATGTGCCAAAAGCTACCTATTACTTCAGACAAATAATGAATTCTGATTAACTACACAGTTGTGCATAATCAAAGTTCTGCCCTCACAGATACTTCTAATTAGTGAAATAAAACCTTCTGAAGACCACCACACTCTCTCTTCCATGTTTCCACATCTTAAATGTAGGTTTTCCCTTTCAACAGAATACCTTTACCACAATAAAAGGGGAGAGTGAGCAGGGATGGCCTATTCTGGAGAGAAGTTGTGTGTCATCGGAGAGGCTTTCAGCCACAAAGCACAGCCCAAAGAGAAGAAAGAGCAGAAGGCAATAATACAGAACAAGTTCCAAGTCAAAAACTTTCAAGTTCATTTACTTAAAACGGAAAAATAAAAAATTTTGAAGGTTGCAGATGACAGCAATAACATTTTAACCAAGATTTGTTAATATACTGGCAGAAAAAAAACACTAGGAAAAAACCAAAAAACAAAAACAAAACCAAAAAAACCCCAGAGCATTTCCATTTAAAGAAAAAGAAAATGGGGAGAAACCATTTCCTGGGCTTTTACAGCCCTTAGCTGTCAGGGATTGAAGTCCTGTGCATTTCTTTATGACCATCACGGTGTCCTAATGCTAAAAGCAGACTCCTGGTATTAATAATGTACAAGTGGAAGGGAGGAACTGGGCCAAATAAGAACGAGCACAAAGGATGAGCAATGACGTATTGAGTAGAGATATTAATATCTGGATTTTTTGAGCTGTGGATGTGTAGAATTAATTGGGTTGCTGCTTGGTTCGTAAGTCAAATTCTCTTGCAACACTTTCAACATCAATTCTTCTAAAATCAGGTTGCTTGCAAATTGATTTGAAACGCTGTCATTATACATCTCCCCTGCAGATTTTAAAGTTTCAAGAAACCTATGTGTCCTTGTCTTAATTTTTTACTTCAGTGTTGCACTGCATAAGGAAGCGCTCTCTCAGATTTGTGATGGGGGATTTCCTTCACTGTGCAATGGTACAAGGTGTCTTTGTAGGCAGAACCAGACCAGATACTGGAGAAGGCACCTTCATAGTTAGCTTGTGGTTTCCTTTTCTAACCACACATATCAGCATGTGTGTGTATCAGCAATTTCCCCAACACAAAAGCAGGGGAAATCCTGCTGTGATGCTACAGTCAAATGAGGATGCATTCCCTAATGATCTCCCATGTGACTGCAGAGTATCACCGTGTATAGAGTATATAGACATCTTCTACCTTCTCCTAGATACACACTTGTCAGAGAAAGCAGGAGTATACTGAGCTCTTCAGAGTACAGCTGTTGCATGGTTTATGATGTAGATGATTTTAAGACTTCTAAGTCTTCAATTTAAGACACACAGCAATTGGGCCCTACTGAAAATCAATAGTAATGCATTTCATTGCAAAAATATACCTAAGCATTGCAACAAAATTACCATATTCTCCACTCTGCACCCCAAAGTATTAAAACAAATCTGTATTTTATAATTATTCTTAACATCAACTAATCATTCATGTAACTGAACTGATAAACAGCTTTATCCAGTTTGGACAGGCACTGTTTGTGAAGTCAAATCTACACCTTAACTGTCGCTTATTCCGAGGCATTACACAGATTTATGTGGTTTAGCCTTTCAAAGCTGCATTAAAACAAAAGCCAATTACTAAACCTCATTATCTGGAGTCACTTAAGACAATTAATGGCTTTTGTTCCAAGTGCCAGTTCTCTCAATGGAACAGGGTAAGTTTTGCCCTCTTCTTTCATGCAACACTCAAGGAGGTAAGAGCTCCATTAAATCTTTTTGATTTTGGTTCATTAGCTGTCTAAAGAATACCCTAAACTAAAAGTTTGCCACAGTGATTAATTCCAATGCCACAGATAACAAAGGCTAATCTACTCTAGAAAGACAAATCATGCAGAGTTTTTACCACCAACTTCTGGCATTCCACAAAAAAGAAAATATCCCATGGGTTCCCATTATCCGGAACGCTAAGACAAAAAGAGGCACATGAACAAAGCACCCTCGGCTGCCCTGCAGCCTCCTTTTGGGCCTCCTTTTGTTCCAGGCACGATTTGGTATGAGCGCTAAACCTACAGATATGAGCAGTGCTGCATCTTCCATCCTTGCTTGTGTGTTGCATTCATAGGCATACAAAGACAAGGATCATCATGCTTTGTGCATCCAAAAAAATTGTCTCAGCAATGAAAAAAATTCAGAAAATATGGCTAAAATGTGCATCTTGACTAAAATTCTTACTGTTTTTCAGATACTTTTTTTTTTTATCATGGAGAAATATTCTGTTCCAGACATTTCCGTTCTAACCTCGAAAGCCTTACTCTATATAGCACATCTATTCCAAGATTCTCCAAGATGCTGATCTCTTCGCATACAAGAAATTGCAAAGTGCTTCTTGGAATGGAGATGATTGGAAAACATTTCCATAATTAGAGCCAGCAACATCCTGAAAACTCACTGGAGATCTACAATAGCTAATATCATTATCCTGTCATTGAAAACTCATCTATGCTTCCCACTTACAAAATCAATAGGGTGTTCACGCCAGTTTTTTCCTATGAGAAATTTCTACCTGTGATAAGTTTCTATATTAGGCAGGGATTTTTTTTTGCAGTAAATGATGGTCTAGGTAGAGTGGCACAAAAAGAAGGGGAAAAAGAATTTTCCATCAAGTGTGTTTCATTATTCTTATGTATCTAATAATCAACTTTCCTGTCCAAGGCATCTTAAGACTGAGTGACTCACACAGTAATTGCACCAAATGGAAAAGAAGACTAGTTAAGTAGAAAACTTCTACCTCTGCCTCCATTTTGGGGTATTTCAAAGAAAGCATAGCAGCAGGTTTGACAAGTGCTGTATAATTTCCATTGTCTACTAGTCTCTCGGGACACCCAGAACTTATTAAAATGGAAAAGGCTCTGTGGTAACTCTGTAGACAGAACTGCAATCTGCATTCAGGATGTGACTGATGAGGAGACAAACTGGGGAGGATTTTGCACAATAAAGATTTTCAGTAGAGTGAGCTCCAGAGAAAGAACTTCCAACCAAATGCAGAGGAAATGGTGCAGCGGAGGCTGAGGGAACAACCCTCTCACACGGACTTACAGATGTATAGCATGAAGTTAGACTTCTAAAACACAATCATCTTGTTGCCGGCGTGGTCCTCCTGTCCTTATAGGCAGTGAGTCTCTCTCCAGTGTGATTTCCTCCAAAGATCTCACATGCCTGCTAGACACAACTGGACTGTCTATAGTTTTAAAGCTTGTTTTGTTTCATAGGAAGACAAATAAAACGCAACTTAGACTACCTCATTAACATTAACATTAATGATGTTATTTGATTTAGCCTTTGATGAAATCCCAGGAGAAAAGGCAGCGCAAGACACCCACTTTTCTTACCAAATATTTGATGGTTTTAATTCCACACATGGGCTGTGGCTGACCTGGCTGAAAGCAACTATGAAATAGCATTCTGTCCAATAGAGTCTTCCTTAGTTTTCTTTTCTTCCGTTTAAAATTACTTGATCTTTTCAGAGGTGGGTCTCCTCATGAAGGCAGTAGCGACCCCAGACGATGGGGCAGGACTCGCAGGCAGAACTGCCACATGAGGTTGTGCAGGACTCAGGCTGCTCAGGAACACTGCACAAATACAGTAAACCCAGCACTCTGTGTTACCCACCAGCTACTGTCAGGTCTCTTTTCCTCCAAAGCCAAAAAGCGTGGAGAGAGAAGCAAAAAATGCAAGACTACGTTAGCCAAATGTAGCATACCTGATAGACAAGAAGCTTGCATGAGAAGTAACACCTGCATGGGACTTACTATAGCCTTTGTTCTCATCCCTGTTGTGGACCCAGCCAAATACTGTATTGGCTCTAACTTGAAAATTCAAAGCTGTGTTTGGAAGCTCCCATGTTTAGGGCCAGCCTGGAACCTGTGAAAGTAAATGCCCATTTACCTGTCTGAATTCTCCAGGTGGACATCAAGAAGCTGAAGAACACACTCCCACATTTTAGTAAATAACTCTAGGGCAATATTCTGCATATCACGTCTTATCAAACTATAGCTGGATCGCAGATACTGTGATGCAGAAAGCAGCTTAACAACAACGAAGTATTTCTCTTTGTGATTAACAGGCTATGTCTTGAGTTTTGCACTGTTTTTTGCGCATTGCCCTGTGAGAAAGCTGCTGAGCTAAAGGGAGGGCATGCCAGAAGCATGGCCAGTCATTACCGCTGCCCTTCCCTTCCACTGCGTCATGCTGATCGGACTCTCCAAACAGGCAGGTAATGGCTCAAGACCCTCTTTGCAAGTTCCCCCCTTGACTCTGACTTGAGCTATGGGAACTCTGAGTTCCTCAAAAATCAGGCTAAGATGGCTCAAATCAAATGTCTGCAATTAGAAACTGGTTTTGAAAGTTTGGCCAGGCAGGCAGTGAGTCACTGAGGTGAGACGAACCTCAGGAGCTCGGCTTTCCATTCTCCAGGGGTTGGTAAGACCTAAGCACTGAGCAAACCCGGTGACTGTTGCCTGTACTCATTTCCAAATGTGACTGAACACTACTTTGCCACTGCACCCGGTGACCAGAGAAGGCCGTGCTGCAAAAGCAGCCCATCAAAATGCTGTGGTTTTCTTGCATCTGCTTGTTCCTCTTTTGTTCACGTTAGTATATCTAGGACTAGTAGCTATGGCTATGTTAATCCTCAGATACTGGTGGTCAATTATGGTAATCACTGCATTGGAATTTTTTCTGCTGTCCTTTAAGTTGACCTACTCAGATCACCATGGAAAATTTGTTTTTGAAGCTAAAACTTAACAGGTTTTCTCCTAATGCAGCAGCAAAAGTTTCTGGAATTTTTTCAGGGCTGGGGGGGAACGTCAGCAAAAAGATTCAACACCCAAGGGACCTCTCATCCACTCTCAGGTTTTCCTAGACATGCGGTTAGGAACTAGCTTCTCCTCCGGCCCTTGAGGAAGAGCAATTGGAAAGTGATCTCCAAGTGTGCAGCACACGGAGCCGATTCCCCTCTCAACACAGCTGAATGAGCAACTGCTTCAGCAGAAAAATCCAGAAGAAAACTTAGAGAATGGCAGAATACCAAAATCAATATGGCAACAGAGTCAAAATGCGCTCTGGTACAGAAAGCTCAAAGAGTAACGCAAAATTATTGTGGGAGACTACTTAACTTAATGCTTTCCAAAATGCTACTTGGCTCAGAAACAGAGAGATTCAGAACCTGCTAAGTGTGTTTAAGTGCTTGGAATTGTGGCATTTAAATGACCAACAAAACCCTTAATGCTCATTATTCAAATCACGAAATACCACGGAGAGAGAAGGGCAGCTGACTTTCTGGCTAGAAGTGCCCATTAGAGAGACGCACTTAGGGATATATAATACCAAAGCAACACAGAATTTGCAATAAAGTTTGGCTTCTGCTCCCAGCTTCATGGCTGGCTTGCCTGCGAGTCTTTCAATGCAGTGTTTTGGGGCTTGGGTTCCCTGCCTGTGCTTTGGGAAGAGACCTAAGTAACATTTTGTGTGCAGAAGCAGCAGAGATCTTTGCATTAATTTATAGCCCCCCCTGTTGTTTTCTTCACTTATGTGTAGCACCTTCCTAACACCAGCAAAGTCCATTGTTTTGGCCTTCTCCAAGGACTGTTTCTGGTAGCATCACCCTCCATACTAAGAAGGCATTACAGAAAATAGCTGATTATAGCCAGAGGAAGGTATTTAATTTCGTGCTTTCCAGCAGACCTGATCTCAGTCCAGCCTGTCCCAGGACCACATGGTAGTCTATGCTATGGTGGTCTGTGAAGCAGACTTGCCTGCTCTCATTATATAAAGGGGTTGGAAGATGAAGTTTTAATTAGAACAAAAAACTAACACAGCTTTGCAGCCTTAAAAACTCCCTACAGCAGTGAAAGTGAATGCTACATATAACCTACTGTGTTAGGGGTGGGCCTCTCTGTATTTGGCTATAATCTCCCCGTTTTCTTTGTTACTTTGTAAAAAGAAAAATAGCTCCCAAAAGGAGGTTCCTCTGAGCTCCAGCAACATTAGCACTATTAAGGTACAGGTCCCTTGAAGAGCTCTTTTTCGTATTATGCAATTAATATTTCACATGCTGAGAGCTGCCACTGAGCGGAAAGATCTTGAACTCTGAAAATCAGTAACATCATCAGTTGAGCATCAAAGAAAACCATCTGAGCTTGTTAAGGCATTGCTGCCTGAAGGAAACGGTGCGATGCCCGAATACGTGCTACAGCTCGCCAGCAAAGCCAAGCCCAGAGTTGATACTAGCAGCAGAAGCCAAAGACAGGAGATGCCAATAGGTCCACGAGCTTGAAATGGTATCAAGAGATGTTACCATTCTGTAGCCGTATTAAAAAAATGTATTTGGCTGACATGCAGTGGGGCAAGATTTGTTTCTTTCGGCATTAATGCATTAATAAAGAAATATTAAATTAACACTTTGCCAAAAGCATTCACAATTTTCTCAGTGAAGCACAACGCTAAAAAAAAAACCCAGATTTTTTTCCCATTAACAAGTCCTGTGCCCTGAAGGCATTTAATTTTTAGATTTAATAAATAAATCCAATCGTCTTTTACCTGGAAGTTATGAACATGGCTTTGTGGGAAAAATGCACCTCTTGAATTGGAAATGTTTAATGGGTTTTTGGACTTCTCCAAAATGGTGGTTTCCTCTTGCTGAGAAGTAAGACTCCTGAGGAAACTACTCCAGGTTCGTTACTCATGAATTACACTCATAATTTGGATCATTAACTAAATGCCACGGAGTCATTATCTTTACCCTAAAGCTGTTTTTTTTCTGTAGGAGTTTTCCCAAGTTAATTTCATATTGTTGGTTTTCCCAAGTTAATTTAATACTGCCTAAAAGGGAAATCCTTCAGAGATTAGTTAGTCTCAAACCAGAGCTAGGCAGACAACTTGCAGTGTTTTTTGCTGCAATTTTAAGTACATTGCTCTTACTGGTTTTCAAAAACAAGGAAACATTTTTAATCCTATGCTTGATTGCTCCTACGAAGCAAAGCAAAAAGGGAAGGAAGGCAAGAGGACATTGTTTAGAAAAACAAAACTCTCTGCCCCATCTGCCACTCTCACTGCTGTCAATGCTGTTCAGCTGCGAGAAAATGCTGACTGCATTGGTATATGTCAGGAGACCTGAAGTGCCACAAATTGCCGCAAACATTTTTTTTCCCATAATGAAGTTTTGGGAAACGCAGGTGAATACTATAGAAGAAGCAATGCTAGATGAGCATCACTGAGGCAAAATTACAAGTAAACACCTAGCACAGAAGTTTAAATGAATAATTAAAGCAAACCCTTCTGAGTTGCAGCATGCTGCTTGGTTGTTTGAAAACAAGCCCCCAAGGAGTGGTTAAGGAGAGGCCTCTTCACTGAAGTGGCCCAGGAGGTTCTCAGGGGCTGGAGAACCTCCCCAGCATGCAGAGCACACCAAGCAGCGCAGCTTGCCTTCGGCTGGGCTGCAAAGGCGAAACAGAATTTTCATCCTGCAGTTTGACACTTATTTCATATGGAACCAAGCAATTTCTGCCAAATCCTTACTGGTAAGATTGAATAAGCAGAAAAAAAAAAAAGGAAAACCAAGAAATAAAATTAAACAGGCCTGGGATTCTCTATTGACAGTCTTTAACTGTATGATTTTCTTTCTGGGTAGACCACTGCTGCTTTTTCTGTTTTGCCCTGAGCAGACAGAAATTTTTTCACCACGATTATACTCCCTTTCTTTGAAATGTTTATCACCAGGAGCACTCCACAGAGCTGACAGGGAAAGCACTGAGGCTCTGCTAGCAAGTGGGCTCACTAAGTTATTTTGCTCGAGGCCAGCATCAGTGGAAACCAAAGTGCTCTCCATATATCTGATTAGCTGAGGTGGTCGCATGGGTCCGAAGGAGTGAATTATTTGTTCTTCCATCTCTGCAGTGCACACCTGCAGTTTGTAAGTTCATCTCCCTAGCACACCAGCTTCCAGCTCACAAGGCCATTTTTACTTTCTTTCATGCTGCAGTAGTTTTAAAACCTCTTCTTGCCTTCATTTCTGTGATGTGCATCTGCTTCCTTGCCTCCATTGCAGCTCCTTCCTCTTTGACTTCTAAATTATTCATCTAGCTCAATTTAGTTTCAATTTGCAATGTAATTTGAAAAAAGCAGAGTAGATCTATTCTCCTATCCTATCCTATCCTATCCTATCCTATCCTATCCTATCCTATCCTATCCTATCCTATCCTATCCCACCTGCATGCATTGGGAGTGGCCTTAGGAAGGAGAAGGAGCTAGACTGCAAAACTTCTGTTTATGTCTTTTCTATCAGGAATAGATAACAGCACCCCTCTCTGAAGAGTTTAGCAGAAGTTGCCACTTTTCCTTATACAATCTAATGGTATGTTAAACAATGATGGGCCAAATGCATAACAAATGCTGACGGGCAAAAACTCAACTCAAAGTCCCCACTGACACAGACCAATTTTTTTTTTTCCACAATAAATCATTTTGCAAAGCTTCCCCTAAAATCAGAGTTCCCTGTACTTCAGCTGAACAGGCAGTGAAGGAATTCTAAGAAAGTGGCTGATGAGCAAATAAGATTTGAAGGAGAAGGGGGAATGATCAGGAAATACAGCCGCGTAACCTTGTTAAAGAAAAGGAAGCCGCCATGGCTCTGTTGCAAGAAGAAAGCCTGCGGGCTCATTTCTGTACTGCCTGGCGGGGTGAAGGCACAGGGGCTGCTGGAGGACTGTCCCTCCATGAGGATAACCCAAGGAGGCTGTCCCTTTCACTTTGGGGCAGCACTGCCTCCCTAGACTAAACCCCGCTTTAAAAGGGAGCCCCAGGAAGCTGACATGAGTCACTGAAAAAGCTGCCACGCGCTACTCGCGCAGCCCAGGTGAGGGACAAGGCAGGGCCTCCCTGGAGAAGGTCCTCCACCGGCAGCGATGCTGCCCAGGCGGCACAGCCGGCAGGAGCAGCGGTGTAGGGGGGCCCTGCCTCATAGCGATGGGTTAGGGTGCCCTGGCCCCCAAACCCCGTGGACACTTCTCTCCGTATGTTTTAAAAGGCACATGCCTTGTTTTTTTGCCTACTCTCCCTAGATTTTCCAAATGTGTGTTAAATTCCTGCAGGTACTGCCATTTCCCACCCCATCCCGACAGACTCAGCTCATCCGGTGCACTACCAGGGGATTGCAGAGCCACGGCACTCCTTCTTCCATTAGAAAGAACTGAGAAAGAGGTTAAAACCGGTTCAGTGCCAAAGGGCTCAAGGTCTAATTCTGCTCCCTTATCATACACCGCCCAGTATCTTGCTCCAGGCACAGTGCCTTTCCTGCGGGAGGGGGGCTGCTGGGGCTGGAGCTGCAGGTTTCAGTATTC
The DNA here is from genome assembly GCA_026212715.1 of Elanus axillaris. Classification (NCBI taxonomy): domain Eukaryota; kingdom Metazoa; phylum Chordata; class Aves; order Accipitriformes; family Accipitridae; genus Elanus; species Elanus axillaris. The sequence goes on from JANZLQ010000005.1 coordinate 27,311,873, forward strand.
ACCACTCACGGCAAACACAGTGGCACTGCGAGAGTTCATGTCATCAATCACACGTGCTGCACCTTATGTAACTTCATTTCTGACTCACAATTCAAAGAGTAAACTGGTAGGACTGATTATAACCCACCTTCTAATGCCATAAGCGTACCTGTCAAAACACATATTAGAAAACACCGAATTCACTTCTTGTATTTTTTTCCTCTTCCTCCAGCTCTCTTTCCCCTCCCTCCACTTCTCACTTTCATGTGACGCTAAGCCACAGACTCCTCAGGCAGTTTCCCAACCAATCTATGTTTAAGATATACTCCAAGGAACAGATTTCCAGCCCAGGGATTTAGCTTTCCATTTCCAATTAATGGTACTGGCAGCTCAGCAGCTAAGCCTTTGTGCGCAGCACCAAGCATTTATTTGCCCATACTATTATTTAAGCTGAGGGGTTTCATTAGATTTTGGTTGTTTGATTCAGCTCAAGAACTGCTCCAAAGCTGTTTGCTCCAGTGAAACCCTCAGGACAGCTCTACACCCAGTAATGCATCCAAGTTATTGACTGCAGTTGCTCAATGGGTTTTTAGGCTTATGACCTTGGGCAGCATTTTCCCCCTTCTTTTTCTGAACCAGAAAAATGGGATAATTTACTGTCTTGTTTCAAGGTAAAGGGATACTGTCAGTCTAAAATAATTTCTTTAACAGCTTTTTTTTTTTTCCTCCCAGTGAACAGAAAAAGATTGTGTTGAGAACTGCTGATATTAAATGAGGAAGATAACCTATCTTACTGATGCTATTTTTTTTTCCAATCTGTTTGCCTGTAACCTTTTCTGGATCAATGTTTTCAACAAGATAATTTCTCTATTTGGCCTTTCACACAACAATAAATGAAAAAAATCCTCCAAGAAACTAGACTTCTATTTTGACATATATATTGTTTTCAATTTATAAGTTACAACACTGTGGAAGCCTGTAACAAATGAGGATAGTCATAATTTTGATGAGGATTTTACAAAATGTTAATGAACACCACCTTTTGTGCTTGCATCTTTTGCCTCAATGCTCAAAGCACCTAGCAAAGAGAAATCAAGACTCTTCCTAATCCTGCAAAGATAGCCTAATATTATGGCAATTTTCAAACTGACATGATCAGAGCTAAAGGAACTGAGACTGCACCCCAAAACTCTGATTCTCCTTTCTTTTCATCCTGATGTTCTATTTTTAGATTTCTAGTCTGGTCTGAAGCCACTTTCTGAAGTGGGATTAATTGCAGCTGCTGGAGTGCAGCATAATAGTGGTGCTTTCCAATATAAAACTAACAGAAGAATAACTTCTGGGTATCTAATAAAAGGGACTTTATTAATGAAGTCACATGTGCAGAAACATGTCCCTTGCAAGGAAACCTGGGAGTCCGGGGATCGGCCAGAGCACTCCATTTGTTGTTCTGTTGTTGGGTTTTTGGTCACTTCACAAGACAACATGAAATACTGATGAAAAAAGAAAATGCAGGGTACACTGCCTACATCTGCAGTACATGGATCAGTGCTTGTCTGTCATGAGACAGGGCTAAAAGCAGGTTTAAAAAGAAATGAAGAGAACTCACCAGCTTTTACTAGCCAGTATCTCCCAGTGTTTGCTTATAATTACTATTTTGCTCATACTAAGCAGGTTTATAACCCCTTGCAATTTGCCATCATATTTCCATATTTGGTACGGGTTTTTTCCCAGGTAAAAAGGACAAATCCAGGAAAAATCTAAACAGATCTCAGTATCTGAATGGAATGAGTGACATTTAGTAAAGAATTAGTGATGTGACTATAATCTCTTCCAAATGGCTTTTTCCAATTAAGTTCGGGTCTCTTACTGTATTTTCCACCATCCTTCGATGAGATTACTGATTCTTCCAGACCTCAACCTCATTTCTGTCTTCAGGCCATCACAACCATAAAAGTTCTGCTATAACATGGAAGATATCAAAATTGGATGTCCAAAAAAAAACCCCTCTATAACTCAAAGGAAAAAGGAGCCAGAGTAAGTGACATGACTTCTGCTTCAGAAGGGCTTGCGTGCCTGCAATCTTACTAGTTTTTTCCAACTGCAGCAATTGGTCTGAGGAAATTATCCCCTCTAATAAATTTATTTAGCACTTCGGTGTCCTTTCCATCATAGATCTCAAACTACATTGCTAAACAGTGTGCGTCAAATTCCAATTTTAGAAGGGGAAACTTACATACAGAGAAGCACTTACAAACACTGCATCAGTGGTTGATCTCAGAAGGGAATCACAGGGGAAATCCATCTACTTACCTTGAAACCAGGCGAAGTTTTGCTGCTGACAGCAGGACCAGGATTTCACCCTAGCAATCTGATGTCTCTGCTATTTCCCTGGTAGAGTTAACAACTCCACAAAAATTTCATTCAGATAAAGCCATTTTGCTAATTTTGCCTCCAGAAGGCTGTCATTGTTATAGCAGTAAGCGATGCAGGGGGGATAATTAAGTGGTTGCAGCAGGATGCACAGTTCGTGGTTGACACCTTTTCCCTTGCACATTGGTTACGATTAACAGTCACATACATTGCACAGAAGAAAGCATCATCTGGGCCCTATTTCCAGGCAATAATGATCTTAGTGCACCCAGAAAGATAGACCTGATAGACAAAACCCACCTGTTTCGGAGCCAATTTCATTATTTTGTACATCTGCTCAGTTCATTTCATTTGGTGTTAATACACTCTGCTTCACAATAATCTTTTACTAATGAAATAGCTGTTAAAGCATAATAATTTGCTTGGTTGACTACTGTTCTCTGTATTGCTGCCTTTTCTGGATATCTGTCATGCTGCAGGTGCTGGGAACAAGCCAGTCATCGCAGGGACTTTTACAAAAATCCCTACTGAGATATGAGAGCTCCTCGTTTAAAGAAAGTCCTCTCATGCCACCACAGGAAGACCAGTCTTCTGCTCCCTTTTGGGCCTTCTTTTTTTCCTATACAACTCTTAGGCAATTTTCATATAGATTTTTATTATACGATTGATGTGTGGATGTAAGCACAAGCATACCTCAGTGGACGGAATGACAAAGACAAAATGGGACAGCTGCAATTCCCTTCTTTGTTTGGGTGTGTTTTGAGGTTGGTTTGGTTTTTTATTTACAGCTTTGATGGTCATTTTCACTTTGCCCTCCATTCTCATCACCTACCTTCTTGACATTGTCCAACCTAGTGGGGACAGAGCTCTCTTGATACCAACTGTCTACACTACTGCTTTAGTGAAAGGAGGGCTGCTTAGTTCCCCTTCTTATCCTCAGGGGATGAAACCTTCATCCTCTTCAACTCTGACATTTGCTGCTGGCTAAGGGCAGTTGGTTAGAAATGAGCCCAGGCATCCTGTACAGTCAGTCATTCAGGTACCTCCTCTGTAACTTATTAGGAAGCACCACATACTGATTACTGTGCTTGTATGCTGGTAAGAATCTACAAGTGTCTCACAATAACTAACAAAAAGCTCCCTGCTGCACTACATATCCCAGAGCCTCATACCTGATACTACCTAAAGCCTTGTTGTTTCACTTTCCTCTAAGAGTAATACAGAATATGAAGCCAAAGATGTGTGTTAAGATTGCTTCAAGTCTTCCCAGTCCTGCTGAAAGGGCAGGAATTTCCCACTTCCCTGGTGCAATTAGGACAGCCAAATCCACCAACCCACGGGGATGTCTCAGGGCTCACAGGGCAGCCCAGAAGCTTTGCTTTGTGATGAAGCTCCATGGAAATGCCCCTCTCCACCCCAGTTAGGGTGTCAGAAAGAGCCCTTGGGACACACTCAAGCAGCTGTCTTCTGCATAAGTTTACAGACAGGCTTTTAAGATCACTTAGATGTCTTTTACCTAAGCAAAAAAACTAGGAAAAGGGGTCCTCTGATATGTGATCCTTAATAGGCATGCAGGAGAGAGATGCCTTTATTTATAGCACAGAAACCTTGTAATGTATTTGTTTATGTATTCAGCTGTTGGTTTATGTAGCACATGCTGGAAAACAATGTATCAAGGTGCCTTTGCAAAAAAGCTTAGAAAGCAAATCCATTTTACTGAGACCTGCAACTGTAGCACTGTAACCACATCTGATAGGTTTATCTCCAGCTATTTTCCTCCAATCTTCCCCTTACTGCCAGCTAGAATCTTCCTGCCAATCTCTACATGGGATGTTAGCGCAACAAATAGATTGAAGACATATCTTTTATTTTCCCAGACTGTTATTCACCTTCAGAACTTAATTTCATGTCTTCTTGCATCTTCCTGGAAAACAGCCTGGGTGACTAGAGCACAAACACCCTCACACCTTCTTCAGAAGAGATGCTTCAGAAATACAATGATGCTTCTCCAGGCTGATAAGAGCTGTTGGTTTGGTAAATCTCCTCCTATTAAGAATGGCCTGGTTCTCCACATGTTTCATAGAGGGGTTCTGAGAAATACATATGAAATCACCTGGAGACTTTCTTGGGTCTAACAGAACATACTTGAAGGTTATACTTCTTTTAGTTAAAAATAATCATAGAATCATAGAATAGTTTGGGTTGGAAGGGACCTTTAAAGGCCATCTAGTCCAACCCCTGCAACTAGATCAGGTTGCTCAGAGCCCCTTTCGAACTGACCTTGAATGTTTCCAGGGACGGGGCATCTATCACCTTTCTGGGCAACCTGTGCCAGTGTTTCACCACCCTCATTGTAAAAAATTTCTTCATTATATCTAGTCTAAATCTACCCTCTTTTAGTTTAAAACCATTACCCCTTGTCCTATTGCTACAGGCCCTGCTAAAAAGTCTGTCCCCAAAGAATGGCTCTGTCTATATACTACTGAGAAGTATATTGATTTTGGGTGAACTACAAGTATGAGCAGTAACAGCAATCAAAAACATGACATGTTAGATTAAGACCAATTGTTAGAATTCCAGAGGTCTGATTCCTCACTCAGTGTACTGATAAAAGCAGAACTTTTTTCCATGGAAGGAACAATAAAATGCAGGTTTGTCCAGTATTTTCAAATGCTTATTCTATTTATAACTGTGTGGCAATCTAAACTTAGGCAAATTAGATGAAAACCAACTAGTTAAATAAGCAAATTATCAGCACATTTTGATGACAAAATGTTTCTCAGGACAGTAAGAAGCAAACATAGACCAAGATTTTAGAAAATACCTTATAATTTTAGAGGTTTAAATTAAGGCACTTTAAAAACTTCTAATTTGAGGAACAGAGCGCATCTTCAGTAGGATCCTTTGGAAGGTCTTAGATAAAGCCCTCAGTAAAATGGCATTTAAAAAATACCACTGAGAGTTGGTTTAGAAGAAAAGTAAGGGGGTTTGTTCATGGTAGGACATTTACTGGTAGAAAAGGAAATGCCAAAAACCAGCTATCATCACACAACCTCTCCAACAACAACAAAAATCCTTCAACATAAATTTAGCATGGATCTGAACAAACCTGACACTGTAAAAGATGGAGAGGACATGTAAACGCTACAGCAAGGTGTGTTACAGAGCCCCCTGAAGGACTGCTTCCTGCTTCAGAAACCCCACATGCTGCCATCGGACAGTGCCGCGTGAAGATGCTCATTTTCATCCAAGACAGCTGCAAAACCCTATTAAACAGCTTGACAGACTAAATAACTGGAGTACAATGCTGAAGAACGATATTGCTCTGGTATTAGTCCATGAGCTCACTTGAAGGTCTCTCCACTGCACACTATAGACATGCCCCTCATAGGAAAAACTTCGCTCCATTTATTAAGTGACAACCCCCTTCTGACTCAGTTTGATCCTCAACCTTTATATAAAATGCCTATCTTCAACTTTTTGGAGCTAAATATACTGCTGTATGTTGAATGCCATAAACAGCAGCTGAATCTAATGAGGCCTGTACCCAAAATCATAAAAGAGCTCAGCTAAAATGTCACATCCATATTTATTTGAAATATTAAAAACTTTCAGTCCTCTCAGGCATAATTAAAATTTGTGTTCTGTATATGCTTTTCCCCTCTGGAAAAGTAATGGTCTATCATTTTAAAGGCATCAAAGCATGTTTCTATGATTGTCATCTGACAGATTTCATTAAAGTTGTGTTTCTTTGGAAAGTGAGATCTATAATTCTGTCTAATGTAGTACTCCCTCTGTGCATTTTATATGTGTAGATAGTGAGCATGTCTATATTTTCGCTCTTTTCTGACAGTAAATCTGTTTCTGGTATTAAAGAGCAATACACTGAAGCAAGTAGAAATGACACTAATTTTGTATGTAAATTTAATGTATGCAATACATATTATATAATATGTGTGTGTGTGTATTATATGGGGTTTGTATTTAATGGCGTTAATTAGTGTCTATCTTACTGCTGGTTTCACAGAGCTGGCTTAATACCTGACAGGGTACTTTGCTGTTCAGAACCTGCCCCCTGCCCCGATCTATACCTTCAAGACTCTTCAGCTTTCTGTCCTAAAGTGCAGCCATGGCAGCCCGCCCCCACACACCGCTGGACCAGAACACCAGCCTACCAATGGCCTGCATTTCTGTGCGTACTCATCAGCAGGCTCAGTACCAAAGTAAGAATGACAAATTGAGGTTTTTACCCACTACTGCGGGAGATTCAAGATGTTGCCCCATTCAAATTTGCATGTCTTGCTTACCAAGTGTATTGCAGTCATTAGCTAACCACAGTTCTACTAATTCCCTATTTGAATGCTCTTTCATGTAGTACTTCCTGCGGTGACTGTTAACTACATTTCAGGGCTCATCGCCTGGTAAAGTCAAATGACATGATATGAAAAGAATAAGATTAAAGCAAGTTTTCAACTCTAAATGTCAAATACACAAGAATGTACTGTGAATTTGCACCAAATGAAACTGTCATTCTTTATCCTATAGTTAGCTACATATAGAAATTGTCCTTTCTATTCTTTTCCTTATAGCTATTGGTTAAATTATTATGCTCTGGTCACTTACTACACTGAAGAGTAGGAAAAGGGCATATCAAGATAAAGCATGCCAGAACCTGAAGTAACTTCTACAGACATAAACCCAGATTCTCAAAACAGCTTTCTTCCAATGGCCCTGAGGCAAACCTTGCTCACAATCTGGAATCTTTTATTTGTATTTTATTAGTATTATTCAGAACTATTACTAGTCACAATATCTATTAATAATTATTAATAATCACTATTATTATTTTGATCACAGGAAGTACAGCTATGATCAAAAATACACTTGCATCCTTCGGAGGGTTTTCAAGGTTTTGCCTGCGGATGACACTACTTCAATCACAGGATAGCCACATAAATAAATATAAATAAAAAATATTTATATCTCATATAAATATAATGCAATATGGAAACTAATGTTTTTTCCTGACAGTAGCTGGTTCTGTTTTTCCCACCAAGAGAGGAGGTAGAGTTATGGTTTAGTCCATACAGGGTTAAGAGAGAAGAATTTGTCTTGGATCAGGGGGAAATAAAAGATGAAGGAATCTAGAAGTGTCATTATATTAATACACACCTTTGAGTACCTGTGGGGAAGGCACAGGCAGAAGATGCACTCAGTGTCTCCCCTTCTCCCAGCGCCAAGTATAATTATAGACAGCAGCAACAGATGTTGCCAGTAAGCTTAAAAGGAGGAAGGGAAGTGGTGGGAATAGAAATGCAGTGTCGTATAGAAAAAAACAAGAGGAGGAACACCTGAAAACACAGTGGCTTTCTCTCCCCCAAAGACAGACCCATGGCAGCAGTGCGTATCTCCCACTGCAGTTAAACAGATGGTTGCAAAGATTGTAACGGTACAAAGATCACAAAATATCCCACAAAGCCATAGAAGGAAGGAAACCAGTAGCATTGCTTAATAGTCTGCTTATTTTACAGTCAAGTGGATTGCCAAGCAACTAAGCTATAACAAGTCCCATATTTAGGGGAAGAAATGTTTGTCTTCTGTCTGTCCCTGCTTGCAAATGGCAAGTGGAGGGCATTTCTAAGCCAGATAATTCGAGTACAGCATGTTCCCCGAACCCTGAGCCCATGCTGCTGAGCAGCCGGTGTTAATCACGGCAACAGTTGACACATGTGCCTTGCCAGAGTCCAAGTTTATCATCATCATTGTGACTTTTACTCTCTACTGCTCAAAGCAAAACAAAACCAAACCCTGAAAATCCCCGCAGTTAGTCAGGAATCTGAAACTCCCACATTACTTGACATGACCAGCTCTCTTTAGGATTACATAAACGATGACAAAAAGAGTTTGATTTGGTTGTCTAAGCACGTGCATCCAAAGCTGTTTGAGTTGCACAGGGTAGCTGATACACTGGCACAAGGCACACGCAGCATACCCCCAGGACCAACAGCTGGAGGCCAGGCGAAATATGTCCCAGGGCATCTGAAATGGCTCTAGATGCCTCATTTAGACAACTGATCTGAGCCCCAAATGACCCCTTCATGTCTTGGATTCTTCAGCTGCATCACCCACCAATGAAAATGGGTTAGTATTCCTATTAAAAAGCACCTATATAAAAGTACAAATATATACTGTGTGTACATTTGGGAGCACATCTTAAATCACTCACAAAGACTAAAAATGTAGTATTTTTTCTGAATACAAGCAGATACTGAAGACTCTGGCCCAAGAGAATCATCTTGTAAACACAATGCTCAAGCCTGAAGAAAGATGTGGTTAGGGCAAATGACAGAAGATGCTAAAGGATTACACTTCAAGACTCCATGTAGTCAGGTCCTACCCCAGAGCATCCTGCTGCTGGAGAATGACTGCAGCAACAAATCAAGCCTATAGGTCATATAGGTAAGCGGGACAAAATGACCCCAGCCTGGGCCATCAACACCCACAACATTATTTCAAGGGTCAGTCTAGTTAGTCAACCCCAGTGCTACTGGCCCACAGGAGAAGATGTAATTATCTGAATGCTTTGACAGACGTTTCCTATCTCATTCATGGCTTTTCAGGAAGCACCGAACTACCTTTATTCAGAAGATATGTCTTTTTTCCCTGGCTCAGCTCTCTGACATCAATGTTTTCCAGGATTCTGCCTAATGGTAATAGAATAAAACTTAAGGTGTGATGAAAAACTATAATCTAAGTGTACAAGTAGTAGCTCAACCTAGACTGATATCACATTAATGCCCAGCTGAAGTATTAAGGAATGAAAAAGAATTGTTAAAAAGTAATGATTTAAAACAATCAGCCAATTTTGAAATGCATTCTTTTTGTAATTAGTTGTTTTACTTCAAATACTAGGATCAAATCTATGACAAAACCACTGTTTTCCTTCAATCTGAAATGATACCAAGAACCAAAGTAGAATTCAGCAATGGAAACATCCACTGGCTAATCAGCGCTAAAATTTGATTGGACTATGACTAAAATGTCTTTGCTTGGGAAATGACTGCATTTAAAGTCTCTGTTTTCAGTTCCAAATTTACTACATTTCATAGCCTTGACTCAGTTCCTCTTTATATCCCAACACTAAAGTTGACAACAGAAACCCCCAAACCCACAACTTGCAGCTAGCCTTCTCCCTGAAGGAGGATGTGAAGTAAAAAGGTAACACACAGTTTCTTTCTTACATACAAGCTATATGTAATAATACTGTATGCATATGTAAAATGTTTATTACATACAATAAGAGCACCTACATGTGCTCTTACTCTTTTACCCAGCAACTGCCACAAACACAACTAGAGAACATAAAAATAGGGGTATAAATAACTACAACACAAAATTCTGCCATTGCTTCAAGCAAGCACTGCTCTGCAAGCACGGCAGCTACCTCCTGTTCATCACAGGCACTTGCTGCTAAAGAACTCTTAAATCTTGCCCAAGGCAGGTGGAATTAGTGACTGGAACTGGAAGAAGCATTGCGTTGTACAGAGATGTATTGGGGTGAAAGTGCTTCAGCTGTGAAGCTGTAGCTGAAGAGTCAAATTCTCTTCCTTACCTGTTAAAGATGACCCTTATCAGTCCACTCAGACACCAGAAAGTCCCACTGAGCAGAAAACCTAACTACCCAACAGGACTTGATGAAAAGTCTCTTCTCAAAATTAGGTGCTTAACGAAATAAACCACCAAGCAATTTCTGAGAAAATGTCATGAACTATAACTACACAAACCAGAGTGGCCACAGCAAGGGCTAGAGCCTGAAGACCAGCCAGCTGTGTTTGCAGCGGTCAAAATGACTAAGTCTGGTGTCTGAGATGCACTGTGCATCTATCTCACTGAGCCCAACCAGCTAAACCACATGCAGTACTGGGAGTCAGTCACTAGCAACAAATAAAGAAGCGACAGGTTCAAGATAAAAATATGATAGACTGTTCCAAGCCAAATAACTGAAGGCCATGTCACAGATAACAATAACTGTTTTCTCCAGATGTCTGCTTCCCTTCTCCAGAAGGACAGGCTTGTTTTCATCTTACTTCTCTTTCTTACTGTTTCAGGGATTCTGTCAAAAAGGAGTAAGTCTTTTAGCTTTAGAACAGATTTACATCCACTTTCAAAATACTCAATGCCTATATGTAAATTGCAAATACATATGTATCTTTTGGCTACCTACACTTTGGACACTTTGACTTGTTCATGCCACAGACCTAGCTAAGCCCTCTCTGTAGCACACCAAGCTCTCTAAACCTGGTCTGTTCACCACAGACTGAGAAATGGCCTTTTTTAGATTTACTGAATTAATTCAGTGCACCTTTTTATGCTCAGGCAACCTATCCGGCATGCTGTACAGGCTGTAACAGAAAGGAGAGGCATTGTGCTTTTTACAGCTGAAGACTGTAAAGACTAAGCTTCCAAGGAGAACCTGAAACACTGACTGTTGGAAGTGATCATACAGCACATGAAACAGTGGCATGTTCAGCGATTTTCTCCACTGTCATCTTTACAGTTCTGAAAAATAGGGAGGAAAACTGAGGTAGCTCTTCCACTAAGTTCCCAATCAACATTCTGAAAATATGAGATTTTTCAGAGTAAAGGGAAAACTATCCAGCAGGAAAATCTCTGCGGGGCCATACTGGTGATGCTGAATGTGTGAATAGGCCTATGCTCAGAAATCCAAGTTCTGAACAAAAGTGCCTGCAGAGCAGCTGGAAGCTGCAGGAGATCTCATCAATAAGCCGAGACTTTCAGTTATTTTCACTGAACTACAAGATGCTAGATCTAAAGCAAGCAATGGATTGAAAGGGATCTTACAGTAGATGCAGCTGAAAGGAGGGGAGGCATCACTAAGGAGGGCATAAATGCATGTGCTGTACTCACTTGTTCATTAGAGAAAGAGAAGGGGAAAAAAGATGCAAATTAAATGGAAATGCCTCATTTTCACAGGAGCCGAAAATAACACGGCAGCCCATGGGAAGGCACAGCTGGTACTCAGGCTTATTGCTACCATCAAGGCTGAATGGCTAGCAGGATTAGGAGCAAGCCAGGCTCAAACAAAACAGCATCAGGCGGTTTCTCCTCTCCCCCGCTCCCACCCCAGCCCGCTTCTGCTCTTTCCTGCGAACTACACCGTTAACTCACATCCCACTATTAATTCAGCTTCAAACGGCAGGCTGCACTGATCTGTGCACAAGATTACAGCTTGGGCTCCTGCCCGTTTTGTTACAGCACAGATTGCTTCCCGTATTGAAGAGGGAACCATCTGGGAGGAAGAGCAAATGCTCGGCTACTTAATTGGTGCTTTCAGTAAAACAGACTACAGTCAGGATTGACAGACCTAGAGAAAAATCACAAAAGCAGCCATCGGAAAGTGAGGGAAGGAAAAAGGGCCCTGCCTCCACTCCAAACTCTGAAAAGATTTGGAAATAAATTAGGATTTGTGTCAACCCCCTCAACCCTGTATCACCTTGGTTGTTGCAGTTTAGCCGCCCCAGCCCTAGAGACCTGCCCTATTTTCCTACCCCAAGCAGCAGTGGGGGGACTGGCTCCATGGACATGATAAACTCTCATTCACACAGCAGTCAAGGACTGCATGGCATTTAGATGGCAAATTATCTACCATCCACCTTCTCATCTAGAATCACTTCAACAGCATTTTCAGCGTCTTCCACCATTTCCAGTTTACATCTTAAGCATATCTTTTGATTTCTTCATAGGAATGGTGGCAGGTCTTCCTTAAGGAAGAAGGGTGGGCAGGATTGAGCATTCCATCAAACCTGTTCACATCTGCCCCTCCTACTGCTTCTTTCATCCCCCCCACTCTCTTACACATATATAGTCTGGGTGCCTATTTGGCATATGAGATTTTAGCTCTCGCACTTTCCAAATCCCCCACAATTCGAGAATTTACTATTCCAGTACCTTCCATGTTGCAGACTTCCTTCTCTCTTCTAGCTCATCACACCTCCTCAATTTTCTTGTTGGTCAAGAATGAAGATGATCTGACCTTCTCCTTCTGGTTTCCAACTGTTCTTCTCCTCGAGTTTATTTCAGTCTCCACAGATCAGCCATCTAGCCCATACTTGATTTTGCAACAGCTTGCAAAATGTATTTTTTGCTCGATACGTGTTTTTGTCTGAATCTCATAAGTTTTAAAACCAGCTCAAGTTTAGTATTTAGATCCAGAACAGAACATAAACAGTAGGCTGTCTGGTGTAAAGACTAACTTTTATACCACCTTGAACAATGGCTTAAATGCTGAACTATTACAGATAACACCCTCATAAATTCAAGAAGGCCCTTCTCCCCTTGTGCTCTCAGAATTCTTCACGCTCTGCTACGACAGATCAATAGACATATCTCTAGGTCTTCCCACAAGCAAGCATCTCAGGGAAGCACGGCCATATCTACAGGTCAGGCAATTAACACTACCTAGTATCCATTTTCTTGGCATCCTCCAAATATATATCATTAGCTTTGCAGAAACATCACCAAAGGCCCGCCTGCACGGCAACAAGATCAAAGAAAACAAAGTTATTCATTTGTTATGCTTAGAAACTGTAGTTCATCTTTGGCAGATGTGAACTTCAAACCCTTTATCAAAGGTCATTCATGCTTGTTAAGAAACCTGAGAGCACAGCAAACAAGGTGATATTTCATTCTGAGTTTCTGAAAACTACAAGAAACATTATGAAAGACATCTAAAACAAAAACAATAAACCATGTTGACATTTTTACATAAGTATTACTTTAAAGTACTTTGACCTTCCTGCACCCACATTTTGACGCAGTATAGTTCACGGACATTCTTATTTCAGCTAAGAAAGTTTATTTCAATTGACCTTAAACCTGCACCTTGTTAACTCAATCCAGTCCTAATTGAGAATCTCTGCAGAGTTTTTCTATACCATCTTAATTAACCTTGTTAAAAAAAAATCACATTTTTATTTAAACCTAAGTAAGGACACATACAGACAAACCTTGTAAGAGACAATGTACTATTTCTGAGAAGAGTAATCACAGAAAAGACTGATCTCATCAGTCAGCCTAAACTCTTAAGAACACAGAACAAAGGTTTTCAACACCTATTTAGGACAAGTCTCTCATTGCTCAAAACCACCTTGACATTCTGTTCCCTAAGAAAATGTGACCAGCTGCAAATGGCCAATACACAAACTTGATTGCAGTGACTTGTACCATAAGACAACTGCTGTTGTTGACTTATTTTCGGACATTAGCATCCTGCTGTAGCTGGTGTGAAATCACTTGCACAGAAGCAATCAGAAAAAACTTGAGACCATGAAGGCCATATTTTGCCTTGGGCTTATGTACAAGGCCCTGGAAAAAGCAACTTTATAAAGAAAAAAGGAAGTTACCTCCACTTTTCCTCATAGCTAGTGCTCCATTCTTCTTGCAAAGAATGAAAGAAAATGAAATGTTGGAAAACAGGATGATTTTTTTAGATGTTCTATTTTTTGTCCTATCATGATTATCTCATTCACTGATTATTTTATAATTTCATGTCTCAGATTGCTCTTCACAAATTGATTTTGCTTAAATTTCATTCTGACTATATCCACTGATAACTTCTGCTATTATATGACTGGCCATCCTCATTTTCTTCTTCAAAATTATTTAATCAGACCAGTTCTGTGAGTTTGGATGCTGGAAAGCAGAAGCACAGCCCAACAACTATGAGTAGTTCAGGATTTAATAGATGTGCATCTTTCCCTTTGAAAGGTATTGCTAGACTGAGCTTCTGAAATAAAGACAGGACTAGCAGCCAGATTTTAGCCAACTAAAAAAAAAATCAACAACAAAGCAATTGGTAACCTCCAGCAGCTGATTTTCAGAGATGAAATTCCAGTTTCTGAAAGCCAGCTTGGCAGCATAATACTCCCTCACCTGTACATAAGGCAGCACATGAGTCAGCGGCAATGCAGGCTCACCCATGCTGCCCACGATAGACCTCCGTCCCTCTTCTGTCAGTATGTCTGCAACGCTTCTGGAGATGAGAGGGTAGTCCAATCTCCAGATATATGTAAATTTTTGGGCTCCCCACACACAGGAACAACAAGAGTTACTACCTACCATGGTGCTGAACTCCCTGGAGCGCAGCAGTAAGACCACGGCTTCACATCAGCAGTGATACGCTATACAGGGAGACAGCTTCAGGCTCTTCCTTCACTAGGAGACAACTGCTTTAACTTTGGTCAACTGGTCTGTTTTACAATTCTAGCAAAACCAAGGCAGTTACAGTTTTTACTCACAACAGCTGTCAAAGTAAAAAAAAAAACCCAAACAAAAAAAAACCACCACATACACACATACTACATATATATATAAACAAAAACTGGGAGGTTTTTTTAACTCCTTCGTCCATAGTTAGATGGTTCAACGACAAAAAGACACCTCCTTCTTCCTAGTGTAAACCAAAACTGATTTGGAGTACATACAGATCAGTGAACTAAGGGAGAATAACTGAAAATGCAGACGCCGTGTATTTACTGCCAGACTGCAGGCAGCAGCTGCTGCCCGCAGTGCCTCGCTCTACAGTGACGGTGGCTGCGCTGGCATTCCAGATTAGAGAGACACATCACTTTGTTCCCTCAGGGAAGCCTCTGCTTTTAAGGGGATACTCTTAAGGATGGCAAGTCCAAACACGAGCCTTCTTGTCTTTTTGCGTAATTCTGTGTGAGTATTTATCTATACCTTATTTTACGGAAGAATTAATTGAATGTTACTGCAGACGCACAAACACGATATAAACTAACTGAATGCCAGGCACGTAGTTCACTGAACTCCTGCAGCACTGGTTTTCAATCTACAGCTTCATTCCTCTCTGACACGCAGCCAAGACCCGCAGAGACTCCCAGCCATTAGCATGCATGCAATGCCCCAGAGCGACCAAGCTCATGTCTATCCCCATCCAGACGGTCACTGCAGGCTGCGATGTGGAGTGCCCACAGCAATGCCACCTGCTGTGGCCTGGAGGGGTATTCTAGCGCAGCGAGAACCCCAGTCATTACAATATTTATACCTATGAATGTAACTCTAGAAAAGGTCCCGTGCAAAGGTCTTTGAATGCCCATTCCACGCGGGACCCCTCTCTGCTGTGACAGACCACCAGCCCTTTATCCCAGGTAGGCGACTTAAATCTCTTGGTCATCGTAGCTGTTGTATCCCTACAGGCTGGGGCAACACCCAGTAGTCCCACTATAGCATGACAACTGTAAATGATACTAAAGATGATGTAGTATGCCTTATTTAACACACTTGAGAAGTCCTTCATCTGGCTGCCCTCTCCTTGTGCTATCACAGCACTCCAGCTGAAGCCTCAGAAAGACATCACCAGCTGGTCAGCAGTCACAGAGGAATCTGCCACAGAGCTGCTCTTCTGTCCTGTGACAGAGGACACTGTGTCCTCCCATTCAATGGCCATGTGCTAGGCCTCTCACACTTGGGTGGTTTCTTGGAGGAACGTCCACTCTTGAGCCTACAGCTCAGATCTTGCTGCTTTTTATCTGGCTGCTCATTTCCACCATTCAGAGCTTTTCTCCATCCATTTGCACAGGCAGCCTGGTTATCACCCTCTTCGCTCTGTACACAATAATAACAGCTTATCTGGAGTTATCACCATGAACCACGCATGCAGCAGAGGACACAGAGAATAGCCAGGCTGATACACGTTGCTGAGTTACAGAACACTTTCCCCAGCTTACTTAACCCTCTAGCAGACCTTTGCCTGCATTCACTGGCTATGAAATTTCCTGGGCTTTTTAGTTGGGACTGTTTGGGCTCATGTCCTTGTGGATGACCAAGCACAGCATGGGATCTTCACATACAACTTGATGTGTTTCTTTACCAGCTAATTCAACATTTCTGATGTACTGTATTGTCTTTGATAATTTAAATCAAAGCTTGATAGTGTTTATCAGCAGATGGATGGTTTGAGTGACTGGTTATCACCCCTATGCAAATACAGTGGCAGAATTTACTGCCACTGAGACAGTCCTAGATACCTTACTAATGGCGGTAATGAATGCAGCTGACAGGAAAAAAGGTTAGTGGTGCTAATAGTTTCCACATTCAGCTTTTTTCCTGAATGTTAAATATACCTTTTTAGCATCTTTCAGTATTGCCAATTGTGATGCTTTTCTTTTCTTTTCTTTTTTTTTTTTAAATTTATGACCAGCGGCATTTTCTTTGTGCTAAGTCAGTTCAGAGTCAGTGTGATTCATGTTAAGTATCAATAAGCCAGATATTTGTGCAGTTGAGGTTGTGCTTGAGATGCTATCTTCTTACAGTAGTTTCTCCTTTTCTTGTAGCAGAGATCTTACAAGTGGAGTCGGTTGCCATTTTCCGAGCTCCATGGAGCTGTAATATATGCCCTTCCCCTCAGCATTTCTTTTCTAGTGGTGTCCTCATCATACAATCCCTTACTACTTTAAAAAAAATGCAGCAAACACATGAAGTGAAAAGAATCTTATCTCCTTTTTCTACTCCCATCCAAGAACTTTTAAAATATGTAACTGAGTACACTTTCCTTTTGCTGCACTTGCACAATCACAACTCATCAACAGCAAGATAATATCCTCCTAAAACTCCTTGATGCACCATAAGACCAGTACTTCCACACTCAGGCAAGTACAGCAGGAAATCCAAATACACAACAGCTTTCCAAGACTCATTCCTAGTGGTAAAATGTAAGTCGGCATTTGCTGGAGTGATGACATCCATGAAATTGTATCATCACTGTAGATTGCAAAATCACTGGGCTAATGAGCAGCACGTTAAACATGAGAGGCCAAGGGAGATGACTAATCTTTCCACTGGCATCTTCAAAATCTCCTCATGGCTTCTTAGGTTACAGACCTTTAGAGCACAAGGCACGTTCTCCCAGAGCTCATTCCCACCACTCTCTCATCCTTCTTCCCTGTTCAGTCAAACCTTTACAATTGCTATGTAAGGGCTACACAAATGTGGAAAGTCCCCACTAGGGCTGTATATTTTCTCTGAAAAGCTCACCAACTTTGTACCATTTTCACCTGAGGCTCCTGCTTTGGGCTGAAAAACTACCTAGTGCGCTTTGAGGGTCACCTCAGCATCCTTTGTTTCACTGCACCGAGGAAAGATCTTCCCAGCCACTGGATTTCTCAAAAGAGGTCAAACATATCAGACCTCAGTTTCGTATAGCTGCCTTGTAGTTTCACAAGAATTTCCCTTCTACTTCCCATGTAATGATCAAAACACTTGATAAACCTCAAGATGCCATTTCCAAATGAATTCCATAGAGAGCTCTAGGAACTACTAAAATACTTTCCATCTAATGCTGGGAAGCAACGGCATAATGCTTGGTCTATGTAGAATATGGGTTCACTTGCACTCCCGTTTTTTGAGCATCTGAAGTTGATCTCCCAGCATAAGCTTCACCTTGATCAAACACAGCAAAGCCAGCCAATTTTCCACGGAGCTACACCAGATTCTGGGTAGCAAGGGTTTTGCTCTGCAGTTGTGCAGCTTATTTCCCTAACATAGGGCTTCAGCATACATTACAATAGGGAACATAATGGCATTTCTAAGATTCTGTAATCTCTCATTATAGATAGTGACCTTCACGTGAAAGGGTCTAACCAGTGATATTACGTCAGTATTTTCACCAAACAGGAAAGATACCCATTAATCTTGAAACCCGGAATACTCTGTCTCCCTGAATCCCACATGGTCTTTTATAGCACTTTATAGATCTTTTCCTGGTGCTTCAGGGATCAAGCAGGGTATTCTAGCCAAGATGAAAAGAGATGACTTTGTTCTGTGAATAAGATTTTTTTGCTGGGCATACCCATTAATTAACCCCAAATTACATGAAACTCTACTGCTTCTACCCCAGCTCAAACAGTATGACACAGTCCTCACTGCATGTACTGCACTTCCTATCTGGGTCACACGGCCCAAAGGGACTCTAATAATCTTTCAGTTGTCCTTGGCCATAAAAAATTATCCCTATTTCTGGTCCTGTAAATTAAACTTGTCAAAGTTGAAGCTTGTTTTGATCTCATACCGTTTTACAAACATGCAGATGGATTGAGATGGTACCTTTTACTGGCTCTAACTTGGAGATTAGTCCTGCTTTGAGGGAGGGTCTGGTCCGTTCAGTCTACATTATTCTATGATTTTTTTGTCTTAAATCTGAAAATTCTTCTGTCACCTTTGACCAATCACAGACCCCTCCACTAATTATAGTTTATGCTTTTAGCTATGGCAAGGACCAACCAATTCAACAATCTGAAAAACAAAAAAGTTACCCTATTCACTGCATGCACCTTAAGATTTCTCCCTCATTCAGAAGCTCCCCTGTGGACACATCTACACCAGAGACTAGCACTGATCCAGTAACTTTATATCAGGTTCTTGCGACCACTAAACCAATGAGATAGGAAAGGTGATCCAGGGCTGCCAGAGCCAGATCATCTAAGACTGTCAAATGAGTAAGTCAAATCTAGCCTGTGAGATGTCTCCATTCACTTTTTCT
Source organism: Elanus axillaris (assembly GCA_026212715.1). Classification (NCBI taxonomy): domain Eukaryota; kingdom Metazoa; phylum Chordata; class Aves; order Accipitriformes; family Accipitridae; genus Elanus; species Elanus axillaris. Next base: position 27,330,804 of record JANZLQ010000005.1, read on the forward strand.
TTGTGGAGGAAGAAAGGGCAAGGTGCACTTAAACATTTCCAATGGCTGCCTGCTTGTAAACAGCTCAACACAGTGAATTCAAGCTGCCGTTGGTGCTGTCTGGGAAGGAGGGCTGAGCTTCAAGCCCCTGTCCTCCTGAGCACACATACAGTCAAGCCCTTGGAGACACCACCTCAGGCATCTAACAAAGTAATACAACCAAAGGAGTTTACCGAACCTGCAGAACCTTCTCGTATCTCATGTTTGTATTTTTAAAAAATACATTTATTTAAAAAATAACAATAATAGCACTCAGTAAATCCTAAAAATCTACTGTAAAGTAGGAGGCGAGACTACATTTTCCCTCCAAGTATCTTGGAAGTTTCACTGCTGAATTTGTCAAGGTTATTACAGCTCCTGCAATCTCAATCCCTTTCATAATCCAGGTTTACTCTGGCATTTGACGCTGGTGTAGCCAAGCCTCTCTTTGACCTGGTTCCGCAATTTGTTCAACAATCCTGACTCTATGGGGAACTGCGGGAACCTCAGCAGCCAGATATATTGGTTTAAAGTTACAGCTTCTGGTACGTTCCTGTAACCTCTCTTTGACGTACAGTTGCCTGAGAAACCTGTGTAACGTCATTGTGAAATTGTGGCTGTCATCTGATGCCAGGTACCTGTACTTACTGTTATTACTGGTCTTGGCAGCTCAGGACGGCAGTGGGCTATTTATGCTCACAAAAGGAGCATTTTGGTCATCTGCTGGTTCAGTGGAGCCCACTCTTGCCAAGGCTGCCATCCCACCAGAGTTTAAACAGCAGTGTCCCATCCTCCCTTGTGCCTCTGCTCATTTCATCACCCCATGAACAGCCTGGGGAGCTGACAAGCTCAACACCGCCTGCCTGCAGACGTGGTCAGGTCTTGGCTGGCTCTCCCATGGGTGGGGGTGAGTACCGGTGCTGGGGAAAGGAGGGGGCAGGCACACCGGCCCAGGACAGCAGCGCCCATGCCAATTGGATTGTCCTTGCTCTTAATACCTGATGCTAAGATCTCTCATTTCTCCACTGCTGGCTGCTGCTGTTTTGCAGGGCTTTATGAGACTACTTTTCTGATGGCATAAAATCAGTTATCTTGGCGCAACCTTTCCCGTTTATCGCATTCTGGCTGCAAGACTGTTTGACAAAAAAAATGCCCAGGAACAAAAGCACTTTCTGAACAGACAGAGCAGAAGACAGTACAGTGAGCCTGGGACAAGGACAGCAGCTTTCCCTGGCACATGTAAGTGGGCAAGCTCTCCCCCTCTTTCTCCACAGCATTGCCCAGCCTCCCGGCGGAGAGCAGCCTTCCAGCATTAGCCTCGTGACGGAGGAAACCTCCACTTGCCCTTTGGTTTTGCATTTCTCCTGCCCTTTGGTCAGCTCTCCTTTGGTCCAGAGTCTTCCCAGCTTTGCAGAGGGCAGCTGCTGATCTACCAGACAGGGACCACCACGAGCATCTCCCTGAGCGGCCTGGGCTGGAAGAGCACCTCCCACAATCTCCCATATAACCTTCACAGTTTAGTGTTGCTGCTAGGTTAAAATACCCTGGCATGAACAAACGCAGCAGTACTGAGAACATCCCCTCAGACTCTCACAGCACGCATCTACGTCCTTTCAATAGCATTGGGGTGAGTGGCATACGCGTGTGTGTGCGATTCCTTCCTCGCAGCTTCCTATTGAGTTACTCTGTCTGGGGCATCTGAAGCACACGTGGTGCACATTCTCAGACACACATGAAATGGCCCTCCGAGTGCCACTTTTCTTGTTTTACAGGCTCTGAATCGCACCCTGCCCCATTGCTTCCCATTACACAGACAGACTTGGTGGAGTCCCATTGCCCTGACCTCCCCCAATGCTTTATCAAACCAAGTTTTGTTTAGCCCCTACAGAACATGAAACAATTACAGTGAGCAGATATATCTGTCAGGTCAGCCAGGGAGGTGGCGTGGGACGGAGAGCTGCCCCCCCCCCCCATGCATAGAGCCCCACGACAGCCCCCCGGCGGCGCAGCTGCAAGTGGATCAGCACAAAAAGCACTGGAGATGAAGGGTCTCCGGCGCAGACGTTTCCCGTGGGGATTATAAAGAGGACACATGACCGATAGAAAATACTGAGCATGACCGTACGGCAACTACCCTGCCACCACGCAACCCTTCCCACGGACACTTCGTGGGGTTTTTGCTTTGCATACTCTTTCCGCACTCATCATGCACCGGAGCGTTAGCAGCTGTTTGTGCATCGCCTGCTGCCTTATCCCCCTTCACAGGCCGGCATCGCCTGCTGTTTGTCTTTCCCTGCATCCAGGAGGCAATAAGCAGATGCCTGTGTTTCTACAATGGCTCTCGGACTAGCTTTTATTGACCTTCTGACTGCTGTTAAAAGCAAAATGAAAAACAAAGATTGCTGAATGACAGTTGATTTGACGTTTAAAATATTTTGATATCGAGTGACAGAATAAAGGTTCTAAACCAGGATTTGCTTCTGACCATTTTTCTTGGGTTTTTAATCAGAGAAAAGAGAAATGCAAGCCTAAATACTAAGTGTAAACAGCAGGATTAAAAAAAAACATGATCTGCTCATTTCATGCTTTTTGGACAGCAGCAGAAATGGCTCCTGTCATGTTTTCAAGGACTAGATGATGCTGAATCTTATTAATTTATTTTACGTTACTTATTTTACGTTTTAGCCAGACAGAAATATTAACAATTAGTCGCACTGTTGGCATTTGACAGCTTGGAAATAGGAAGAAGACAGGAGGAGAGGAAAGACCCAAAACCCCTATTTGTGGCTGCATTTTGATTAAATTAATTTCGATCCAATTTTCTTTCTTTGAAAGCAAATCCGTCATTCCTCCAGCAGCAGTGCGGGCAGGGCTGGTTCCGCAAGGGCTGCCCTGCGCAGAGAGGCATGTGGGGGGCATCACCGGTAACCCCGCTCTCCTTCCGTGGGCCAGTCCAGCCTGGGGAGGAATTCCAGTGTCCCAACCAGCCTCTTGGGTACAAGGTCCAGGCCTGAGCAGAGGCTCAGGGGAGGGAATCTGAACAAAGGCGAGGCCATCACGCTGCCCTCATCTTCGCCTGGCTGGGGACTGCAGGAAGGGACTGGCCACAGTCTCTGCTTGGATGGATGGATGGCAACCAGCCATGTTGCGTTTAACCCCCTTTTTAAAGGCAAATAATGCCGCTAGACCCTGCTGGGAAACAGGTAGTGGCTGTTGGGGAAGCTCCCACTGCCCTTTTCTAAATTGCAGGGACCATGGAAACAAAAGCAGCCACAGCTGCTGGTGGTATGACCCAGTGACTTTAGCCAAAAAGCCCCATGTGACAAGCAAGCCATTTATTACTGCACCTCACAAAAAGAGAGAAGATCACGAAAATGAACAAGGCTGAATAATTTGACTTCCCGTGTATGCAGTACGCGCTTTCTGCAAGAGGGCAGGTACGCCACTGATTTTATCTGAAAGCGGGTTAATGTGTATTTTTGCAGAGACAGACCCCACAGACACAGGGGCTGGGGCTGACAGAGCTGGCAGGGTATAAACAGATGCAGCTACAACATTTGGCATCTCTGCTCACGCTCCGCTGACCCAGAGCTGCAAACATGTTTACAACCATGCATGAAAAATGGGTCCCCAAACAAAAGAAATCTAAAGGCAAATGTTGTTTTCATGCTGCCTGACCTTGACCAGGTGTTGTGGCAGAGGAGGGGGGGGGAAGCTGTCAGAGCCAGGCAACAGGACTCATTAACCCTTTGGGAGCATAAGGATTTGACAGCCAGGAGGATGTGATTAGGAGGTATCCCGATGCTCTTACCACTTCTCGGGAAGAGCCGAGCCGCAGAATGGGTCCCAGCCTGACAGCACAGAGACATTACACCATGTCGCACATTATAACGCTCTAAAAGAGCCACCGCTTCATATTCAAATGAGACACGTTTTCAACATGCAGCACTATTTGTGCACAAAATACAGCATAAACCGACTGTTTTCTATTTTTCAGTCACTCGATAATCACTGGATCAGACTGGCCTCCACACAGCCGCACTGTCACCGGCAACATTATTTATACATAAAGCCTCTGCCTTCCTCTGCGGCCAGATTTGCCAGGCAGGTAATTGTTGTCCCCGTTGAAGCAAAACTGGCTTGCTTTCAATGACATGCGTCTGCACTGCTATTATACAGCAGACTGCCTCAGTTAAGATTTTCCAGCACAAAGATCAGGAAGAAACAAATAAATGATCCTATTATTTTGCATTTTTCGCCTCATATTTAGAATTCCACCTAATTTAATTTTGGATTCTCCAGTTACAGGAGGGATCCCACGCAAGCCTCCTTTTTGCCAGGAACAGAAATGAAGCAAATGAGACAGACAGTCTTTTCCTGCTGATTAAATCACTCTCCCCCAGCTCTCGCCCCTCTAATGCTGCAGCATTCCCAGTCCCCAAACATATCATCCCAGTAGTGCATTCATTAGAGCGTTTGCAACCCCCGATCATTGACAGATGCGATCTTATCAATTAACACATTCGAAGAAAACTGCCTTTTTCTCCCCATCTTTCAGTGGCCCAAATTCAGCAGCGCTGACAGCCCTACGCTGCCTTGCTGCCCGCATCGAGGATGCACCCACAGTTAGGAGGTAGATGCTTCCCCTCCGGCATCTTTCATCCCTTCGTAAACAGGCAAGGACCGCAGCTTTTAGCCAACGACCTACCGCAAAGGGGATGCAAGTGCGGTGGGTACAGCGAGGCTAAAACAAGCCCTATCCTCAACAGAAAAAGGGTGGAAGTGGGATGCATTTACTTACATGAAGATTCAGTGCCAAACATGGCTGGCCCCAGATGCTGCTATTTTAAAAAGGAAAGAAGAAAAGAGTGGAAGGCAGAGGGAGTGTATGAGAGTAGGGATGAGACTGCTACGCAGCAGGGGTCATGAAGCCAGACAATGCAGTCCAGGCTATCCAAGCGGCCAGATTCTCCTCTCTCCTCCTCTCCGCGCCTTTGCTCCACACCGCAGACAGCTTTTCCTCCCAACCGCAGCAAAGGTCCTTCTTCAGGAAGCAAAAAGCAGGAGCGTCTGTCTTAAATCCAACAGATAAGGGCCAGCCAGCGTCCCTTCCGTGATACCGGCAGGCATAAATAGGTAGCAGCCACCAGATACTGCAATCCCCAGCCCCTGCTCTCTGTAAGACAATAGCAGAGCTTATGCATACACTGGATGACGTCAGGACACTGCAAAGACTGACTGCTGCTAACCCAGAGGCTCGGAGGGGGCTTGAACAGAGCAGAGCAATTCAAATGGGAATTCCTTTGTCACAAAAAGCAGGAGACAAAGAACCAGACGTAGATTTCCCTCCGTGATGCTAAAGCCCCCAGCCAGGGCTGTAACGCTAGCAGGAAAATATCTGCTTTGATTTCACGCTCCTTTTCTCAGCTGCACCAGATGCAAAGTGTTCCTGTGCAAACAGAATAAATTTCAATGATAAACGTCCTAGTAAATGCCACTTAGGGCATTTTCAATAAAGAATAACTATGAATTTCTATCTCTAACTCTCATCATTATCTTTCCTTTGAAGAAAAATTAAAATCCTGGGCCAATCTACACTTCAGACCTAATTTTCACATCAAAGTGCTAGTCAACTCCCTCATTTACTTAAACCTATTGTCAGAATACAGTGTAACAATGCTCTAACCATAATAAATAAGTCACACATCTAAATAGAAAGAAAAACCCCAAACCACACTGATCTCAGTGATAAAAAGGCATCCTAACAACCAAGGAAATATTTTCCTTATTTCTTTATTCTTCTAAACCATCTAGATCTACTGTTTCTTAGCCTCTGTAAGTGCATTTTTGAGTGCTTTGAGCTTATTTTTTTCTGATGCTGAGTAATTTAAAAATCTTCAAATGTAGAAACAAAGCCCTAAGTGGGCTCCTTCTGATCCTCCCACAGACAAAAGGAATTTGCCTGTCTTCTGCTGCCGTAAGAGCAGCCAAGCAGTAAGCCGATGGTCAGAACCTCCCAGAGATTTAGGGCCATCCATAGGAATGGCTGTCCAGAGGGGACAAAACCGAGAACATTTTTGACAAGTCTCACTGAACGAGTAGAGGCAGTTCCCAGGATGGCAAAGACTGAAAAGCACTGCTGGTGGATGAGGAGAAAGGAGACGGATGCAAACCCATTAAGCGAAGCACTTGAAGAACAACACCGACACTGACCCTCATTTCTGAGCTTTTGTGGGTTAAACGTTCCGAAACACTTCTCCGTGCTAAGGAGGTTTGTGCTGTTTGCAGAATACGCAATGCCACCATGAGCAGCAGGCTGGAAAAACAAGTAGCACTGGCTGGCAGGACCTGCCACCCGAGGACCTCAATGTGCTTAAATCATTAGGGAACTGAGCAGGTGTTGGCTGGGGCATCACTGCCCTAAGAGCAGGCTGGAAAGCAACATGTGGGTCAGAGCCACAGTGGTCCATTGCCACACCAACCCCTTTGCTCCTGGGGATAGGGAACATGGCCCCAAGCTCACACAATGCGCATGCCCACCAGCCTCCGTATGGACCTTCAACAACCCTGGCCGACCGGTGCCATGAGGAAGGAGAGGGATCAAGAGGCTGTAGAGAGCCTGATCTCCTTGTCCTTCCCGTCCTGGCAGGGGGCACCTGCGAGGCACACCGAGCTCCTCTCCTCTGCTGGAGCAAAACGCTCTTCAACTGCTTCCCTGCTTTCCACCCCACACGTTGAATGGTCTCTTTGTATTCTGCACACACCATGAGAATACTTAGGACCACCAGCCTTTTGGGAGCACTTATGTGTGTTTCATCTCTGGAACAAAGCCCCCGGAGAGGCCATACCCTGGGGTGAGACATCTCACAACACATTCTCCAACAGACAACTTTTATTCTCTCCATCAGTGGACAGGACAATGCTGCACAATGGCTCGAATCAACCCTTAGGCAATGACTAACCAGATGTCCTCAAATCTGTACTTGAGCACCTGAATTAATGCCCTGGCTGTTCAATCGTAATGAATATTTGCAGTGACGTGCATGGATTCTCAGCACCAGGAAGACATGTCCAAATCAGTTTTGACCATAATGCTATAATGACAGTGGCACAAATCATCTGACAAGGGCCGCAGTTTTGCTGGTCCCAGAACTGAACTAGTTGTTTTGACTATTTGGACCTGGTAACACCTCCTTCAGTCGGAACAGCTTGACAAGAAGCTGCAGTGCACAGAGCAAAGCAAATATTCTGGCTTGGATTTCCAGCAGCTGAGGCAAGTTCACAAAGGAAACTTCTATTATGTACCAGTAGGTCTCCCAGCATCTTTAAACACAAATCTCTCGAGCTAAAACCCTAGTGCACTTGTGCAATGGCTGAAGAGTAAGTTTTGCTCTGATGAGCAGATCTGAACCTCCCACAGCATTGTTTCAAAGGAAGATGCAAAACCTCAGGGCTTTCCAATGACATCCTTGAAGGTCTCATGGAGCTCAGGCCCTCTGCCAAGTTCTCACTACGCTGACGCACATAGGCAGTCGAAAAGCCTAAACAACCCATGCAGTATCTGTGGAAGGATTTCATAATAATCTATTTCGTTAGCGTTAGGCTTGCCAGGTCAGTGCTTTGCCTTGTGGGGAAGGTGACTCTTGACAGGCCATTGAAAGACTTTCTCTGAAATTCTTTCAAGTCTATCTAAAACACTTGGTAAAATGACACAGAGAAAGCATTAAAACCTGCTTCTGATCAACTGCTTTTGTAAGACCATAACCTTTTAGTTTGTTAGCTGGCTAGCAGAATTACAAATTTCTGTCTCCTACCCTGAATTTTGCTGTTGGTTTATTCTGCAAAGAAGGGTCAACAAATTTAATCTCTTCCTATGAGAAAGTTTCTCTCTCTTATACATATCTCTCTTATAATGTAAATTAATGTACAGAGAACGACAAATGAAATCTCCTGCAAGTGTTAGCATTGCTGTGATTTGCTTACAATGTGCACAAGACATTGTTCATTAGATTCATTTACAATGTAGCTTCCATACATTTCTCCACAAATCAGCATGAAATATTTAAAGCAGCAAATACATATGCTATTCAAAGCTCTCTCCTATACATTCACATTTTCCAGAGAAATGGATGTGGTCCTCAACCATTGCCACTCTTGGAGCAAATGTTCTTTACTCCTCAGTTTATCACTGCAGAAAAAGAATATACATAGTTTACTTTATTTTGTAAGCACACGTGAGTCTAACCCTAAAGCATAGTTTGAGCTTTAATAAAGAAGCGGGATAATGAAATGTTAAATTTTTATATAGATGTAAAATTCTGCTTTAGAGTAATTTCTCTCAAGCAAAACAGTGCAAGCAGGAAATTTGAGCTACCAACAGAGGTAGATTTGTACATGCGTCTTATGCTGATTCACTAAACCAGAAATCTTTATATTCTCTTGTCACTACAAAACATTTCATTTTGAGCTTAACCTCCTTCTCCACAGGAGAAACTCTGGGAATGGGAAATTAATCCATCCCAACTGTGAGGTTCTCCTGAACTACCCCCTGAGCAGCTCACCTCAACAGAGGAGGTCTCACCTGTCCCCGCCCAGGACAAGGGAACAGGTCCCACACCTTCGAGTGTCCAGAGGGAAACTAGAGTCTCAGTCATCCTCAAAGATGGGTAAGGATTTTTATTACATTAGATAAACTTGACTTTACTTTCCAAGTCCCCCGTTATACAAGTTTTTTAATGTCTGAAACTGAAAGATTTTCAAGACATTAAAAAAAATTAATGCATTTAAGGTCCTATTGGAAATCTCTGAGCAACTGTGCAGTTAGTCCACACCATTCAGCAACTCCCAAAAGGAATTTATTTTGCCTCTAGGAACATTAGTTAGCTTCCTCCTAAAAAACCCAGCAAGACTCCCAGTCACCCACACCGTGATGATCACCAGCTTCTGTAGGTTCTGTCAGCTCTGGCAACAGCTGCCACACCAATTCTTGATTGACATGACTCCAACAAAATACTGCAAGGTGTTTTTTCAGGCTCTGGAGAAAAATGAAGCCAAATAGCAGCACGTATCACTGAGCTACAGCTCATTGACTTTACACTTTCTCTGGCCTTGTTTTGCTCAACTTTGCAGACCCTTAATTAACTTTAACAAACATGTCTGGTGAAAAAAGTTGACATCATGATTATACCAGGGAGAATCTACCGTGGCGGTACAACTTCAGCTTCTCATCTCACAGGATCATGTATTTAAAGTACAAACAAACCTCCCAAGCAACCAGACCAAACCGAACAACATCGCGTCCCCAACACAGAGGTGCAAACGATTACCCATCTGCAGGGCTTTTTTCCAACACCTCCCTCACTAAATGAAGCCAGTGTCTCAGAAATGGCACCTTTGGAGTGGTGGCCGTGGGAAGAGGGAGCGTGTCCAGCTGGGAGGGAGGACAGCCCTGACAAGTGCTTCCTGGCAGGAAAGCAGGCATCGGGGCAAGGGTCCCATAGGGCCCACTGGCTTGGATTACAGAGCATTCAGAGCCAAGGACAGCCAATAAAGGAATGTTCCACTGGAAGGAAACGTCTGAAGCACTTTGTTTGTGGAGAAGAGCAGCCCAGGGAGGGAGGCAGATGGCAGAGCCAGGACCACGCCAGGCAGCCCAGACACTGGGGCAAGGGGACGGGCTAGCCAGACTGTGGAAAACATCCCTGAACATCTGAGCTGTCTGGAAGTCCTCAGTGTTCTCCTCATAACCTGCTCTTATCACCTTTTATTCGAAGTTTTCCACCCACAGTCCCTCTTTGCGATTCACTGTTCCCTTATTGCATTGGTACAGAAAGGAAGGAGACTGCTGGCAAAAAAGAAGGCAAGGTCTTCGTCCTTTTAACATAGAAAAAGAAATTTATGCCAGACTGGTTTATGGACTGCAAGGATGTTTTTTTCTTTTTATTATTATTGATCTTGTGCTGATTTTTTAAATATTTCTGTGTAGTCCATATTGCATTTATGCAACCCCATTTCATGTTAAAATTCTCTGCAGCATTTTTAGGCAATTAATGCCTAGAACAACTAAGTTTTTTTGAGTAAACATACGCATGCATGTGCATACACACAAATAACAAGACAGACTGAAGAACAAGTACTTGATTTTGCCACCAAAAAATCTTTATGTCTATGTTGGTCCTTATCTGAGAGATGAACTTAAAAAGACAGATTGGTTTTTAAAAAAAGATACAATGAACCATAATAGCCAGTTATTACGTTATTGCAATGCCTTTCAACTTTAATTTTAACAAAGAAAGATCTTAGCTTCAGCACTGCTCTGTAGACGATTACTGCAAGCCATTCACTACGGGCAGGGAGAGGCAGCTCCGAGGAGACGCTCAGCAATTAACAGAGGAAGTTCTGTGCATTCTGCTTCTCCCAGGCCACCCATCTGAGGCACATCTAGTGGACACAAAGCTCCAGCAGTTATGAAATGATAGAGTATTACACACAGAAAGCTGTATGTAAAGAATATTGCATACAAGAAAATAAGAAAGGATTAGCCCAGCTTAAGCACTTAATTCTAGGATAAGGCTGAGATTGTGGATGCTAGGCAGGTGTCTAGCTCTCTTCAGAGGGGTGGGTATTTGTACCTTGTTAGCCTCATGATCTTCAAGAAACCCCAAATCTTGGGCTCCTGTCTTCTCATAGGAACCAAGAATTTTTGTAGGCAACAAAGCCTTGAGATACTAAGCAATACGGTATCTATTTCTCCCCTGCTAGCAGCCACTAGACTCTTACTTGAATACCTGGGGTCTAGTAACAGGGAGCAACAGAGCAGAAAGGTATTCCCATTCCCTACAACAGAGGGTACAGATAAATCCTTCATTTTCAACACTTCCCTTCCAATATTCAGCGTGAGATTGGAAAATAATGCAATATTCTTTTATAAGTGGCAGAGCATATCTCACCTTCTGTATAGTACCGTCAAAAGATGATGATTCACCTCTTTTTTATTTAGGTTTTGTCAGTTTGGTTTTCAGTTCGGTTGGTTTAATTTTAAACATAAAACTGTTTATCTACAAATATCTAGGACAGTTACCAATACAGTGTGACAATATATTCACTGTGTGAAAAGGACATATCAAATCCAAATTAAATGTGTTATTTTTTCAATAACATCACTCCTCATGGCTCAGCAGAGCATGTGTAATAGCTTTGTTAAATTCTGAGAACAGTTTTTGTCCCAAACGCATGCAATTGTGTGATGAAATGGGGCCACTGCTGTTATCTGAAAAATATACCAGCAGAACACACTACCTTTTGATATGATCCAAGGAGAACTTAAAAACAAAGGAAGCAACCAATCAGCACTGTGGTTAAATTAAATACATTTAAATAACCACCTATTTAAATGCATTTTTTAAAACGTAAAATATTAGAAGAAGAAAAAAAGTGTGTATTTTCTATACTGAGGGAAATACCTGAAATGTTTTGGTTTGGTTTTTTTTTTTGTATCCTAATATCAGGGTAATTTCCAAGGATCTACACCTCAGAACTGCACAAAAGGTATACGTGAAAGCCTCAAATGTCAGAGTGAACAGGGGTGGATAACAAATTTAAAAACAGATTATAGGCAAACCATCATCATTGTTTTATGCAACTCTGAGGGACCACAGATTAGGATTAAGGCCGACTCATAATAAACTGCATGCAAACTGGCATCAGAGGGAACATGTGTGCCCCAGAAAAAACACAAATATCCAATTTATATGCATAAAAAATAAGTCAGAGAGATTCAGAAGAGTAGCAAACATTGCCAACATTGCATTACAAGCCGCATTAATAATGGCTGATCTAATGCCAAAACTTCACAGTTAGAAGTAAGTATGATTGTTGAGAGAGGAAGATCAAATTTAAATTACTTCTCAGTCTGAGTAAACACAGTAAGAACATTAAATCTGACATTATAAATAGCAATGATTTCATCGTACATATGGGAAAAATTAAGAAGGAATTCTAAGCCTACAAGGGAATACCCACAAAACAATGTAAGAAGGTATCCGAGGAATTTAGCTGTCCACATGAACATGCTCTGTCTGTCCCTGCTTAGTAACTCTGGAACCTGTCAGCCACTTCAACCCAACTTAGCAAAGGGATAGGAAAAACAAAGTTATCCAGCATGCCATGTGACAGCAAGGAATTAGGGTAGAGATAACTTAGGGAGGTCCCTGCTGGATAAGTGAGTGCTGTGGTGAGCACACTCCCTAGCAGACATAAAAGAATCCATAATATAACCATGGGAAAAAATTCAGTTGAGAGTTTTATTTATATTTTCCTGTGTGGACACTCATGTGCATAACAGCGGATGAGCTGACACTGCAGCCATAAATATAACACAACTGCAGAGTCAGTGGGGAAACGAAGTCCACTGGAAACTGTTTCACCAGTTCCACTGGACAAAGCTGTAGTCATTTAAGGATTTCAGTTTTCCCACAACGCAGCATTTTGGTGGTGTCCCAGCCTCTCTTTCCAGGGGTTCCACTCAGCTTCCATGTGTGCCAGCTCTGCAGACTGGAGATGTAAAATTCCCCTCAGAATAAAAAAAGATTAACCACAAAAAATTAGTAAATGTTTGGATAAATTGATTATCAGAGCTTTTCTTGAGAAAGAAGAGCTTCTAAGTGTCGATAAAACACCCCAAGCAAGAGGCCCTCCTGAACCTGCAGCTTGATCAGTGCTGGCAATCCCTTTGGGGCACATTGCTGCAGGCACAGACGTCCATCAGTGAGGCTCAGACTGCAGGCTCCAGGCAGCAAGCCGGGACACAGCAGTCTCATCTGCTGAACACTCAACACCAGAAGAGTAAAACCCCTCCTGGAAATGCAAAGTTCTCCAAATAAAAATGAAAGACTTAATGCAGATAAGGGACAGCCTGAGGAACAAATGTACACTGAAGAGGAAGCCCCCATCAAAGCACTTAAGCATAGTACCACTGGCTTTTAGGAGAAGTAGGCTCTTAAATTTGACAGACACCTTGGAAATGCTCTCCTAAACAAAGCACTAGAGGAAATGTTAGGCATTTAGTCACGGTAATAGAAAGCTTACATATACAGTTAGAGGAAAATGAGATTGAAAAGGGTGATGGCATCTGCCCTCCTCATGGCAGTGTCAACTGCACCAACACCCTTCCCACCAGGCACCAGTCACAAGGGAAAACTGCAGAGACTCCCAAGTCCAACTCCATGTGAGAATTCATCTTAGGACGTACAGCAGACCTTTACTAGGAGCTCATCGCACATACTGGTTCACAGTGTTCCTCTCAGCAAACCACCATGCTGCCAAAACACAAAGAAGCCTCAATAACTACCTATGGCTTATGCCTTCTGCCTGGTGATGGTTAATGTATGACCACCACGGTAGAACCACGGCTCCAGGTGGGCGTGATAGTAAGTGGCACTGGCAACTTAGCGGCAATTAAATGATCAGACAATAACACTATTCAGGTTTCTCAGAAACTTGGTACTAGTTGTAGGCCTCCCTCTGAGCAGACCACACTGCTCAGGGCCAGGGTACTTGTGTCTCCGCTCCCGGTCTCTCCCCTGGACAGGCAGGTGGTGGTACCTGTATTCCAGCAGCACGAGGAGAGGATGGAGGTTGCAGCTCCCAGTCTCCACAACACTCATCCCAGAAAAAGTCCTGGTCAGAATGATTAGAAAGCACTGATTTTCTGAATAGTTTTGTTGTCGGTTCACCAGTTGCCAACTCCAGCAGTGCCTATTTCTCTCTTCTGACTACAGAAAGAGTACACACAGAGTCAGGCTTCAGCAGCTCAGATGCAGACATCTACATATGCATAGAAGTAAGTGCCTCCTGTGCTTCTGGGAATTTTAGGGGAAGCATAGGAAAAGGAGAAGGCTTTGCTGAGGTCAGGGGCCCCATACTTCAAGGAAGGAAAAGTGGATTGCTACACTCCAAACCTACCTTGAACTGTGAACCCTGCTACGTGTGCAAGTTCCCCCTGAACAGGTCCCAGACTGCAGCATGATCAAGTCACCTGAAAAGCAAGTGTTCAGCCGAGAGACACCCTTTTCCCCCCCCGCTGCTGCACAAATCTCCATTAACACCAGTGATACCTCAATACTTGGAAGCACTGTGCCACTTCTCTGCCTTCAGTGTCATGAAAGATTCAAGGGCTTGTGTGCAGTACTAGATGGCACTAGTTCATCAACTTCATCAGCCCAGGCACGAAGGTCATGCTGAGCACAGTGTTTGCAGATACCCAAAGTGGATAAAATCAGCAGATGTCACTTTACTGAGGAGCAAGTCTCCCCTGCCATTGGAGACATTCCTCCTCCTAACAAATTTAAGCATGCAGATGCATTCCTTTCTTTAAGTCGAAGGGTTTGTGGCCCTTCTGGCATACCTGATTTCTTTACTTAACGCCACCTAATCAGTTATCAAACCAGACTGAAGAGCTTCAGCTTGTAGTAGAGCATGTAGTGCACAGGGCTCTGCTCAGCCTGCAGGGCAGGCAGCTCACCTCCGAGTGTCACTCCTTGATGCTCCATGAAACCCATTAGCCTTCAGATGGCTACAGGCTCTGCTGAGCACTATTTGTTGTCAGTGTTATTTACCCACTTCAGCCTCTGGCCCTGTTTACACTACAGGCAAGTAGTGTTTGACACCACTTATCCTTCGCAGCAGATGGTTTGGTGGGTGGCCAAAATACAACCTCAAGCACAAGAAGCGACTTGCCTCCTGCGTTTGGTTGATTAAGGCTGGCTCTGCACCACCACCGCCGTGCTGCAGGACCCCTACGGGCACCCCGAGGGCAGAGGCTCACTGGTCCTTTAAACCAGTCAAACAGCATGAGAAATACATCTTGTACAAATAGTTTCATCTTTTTTAATGAAAATTCTCAACAAAATGTATTCCAAAATACATTACACAGACTATTGTGCCTTTCTTCAGCTCACACCAAGCACTGGAAAGAGTGCACTGGATGAACACGGTCCAGTATGGCACCTTCCCTGATCTCAACCCTTGCATCTCTTTATAAACTGGTAAAAACAGACTTTCAGGCTTCATTACTTTGCTTGTTGCTAATTGTGTGTTTGACTGAAATTGGTCCAACACATTACAAGTAGGCAAAACCAAAGGGTTAAGTACTTAAATAAGAAAAGGTTGTGTCATATCAAGTGCCCAGCTAGGAACACACAGACTCCCCTGGTATGCTGTGTCAGGTCCCAGGGAAAAGACCTCAGTGGAAAGTCCCACTGTGTCTTAATCATGTGCTCAGTGTGCCCCTTACTCCAAATATCTTTCTCGTGTCTGTGCAGAGAGAGTTAAGACTCTTCTGGAACATAGCTTTCATTGTATGCAATAATTGCTTCTTACCAGAAAAATTATTTTTACAGAATATATTCTATGAAAAAAATAGTTCACTCAGTTCAACTTCAGCCCTGCATTACAGATGCAAGTGAAAGCACCACATACGTGAATTTGTATTTCATCAGCAAACTAACCCTTCACCAACATTTCATTGCCATTTACTAGCTTGAATTAACATCAATTTAAATGCAGTTAGTTAGATAACAGTTACCTAAAGAAATGCCAATAACTTTTATTTTGCTCTGAAATAACATAAAAGATCTAAAAAAAAAAACTTGTTGAAATGTGCCCTACATGTCCTTTGATAAGGGCCTGCCCTGACTCAGGCAGTGGACAGACACACACTTAACTCTTACTGCGGAAGCCAAAAGGGAACTGGAATATTTTACTTGCAACAGCCACAGGCATAGTTCAGCTCTGCCGCAAAGTGCCGTGGATTTATGTGCAGTAAGCTACAGAGCCAGGAGATGTCTCCAGGGCAGGAGCCTGGGTAATTTCCTGGTTAGCAAGCTGTAGTTAAAGCATTTATTTTCTTTAAAAATCTGTCTTTTGAGTTTTTCTTGGTTTATGTTGTTATTAATATTGCCTATTTAAAACAGAGTGCTTCACTAGTTTATAACAGACAAGAACTACTACATCTCCAGCAGTAAACACAAAGCAAAAACCAAATCAAATACAAACCTACAGGACCAAGTGATGGCCCCCTTGCAAAAAGTCATGGTGAAGTGACAAATCACCCTCTGAGGATGGTTCAAACGGAGCAAGACACTCATGTCCATAGATCTTTACTCAAGCCGAAATACGAGTTAGATGAAACTGGTATAGCAAGGTGGCCACTTGTTCCACCTACCCAGCCACAGCCCAGCTTAGGT
This sequence comes from Elanus axillaris, assembly GCA_026212715.1. Taxonomy (NCBI): domain Eukaryota; kingdom Metazoa; phylum Chordata; class Aves; order Accipitriformes; family Accipitridae; genus Elanus; species Elanus axillaris. Next base: position 27,347,066 of record JANZLQ010000005.1, read on the forward strand.
CCCATCCCTGCTCTTCCCAGAGCTGCCCCATGCCTGCCCCGCGCTTCCTATCCCTGAGCTCTGCTGGGCCAGCGTTTGTCCCTCCCCTTGGGCAGCACCCAGCCCTTCCCAGTGCACAGCCAAGTCCCTCCTCTTCTCAAGCCCATAGAAAAACCTGCTTCTCTGCTCTCTTCTGCCTTGCTCCATACCATCTGCTTGAAGCCTCTCCTAAATCATCACACAGAAGCACAGGTTGCAAGGGAGTCCGAGCCCCCTGCTCAAGCAGGACCAGCTGCAGCAGGTTGCTCATGGTCACATCCACCTGGGATTTGAATGTCTCCGAGGATGGAGACTATGGAGCCTCTCTGGGCAACCTGATCCCGTGTCTGACCACACTCAGAGTGAAGAAGTGTTTTCTTATGTTTGGACAGAATTTCCTGTGTTTCAGCATGTGCCTGTTGCCTTTTGTCCTACTACTGGGCTCCACTGGGAATCCAATCTGTGTATCCTGGCCTGGACTGCACCATTCCTTGCAATCTCCCGATCAAAATACCCTCCATCTCAGCCAGAGGTCCCTTGGATGAGAATAAGGAGACAACAATGTGCACAACTTATTTAAATAATGGCACTTAAAGCAGATGTCCATATAACTTGATTCTTTTTGTCTTCCTTTTTCTAAAATCAGAATTTCAAGGTTTTTGTACATGCCTTTGGAATTAACCTTGAATTGAAACTCAGCCTTAACAGTTGAATATTTTTCAAGCTTCTGTAATTTGTCCAAGACTATTCATGCAAGAAAAGTATTCTATGCAAGAAGAGTATTCTGTCCATCCCTGCATTTGAGGTAAAAAGAGATATAATAAAGTCAGCAAGTTTTAAGGAGCAGGAAGCCTGAATCTGAAAGCACAACATCTGAAAGTGCCTCCTCCTAACGCACAGCTACTGAAGCATAAACACAGATCTCTGTGAGGAACATTTTATAGTGAAAACTTTAACAAACAATCCACAACTTCTACCAAATTAAGACCCTAATAATGCTAAAGATTAGACTGAGCTATGTTTAAAAGTGTATAATAAATAGATTTTAATACATTAGTAAATACTAGTGATAAGCCACAGAAAGTATGTCTTTGCTTTCCCCCTTCTAGCATTTTTTAAAAAAAATAGAAATTGCAATAGTAGCAAGATGTTTTTTCAGACCTCATAGTATAGAAGTAACTCCTTCAACTGCAGTCTAAGGAAAAAAAAAACATGCTATGATGACATAATTGGATATTTCTATGTCATCAAGCCTCATGAAACAGATCATGTCAGGCAGTTCTGAAGCTTCTGCAGATAAAGGATGATCATTAGAACCTTTGATTTCCCAAATCAAGGACTTTTCCATAATGTACTCTGGGGTATTGCACAGTAAATGGGCTAGGTAATAGTTTAGAAACAAATAATGGTTTATATTTTTTTAAAGTTACAATGCTTTTTATTGTTCTTGAAAATGATCCATAAATCCATACTTCTTGTGGCAATACTGTGGCATAATTTCATTGCTTCTGCAGGAGCCAGCTATGGATTTCTGTATTTCTCAGCACCAGAAGTTCACAAAACCATGCCTTTATAGGCTCTACTAGAGCTGTTTTATGGTCCCCTTCAGTTGCATGCAGTTGTGCCCCGGCACTGCTACCCTGCTTCCAGCAGCCATGTGCCTCACTGAACCCCTGTGAGCCTGTGCTCCTTAAACCCACCTTTTGGTACTTGGTCTCCAGAGCGGCATGTGGGGAACCAGGTCTCGGAATGGACCTGGCTGAGCAGCACATGGGGTAGAGCACGTGGCAAGACCGGCTGCCCACCCGCAGAAAGCTGTTCAAGGGAGCAGAGTCACCGCTGAGCCACGGCCACCTCTGCCGCCTTTACTGAGCTGTGGGATCAGAGGGCTCCCATTACCTGGGATGCTATTACTGCAGCAAATGTTGTGGTCATGATCAAGCTCACTAAAAACAAAGCCTTTGGTCACCTTTGCACCCCTACATACCAGATCAGCAGATCTAACATACTGTTCTGCAAACAGGCAGAACTCAGCCTTTGGATAAAATAGCCTTTAGATACCTACAGACTGCATGTATAAGCTATGCTTTTGTTAAAAAGAGTGCAGTTCTTCTGGGAAATATAAAATATCCTTTGTCATTTCAATGATGGTTGAAGAGATTTCTGAATAAAGTTTGGAAAGAAATGTAAGGTTCTCTAGATTTAAAGGTGCTGTTTAAATGGGAACAGAGTGCATCATCTCAAATGACAAGAGTTGGTCCTCAAGGCACAAGGCAGTTCAGGGAAACAAAGCGCAGTCCCACAAAGGTGGACCCAGTGCAGTCTCTGAATTCCTACTGTGGAGGGAGAGCTCACCAGGCATCTTTCACTCATTCTCTTTTGCCTTTTTATCCATTTATCTGCTTATTTATTGCATAGTTTGCTGTCTTCAAGCTGTCAACAGGACGTTAGGAAGGCTTTTGCCCTGTCAAAGTCTCACCTAATTGCTCCTATACTCAAAGAGAAACCATTTGTCTTTACACTTCCATCCCACAGCCCTCAAGACCTCTTTCTACAACCTGCACAAATGATTAGAAAATGTTGACAGCAGAGTGCAGTGAGCTTCCTGGTGCCACCCCTACCTCCAGACCCCCACCCTGGGTAACAGCTTCCCAAGAGCTCCAGTACAGTTTCTATTTAAAAGCTTCAGACCCTGCCAGGAGCCGGGCTGTCAAATTTCACATCGGTGCTCTCTACACAGTACCAAGATGCGTTTCTGCAGTAGTAAGTATTAGCTCTCCCATGTGGCACGTACCTACACTTCACGCAGACATGACTGAAGCCTTACAGAAGTCTTCCTTGTGCTCCTGTTCCTCACACATTTTTAGTCCAGATACAGCCGCCTTCTGACTGAGACAAGGAACTAGTGACCACTCCAGGAACGGGGGACAAGCGCCCGCCCTGCCAGGGTCCAGAGATTCCCCATCAACCACCATTGCTCACTCTACCCCCAAAAACCGCTCGCATCATGAGCCTCCTCGCATGCCTCAGAGCCCACCTCCGTTGCCCTGGAGTGGACTTGGCTATCCCAGTTTTTTGAAATCCCTGACTCTTCTTTGGTAGGGAGCTAAAAAAACCTACCTGTAAGTTGTTTTTTGATAAGAAACCCACCTTCACAGGACTTAATGGATAGCAAAAGTCTTGTCTGAGAAATAACAGGCTAGTGAAAGCACTATGCAAGAGACTGTCTAGTGTCATCACAGCAGTGCAATACAGAGCCCTTTCCAGCAAATAGTAAAGAACTCAAGCTAAATATCGCTGGATTGCTGCCACACAGCAATCCATGCAACAGACTGGGGTCACTTCCCAGGTCAGCCAAGGGTTTCACTGCTACAGGAATGTACTTGCATTTGCAACACCGTTTTACCTAAAATCTTTATAAGACTGCAATAGAGACCTGTGCTTCAAGGTCCAGGGTCTGCTGAAAAGCCAGAGACCTGGCAATCAAAACATGTTGCAGAGGAGAGAGAGAGTCAGGACAGACTGAGGTGTGAGCACACGGGAAGAATGGCGGGAGGTGGGAGAAGGTTAACAGAGTAAGACGGCAGGGAAGGTCATCTGTCCCCCTCTGTGCGGTCACGGCTGCCTGAGCCACATCCTGTGGCCAAACTGAGCACCAACAACAAACCTCCTCAAACCAGCACGCCTGTCAGAGGAATTTTCCCACAGTAAAGATCACGTTCGCTGCTCAGTGCCAGGAACAATATTGCACTGTAACGTCTCCGGGATTCCAGCAGATGGAAGAAAAAACATCCAACCTCAGCCATGAGCAAACTCCGAGAAGCGGCTGCAGTGATGAGAATTAATGCTCCTTTGGCTGCATTACAGCATGGCAGGTTTTATATGTGTTGATCAGATGGGGAAGCACAGTGACCTGGACTCAAGTGAAGAATGGAGACTAGATCTTAATAAACCTTAAAATGCTAATGATTAAACAACCAAGCTTGACCTTACCTGTAAATTCAAGGGAAAGCTGAAAAAGGACAGAAACCCCCAAGTATCAGATGAAAACAAGTATCTGAAACTTAAGAATGTATATGAGCAAAAGAAAAAAAAAGAAGAAAAAAAAAGGAAGAAAAAAGAAACAGAAACACTAAAGAAGGAAATGAAGTGCTTTCTTTACTTGTACAGTCTCACAGATCTGTCAGTGGGAAGGGAACATGGTGATGGCCATGTAGACAACACTGCAAGCTTCACTGTTTTAGAAAAAAACCCAACCCACTAATATTTCAAAATATTTTTTCAGGGTTCTTTATTTAAGTTTCCCTAACATGTGGCAAAGCTTATGTCCTCTTAAGAATTAACTTTTCTTCTTATCTGTAATGGTCACTGTTATTTTTCTTCCTACACATTTTTCAAGTAATCTTTCTCAGCATTCTTATGAGAACAGGATTTCACAGCCACTCTGTTTTCCTCTCAGTCCAGGACCGTTCTATACTTTCTCATAATACTTACAGCAGGAAAGCTGTAGCCTGCACAGAGAGGAAAGCATAAATTATGCTATGACAGGTTTATAAGACTAATTCTATTAAGTATCTCAGTAGCCTCCTATTCACTGTCTTCCTAGAAGAGCAAGGAGGGATTTTTCTGCCGGCAGCCTTTTCAACTGTATCAACGTATTTCATGGAAGTGCATGAATTCCAATGACACTTTGTCAGAGAAGCCCAGACAGGCTTGCAGGCCAGGAGGAACAGAGAGGACCCCTCAGAGCCCCCTGGCCAGAGCAGTGGCCTGGGGTAAGACAGACCAGAGACTTGACCCTATTTAATGACCAGATGCATTCAATCTACCTTCTTCCACCTCAGATCACGGCGAGTCAAGCTTTGATCGAAGCGTCTTCCCCCACAAGACTCTGCCCTGGACAATTCAACTGACTCGGGGCCGGGCAAGGCAGAGATGTGAAGCAGGGTGCCCGTGTCCTGAGACGCAGACACCAGCACCTGCAGCTCAGCCCAGCCCGACCCACTTCCCAAAGGTGCCTCGTGTTTTCTTGCATCGTTTCATGGTGTTTTGTTCGGGTGTACAGAGAGTCCAGAACACCACGCAAAGCTCGATTTGTTTCAGTAGGACATTTATACGCATCTTAGTTTCATCCTATCTACTGCCACTGGATTTTTATTGAAAAACAAACAAACCAACATATCACAGACAGAAAGAAATTACAGCCCTGAAAGGAGCAATGTCCAGTGCTATCAAAATCAGCTATATCACGTGCTCTGCATGTGGTAGATGTATTTTTCTCCTACTCGTCCTTTCATGATTGTTTATTGTCCTGTTCTTATTGTCTCAAAAAATACTTCATGCCTTACCTACACATATTTATTTAAATATTGGTTCAGCTGTATCACTGAAACACTAGAAACCCAAATGTCTTTTTCAAAAGTTAATTAGGAATTTCTTTATTCAAGTACCATTGGCTTTCCTAGAAAGTCACATCACTTCTGCAAATAGGATTTAGATGTGTGATGATGTGGAAGGAAATTCAGAACAACTTCATTTTGGAGACATTAACCAGTCCAGTAGCTCACCTCTACCACTGACCCATACACACATCCTTTGTTACCAAAGTCTCTTATCACTGATATTCAAGTGAATGCTGCAGAGGCCAGAGAAGTCTGTGTGTTCATGCCTGTTTAAATCATACAAACTAAGAAGGTCTAGGATTAAAACCAGAGGCTAAAGGATGATGTCCAAAAGCTAGAAAAGCATTTAGTACTAAAGTATCTTCTGGAACACTCACAGAAGAGTTTCCTCCTACCTTATGCTTGACATGGAACACACCAAATGATGGCTTTCTACCTTCAGACTAACTCCATTCATGACCTCAGTACACAAAATAACTAAGACTTGAAAGAGCAACATTAAAAAAAAAGTAAAAGAAAAGTAAAATTCACCTGGTGAGAATTCTTGCCACCTTTATCTATCAACTCCCCTTTGCCAATTGTATATAGAGAGTTGCACCGACTTTCAGAAATACTGAAAAAGTCTTTTAAGTTTTTCCCTTATGCACAATGTGCAGCTGGTCTTCTCCTTTGGTTCTCCATGAAATGCCTTTTACCCAACCCTTCTGCACTTTTTCTTTTCAGCCCAAGCACAGGGTATCTAACTCCACCTCCCACTTTTTGTCGTGAAACTGGAACATGCCCAACATTTTTTCCTCAGTAGACAATTTATTTTTAAACCCATGGCTAAGAACACGGCATAATATCTTTTAAAACAAATATTCTTAGTCATTATTTCCATGATATTTCAAGCCCTTCACAGGAAATATGATTCAGAACAGCAACAGAATAAAAAACAACAGTCTTCTATTAGCAAGTGTCCACAGCTCTGCATTTCAAATCTCAGCAATAATAAAAAACTGCAGTAATAAAAACTTGGATAAAGACTGACTCTGTGCAATAGCACTAATCAACAGCTGGAGATCTGTCTGAAGGGTACACTGTATTTCAGTGGCACTTAATTGGTCAGCTACTGAAACAAACAAATTATGTTGCCCATGTTAGGAGAACGGCAGACCTTCTAGGCCTTCAAATAAGTGAAGTTCAATATTTAATAGGAGATAATATAGGTCTAAAACTAGATTGCCTTCCTCAAACAAATTCTCATTGATCCCAACTGGCCTGTTCTCCTAAGGAATGTTTTCTGTCCCAGATGAGGAGAGAGAAGGTCTCCTATACCATAATTCCTTGTTACTTAAAAGCACATCTTACATGCATAGAAAGTGAGGTCAAATGCCTGGTACTTCTAACAAACTAGTTCATTCCTCCCTCTTTTTCCCCAATAGCACTGATAAATAAAGGTAAGTGTGTTTTGTACCAGTGCTGAGGAAGGGTAGATGCCGGGTCTAAGTGTCACGTTCACATTTTAAGGTTTTGTAAATTAAGCTTTTATAAATGCCAAGGCCATGGAGCTACTCCACGAGTCAGGACAAGCAATTTCAGTCACAGCCAGGAATTCTTTCTCCCCTGCTTACTGCATTACACTTTGGTACAAAAGTGTTCCTGCCATGTAATGTAAAAGCAGATGAATCCCTCCACTGGACTTAGGGATCTTGTAGGCAGTATATACTGTATTGTCTAAATGTATCTTACTGTGCACAGCTAGGGAAAAAAATAGGAAACACTACTACAAATAAATTTCCATTAAATTGCTACATTTCTTCTTTCATTTAGCCGAATTTTTACTCTGGCTTTGCTCACTGTCATGATTTTTTATTTTTATTTTTAGGTTCTTTCTACTGAAACAAGTAGGAATAGGCTGTGTGTACAATAACAAAAGTTGTGCTGCTATTTTTCATATGAAATTATTCAAAACCACATACAACTTAGGTTCAAACCACAAATTCATGAACAAACATGGAAACATACTTTTATTCATCTTGCCATGAACTTCCACCTATAAAAGCCAGTGAGAAATCAGCTACTGACACCACTGTGGGCAGGTCAGACCATTCAGAAAAAAATGTAACAGGATAATGTCACCCTGGAATTAACTAAGTTGTGTAAAAAACCAAGTGGTTATCAAAACACACAATGGTCTGACCTGTATTAAGCATTTTGTCTCAACTCCATTAAAAGGTTAAAGACAGTTATAAATACACAGTTTTCTAAAATTGGCTTAACAGAGGCAACACGGCCAAAATCATGGACTGTGTCTGATGTTTGAAAGCTATAGCATTTGCTGCCCCACTGACACCACAGTGTGCCGACTGGAAAGAACAGGATTTCTCTTAGAGAACACACAGCACCTGACAGAAAGTATTTGTAGAAAGCAGTATCCGTGCCTTTGTCTAGACCTTACACATCCACAGACCAGATCCTGTTTGAGGATCTGCTGTACTCTGAGGAGGAGAGGACATTAATTTCCATGGCCACGGAGCTCCCAAGGATACCTACCTCCCACAGTGGTATTAACAGGACATTAAATAAGAAAAGCAATTGTACCTCCACAGGTATTTTTACAATTAGATTCCCTCAGAAAACCTATCTGTCATCACTAATGACCAGGTTCTCACCTCATATTCCTGGCAGAGTTCAGTGGTCTCAGACCCATGCCTCAAGACACAGCCTCCTGGAGCTGCCAGGTATTTAAGGCAGATGTCTCCCATCCCAGAAGGGGTATGGACGTTGCACTGCCCTACTTGTACTTACATGGGACAATCTATCCAAAGAAACTGGATAAACAAAACAAGGTTTCTAGTCACAAATGTCTTACCTTGAAAAACAACTTAAATCCAACAAACCATGCCAGTTGAACCTTCTCGCATCCTAAAGCCCTGGGTTTACCCAAACCCCAAATCCCAGCAGTCCTTCTTGCCTCTTCTGACTCTTGCCCGTTAGGGTAAAAGGACTCTATTTGTATGGAATCTCATTTTTTTCAAAGGCATTTCTCTTTCCATCCATGCAGTTCACAGAGCAGAAATCCATATCAGCTCATGAGCGTGGTTGGTTTCTGCCTAATTCCACAGGGAGACTTTCTAAAGTCGGAGGTCTCACTGGCAGAAAACGACTGCTGCAGTTGTATGGAAATGCTGGTCAGACCGTACCTTGCTGTGCCAGAAAATCTCCTCTGGCCCTGACTGTCCATGAAGTATCACATCTGTGCTGAGACAGAAATGCTGTGAACCAGAATGCAAGTTACAACTATCAATGGTTTTCATACACCAGAACGGAATTCATAACTTTATATGGTGATATTTCACACATGGTTAAAAACATGCCAGAAAGCACCTGAGCTTCTCACTTACTAGTAAATACAGAACAAAGTAACGCAGATTCCTTAAATTTCTGTTTCTGGTTAATGCTGAAGATGAAAAACTGTTAACAAACCAACAGCAGAAAGAAGACAAATATCTGGTAAAAATCTTTTAACCTAAAATAGAGCACTATATACTGATTTGAGACTGCAGGATTTTTCAAACACATCTACTATTTGGAAATCTCTTCCAAGATTATGGACTCTTCCAAGTCTATAAAAGAAGTAGCAAGTAGTGTATAAAAGGTCTTTAGTCTTGGCTTTACAGAAAATGGAAAAATTCATGACATGTCTACATCATACAAATTAAACAGTCAAAACCACAACACACAGTCAAGATCTTATTACGGCTAAAACATTCCTGTGTATGACTTTATAATGTCAAACTTTTAACACCCACAATTATCTATAATTTCCCAACACTATAAAACACTTTGGCATGTTGTTGTAAAGATTTTCCACATAGGCTGATTTCAGGATCATAGAACCATGGAATTGTTTGGGTTGGAAGGGACCTTTAAAGATCATCTAGTCCAACCCCCCTGTCATGGGTGGAGACCTCTTTCACTAGATCGAGTTGCTCAAAGCCCCTCCAACCTGGCCTTGAACACTTCCAATGATGGGACATCCACAGCTTCTTGGGCAACCTGTTCCAGTGCCTCACCATCCTCATTGTAAAACACCCTCATTGTCTTCCTTATGTTTAATCTAAACCCACCCTGTTTCAATTTAAAACCACTGCCCCTTGTCCTGCCACTACAGGCCTTGCTAAAAAGTCTGTCCCTGCCTTTCTTATAAGCCCCCTTTAGCTACTGGAAGGCTGCTGTAAGGTCTCCCCAGAGCCTTCTCTTCTCCAGGCTGAACAACCCCAACCTTCTGAGCCTTTCTTCATAGGAGAGGTGTTCTGGCACCAGGATGAGAGATCAGAAGTGACACCCCAACACACACACATCATGTTTAATGGTCATACACTGGAAGGAGATTAATTTCCATCTCCCAAGTGTAAGACTTATATAACAGGCACACAGAGAAAGATGCCACATGGTACACAGAGAAAGTATGCCACATGGTACACAGAGGAGAGCAAACAGTGAGTCTCTTGGAGGTTAAAGATGCGGCCCACAGCATCAAACCACCAGTTTGCTCATGTTCGGCTACATCAGTCACTTCATCTCAATGACCTTCTTGTCTGCCATATGCTAACCCTTTCCTCAATTCATAAATCTTGACAAACCTATGTAAAAAGAAGGATCATTTTCAAGTGGTGTAAATAAACTGTACAACTAATTTAGTCCATGCAAGTAAATGGATTCAGGATACCTAAAGAAGCAGTGACCAGATTTAGATCTTTTGCCTGGCAAGCTCTCCTTCCTCTCAACTAGCCGGCTACCTTGCTACTTCATCAAACTTTGCAGCCTTTGCCTAGCAATTTGGAAAAGGAAGACATTAAATTCCTCAGGCTTTGCTTTCAGTGACATGAAACTGGCTTCGCAAAAACCCATGGTTATTCTCAAGCATCTGCCAGCTTGGCCTCACTCTCCCATTGACAGTCATGCTGGGTTACCTCTCGCTCACACATGAGGACACCTAACATCTATTCACATCCAGCTTTCAGCACTCCCCAGGTTGCCCAAGGAGCATCAGATGGAAAGGTTTACCCAAGGCTTCAACCACCTACAGAGCTCCAGAGGAACCTCCAAAGCACGACAAACTAAATCTGACAGCATTTTTAGTAAATAATGTTTTCCATTAGCTACAAGAGCTACAAAATTAAAGCTTCTGGTCAGTCAATGCCCTTCTGTTTCCATTTACGGTTAAGAATGCAAAAACTTGACCGTAATTTCTTTCCCAAACTCTCCTCAGCCTGTTCCAATTTTGGGACAGAATTCAGTCTAGTCAAAAATACTTTAAAACAATGTGGTTTATTTATAATTGGAAAAGGGTTCTTAGTAATTATCAAAATTACTAGAAGTTACTAAATTTAAAAACACAATGACTGCATTTTCTTCTCTCCCCACACAGAGCAACAGATTGATCAGAAAATCTGAGCGCTGCTGTACACGGATCAACAGAATCCCCTCCCTCAATGAACAGCTGCAGCCAGAGCCAGAAAAAAAAAAACCCAAAATAAAAAGCAAAAAATCCTGAACCAGCCAAACAAATGCAATATTAGGAATAGCAAAGAATATGAAATAAATAATCTCTTTTATGTATTGTAATTCACCTATATTTTTTAGGTAATACCACCCTATCCAAAAAAGATGACTGTAGAGGCAGATGCAGCAGTGGCAATAAAAATTGTAAGATTAAAAACATCAGTATTGTTTAGGTCATGTAAGAGTTAAAGGAGAAGGGATGCTGTAAGTGTATGTAGAATAAAGAAGCAGAATTGCAAAAAAGCAGCCATTCAATAAAATAAGGGACAAACTGAGAACTGGACAAGAAAACAGACTTTCACTAGACACATAATCTACTTGCAATGGTCATTACAAAAAGATGACGCTGAAGTCAAGAACTAGCAGAACTCAAAGTTGGAATTACAATAAGACTATCCAGAAGAGTAACAAAAGGAAAGCCAAGTGGCAAACTCACATGTGAAAGTAAATTAGAGATGAAGAAAGAGAGGCAGATTACAATTGGCATCTGCTCATTGTTACTCTACATCGTCAGCTGCATCTACATCTCATATTACCTACTCTCAAGAAAAAGAATACACCACCAAAAAAAAAAAAAAAAAAAAAAAGAGTCCCCACCTCCCCCAAAACAACACTAGAAATGCCCTGAGTGACTCCACCATGGAGGTTTCTGTGTTCTGCATAGTTTGGGGAGCACAGCTTGCTAGCACACACAAACCCCCCTATGCTGCTCAAAAACATCAAGAACACATTAAAAACCTTGCTTTACAGATAACAGGAAACTGTCTGATGATTTGCAGACTAACATACTAACCTGAAGAAGCTTTCAACATACATTACATAGTGTTTGAACAGGAGACTGTCTTGTCTTCCCAAGTTAGCACCACAACCCGTCACGCTTACTCCAGCTATGTGACATTCTGCAAAAGCAAAAGCAAGACTAAGGCTATGATCTGACAGGTATTTCTGGCTGCAGGTCAGGCGTTAAGTGATTTTTCACTGCAAAGGGCTGTCGTCACCGCTCTCCCTACCTGGGGTAACCCCCAAACCTCTGCTGGCATAACAGCACAGCAGCCGATCTAAGTGTCAGCTCTGCCTGAGGGATGGAGGTCACAACCAGAACCAAGCAAAACCACTATACAGAAAAAGTGTTTGAGCTAATGGAGATGTCTTTGTCTTGCCACATCTGTCCAGGTGTATACCTGCTTTTGCAGCACAAGTCAGGTGGGCAACAGTGATGAGGCATCTCCCATAGGAGGCTTCAAGTGCATTGGCTTTCATGCTGAATGAAATCTAACCATGACTCGGTTGATTTTTACTCTCCATCTCCATACTCCCAGGTCAGGACTATGTAACAGCCAGGGATTCATTTGCCTTTGGAATGAAAATGTCAAGATTTTGCCTCCACTAAGATTTTATAGCAGTACTGCAAATGGCCGTTAATTATACTGCACGAGGGAGAAAGAGAGAAAAATCACTGTTTTCGTAATGAAGACTTTCCTTCTTAGTAATCTCTGGATGCCAGTCTTCAGTTTATTAAGCTTCATTTCCCATTCTCCCATACAACACACTGAACTCATGCATCTGACCACAGGAAATGAACTTTCATGGCGATTAAACCCCATCTCTCCTGCCTATTTCTTTTCAATCAAAGGACCTTTCCCAGGAAAGCAGACAGCCTACTTCCAAGCATAAGTGGAGGAAATTAAAATAAACGCTAGCAGAGATGCAATACTTTTTATGTTATCCACGATGGCTCCTTGAGGGTATCACAGAAGATACAAGTATGGAAAGGAAAGCTTGTATTTTCTCACCTTCCCTACACAGCTAGATGTTAAAAGCTTTTCACCTAAATTTGCTTTTAAAATTATAAAAATAAAGTGACACATGGATTTTGAATTCTTTCCGCATCATGGTGTTCTCCCATGTGCTACAAATTCAGGAAGGGGCTGTAGTGACATGGCTGAAGCAAGAAAAAAAATAAATCCAAACACAATTGGAAGAAAAGAGTGTGAGAAAGATACCACTCATTTAAGATCTGGAGAGCAAATGAGAACTTGACACTCAAATGATACTGGATAACACTTGAGATAAATCAATAAGTCATTATTTGCGTTTTCCTTTACATATAAAGAATGTTTTTTAATGAAAAATACACACTAAGCCTGTGGTGGGTTGACCATGGCTGAACGCCAGGTGCCCACCAAAGCCGTTCTATCACTCCCCCCCTCCTTCACTGGACAGGGGAGA